>OY757938.1:31681177-32281177 GCA_963585895.1 Sepioteuthis lessoniana
AGGGTTTGCTTCTATGAACCTGAGTGGTAAAGACAGTCCATGGAGTAGGAACACATTCAGTCTCAGATAAAACGTTCTAGGTGCAGTGGTCAAAAAAATGTCATGCTGATAGTCTTAGTATATGAAAGGACCTATGACTACTTATTTCCTTGAAAAAGTTACAATTGTAAACAGTACTTTTAAATGCCAACTCCTTTGGCAAAATTTTATTAAATGACCTTCATAAATATTATCAATGTTTAGAACTGTTTTTCTATAATTGTGTCTATTTTGGTCATATTCAGCAGTAAACATTATTCATTTTGTGATAGATGGCTAAAAATGTTTTGACTTATTAATAAAATCTCTTGATATCTTTGATGTATCTTATTAATTAAACTGTATGTTTCAATAATTTTCCTTTGAAGTTGCTTTGAACAAATTTCTGATTCTAATGTTTAATAATAGATTAGCTGAATCTTTTATTTGACACATAGTGTAGAGTATTTTGAAAAGAATTAAAGCATTGTACTCAGAGAAACTGTTAACCTAGATGAGGTCAACTCAGTATGTTTGATATGTAGTAACCCTAAGTTGAGTTGAAAGTTTGGCTTTCATTGAAGTAGTTAAAGTCATGTAACTAGGAATCCTAGAAGTTAGAAATTTGATTTTAACTTTGAATTAGTTAGCCTGGAGCTGGTGAATGGTGCAGTTCTATCAATAATCCAATGTCTAATTTCTGACATCTAAATTTCAGACAGCTAAAATGAATTAAAGAATGTGCTTATACAAGAAGATGTTATCATTGTTAACATCCCAGTGAAGAAGAGAGAAACAGTATGGAGCAGTGAAGAAGTATTGACCATTGGCCAAAGAAGAACAAGATAGCTATTCAATACTAATATCTTGGCCTTTACTTATTTTATGATTTGAAATCTGTGTACATCAGCATTCTTAAACAATTTCTCCTAATAAGTAAACTGCTTGATGTGAAATTTTAAATCCTGACCATTTTCTGAACTTCATAGTTTAAATTCAGGATTTTAAATTTCACATCCAGCAGTTTACTTTCTCTGGAAAAAGTGATGCTACACAATATCAATCTCTGTGTATGTTCAGTTGCTGAGTATGTTAGTTTAACACCAATACTGAGTTCTGATGAAGGTTACAAATTCAAATTACGATTATCAAAGTGATGTTAAAATCTCTAAAAGTTCTTAGTTTGATAAAATTATAAAATCTTGACTTTTTTCTGAATTTTATTATAATTTACCAAATGTCTGTCTGCCATTTTGGACTCAATTTCAAACAAATCTTCAGGAACAGTGTAAACTTAATTTTTTTTAAGGAAACATTTCCTAAAGAAACAATAGTCATTTCAATACAGATTAGATAAAAGTACATTAACACAAAGTATTTTATGAATATCAGAGACCATCTAAAAACCTATATACAATATGGATAAGTACTGCTACTCACTCAGACACACTTATGATAAAAGTGATTGGATTGTCATTTACTGCAAAACTTATTCAGACAAGCTAAGAAAGATATATGAAGAGTCTAAAATAAATAAATGAGCAAAATAGATAGATAGATAGATAGATAGATAGATAGATAGATAATAGTTTAAATCTTTATCACCTGTCTCAATCTATATATTTTGTTTTTATATTGTTCAAACTTCTTATCTATCTTTATTGAAAATAGTGTCCAGAAAATTTTGTCAAAAAAATCTTGTCAAAAAAATTTTATTGAGAAAATTCTGTTTTAGAAAATTTGGTATGAATATTTGGTTATAGTCTTGCATTAGTTTTTCTTTTAATTTCCCTTTTCCATAATTTTTCATGATTAGATTTGTCATTCTGAGGCTGTATTTTCTTAACAATATTGAAAACACAACTGTAGTTTTTTGTCAATTATTTTCCACTTGTTTTAAAAATTCTAATTTTTATTTGAATATATAAATGATAATTCAACAGGTCCTGGAAATATAAATGAAAATTAATAATTAAGTATTCAATGAATTAAATATATCAAATATAAAGCATTTACCTTTCTCAAAGTTTCCAAAGTAAATGATAATCTGAAAACAAATCTTAAATTAAAATAGAGAATGAAGATAGTTTATGTACATTTTTGAAATTGAAAAAATTCTCTGAATTTTGTATTCCAAAACATTTTCAGACAATAAATCTGACTCAGGATTAAAAACTTATTTTGCATTATTGTGTCATAGATCATAATGGGATCACTGCTCTGCTTCATAGAAAAAATCAATGTCAAAACAAGAAATGATTATTTCTTTAATCTAATCAAATGAAAGCCTTTTTCTTTTTTTGTTGTTTTTTTTTCTGTATTTGATTAAACCTGAGTAATCACAAAAACATTTATTTTAAAATTATTTTTATAAAAAAATGTATGATTTTCTTTTGTTAAAAAAAGAATGTTTTTGTTTTGTTTCAGTGATTAATGCTTTGATTTAGTTTTTGGTAACAGACTGGTTCAGGAAATCAGAATAGCTGAAGTTCATTTTTTTGGTAATTCAAGTTCAAAATTATAATCTTCATTGCTAATAAATGAAAATCCCAAAATAACAGCAGTAGTTTAAATAGTCAGATAAAAATTGAATGAATCAATTAAATGATTCTTTAAAATTCTTTCAATAAGATTATAAATGCATGTACTTCCAACAAAACAAAAATAGTTTTTTGAAGGAAAAAACCTGCATTGGCTCAAAAAGCAAATATGTTAAATCTGAAGAAAAGGGCCTGTGTAAACAGAAAACTTTAAGACTTTATTATTTTATCCTTCCAATAAGGCAAAAAATAGTAAATTTTAAATTTTCCTTGTTTTTCACTTTTTTTATAAATTGGATTTCAGAGAAAATATTTCAGAAGTTTTAGATAAAGCTCTTTTTCTAATTCATTTTAACTGGAAAAAAACAATCTCCAAATTAGATTTCTCAAATCTCCTTTTGTTTTAAATTTTGCTTTATTCATCAATATATATAAAGGAATCCAGTCTGTTTTGGTATGTTCATGTCAACTTATTACTAAGCAAGAGGTGTCATTAAAGCGTCAAAATTGTGTATACACTTTAATAATAAGGAAAAGTATAAAATTGGGTTTTTGATTTTTATTGATTCATAAATTCAATGATTAAAAATCAATCAATTTGTGAAACTCTTCTCAGTTCTTCATAAGTAAGTACAAAAAAAGAGGGAGATACTTCAATTCTTCTGGAGGCCAACTATGTTTAAATATCACACAGATTCCGTAGTCAAAATTGGAATTCAATGCCTTTTGAAAATTATTGTGTGGTGAGTTAGTACTGATAGTAAAAAAAAAATCATAATTTTTTGAAGAACTAAAAAACTCATGAAAATGTTTCAAACTAAGGGGTACCTTTTTAAAATTCTATTTTAGATATAAACCAAAAAAGAAATTGTAATACAAAAATTTGCACATTATTAATTCTTACCTTCCTTTTATTGTTAAATTTTTAAAGGTTAAAAAGAATATAAGTTAAATGAATACATTTTTCATCACTATAACTCAACTGAATATAAATTTTTATCATTTTAAAAAAGTTTTGAGAAAAATAAAATTATTATAAAGTTTCAAAGCTCTTTTAGAATAATATTTAGATTTTATTTAGATATAAACAAAAAAAAAATTCTAAAATAATAGAATATTGAAATACATTCTTTAATCATTAAATTTTTTGAGGATAAATAAAAGTTTGAATAAAAACTATGCTGCTTTGGGAAAACATTTAAAACATTTTCATTTTTATTGTAAAAAATGAAAATTTATTGGAGACCAAAAAAAAAATTCATGAAAATGTTTTAAAACTTTCACCAGTATAGGGTCACATACTTTTATATATCATTTTAAATGTAAACTAAAAGAGAATAAAAAACAATTCATAAAATAAGATAATGCTAATCATTTAAAAAAAAATCTCTCAAGTACAAATAAAGACACATTTTTGATTCTTATTCTTCTCTTCCATCACTCATTGGTATTCCTAAAATCCTTTCAGTCCAGTCATGGACTGGGTACTTCTGCTCATAATTTTTAATAAAAAAAAAGTTAAAATAAATAACATCAATTGTTAAAAAAAGATCTAAACAATATTTTGTATTTTGTTTTTGTATATTATTTTAATATATTTAAAATCTGAAACAAATTGAGACAAATCCAAGTACAAAAATTCAGTTTTTTCATCCACAAAAAGTATCTTTTAACAATGAAATATTTGCTCTTTTCTTTTTATAGATTCAATATATAAATAAGTAAATCCATATTTAAACAAAACTTAGATTATCATTTTTTATGACTAATACTTGAAAGAATAAATATTTCAGAGGTTAAATTTTTGATTAATTAGATAAAATCTAACAAATAAAAAATTTAATCTCTGTCAGGATCCATACTACTATATGGACACAGAGAGACACAAATCCCACATGGACACAAACATTACCCATAGCGAAGAAGCTCGATGGAAACTACACAAGAATACTGAGAGCTATCTTGAATAAATCCTGGAAGCAGCACCCCATAAAACAGCAGCTGTATGGCCACTTACCTCCTGTCTCATTCAAATAAGATGAACAAGGCATGCATGCTAAGATGAGTGACCACTCAGTAACAGCTGATACTGTAAGCAATCCGAAGCCTAAGAGCCAGACAAAGGAAAGCTAAATAAATAACAAACAAAACTAGTAACTCAGATATGACTGTCAGTTATTTTGACATAACAATTTTACATAATATACACAAAGATACAACCACTTTTCATGTGGAAAATCAACTGATTTCCATACAAAACAAAAACATTCGTTTTTGTACTAGAAAAGGGAGCCCAGAACCTTAATTTTTCATCAGTATTTTTGTGCTTATAAACCAATCAGTACTTTCATTTGAAATGTGGCTTTTTGGAATTTCTTTGAGATGGGAGAATTTTAATTACCTTAAAAAATATGAAAGATCAAGACCCAAAATAATTTAAGAAATCTTTTCCCTCCTTGACTGTTAAAAATACATTTTTAACCAATTAGAGATAAATTAATCCACTTTTTATCTATCTTGGAACCTATCTAAATCTTATGAATAAAGTAATAAAATAGACTCAGCTTCAGAGCATTATGTCTAGTGCAACTCAATTTTCATCTTCATTTCTTTTTGAGTGAAAATCCAATGTTCTGTTCTGTCAAGAATGTATTTAATTTCATAATTGCTTAATTATTTTCTTGAAGCAAACGTCTTTATTCATTTTTATTGTAATCATCATCATCATGCCATGCCATCAGCTTTCCCTCCTTTTTTTTAAAGCTTGTATTGAGGTATGTTAATCCATTTTCTATCGTAAAATCTGATAGATGTTGTCCATTTCTGCTTGAAGAGTTATGTAGGTTAAATTTGTGGTTTCGATTTTTGCCAATTTGGGCATTCATGTCTCCACCAATGACAAGAAAGTTGTGTTTCGGGATGCTGCGAACAAGAGAGGATAACTCATCATAGAAAGCAATGAGTTCAGTTTCTTCACTTGCATTAGTAGGGCTGTAGTAGGGGATGATTGTTGTTCTGTGGTTGCCATTGAAAGTAGCTACTGTCATCCTCGGTTGTATTTTCTGTATGCTATTTAGTGACGATTTTAGGGCTTGTGATCCGATAAGCATACGTACACCTCTTATCGTGGCCTTGACAGAATTTTTCCATGCTGATGCAGTGGCTAGTGTCCATCCATTACCAGAATCATGATATTTAATATCCTCGCTATGTGAGTATCTGTGTTCTTGAATGCATATCATATCTACGTTATGTTCTATGGTCGATGCAGTCAGCTCTGGTAGTTGTCCTATTTTATTTAAGGTTCTAACGTTGAAAGTCGCTATTTGTATTGTTTGTTTGCATTTTAGTAATTTTTGATTGAGCTCTGTAGCTGAGTTTTCCAACACTGAGGCCAGCTGGACGCATCCCTTTTTTACCCACACGAAGAGCAATGCGGTTTGGACAAGTGGTTTGAGTGTGGATCATGTTAATCTTTCAATGGCTGTTTTTATTCTCATCCATAGAAGCCACCCTTATAGATGAGCAGCAGTAGTTCCCTGATCAAACTAATTGATCCTGGCCATTGTTCCATAGGATTCATCCACCCAAGACCAGGTTAGGCATCAGAGGGTTTATCCTCAAGCCTTTAACGTCCACCATGCTGCTTCCCATGGCTTTCAGTTAAAAAAAAATTTGTTCCTATGTTTTTCATAATTAAGTTTTTTTTTTTTTTTTAAATTTACTAGAGTACTTTTTATGCATTCATTAGTCTAAGTTTTTTTTTTTTTGGTGGGGGGTCTGATATGTCTAATAGTGTTAGCTTCTTTGGCTAGGTTCAAAATTTTGATTTCGAGTTTACAGTTTAAATTGTTCTTCTATTTAAGACTCACATACTATACAGCTCTGATTTTACTATGGCAATATTAAATAAAATCACATGTATTTTAAATGACAGTTTAGCAAAGTACAAAATATTACTCACCAGTTTTGAACTTGCCTACGGATGGAACTGTTAACTCTTTCCTACATTATTTACGAATGGTCTCTTTAGTATAATTTTTCAGCTTTTATAAGCATTTACATACATTTGGCTTTTTCCCTTTTGCCCGATGGGGGGAGGGGGGTCAGTTGTTCATTCGTTGCTACCCTACCTTTTTTTGTTGTTTTTTTTTGTTTTCTTCTTTACTTCTACTAATTGTTAACTTCTGTTGCTTTACACTAAGATATGTTAACATATAAATATACTTTGTCTTTACATAGGGACAAACTTATACAAAGATTTAAAACAATGCACACCATATAAGGGTATATTAATGCTCTATTATTACGTTTTCTTATAAAAAATGACATTATAACTTTTGCTGTTTAACAACAAACTTTTGCCTCAAGTTAAAGAAATAAAATTTACTAAATTTGTAGAACTGTTTTCTTCTATCATTTATACATCTTTTCTGCCTCAGGAAAATGGAAGTAAATCCAATGGTATGAAAAGGTACAAATAGGAAAAAATACAAGGTCTTCATATGATTCTATTTGTAGTTGAATTATTTACCATTGTTAAACATTAAACCTTCATAAATCATTTCCTTTAAAAAAACCGCATAATGTTTTTATAATAAATTTTGAACCCTGATTACATCACACAGTTTTAAAACAGAACACTACTAATTTTTTTATTACATTTAACAAATAAAATTTAGAAGATATATCACATATTCAAAGACCCTGATAAAGGTTTAATGTTTAAAAAACTGAATTGTTTAATGTTGGCAAATAATTCACCTATAAATAAAATCATCCTCATTATACCTTGTATTTTTCATATATGTTATTTCATTTTATTTTAATTTTTATTTTATTTGTTTTTTTTTTAATCTTTGGGGTTGTTTGCAGTTGCCTAGTTGGAATTCATTTTCAATGACATCAAAATGTTGGATTTTGGTGGTGTTATTTTTTTTCTGTATTTTCTTGAGATCTTACTGTAGCTTGTCAGTTGGCGATTTCCATTTAGGGGTCATTTGAGTTTTATTTTGTAGTTATAAGTGGGTTTTTGGTGCTTGTGGTATATCATAGTTTTTTAAGTGCTTTTTTTTTTATTATTCATAGTTTATTTTCAGTGCAACAGTATCTAAGTTTTAATGTATTTCTTTTGAATATTTTGTGTAGTTTGTTTGATGTAGTGAAGTGTTTATTTATTAGTTTTATAAATATTTTTCCAACGTTTGGTTTTACATTTTCCTTGTATGGTGAGTTAAAATTGATGTTGTCTTTGTTTGTCCACATATCTCCATTGTGGTATAAGCATAGATTTTGAGCAATGCTTTACAATTTTTAACACTACATCATTAATAAAGGTATACTGCCATTGCTAATTCAACCACATCATCAAAGAACCTCTCAAAATTGAGAGATAAAAGTCTCTAATATCAAATTGATTGAACGCATTTACTTTTATTTTTTATTTTAACCAACTAGTCAGTTGCATTTTTGGTATTCTTTCATTGATTTACATGGTCTCATGAATTTTGCTGCATATCCCCTAATGATATTTTTTCTTATCCTCCCAATGTTATTTTTTTTAGTTTAGCTTAAGAGCCTATGGTGTAGTGTTAAAATTAGACCTGTGATTTTTATACAAAATTTAACTTAATGCAATACTGTTAGCTTTAATATAAACTGTTGGGAAATGCCTTTTATTTTGGTATTTCCCAACAGTTTATCATAAATCCTAAGAAATTTGTTGGACTATTCAGCTTTTACAAAAACAACCTTTTCAGAGAAATTGATTTTTTTATGTCATTCCTAAGTCTTACCTGGAACACATTATTCATATTCACAAACCTGACCTTATCAATGATGTCAAACATTCCCTTCTCAAACTCTTTCAAATCTGCTAAGGGGGACTTTTTTTACTTAAACTAGTCATACAGGTCTTTAATGGTCACTTTCTCCTCCTTTGTACAGGTGGTGAAAAATAGTTTCCATCTAATCCTTCTGAGACAAAAGACAGGAAAATTACAGTTTTCATTGGTTGAAAAGAATAGGCAAATAAATTTCAAACATACAACATAATTTCAGATGTTGTAAATTGCCGTAGCCTGATTTATGAATATTGTTGGCTTTAGTCCATGGAAAATAGAAAATATTGGAAAAAGTATCTCTGGATAAAAGAGACTCACAAACCTAATGTCGAATATCCTGCTAGAACACCTAATGTGGATCAAATACATACACATACATACATACATACATACATAAAATCTGTGGAAAAAAATGGTGTTGCGGAGCCAATAAGCATGTCAATCCCGCAAACTGTTTTAGTTTAGCATACAAGTAATGACAGCCAAAAGAACAAAAAGCGAGATAACAGTATAACAAATACAACAATTTATTCGTCAAGTTTACCAGAATAGATATAAGTTTGTGGATAGATGTTGAAGTTGTCAGCTAGATGGTTGATGTCGGTAGCTGATATGGTCGAAGTCGTAGAGCGGCAACTAGATAATCGGTGCAAGTAGCTGGTGTTGGTCAAAGTCGTAAAGCAGTTGCTAGATGATCGATGTGAGTAGCTGGTGTTGGTCGGAGTCATTGAGCGACAACTAGATGATCAATGCGAGTAGCTGGTGTTGGCCAAAGTCATAGAGTGGCAGCTAGATGATCAATATGAGTAGCTGGTGTTGGTTGAGAGGCAGCTAGATGTTTGATGTGGGTAGTTAATGTTGGTCGAGGTTGTAGTGCGAATCGGTGAGGCTAGGGCTTTGCCTTGCCCTAGCTGTGTGGACGGATCGAAAAATGTAGCAATGGCTTTGCCATTCCAAAGCTCTGTACAAGTGAGCAAACAGGCTGGGTGGCCGCGGCTAAGATTGGCGGTATCTTAGTGCTGCACTGATAGGGAGACGGTAGCTAAAGGCCTTGCAAATCTGTGCCTTGGTGCTGTGCAGCCAAGCGAACAAATGGACAGCAGAATCGACTGAGTTGGTTAAGACTGGGTAGTCTTAGAGTCCTCTTCATGGTTGCCTCCTGGCTGTCTGCTCTGATGAGTCCGTAAGAACCAACAGAGATACAACAACCCGCAGAAGGAGACCTCTAGTAGTCCTTAAAAGGACCTTTATCGCATATCTATGTGATACAAGGATGAATGTGACCATGAGATGTAGGATTCAGCCTTGGAAGTAAGGCGAATGCGACCATGAGAGGTAGGATTCAGCCTTGAGAGCCTTGCTCTGAGAGCGAGCTCCTGAGAGCTTCGTAAAACAATCTCTGAAATTTTTGGCCCTGGAGCTTTGTTTATAAAAAAAGAGAAAAGTATGTCACTTGGCTGGGCTGCGGAGAAATAAAGTTTGTCTATTAAAAATAGATGTGAAAGTAAAGTCCTTCTTTAGTCTGAGATAGGCTGCTGAAGATAATTCACTCTATTTTATTAGAGTTACTTTTGACAGACAGGTTCTGTAAATGTTGTTAAATGAAATTTATTCCCTTTTTTTTTTTTGCTGTAACAGCTGGTCAGGGTCATATAAGGCTTTGTCATTTCTGGTTGTAGCTGGATGTACTGTTTTTAGGGAGGTGAGTAATCCGATCTGTTTACATTTGTGAACAGGTCGCGAAAATGATTTAATTTTCTAATGTTTACAGAATAAAATATTTCATTGACCAAAATATTAATTCTATTTTTGCCATTATGACATAAAAAGAATTTACTTTAAACTAATGTCATTTAAAAAAATCAGTTTTGATCTTATTGTGATAGTTGTCACATCAGCAGGTGTTTTTTTAATATAAAGATTGGCTAATTTTTGTTTATTAAGCAATAAGCAATTATAATTCTTTATTTTAAAAAAAGTAAAAATATGACTCCAAAATATTTTCAGGTTTAGTAGAAGAGGTACTCTGAATAATGAACATAATGCTGGAAATTTGCTGCAAATGCTCAGTCATCAGGTTGACTACATTTTTAAATGAACAAATTTTTATGTAATCCAATACTATATTTAAGATGTTTTTAACAAATTAGACAAAGGCAACTTTCATATTTTAAAGGAACAACAGTTCAAAGTGGACATGGGAGTAATGGAAATAAAGGTGTTCTGTACATTCCTCAAAGCTCCAGGACTGGAGCCTCAATATCAGATGGTTTGGTGTCATATCCAGGACACTCATTGGGGGTGGGTCTTACCCCTCAGCAGAAATATGATCAGCATATTCAATAGTGCTCCCAACTGACTGGGCTCGGTGAAAAAAGAGAAGAAAGAAAAGACATTTAAAAAATTTTGTTGTTCTGTTCTGTTTATATATAAAATACAATGTCACACATACACATATACATACGCACACACACACACAGCACATAGTTCAGGAAGAGATTCCGTCGGAAGAGGTCAGCACTCTTCAAATCAGATCAGTGGTATTTCCAGCAGGACAATGCACCAGTCTACAACTCCATCCTTGTCACAGACTACTTGACTAAGATGGGCATCAAGACAGTTCCCCAGCCTCCCTATAGCCCAGACCTTGCTCCCAGTGACTTTTGCTTATTCCCTAAGCTCAGAGGCTGTCGTTATAAGACAATTGAGGAGATGAAAGAGGCTGTGACGAAGATCATTGACACGCTCACACTAGAGGACTTCCATGGGGCCTTCCAGAAGTTGTTGGAACGGTACAACAAGTGCATTGCAGCCGGAGGAGATTACTTCGAAGAGGACTAGAGTTTCATGTAAGTACTATCAATAAAAGTGCCCATAGGTAAAAAGTCTGGAAACTTATTGAAGGCACGTCGTATATATATATATATATATATATATATAAGATTCCGCTATCAGTTTACCTATATATATATATATATATATATATAGGTAAACTGATAGCGGAATCTTATGTGTATGGGAGAACAAATTATTTAAAAAATAAAAGGATGTTAGGGCCCTTTCGCCCGGTACTATTCAAACGACCTCACTGGAGAAACGATTAAAAACGGGTTGTTTGAATTTGGGCAAAGATGTAACAAAAAAAAAAATGTGACAAAAAAGGGTGTGACAAAAATGATAAAAATAAAATGCCGTAGTACTAATAATATATTACGTGCATTTTTGAAAGACGAAATCTCCGTTTTGTCTGACTCTATTGAATCTTTTAAATCTCGTCTATATTTACAGTGGAAGAAGTCTTGGTCTTCACTTCGTTTCTTTGATCCCCTTCGATTTTCTAAGTATCTATCCAATAATTCTTTTCGATTGAAGAGTAAACTGCTTTGTAACAATCAACAATTTTTGAACCACCTTATTAAAAAGAAACTTGGTTCGATTGTAACTACTGATGAACACATTTTTAATTATTCTTCTGATATCAGATTGTGAAAAATTGGTACTAACGAGGGGGCTTAGTTTTTGTGTCCCCCATCGTGGTATTAATTCAGCTTCTGTGTTTGCTGAATTTGAGTTGTTGTATTTGTAGTTGATGAAACATTCCCCTGTCTCTTCATCTAATGTTACTTATCTAAAGGCTCGTTTGGCTGACTTAACCCAACGCTTTGTCAACACTCCTGTTGACTCTGGTAGATTCTTGTGGCAGAAGAGTCATTTTGAGTCGGCAAAACAACTTAGACGGAACGATGACATCCTTCTCACTAGGCCTTATAAGAGTGCCGGTGTTGTTATTTTGAATAGAGTCGATTACATAAGCAAAATGAATGTAATTTTGGATGATACAGATAAATTCCTGAAACTTGGTGACTTTTGCTTATTCCTGTGACGTGGCATTAAAATATTTACGGGACGGGAGTTTATTTTTCGCATGTGCGAAGTCGGGACAGTCTGGCACTTGATCCCTCGCAAAATAAGTCCTAGTTAAGGTTCCCTTTTTGGGCGTAGGGGAATTGGCAGATAATGTGGGGGTTAGCTTGGGACTAGACTGAACGCCGCTGGCAAGGGGTTTCCATTTTTAACGTTACACACATCCACCAGACCACTTCGTCTTACTACCCCTAGGATAATGGTTTAGATATAATATTATTATTTATCGTAGTCGACAATTTCAATTTCCCGTGTAATTTTTTTAAAGGCGAATAAGACATTTAGCGAGAATAAATTGAGGCGAAAATGAAGCTGAAAAGGAACACGCCAAAAAAAAAAAAAAAGGCAATTCGATAGGCAGACAACACAATGAATAAATTTCGACACGAGGGGACATCTAAAATATAACAAGGTTTTAATAGCCAAGGTCCAAACGAATATTTATCGGGGTCGGCTATGTTTCCCAGTAAACAGTCGCCGACATAAATGTCTCTTTCTTATTTTTTTCTTTTCTTTCTACTTTTATATCTTTTCTCTTGAACCTTGAAAAGGTAGCAAAGTCCGCTCATCTGTTTAGAGTATAGCGGTTCGGGAAATTGTTAATTTCTCTAACGCTATATATTTTTTTAGGCAACACAAATGAATGACGAAACTTTTCTTTAACAACACAATGAAAAAAGTTTTTATTTGCAGCATGGAATAGGGTTTGCTCTTGGTGCTGCAAGACTCGTGGAGTTTAGAAATGGAGACGAAATGGCGTAGCGGGATGTTGATATGGCAGCGTATGTTGCGGGACGTGTGAGGGATTGTGCTTATAGTCATCGTGTATTCTTGTGTGTCTGGTATTTTTTGGGGAGAGTCTGCGTTATCTCCATTAAGTGGACCAGAGGTGAAATGGGAGCTAGTGTGTCGAGAGCGGAGTTACGCTCGGATCGACATAGCCAATTTTTGGGGTGACACAAAGTTGGGCCTGTGCGAGGCATGTTGTATGTTTCTAATTTATGTTCAACTGGGATTCCTCGTAAAGAATCCATAAATTAGATGGTTCCCTCGTTGAGTGTCCATGTTTCTGCCGCTGGTGTTGCTATGTTAAAAAGCATCGCTAAGCAGGGACGACCAGAGGAACGTCTGTTCTGGTCGCCGTCTCAAGCCAAAGAGCTTGGGTTTGGCCGCTCACCCGTTTTGCAAGCCGGAAATGAAGGTCCGGGCTGAATAGGATTAGTCATCCTGATTGGGTGAAATTAAGTGTTGAAATGAATTGAGCGCCAAACCAAAATACAAGATTTTCCTCTTCTCTACAAGAGTTTATGAAATAAATCTTTTCATTCCTTTTCTCTTCTTTTCTTAATGCATATAATTCTCTATATGCTTCTTTCTTTAAATTGAGAGGAGCGCATACAATTGCAATACTTAGGTGGAGGGAGAAAACGATTTTAAGGTTTACTTAGCTTTTTCGACGGGTTTCTTCTGAGATTTCTTTTCTTTTACGGGCTAGCGGGATTCTATGGAGCTCGGCTTGAAGGCATCTGCTATCTCCTGTTCAAGAGCTCTATTTCGCTTCTTCGCCCGGAGTTTTGGCGACAGTTTAAACACATCTTGTCACGCCAACTGCTGTCCTAAAAACTGAATTCTTTATTCCTATTTCCGCTGACGAAAAGGGTGCTACTTCCGACTTTAGGGTTCTGGCCAATCATTCGGCCTCTTTCTTCTTCACCCTGTCAGGCGATTCATTTGGACTACTATCTCTATCCACCCGGGTGAGGTTATGGAGTACAGATAGCTTGACCTACATTCTAATTTCCTCTTTTAACAGTCAACCTTTGGGGCCTGTCAATTCAAACATGGAGGGTAGGGGAAATTTCTTGTTTCTCTCCTCTATGAGACAATTGAGGAGATGATTGAGCTGTCAATCAAGAGATGCTCTTGTGTAAATAAGCAGAAGAACAGCAGAAGCATGTCACGTTAGAAAATAATATAACCAGGTGCCCGGACGGTTTGAGTCAGTTGGAGACAGGATGCCGAAGTGAGAACCAATGGCAGATTGAGGGCTTTGAGCCCTTAGTGACCTCCGGTTGAGCAACCCAAGCCAAGATGCGGAAGAAGTGATTCTATGAGCGAGGAAGAACTTGGGTCAATATAGCAGTCCGTCCTTGTCTCAACTTATTTCTCACACATAACAAACATCACCTTTCGAAAATAAAATGTGAGAGATTTATATTTTTATAAAGCAGTGTATTTGTTCATTATTGAAGTCGTCATTACTGGTTAATGATTTTTCAGCACGTTCACCTGATGGAGATACGGAATACTTCGACATTGTTGCAGGAGTACTACAAGGAGACACACTAGCCCCGTACCTCTTTATCATCTGTCTAGACTATGTGCTTAGGACTTCGATCGACAAAATCAGAGAAAATGGCTTCGAGCTGACTAAGAGAAGAAGCAAAAGGTACCCCGCAAAAACAATCACGGACGCCGACTACGCTGATGACTTGGCGTTACTAGCGAATACGCCTAATCAAGCAGAGACACTACTGCATAGTCTGGAACGAGCCGCAGCTGGCATTGGCCTCCATGTCAATGCAAACAAAACTGAATATATGTGTTACAACCAAACGGGCAACATTGCCACACTAGACGGAGCCTTCTCTGAAACTAGTAGACAAATTCACCTACCTAGGAAGTAGCGTCTCATCAACCGAAAAAGACATCGACACACGACTGACGAAGGCATGGACAGCTATCGATAGGCTCTCGATCATATGGAAGTCGGACCTAACTGATAAAATGAAACGCAGTTTCTTCCAGGCAGCGGTTGTGTCGATACTGCTATATGGATGCACCACATGGACGCTAACGAAGCGGCTGGAGAGGAAACTAGACGGAAATTACACAAGAATGTTGAGAGCAGTATTAAACAAGTCCTGGCGACAACACCCCACGAGACTCCAACTATACGGACACTTGCCCCCCATCACGAAAACTATACAAGTCAGACGAACCAGACACGCGGGACACTGCTGGAGAAGCAAGGACGAGCTCATAAGCGATGTACTCCTGTGAACCCCCACATATGGATGTGCAAAAGTAGGACGACCAGCACGAACTTACATACAGCAGCTGTGTGAGGACACAGGATGTAGCCCTGAAGACCTGCCGGAGGCGATGAATGATAGGGAGAAATGGCGAAAGAGGGTAAGGGATATCCGCGCTGGCGGCGCGACATGATGATGATGATGATGACACGTGCAGTTGTATTGTGGCTATACAACATTATATTAAAATTTGGTGCCTAAGGCCAGTTCACGCGCACATGGCGTGGTATCGAACCTGAGTTTGACCTAGACAATCAAAGAAACAGCCGATAAAGATTCTGAACCTTGGAGAAGAGAAACCAAGAGAAAATCAAAAACAGAATTCAACAAATAATGGCGAAACAGAACGAACGAGACACGAAAACAAAGAAGCAAAACAGAAAAGATGAAAAAAAAAAAAAAAAAGAAAAGAAAAGAGAAAAACTTCAAAAACTGTAAGTAAATTGCTCATTCGAATATTGTAACTTTTTCTCTCTGTCGGGTTTTGTGCAGAAAGAAAGTGAGAAAGAGGGAAACATACAAGCAGGTTGCTGTGAAAAGAGAAGAAAGAAAGATGTCCCCTGGGACAGATATACTGTCCCAAGGTTAAAATGATTGACGGGTCATAATGTAAACTTCCACTTGGGTTGTGAATTCTAACTTTCATGAATGAATTTGATAGTAAACAAAATTTTTGTGAATGAAATTTTGTAGTAACTTGTGAATGCTGTCGTAACGCATAGTAACGATTCGGAAATCGGCGATATTTGTTTGGAGAATGCTCATATACCTTTGGATCCGTAGTTAAGGCTGTAGGACGGATTCGATGTTTGGAAAAGTTGTGGAAATTGGAAGTGTTCTGTGAAGTCTCCCTAGAATGGGATCAATATCTTGGGTACTGGTAGAAGCATACCAGATTTTGGAAGGTCTTCCCCAAGAGAGGGACTGGAAGTGTGAATTCCCCTAAGAATGGGTTTGAAATTTTATTGAAGTACTGACTGGTTAGTGGCCAGACTGACTTGTGAAGGTCCCCCTAGATTGGGGGTTGACTTTTGTTTTTGAAAAGGTTATTTTTGAAACAGGGAATGGGAGAGAGTTAAGTATATGTGTGGAATCTTGACGATCTCGTTGATGTACCGGAAAATTTGTGGACTCGGTTTTGGATTGTTTTGGGAGAAATATGCTCGACCAAATGGATGAATAAATAAAGTACTCCATTAACTATTGAAAAAGACAGTGGGGGGTTTGGGTTGCTCGGGAAAGACCCCCCGGGATGTTTTGACTCATCTTCAGAAGTAGGCAAGAAACTAGTATTGTGATGTCATGTTCAGAACTATTAAAAATGAGGAAGTGATGTCTGGATGTGGGCCATGCTTTTGTAGAGATGTTGTATGGCCATGACCACTATACATACACATATACATGCAGAAACATAACGACGCAATGAAGACGAGCGACACAGTTATTTAGAAAAATATACCTCTCACTTTATTTGAAAGGGTTGTGTGAGAGTGGGAGTTGGAGACTGAACAGAACTGCAACATATTGACCCCACTCTTCTGGCCATAATAGCTTTTCTTTCCTGTTCTCTCGGGCTGCTCAACCGGGGGCCTGGGGGCCCAGCCTCTCCGGGACATGGTCCTCATTCCAGCATCTTCTCTCCGACTGCAACTGCTCAATAGGGGGCCTGAGGGTCCCCTCTGTTAGGTGCGGGTTCTCTCTATCGCATCTTATCTCCAACTCGTTTGATCTCCAACTGATCTGAACTCTAACTGATTTGAACTTCCTGTCGCCGGGGTTATATAATAATTTGATGCCCACTCTTCCTGCGAGCGTCATAATTTCGCACTCAATTCAACCCCTCGACAGTCAAGTTCATATCCTAATATTCATCGACCGGATGCACCTGTTATTTACACAGGTGCATTTCCTATTTTGACAGCTTGGCCGGGTCGGAGGTCAATATGCAACAGAGATACTTGCTGAAAGAAGAAAGAATATTACTGAAAAAGTTTGATTAACGAACCATGTTTGTTTTATGGAAATACTTGTTAGAAATTGAATAAATGGGGATGCATGAACCAATAGCTATTATTTTAAGGTAAAGACAGAGAGAAGCAGATATAAGGTTTAAAAAATAGTGAATGAGCAATTTATTTATAAAAAAAAAAGGACGACAGAACAATGGAAAAAGACTGGAAAAAAAAAGAAAAGAAGAAAAGAAACTTGAACACTGTTGAACACAGCATAAAAAAAAAAAAATAGACAGTGCATAGATTGAACAAAAGAAAACCCGAACATTTGTTTAAACTTTGTGAACTTTAATTGTGGACATATTATTAATATTGTTTTGACTTGTTCAGAATGGTTGAAAAATTCTTAAAAAAAAAAAAGATTTTGTTTGAGTTTAAAGGCGACATTAGAATTTTTTTCTGTTTCGTATATGATTTGATATTAAGTTTATGAAGATTTTAAAATTATGTTGATTCTAAATTTTTTTGGAATATTGGGTTTTAGTGGAATAGTAAATACCTTTTTTTAGGTTTCTGTTTTTGAGTGAATCGTGGGCTGACTCGAGATTGGGACAAAAATTCATCCAAGTTGTGTTGTAGATTGTTTTGGGCATACAGTAAGAAGTAATTCTACAGAGGAATTCACCGTCCCATAGATTTGTTGAAGGCTTGTGGTGGCCAGTATTTTCAGATTGGAGTTCCTAGTTGATGGAATAAAGGAAAGAAAGGTGTGGCCTGCTCCAATATTTTGTGGATGATGTCTGAATCTTTCAGTCCCGATGATGTTTTGGATCGTGTGTGGTTTGGTGAAGTGAAATGAATCTAGAAAAGGCGAGGTGCCTATATCTTAGTAGCCATGAGGTTTCCTGATTAAATTGAAAAGCAACCCAGCGAGGGTGTGATCAGGTAAAGCATGTTCCTCAAGTGTTTACAGACCAATAGGCACTGTAACAGAAACTTAATAATGAAAAAAATGAGTAACACATTGCCAATAAATATTTTGCATGGTCTATTTTAGGTGGTTTACTGCATGTGTGTCGGATTGTGATACATTTGTGTCCCGTGGTCTACCACTGAGAGGAGAGAGGTAAGATCAATTTCCCCCACCCTTCTGTGTTTGAATTAACAGACTTCAAAGATTAACCGTTAAAAGAGGGAATTAGAATGTAGGTCAAGCTATCTGCACTCCATAACACCAACCGGTTGGACAGAGAAGGGGACATAGAGGTTAGTATAGTGGCCCGAATGAATCGCCTGACAGGGTGAGGAAGAAGAAAGAGGCCGAATGATTGGTCAGAACCCAAAAGCCGGAAGTAGTATCCTTTTTGTCAGAGGAAATAGGAATAAAGAATTCATTTTTTAGGATGGAGGTCGCCGTGAAAAAACTCCAGGTAAAGAAACAGAAATAAAGAATCTTGGACAAGAAGATAACTGGTGCCTTTAAGCCAAGCTCCACCGAATCCCGCTAGCCCGTGAAAGAAAAGAAATCTCAGAAGAAACCCATTGAAGAAGCTAAGTAAACCTTAAAACCGTTTTCTCCCTCCACCCTTCCTAAGTATTGCCATTGTATACTCTCTCTCTCTCTCTCAATTTAAAGAAAGAAGAAAGAAAAGAGAAAGGAAGAAAGACATTTGTATTTGATATTGTCTGCTGGTAATATAGCTGGCACGTTAAATATGTGTTTGTGTCCGCACGTATTAAAAACCTTGTTATATTTTAAATGTCCCCTTGTGTCGAAACTTATTCATTGTGCTGTTTACCTATCGAGTTGCCTTCTTTTGCATATTTCTTTTTCAGCTTCATTTGCTCCAATTTACTCTTGCTAAATGTCCTATTTGCTTTTAAAAATATTCCACGGGAAATTAGAATTGCCGACTACAAATAATAATATCTAATCTCAACCTAGAGGCCCATATCTTCCATTATTCTGGGGGTGGTAGGAAGACGAAGTGGCCTGGTGGGTGTGTGTAATGTGAAATTTAGAAACCCCTTGCCAGCGGCGGTCAGTCTAGCCCCAAATTAACCCCCACATTATCTGCCAGTTCCCATGTGCCTGAAGAAGGAATCTTAACTGGGACTTATTTTGCAAGGGATCAAGTGCCAGACTGCCCCGACTTCACATGTGCGAAAAATAAACTCCCGTCCTGGGATGAATATTTTAGGCACCATCACATTTGGATGTATTATTTTTTAGAATTGTGATGCATTGTTTTGGGCCATGATTTTTGTAGATTTATGAGGAATGTTTTGGGACTTGAAGATATTGTTTTTTAGTTGGAGGAATTCTCCAGTTACTCCAGGTAGGAACCTGTTGAGCGAAGGACTGGAGCGTGGTCCTTTTATGGTTTTGAGATTCTTTAAAGGAATTGCAGAGGGCCCTATTGTGTTTGGGAGGATGAGAGATGGATCTGTATTGTACTTTGATACCCGCATGTCAGGATAGCCAACTGTGCAAAGAATAATATGATATAAATTTAGATAATAATTAGCCTGACAGGAAAAGAACTACACTTTAATCCCCTTTGCCTATAACAAGCAGCACCTATTTTTGTCTGATTTTTTGCTGTTTGTTAATTTATGCTGAGACAGTGAGACAACAGTGAGACAGCACGTTTTGATAGAATTTTAGTTTTTGACAAAAAATAGAAAATAAAAAAGGAGCAGATTTACGCTATGATACATTTAACCTGTAAGAGTTTGATGTAAATTGTTAATTGACAACAAAACATGGTAAAATGACTCTGATCCAAGACTTGACCTCTGACCCAACATAGAGAGGTATTTCAATTAGTTATAATGATTCCTCGTCTTTTCCTTTCCCAATTTTATCACTTCTCTTTTACACAAATATTATTATTTATTGATTATAAAGAATATATCCAGCTTAATTATATTTTTAGTTTCATGATTGTTTTAGCGAATGCTTTCTCTTATCATTCAATTACTGACCCTTGAACTTTAAAATGTTTATTTTTACTATTTAGAGATTTGAATTTATCAGGTATGAGACATTGGTGAACTGATGTACATAATGAATTGTGAATGCAATTGCTTCACTGCTATACTGGGGTGTAAAAAATGAAGAAGTATAAGAGGTGAGAAAGAATGAAACAAAGAAAATGATAAAAAGGTAAGAAGAAGAAAAGGTAAAAAAGGGAGAAGAAGAAAAAGAATACAAAATACCAAAGAAAGAAAAAGAAAGAAAAAAAGACAAATGAGAAAAATTGGAGGAACAAAAATCAGAAAAAACAAATGAGGATATGAAGAAAATAATGAAAAAACAATGAGAATAAAAGGAACAATAAAGCAAAAAAAGCAAAAAAATTATTTTTAATCAAAGGAAAGAAAAGAGAACTGCTAATTGACATATTTATTCTTGGTGTCCCAGAGGTAAAGGGGTTTTGTCAGTTCCAGCAAAAACTCATTTCAATTCAAGATCTCTCTCTCATTTTTCAACATATATATATATATATCCTACAAATATATTTTGCAGAAAATGTACTGTGTTTATTGTGTTTTGCTGAACCATAAAAATGAGAGTGGGGAAAAGATAAAATAGTTTGAGAAATCCAAGAAATGCATGCTGCTGCTGCTGCTGCTGCTACTGCTGCAGCAGCAGCAACAGCAGAAAGAAAGAGTTAAAAAGTCAGAAAAGGAAGCAAATAAGAGTCAGATCAAATAAATTATTCAAAATAACAAAAATAAAGATAATTGCTAAAATCATTCTCTCCAGCTCCCTCCTCTTCTTGTCTGTTATAGTTATGATTGTTTTCATTAAGGAAGATAATAGAACAGCTGAAATTTCCATTTACACACAGAAGATGGCAGTGCATCTATTTGATATAGTGCTACACCAACTGATATTGAAAGTTCATGCAGAAAATAACTGAAAAATTAAAAATGATACAAACACATGAAAGCTCTAACTGGGACTAAAAAATCAGAAAATCCCAGTTATTTATCATAAGATTTTTCATAAACCTGAACAAGACCTCAAACCTCAAAATATCATTATTCACTTTATATGAAAAAAAAACAAACTTTTTCTTTCAATCTCTTTTTTCTCTTTATCTTTCTCTCTTCCCGTTTCATTCCTTCTTTCTCTCTCATTCTTTCTCTTTTATTCCCTTTGCTTGCCTCTTTAAATCATGTATTTCATTTTTTCCAATTTTTCTTGTCATATATATATATATATATATATATATATATATATAGGACAAGAAAAAGTAGAAAAAATGAAATAAATGATTTAAAGAGACAAGCAAAGGGAAAGAAAGATAAAGAATGAGAGAAAGAAAGAAGGAATGAGAGGGGAAGAGAGAAGCTCTTCTAATGAATTGAGCACTCTGGTATCTGGTAAGGCAAAATGTAAACAAACGAAAGCTAATACATAATGCCTTATAATTTCTGAACTAACATATGTCACCTGATGGCTTAGCAGTAAGATACTAAGTCTAATGTAAAGTTTTGATCTCAGCTTGAAGCATTCTGCATGTTTAGACACACTGAAGATATCACACTGTAATATAATGAAACGGTCTATCTGTGGATGACATTATATACACTCCCCTCCCAGGGGTTGAGCACTCTGGCAAAGGAATTTACAGCTGCCACTCATGTAATACAAAGCTACTACATAATGCCTTACAATTCCTGAGCTGAGGTATGTCGCTTGTTGGCTGAGCAGTAAGATACTAAGTCTAATGTAAAGTTGGGCTGGGTTCGATCCCAGCTTGAAGCATCCTGCGTGTCTAGCCATACTGAAGAGTTATGATACAATGAAACAGTCTGTCTGTGAATGACAATATATATATATATATATATATATATATATATATATATATATATATATATGAGGTATCATACAATAATTGATGTTTATACAACAGCATTGCTTCTAACAAAGCCTTCATCAGATGATGACTCTAGGTTCAGGCATGGTTTCGGTGCCGAAGCATCATAATTATATATATATATATATATGCATATGCAATTTTAAAATTGTTGCTGAACTTTGTGTCCTGTTTCTCTTTCACTCAGATATTACATGATGAATTTACTCATGCACTCAATGTATCTGCCCCAAATTCTGCCAACCCAACATCAGTTTGGGGGATAAATGCTAAGATTATATTCATTCTGAAATATTTTCTCGATCTATTTTTTTTATCATGTTTGACTTCCTTGTTCTTTACTTTTTTCATTTTTTCTCCTTTCATTACCATTTTCATTTTCTTGTATTTTTCTCTCTAAATTTTCTTCCTTCTCTCAATCATTTAAATATTTTCTTCTCTTTCTTTCTTTCTTTCCTAATTTTTTTCAACTGTTTTTACCCTATAGATATTTTTCTTTCCCTTTCTTTTGATTTCTTTCTTTTTTTCTTTTAGGCTCTTTTTACAGTTTCTCATTTGAATACAGTTCTTATTTTTTACTCTATTCTTATGGCACTGTATTTCTGTTTTATCTTTTTTACTTTTCTTTATTCTTACCTTTCCTTTCTTTCTTTTATCTCTGATCATGTTCTTATTTTTTTTCTTTTTTCTTCTTTTATTTGTTTATATCTGTCTTTAATCATTCACAATAATTTTGCCCTTTTCTTTTTCTTTTTTAGTTCTCTTTATTTTTTTATTTCATTTTCTCACTTTCTTCATTTTCTTTTTCTAATTTTTTTTTTTAACTTTCCTTCATTAAAGCAATTTTTTCTAAATATTTTTGTCATCTCTTTCAACATCATTTTTTACACTTTCTTTCTGTATTAATTTTTTTCATTCATTTTATTTTTTTCATTCATTTCTTTCTTTGAGTATCAAGCATATCCAGTGACACATTTGCATCTCATTTTCATAAGTAACTCATACATAATCCTTTTTTGATGCAGACACCCACAAATTTTATAATCCAAAGCAAAGTACATGATCATTCATATCTGATGGTGTGTGTTAGATGTAACAGTCTTCTAAAAGAGCCAAGTCTGTAAGCTGCTATTCCACTTCACCATTGCTTTTAATACTGGCACCCTATTTTCTGTTTTTCTCTTTTTAGAAACTTGTTTACTTTAGACAAGGAAAGGTCTCAGCTGTCATATACAAATGATATCAATGCATCATTGTTGATGTTATGCATGAGCAAATGATTGAGCCATCAGTGTAAAGAAAAAAAAAGGCATATAAAAGAACAAGCAGATAAGACTAGACTTCAGAATGACAATTTTAAGAGTGTTTCAATGGGGAAAACCCTCCTATCTTTTCCCATTTGTTCTGAGTCACTTTGGCCTTGGAATGTTATCAAATATTTCTGAAATTCCGTTTTTTTAATAACCCAATCTATGGAGGGGAGAAAGAGTCTGTGTGTGTGTGTGTGTGTGTGTGTGTGTGTGTGTGTGTGTGTGTGTGTGTGTGTGTGTGTGTGTGTGTGTGCATAAGAAAGAGGTAAAAATTCATGACCATAACTGAAGAATTGCATAGAGTATCTGAAACACAGATACAGAAATTTTGAAGATTTATTCTTACAACCACAACCACCACCACCACCAACAACAACAACAACAACAACAACAAAAACAACAACACCAAGTTTTCACTCATCCCAAGAGTAGAGATATAAATTTGAAAAAGTTACCTTTAAAATGGATTTAAAAGAGGTGTATTTTGCATTTTTAATAAGATATATATATATATATATATATATATGCAAATTTCATTAAACATAATAGACATTTTATGTCTACATATTTTCTTTTGGATCCGTTCGAATTCCCGTATTACTTTTATCGTATTCTGGGGGAATTGATTTATGTATTGTCCATAGTTGCATGTATCCCTAGTACTTTCTGCCCGACTTTAGCTAAAGACATTTAAGTACATTAGCACTGGTTTGAAAATTAATTCTATTAAGTGTCGTCTGCAGGTTTCTGATATGTAATGCTTCGAGAATCTGAAGTTTTTGTTTATTATTTTGAAATAAGCTGTTTTATTGTTTTTGTGAGTTGATAAATTGGTGTAGGTATTTGTGATATAATAGGGCGTAGAGAATGATTAGGTTTATGTATTTTTACGGTCCCGTGAAGATAACCGGGTTTATAATCCCCAATTATTTTGGGTAGTTTTATGCTATTAAGTTTTAGATGTTCTCATTGATGCTAACAACAATAATAACTTCACTACCTCCACTTACAAAAAACCCTCTAGTAATAACTCCTGTACCCCCAACTTTAAAAGTGAATGCCCCTTCAGATATAAAAAAGCAATTATTCATAATCTAATATCCCGTGCCAAACTAATCTCCTCCTCCAAAACAATATTTTATAAAGAAGTAGAAAACATAAAACAGGCTCTCATCAATAATGGGTTTCCTAACTATATTGTTGATGAACAAATTAAACGTATGATCAAAAATGTTGACCAACAAAATAAACAGTGTACTACTCCATCCAGCCAACAAACATATATCAAACTTTTTTATCGTAACCAAATGCACTACAATTACAAATCCGATGAAAAAATCTTGAAAACATTGATTCACAAAAACATACTCCCCACTGATCCTAATAAAAAAAAAAAATAAAACTTATATATTATAATAAGTTTAAAACCTCGAATCTAGTCATTAGAAATAATTCCTCTCCCTTGATTGGAGTTTTGCAAAAAATCAACGTTATATATAAATTTAAATGTCCTTTAGGAGATTGTATCTCTGATAATAATAATATATATGTTGGTTTAACCTCAACTACCCTGTCGAGGAGACTTACAATGCACCTTTCAGACACAAGTTCAATAGCTCAGCATTTAAAAAAACATTCATGCCCAACAACACAACTACGGAAAATTCTCACCGACAACACAACAATACTCGAACATCAAAATAATAAACAAAAACTTCAGATTCTCGAAGCACTATATATTAGAAACCTGCAACCAGCACTTAATAGAATTAATTTTCAAACCAGTGCTAACGTACTTAAATGTCTTTAGCTACTGGCACTATTTACAGAATTACATTTAAAAGCAAGCGCCATAATCTCCAACAGCAAAGACGTCCTTACACAGTAGTAATTTGATAAAACAAAAGTTACATCACTTTTGTGATAGATCCTCCCCTGATGATGGCCCAAAGTCGGGCAGAAAGTACTAGGGATACATGCAACTATGGACAATACATAAATCAATTCCCCCAGAATACGATAAAAGTAATACGGGAATTCGAACGGATCCAAAAGAAAATATGTAGACATAAAATGTCTATTATGTTTAATGAAATTTGCATGAACGAAGAAATGCTGCCTAAATATACACACACACATATATATATATATATATATATATATATATATATATATATAATTTGGAGAAGAATTCAACAGACCATCATTTTGCTATTATGAATTTATTTCAGTTCGCTACTTGATAAAAGTAGCTAACCACTTCAGATAGCAGTCACATAATTGAATGAGAAAGTCATAACAATATTCATAAAAAAATCCTAAAAGAGGAGAGGAAAAGATCAAAAGAAACAAGGCTTACTGTTTGACACCAATCTAGTGTGTTAAATCCATATTGGCAACATTTATCCTTATTTAGCTATGAGATTTTTTAAAAATAAGCAGCTGGTATCATTTCACAAATTTAACCTATGCTCTTTCGAGAAAAGATCTGTCTTTATTTATCTATATCTTTATTAAGGAAAATGTAGAAGGTAATTTCTATTTGTTCTTCTGTGATATCTATAAAGTTCCTAGCATGTTTTAAACTTTTTAGTGATAAGTTCTTAGAAATAGAAGGATAGAATTCTATTATATCAAATTGGATAAATGGGGTTCTACTTTTACACTTAATATTCTAAAACCGTTCAATTGCATTGAATGATTTTTTTCCACAGGTTGTATCAAGAGTTATTTTGTATGCTATTGGTGATGTTTTTAAGCAAATTTTTAGAAACTACGCCTAGTTCCGTCTTCAATGGGTTTATTAATCTAGCCAGTTGTTTGTCCTGGAAATTAAGTTTATGATAGTTAAACAAAAGATAAGCACATTTTTCTTTAATTTTATTATCCTGTCATTAATGTGTAGTTTCCTTACACAATCAAAGAACAAATAAAGTACATTGTAATCATAGAAATAAAGGAGATAGCCCTATGGGAGGAATGTGTAATTTAGAGAATGTGGTCTACCAAGCAAATATTTTCTCCATGGAAAATAGTAAGGAAGAGAAAGTTTATATTGGAATCTTAGCAGAAAATTGGAAACAGAGGTTATACATCACATTCTTTCTTCAATCTATTACTTAGAAACCAAACAGCCCTATCAAGGTGTTTTTGGTATCAGAAAGAAAGGGACCTAACTCCAAAAATTAAGAGGAGATTTATTAAGAAATTTACTTCTGGAAGCTTCCGAAAGTAGATGTAACCTTTGCCTAGATGAAAAAAAAATGCATCATTAGATACAAAGTCACTAGCCAACTAATATATGTAATGAACTAATTTTCAAATGCCAACATAAAAATAGATTTAAATTCATCTGATAAAGGTTATGAATAGATAAATTGAGAGGGATAACAATAAGAGAATGAAGACTATAATATAAGCATCTCGGTGGATACTGGTGGTAAAAGGTAACAATAATTAGAGTAATAATAATAATAATAATAATAATAATGATATAAATTAGCTTAAGGATAATGGTATTTTAAAAGAATCTCTCTTATTCAGAGATTAGGGATATTATCATCAAGGATTAATTATTAGAATGACAGTAAAGTTTTTTAAAGGTAATTAAGTTGGCATTATTTGGAAAAAAATATAAAATAGGGCTACATTAATAAAAGAAAGACTAATTTTCAACCATAAATAAAAAAGGAAAAAAAATCCTATTGATAGAGGAAGAGTTTGATATTAGTAATAACATTTATTTCTACACTTTCCTTAATAAAGATGTAAATAAAAGACCGATCTTTTCCCAAAAGAGAATAGGTTACATTCATGAAATCATACCAGCTGCTAATTTTTTTAAAATCTCATAGCTATAAGGGTAAAAGGAACTAATATGGATTTAACACACTAGGTTGGTGTCAGACAGCAAGCCTAGTTTCTTTTGATATTTTCCTCTCCGTTTGAAGGTTGGTTTTGGCGGGGGGGGGGTATGAGCATTGTTGTGACCTTCTCATTCAATTATGTGATTGCTATTTGAAGTGGTTAGCTGCTTTTATCAAGTAGCCAGCTGAAGTAAATTTATGATAGCTAAATGATGGTCTGTTGAGTTTTTCTTCCAATTATATCATATATATATTTACTCTGGATGATATTTATATATTAATAATCATACCACTCCTCAAAAATCATAAGAATCCTCTTATAGATTCTCAATTTGAATAATTTCACATTCATATTCTCTGGACACATTTCTGTCATCAATCTTGCAGGGCTTGGGGATTCCAAATCAAAAAGGCCATCAACAGCTATGAACTTTTTAGTTCACCCTTATATATATATATATATATATATATATATATATATATATATATATATATATATATATATATATATATATTAACCATTAAACATAGAAATCTCACAAAGTTTTCCTACTGCTAGAGTTATATGCAACAAAATGGAGTAAAGGAGAATCATAGAGTCATTGAATGTTAGTCAACTTATACTGTATTGAACACTTTTTAAAAAAATTTTCTTGTTATTTTATTCTTATCATTTTAAAACATACATATGTAAGTGTGTTTATGTATACATTTACACAACTATATATATATATATATATATACAAGCACACACACACACACACACACACACACACACACACACACACACATATATATATATATATATATATATATTCAGGTTTCAATCCTGGCTTCAAGCGTCCTGCATGTCTAGCCACACTGAAGAATGAAACAGTCTGTCTGTGGATGACAATATATATATATATATATATATATATATATATATATATATATATATATATGTGTGTGTGTGTGTGTGTGTGTGTGTATTTCAACACGACTACATGCCAAACATGTTTGCCAAATAAAGGTGTGATGAGCAAAGCTCACATAATAAAATGGGATATAATAAAAAAAAAAGGAGGTGACAATATCTTCCAATTGTGTCTAGAAGAAAAATCATGCTGAGAACAATTTGTTAAGCAAAAGAAGCAAATTATTATCCAAGCATTGACATATCAATAAATTTCTTATATCTAGTAAGTTTAACCTATCCGTCTAAAAATTGAGTTCTATATTCTTTATTTTTTTCATACTTAATAACATGCAAAAAGCCTGGCATCATGTGAGAATTAAGTTGTATGGAATGGGTGAAAATATTCAATATTCATGGGTGTACGAATAATTTTGTTATTGACAGTATGTATACATGTATGTATGTTTGTATGTATACGTGTATAAATAGGAAAATAGGATTTGGCATTAAATCAAGGTTTGATATGCCATTAAACCAAATAACCTAACATAACCTAACCTATTGTTATGCAAAATAAAATTCAGTCAGGATGAACTGGGACCAATTGTGTGTGTGTGTGTGTGTGTGTGTGTGTGTGTGTGTGTGTGTGTGTGTGTGTGTGTGTGTGTGTGTGTGTGTGTGTGTGTGTGTGTTGGGAGTCCAGACAAAAATTGTGACAGTTTTCACTCATTCATTATATTCAGTAGATATTACATGTTTAAATTATTATTTATTCCAGCCATTGCAGAATTTTCTGAATAAAAAAATTTAAAAAAAATTAAAAGACAGTTCTTTGATGAGAAAAATAAAGATTTTGGGAAACTGAAATTATAAAGTTGTTTGACAGAGTGCAGAAAACAATGAAACTAATCTTGATATGTGTATATATGTATCTATAAAAAGATTTTTACAATTATCTTTTATTTTATCCAATTAACCAAAAAAAATTTTTTATAGACCCAATCGCAGAAAAATTATATAGATATTTTTTAAAAATCGTTTTGTCTTATTTATACATTTAAAGTAAGTAAATGTAATATTGAAAGCTTTTAATCTACATTTTTCTTTATATTAACACAACGTACATATATCAGATTACAGCAAAATTCTCTACTATGTATTATGTTCACTTTCACTTGGGAAAGATTGTAAACCCCTTATCCTCTCAGCTATGGTTTAAATAGTACCACTTCTGTTTTTCTACAATGACAGTTTTGGTATTATATAATCCATGATATGCCATTAAATAAAGAAGAAAAAAATCTCTTCTGTTTTAAGGATATGTTAACTCTCACTCTAATAAGTTAGTTGTGGCCAAGAATACAAACAAGTTTAAAAATCCAAGTCTCTTTTAGATGCCAGCCATAAGGTGAGAATAATTTTGGTGTAGGCCTAAATCTGGAAGCCATGAGTCATTTCAATAACTTAAACAAAAAAACATCCTCCATTGTATCAAGCTGATGTTATAAATAAGCGTATGGTTGCAAGGAAAGGACAAACAAGAAGACAAGTGAAAAATTTAACAATTATATTGATAAATGATAAACAAAAGGTTTGTGTTGGTGAATATAAAAATGTCTGTGAAATTGAGAAGAAAATGTTCACAGTTGCATTGACAGAAATGATTAAATTTTGGAAATTTGACGTGTGTTGAATGGTTGTGAAAAGCGAGAAGTAAAATGCTTCAATATTTGTGTTGGTAGGGGTGAGTCATAGACTTACGTGGTCAACCAAAGTTTACGTCGACAAGGAAGGAGAAACGTTGGCATTGAAAAGGTTTAATAAAGGTGGGGCGGTGAGAATCGGGTCAGACGAGTTTGGGTGATGTTGAATGCTGCAGGCGTCGCAATCAATTTTTTTCTCTCGAGGTCTCAGGGCCAACTTGATTTTTGAACTTTTGTTGACCATTTCATAGTAGCGTTTTGGGTCCAATGGGCTCCAAAAAACTTTGATGGGGAAGGCTGCTGATTGGGTGAAAAAAAAAAGATCTTTTAAATTGTAAATATAAGGTTATATTTCAATCAGATGGATGCAGCGTTTTATTCATTTTGGTTTCGGCCATTGTCTAAACAACATCCGGCTTTTGAAATGTATGTTTGTGGTATTTTATTTGAACCAATTTATCATATATTCATATCTGGGATCACAAAACCTTTCATAGACCTATTTTCTCAGAAGTATTGCTATAACCTTCCTTTTGAATTTCTTTTGTTAAATACATTTTATTGTTGCTAATCTATAAATAACATGTGTTTATTCATTTCTTTCAAATTTACATAAAGATATTCATTTCTCTCACAAGAAGAAATCTGTTTATTTGAGAAAAAGTAATAATGTTATCTTATTCTAATACTTGGTTCTTTTCAGGTTTTAAAATCGGAACGGCTAACATACGAAAAACTAACAAAAATATTCGTATGTTCATCGCTTCTTCGTTCAATTTTACCAAAATTACTAAGAGTTGAATGCTTTTACAGTAGTTGAATTACCTCTCCCTAGCCATTTAGTAAACCATATTTAGTTAGGAAGAGGGAGGGAAGTGAAGCATAAAAAGGGAAAGTGAAGGGGAAGGGAGAGCTAATACTTATGTAGAGTGGCAAGTCTATATTTCTTAATAAAACAAAAATTTCCCTCAAAAGTAATTTATTTCAAAAGAAATAAAACCATACACCCATGCACACATCCACATTGCACATTTTTCCTTATGTTGAAATATATTCAACGTAGGTAACAAAAAATAAATTTACATTCAAACAACAATATTCGTACATAAATATAAGGAGGGAGCGAATGGAATGTCGAATGACTTACTAGATACCACACCGTCAACCTCTTACGGTTTTATACAGTTTTATGCTCATAGCAAACAATGATAAAATGCCATTCCTGGGTATTTTATCTCAAAGTTCTTTTCTTCAAGCCAATTTCCAGGGTTTATCCTTTCTGTGATGCTTCCTTCAAAGGTTGAAATAGCTTTGGAAATTTTCAGCACCTTGTCTTGGGTTGACTTGTTAAAAGAGGCTATTTTTAAGTACGAGGGGCATATGATAAATTTCCAGACTTTTTTTGTACAGGTATTTAAAAGTGTCATAGACATTCAGTATGTTATTGCTATACATCTTATGAGATGACTGACCAATTTTTATGATTTCAGGGTCAAATCAACAGCTACAGCAGCAATTAGAATACACCCTACTAAAGCCTGATTGTCACAGCTGGTGAATTTCAAAAATGCAATCTAACACTTTAGAAGAACGATATGCAATAAAATTCCGTTTTAAACTCGGGGAAAATGCCACAGAAACGTATGGAATGCTTCAGACTGCTTTTTGACCATCTTGCATGAATCGAGCATCAGTTTTTGAGTAGCATAAGAGATTCAAGGAAAGCAGGGAGTCTGTGAGGGATGATGAGAGGTGTGGGAGGAGTAAGGAAGTCAGAACACCAGAGTTGATAGGCCAAAGGGTTAGGGTTAGGGTTACTATGTTGAGGTTTTAAGGGAGTTCAGGAAGAGATTCTATCGAAAGAGGCCAGCACTCTTCAAATCGGGTCAGTGGCATTTCCAGCAGGACAATACACCAGTCTACAACTCCATCTTTTTCACAGACTATTTGACCAAGATGGACATCAAGACAATTCTTCAGCCTCCCTATAGTCCAGACGTTGCTCCCTGTGACTTTTGGTTATTCTCTAAGCTCAGAGACTGTCGTTATGAGACAATTGAGGAGATGAAAGAGTCTGTGACGAAGGTCATTGACACGCTCACACAAGATGACTTCCATGGGGCATCCCAGAAGTTGTTGGAACGGTAAAACAAGTGCATTGCAGTCGGAGGAGATTACTTCTAAGGGGACTAGAGTTTCATGTGTGTGTACTGTTAAAAACAAAGAACTCAGACTTTAACACTCTGCATACGGAGACGCCTTTATTACACCCCTCTTCTTACACTCGCACATAAACCAATATGGCCCTTTGTTTACTTCCTGTCATCCCATAATGCCATCTCTTCTCGAGAGTATCAGGGGAGATAATTGCTCGTCCCGTAAGCCAAGATAGGATGTTAACATGTACTATCAATAAAAGTGCCCATATGAAAAAAGTCTGGAAACTTATCATATGCACCTCGTATATGCTTCCACCTGTTTAAGCCGAGAAGAAATTATTTCTGCTTTTTCTTGAATATGTACTTTTATTTGAAGTCTACAGAGGATTATTACAAAATTTATCCTCCAGACCTTAGAGTCAACTTTCTTCAGATTTGGATAAGCAAACCAAACCACCAAGAGCCTACAGGAGGCTCATCGTTAAAACAAGTTCAAACCCCCAAAAGGGGGAAAAGAGGCTTAGAACTCAAGCAGATAATAGGCCTTTAGTCAAAGATACTAGCTTAGAGCTAAACTGCCTAAAGAGCCCTAAAGCAAAAGACAAAGAGAAAAGAAAACAAGTTGTGATGAAATAAGATAAGAGGCTTCAGCCCCTAGGCTGCTCTCTTAAACAGCAGCCATGGGCAGGGCTATAATGTACAACTTCAAAATAAGCCAATCGCATTCAAACAAACATTAACTGCTAAATTTACAAATTCCAACATTCCCTTTGCTTTTCTACTAGTACATTTATTTGATTTGTGGTGCCACATCCTGCCTGAAGATTAGTAAACTGTTAAGAGAGTTGAACAAATGCTGCAGTCTAATCTGCCTAATTCTAGGTTGAGAATAGACATCATCTCTTTATTGTATAAGTTGGTCTGTTGTGCACATGTCCTCATTTAACTTTTAGCAAAGAAATACTTGTTACATTTAGTTGTTACGTTTTTATTTCCTAGCTACATGTTGTTGGAAAATAAAGGAGAGAGAGATGAGATATCGAAAAGTTTTTAAGGTGGTTTTTAATGGCAGCATGGAATAAAGGGTTTATGTTTATGTTGCAAGTCTCATAGGAAGGAGGGAAGGAAATAGTTATGGAGTTGAAAAGGAATTTTTGCAGCTATTCGCCGGTGTGAAATGTGCGTCGCTGGTTAAGGCATTGTTGAATGTGTGAGTGCAATATGGTTGCCATACGTGTAGTAAAACTTGTGTTTGCTGGTTAAGGACAGGAACGTTGTCGTTGTCCATGAATGTGTGGTCCTGGTCGTTTGGGGAGAGAAGTGTGAATGTCTCCAGAAAATGTTGCCTAGGGATGAAGTAGCTGGATGTCGGAGTGGAATTTTGCATTGCAGTCAACATAGCTAATTTTTGAGGTGACGTAAAATTGTTCCTGTGTGAGGCGGATTGAATTCATCTAATTCATATTCAACTGGGAACCCTTGGTCTAAGAGAATAGATTTAAGAGGTCCATAAATTAGATGGCTTTCCTCATCGTGTCGTGATGCTGCAGCTAAAAGGAGAGCAGACAGTAATTACGTCTGTCCAGGTCAAAAGCTTCAGCGGAAGAGAGTATTTGGCGGGCTTTCCCCAATTTGGTACTGCCCGGAAAAATGGTCCGGGATGAATAGGATAAATCATCCTGATTGGGTCGACCCTAACAGTCAAATCAATTAATGCGCCAAACAAAAATACAAAGTTCTTTCTGCTACAAACTTTTAATTTGATACTGCCTCATCTAGTCTTGACATTTAGACAATAATCTACACATCTAGACATCATCCCTTAATTATATTAAGTACTCTGCTGTCTATATCTAAATTCTAAAACCTAAATTTTAAAATTTAAAAAATCTAAAGCTTCAGTCTTAATACTTTTTCATAACTCCTCAAATGTTCAAAGAATTAAAATGAACTATGTTTAAAAACCAGCAATGAGATTATAAAAAAAGCCATGAAGACAATTCACACTTATTTCTCCTGATGTGAAGAAGTCAGTTTTGTCCTTCTCTGGTCACTCCATTTTCAGTGGCCTGATATGATGTCAGTCATACATCAAATAAAAATTACACATACACACTATACAGTACACAAAGTTGACAGATTTGACATATAATTCTGGACACACTCAACCAAGACCAGCAAGGAAATCTTTTTAAATAACTACATTTTGAGTAATTTCTCACACCCATGCAAATTATGAAAAAACTTTCATATTTATATGTGCATGTATCCTCAAAGAACTTTTCTACATTCATACATAGATCTTTTTGTCTAATTTACTCTTTAATCAAATTTATAAAGTTGCATACAAAATTGTCTTTTGATTTTCTTTCTTATCAACGTACACCATTATACATTCAAATTCATCCCCAAAATGGTAATATTCAACCACCTACATAAATAATAATTTTAACTTTTTCTAGGTTCATCATAACTATTTCAAAGCCTGAAAAATATTTAACTATCAACAAAGCTGCTACAATACTTACTTTTTATAATGATCTAAAGATTCTCAATGCTTCCACAAAATATGGCAGAAAATTTTTGGTTAATTTTGGAAGGAGTTTTTTGTAGTTTCCTAATTTACTATGAAATATAATCAATTTACAAATTTTTGATCTATTAAGAGAGAGAGAGAGGGAGAGGGAGAGAGAGAGAGAGAGAGAGAGAGAGATTAAGTTGAATATCTACTCATATATTACATATAATAACAATCACATATACATATAAGAATTTCTTATATGAATTTTTTAGAAAAGAAACTAAATAATATATTTATATGTATTTACTACAAGTCTAGTAATGCTTCATGTTACCATAACAACAAAATTTCTCATTATTCGTAGACCAGGTGGTAGGACCAATATATAGAGACATATTGTTTTTTGTATATAAGTAGATACATTGGTGGATATAAAATTTTGTTTTTCAGAACTTAAAAAACCAATGAACATTTTTGTGTGCCAGTCTGCTTCCATTCTCTAAAATAGCATTATATATATATATATATATATATATATATATATATATATATATATATATATATATATATATATATATATATATATATATATATATATATATATATATATATATATATATATATATATATATATATATATATATATTATTTATTTATTTATTTATTTCTGTCAGTTCTTTTTTCTCTCTAATCTTAACTCAGAAATGGAACAAAAATGAATGAAAACACACACACACACACACACACACACACACACACACACACACACACACACACACACACACACACACACACACACATTTTATACAGATAAAGTACATATAATATTGGTCAATGTTTATTTTACTCACCTTTTTAATTTCAGTTACCATCAAATGATGTATCTGATTTTAAACATTGGCAGCAAATTTATTCCTGATCAAAACTCCTCTATTTAGATTTAGACAGGAGTTAGGATATAATATCTGTTCAACTCTCTCAACTGTTTACTCATCCTTTGGCAGAATGTGGCACCACAAATCAAATAAATGTACAAGTAGAAAAACAAGAGGAACCAGGTAGATTACTATTTAGATATGTGCATGGATGAGCAACTTATATTATAAAGTGATGATGTCTAGAAAGTAATCAATAATTCTAAAACAGAAGGGAACTGATTTTGTTTATATTTTAACACTTTTTGCCTCAGAACACAATTAAAGGGTGAGGTTGAAAGTTTTACATTAAAGGGTTAATAAATAGTATCTAAAAAAATATACTCAACAGTTAATCAACTCATTTTGTAATGCCCCTTTTTTCTGATGAAAATCCTTCCTGAAAGTGATATTTGAAATATGAATGGTATCAAGCAACAATTACTAATATAATTAAACTATATACGCATTTTTAGATAATGTGTGCATGTGTGTGTGCATGTGATAATGTGTGTGTGTAAAACCTGTTGTGAAAGGTATAAACTCTAGTCTGAACCTGACCCCTAATTGAGTTTTTGCAAACATTTTTTATATAGATATAGTCTAGTGGAATCTGGTGAAATTTACTCTTTTCAAAGAAAATGAAGACAGAGAGGAAGAAAGAAAAGCGTAACTCCCTATCTTTTCTCTTTCTTTTGGCTGCATGCAAAAAAAAAAAAAAAGAAAGCATAATACACCTTTTGATTCAATGAGTTATTTTATATACAAAATTCATGTTTTTTGTTTTCTTAAGAAGTTTTTCCTTTTTTTATAGAAGTCTTGGACGCTAGCTAAATGGCTGAAGAAGAAACTAGACGGCAATTACACAAGAATGTTGAGAGCAATATTGAACAAGTCCTAGCGACAACACCACACAGGACACCAACTATACGGCCACTTGCCTCCCATCACAAAAACTATTCAAGTTAGACGAACCAGATATGCAGGACACTGCTGGAGAAGCAAGGACGAACTTATCAGTGATGTACTCCAATGGACCCCCGCATATGGCCAAGCAAAAGCAGGACGACCAGCTCGAACATACATACAGCAGCTATATGAGGATACGCGATGTAACCCTGAAGACCTACCAAAAGCGATGAATGATAGGGAGAAGTGGCGAGAGAGGTTCAGGGATATCTGTGCTGGCGGCACGACATGATGATGATGATGATAAGTCATTTAGTTTTCAGAAAGAAAAGATATTAGTAAAGTTCATTTCTTATGTGTTTACTTAATGAATAATATATTTATGTTTGATGCAATTTGTATGCAACTTTGGTTCCTCTAACATCTGATGGTCACTGGTTTGATCTCAATTTTCCTCTCTAAGTCTTTAAATAGGATTGCAAAAATTGGTTAAAAAATTGGTATAGAACAGATTTGATTGGTTGAGAAAAGTGTCATGCGACTTTTTTGAGTTAATCTGGTGCCACTTCTGACCTATTTAGGTCTATTTATCAAGATTTTTTCATTTGACTTTCAGGAGGTGTACACAAATACCCAACCCTCAGATTGATTATCATTAGAGAAAAGTTCGATAGAATATATACTTCTTAAAATGTTTAGGCCAAGTTAATTTCCTATCATATTTTGTGATAACATTGATAATTTTTTGGATATTATGGAAAATAAGTGTTGTTGCAACGTTGGTTAATGCAACATTTTGTTAATGGTTACAATAAACTTGGAAAATGTCAATGTTTTGTATGTTATTACCATTTTGGAAAAGAGTACTGCCATCCCCTACACCTTGATGTAGTTGCTATCGAAATGGGAGCCTTCGAGTCACTCTCGACTAAGGTCACCAACAACCATTTTGGAGATGGTTCTGGGTATATAAGGGTGTAAGTTAGTTTCATCCTGTGAAACAGTTGGTTTTTGTTATTCTGTTTTCAGTGTTTCTCATTTGAACATTTAGTTCAAATGGTGAAATTATTCTTACATTATTTTCCATGGCACTGAACAGTGAAAATTTTATCTGCTTGTTTATGAATGGGAAAGGGTCTACTCTAATATAGCTTTTTAATATCATCATGTATGAAGACATTTTCACTGTTGTCTTTGGGTATGTGTATAACTACATATCTAGTTGTAATTGTAATGATTGTATATTGCAATTGCAACATTTTTTCCTTTAACCCTTAGACAAATGTTATTTTAGGTTGAAAGTCCATATGGTTTTCAAAAAATTGTGTTGGTTATGATTAAGTTGGGGATAAACCATTTCAGCTGGTGATGGGGGCACTGTAGAGGCAAATTATCTGCCCAATCATTCCAGCCTATTTAAGTCTACTTGCCATGATTTTTTCATTCAATTTATCAGCTTCAAAAGTAAACATTTTCAGGGGTCTCCAAAAACCTAAAATGGTAAGATATTTGCAACAAGTCAAAACCATTGCTAAAAGTCTTATATAAAGGGGATCATAATTATCAGACCAAAAAGGATGGAGAAAATTATTCTCATTGTAATTATCTAGAAAACAAAAAGCACCCTAGACAAATTGTAGAAAATATTAGAAAATATTAATAAATTACCTTAATTCAAAATAAATATTTTCTATTCCACTTATGTGGTATAGAAAATATATATTCTGATGTTTACACTTCAACACAAGTTCTAATTTTTTATTTAGGAATTTGCTAATGTCTAGGAATTTCAGAATTTGCAACTAGTTACTCCCACTCTATATGTTTGGGTTTGTCTTATGCTACCTAATATAAGGAGACCTGCTTGTATCATCCTTCATTTTTCAAGTAAAACTAAATTGTGATGTATTATTTTTATATTTTCTATTTGAAAAGCTTCATTGTGGTTGTACCATTGTTTTTTCCATTGATTTTCTGTTGTCTCTTTGTAAATAGTTTTCATCATCATTCTGCTCTGTCTTTCTATATAGGCTTGTAAATCTTATCTTCCAAATTAGATGTCAAGTTTAGAAAATTCACCTCTTTTAAGTTAGACAACATACATAAGCTCTAATTCTTGATAAAATATTTTCTAGTTTTGTCCTCTAATCTACTGTTGTAATTTTTTTGAACAAGCAAACTATAATAACAATATGGGCTAAAATTTCTTTTTTCTAAGATGTAAGTCAACTTTTATAATAATAATTTCACAAATCTTATCTCCATCAAAACTTTCCCATACCAATATCAACTTTGTGAATCCCCCCACCTTTACACTCTACTCTTGTGATAAAATATGGACTTTTGATAGTGCTTGATAATTTTATCTCTTCATATTCTATGTTAACCAATTGTTATCTTCTTAAAAATAGAACCGGAAAATTTTCACATGTCGGATTGAATAAAAACGCACTTAATTTTTTTACTCAGTACTTTTAAACCAGCCTTGTGTTCTTCCACTAGTTCATAATATCAAGCAATAGATTGGCTGAATCTTTTATTTGGCAGAAAGTGTAGATTATTTACAAAGAATCAAACCATTGAACTCAAGAGCAGGACGGAATTTGATTAAGATATTGTAATCTCAGGGGTCATTTAAGAGCTTGGCTCATCATTTGGTTTTTTTTAAGTCATGTGACAACAAATTCTAGAAGTTAGGAGTGAGATCTTAATGTTCTAATTTGTTAGCCTGGAGCAATCAAAGCTCATGAGTTTAAAAAAACATTATGGGGGATGTATTTTCCATCACTGTTCCAAACATAACTCCTCATTTGCATATCCAACTGGTAACATAAAAGACATCTGAAGATGAATAAAAGAATGTGTACACACAAATAAAGAGGGCTTCAGGTTTATTCTTCCAAGAAAAATAAGATCCCAGTGAGAAACAGTGGGAAGGAAGAAAATAGAGCTGACAGGACACTTGTTGGAAGAAGGTGAGACAACTATATAACAAGATAAAATTTTTACCAACTCTGTTTCAAAGTATAGATTTAGATTTAAACTGCAAGTACAAGAATTTTATTAGTACTTTCCATTCTTGCTATTTCTAATATATATATTCTAATATATATATTAGATGAAATTGGCAGTAAATCCAGTAGAATAGAAAATTGGTCACTTTTAAGAAGGTGAGTAAATTTGCTAACTGACAGTAAACCAGATATTAACTTACCTGCAAGCCAGTATCAGTCGCTACATCTTACTCTGCTAATTATTATAGCATACATTTTTTTTCAACACAAGATAATATTGACTGATTTCACACATTTCTTAATGGACAATCAATATAATTTCAGGATAAATAATAATGTCTACAATATCAAATTATATTTTAAACAAATCAAAGCAGTTATTGATATAAGAGAAAGATTTCATATGTTAATATATTTCCAAATTCCTACATTGGTTTTAACTGTAATCATTTTTAAAGATATAGAAAACAAAAGTTTATTATTATACAGAGTAAACTTTTAGACAAATCTTATGAGTCAAGTTTTGCATTTTCCTTTATAATAATTACTTGATTACTGTTTTGTATAATTTTTCAATTGACTCTTAAGATTGTAAAATAGACAAGTATGATATGTGTACAATTCATACAGAAAGAGGGGCTGTCTCTCTCTCTTTTTTTTTTAAAGGTATAGCAAGCCAAAAATGAGAGCCAACAGGGACAAAAAATGGTACCAAATATACAAATTGACTGGTAGATTGACATTTCAGCTGCATAGTTATGTTATTAAATAGCCGAGGGATTTCGGTTCATGCCTTTGTGTTTAGTTAGGCTGAGAACCTTTCGGCTCAGCACATGGGTTGGTTGGGTGTAAGATTGAAGCAGGTGTTAACGTGGGTGCGCGCGAGCGGATGGATGTGTCACTCAGATGTCATAACAGTCTGAGACGATACTGGGTGACAAGGTGCGGGTGACGTCACGCACCGGAAGCACGAGGAAGTTTGTGTGAGAATTTTGAAGAAAATAAGAGTCGGGTTTTGGACGCCAAACGAGAAGGATCAATTTTGGAGCTCGCAGGCGCGAGGCGAGTTTGCGCCCTATGGGGGGCCGCTCGAGTTGGGGGCCAAATGAATAAGACAACGTAGAAGATTGTGTCTCTCCTCCTTACGTCGAAACCTTTAACTCAAAGTTAATAAAAAGGTTTCGTACCTGAACAAGAAGTAGTTACGTGTTTTTGAGATTCCTGTTCTTTATATGTTCTGTAGTAATGAACATTACATGTCTATTTCGCACATGGCCATATTCGTGTATATGGCTACACAACAGTTAGAAGTGGTTGGAAAGAGTACTGGTTGAACTTCTTCAGCACTTTCTTCAAATGTTGTGTCTTTTGAAATGTTTTTTGAATTATTTCCTTTCCATAAAAGCCAAATTACATATTTTTATTGTTATATATATTTTCTACAATATCGAACAGCATTACTTTATATAACTAGTGTTTTAAACGGTGCATTTTCAGTCTCCACTAGTGCATTGGTGGCTGTTGGCTTCAGGAGAACCAAAACAAATTTTAATATGATAATATCTTGATTGATTGAATAACCATATGGAGTTATATCTTATTTTATGCTATAATTCAAGTTAATAAGTAAGTTCCATACATAATGACATGAATTACTAAAATATGATATTTAGGTACCTCTGGATACTTCATAAGAAGGTGACATTAATTGATAAAAATTCTTCAAATTTATAATGTTAAATTTGTCACAGCAAATATGTACTTCCTTTAAAACTGTATCTAACTTCTGTTTTGATTCTATATACAAAATAAAAATGAATAGATTATTCATCCTGGTACCTTTTTTTCATATCCAAACTTTCCCTAAAAATAGGATTGATATTAACTGTTAAGTTCCTGTTCAGAATATCCTTAACTTACCTAATTTCCTTAATTTCCTTAATCCTGAAAACAGCATTCACCTCTTTTTTCCTTTCTGATGCTCAGGAATAACTGAGGAGGTATAGCAGAAAGAAGAGAAAAGTCTTATAATATTGAAAAAATGTACTTCATATTTCTAAAAAAATAACAGAGTTGTAGGACAATCAATTTTCAGAACAATCAATGTATATTTTGGTCTCTAAAGAAAATGTTATTTATTATCTAATGTTCCATTAAAAATGTCATGATTATTATTACTAAAACTAGGTTTTAACGAGCAAGCCCTAAAATATACTTTTCCAGTTATAAGTATGATCCCATGTATTATAATTATGAAAATGTTAAAAGTGTATTATGATTATAAAATATTTGACACAAGCAAGTGCACCAAGTGAGAATTAAACTCTCTCAAGTAGTAATGTTACCTCACTTACTAACCATTGCACTACAGTAAATTATTCTATTCCAGAGTAATAATTCAACATTTATTTCTTAAATTATCACTCTTGAAACTTTACTTGATTTGAGATATAAAAACACAATAAATTACAAATATGTGTGACATTTTTATTGCAGAAGACTTGCTGAGACACAAGCCCATATCATGCAAACGTTTACTTAGAGAGCAGTTTGGCAATTCACTACTTGGTCTCTTCAATTGGTCTTCATTTCCTGCAGACTTTCACAGACAAGGGTTTCCTGCTAGACAACCAATTTTAGAATGTCATACAACTCAGCCAAAAATAACAGCTGCTACTTGCAAGATGAGAAGCAGCTGCAAAATAGAAGAAAATCAATATTCACAATTATATAGTTATAAGCAAAGTGCATTTTATATTGTAGAAAATATATTTTATTATTACATATTCTATTGAAATATCCATATTATATCTTAGATTACACATAATAAAATTAAATACTGTATATGATACTATGATTATTTATTGTTCCTCCTTTATCATTTTGAATGTATTAGTATTATAATAATACTTGCAGGTTGACAGTGTTTCAGTATCCATGGAGTCTTCTCTGGAGACTTGTCAAGTTGATAGTGTTGTATGGAGTCTTCAATATTTAAGTGTTCAAGTATCTATGGAGTCTTCTCTGGTTGATAGTGTTCCAGTAATTGTAGAGTCTTCACTAGTTGACAGTGTTCCAGTAATCATGGAGTCATCTCTGGTTGATTGCGTTTTTAAAGCAGTGGAGTCTTCTCAGGTTGTTCCAGTAACTATGGAGTCTTTCCTGGTTGATAGTGTTCCTATAACTATGGATTTATCTCTGGTTGATATTGTTCCTGTAACTATGGAGTCATCTCTTGTTGATAGTGTTCCAGTAATTATGGAATCTTCTCTGGTTGATAGTGTTTCAATAACTATGGAATTTTCACTGGCAAACGATTCCAGTAACCATGAAGTCATCTCTAATTAACAGTTCCAATTATCATGGTGTCTTCTCTTATTTACTGTGTTTTATAGCCATAGAATCTTTTCTGTTTAACAGTTCCAATAACCATGCAATCTTCTCTGGTTGAAAGTGTTTCATAGCCATAGAAATTTTCTCTCTTTAACAGTTCCAGTAACCATGGAATATTCTCTGGTCAATAGTGTTCAAATAGCCATGGTGTTTTCTCTAATTAATCATGCCGACAATTTTCTTGGAAATCTTCTCACAATTAATTTTCTTGAAAAGTTGAGACTATAAACAGTGCTTCATATTGCCTACTTTGTGGCACAATTCACCTACTTTATTGAATGAAACTTGTATATTAATTATTACAGTCGGAGAACAGTTATTAACTTACATTTATACAAAAATTATTCATTATCTTATGATAATTTAAAGTCAATTGAATATATAAGTAGATTCTTAAATATATAATAAGTAGATTCTATTGCAATTCCTTAAGTGACTTTTGTCCATCTATCTCATCACATAATTTAAGATGATATAGATTTGTATTGTTATCATTAATCTTTGATTCAAATTTATCAATCTGATGGTGTTAAAATAATTTTAATTCTATAAGTTTTTAAATTTTATATTTTCTAATAGAAAATATTAATATATATATATATATATATATATATATATATATATATATATATATATATATATATATATACACATCCTAAGGAAGAAGCCATCTTATTCTTAGATCCCAGCCATTAGACTAAGGAACTATGTGCTGATTCTAGGGAGAGTGCACATATACTATGCCCAGATCATAAGAAGCAGAAGTGTCATTCTCGTCATAAATAAACCCATCATTTTTTTTTATAGAAATTTACCAGTATTTAAATTATGCAGAAAAAAGTTCATATTTTCAATACAGAAATTTCTACTGTAGGATGACTGAAAATCTTATGCAAACTGTTGCTTGAGAAGTAAGCATATCCATTAATGCATTTATGAGTAATAAAGCTAAAATCAACATGTTTTTGAGAATCACAAAAGCATTAAACTGTTAGTTGGTAGATAGTTAACTAGTTAGGTCTAAGGGTGAAACAGTCATATCAAAATACAGATGAGAATAATTGGGGAATTACATTATATATTGATTTTTACAGAAAATGGTTATATAAGAACTGATTTAAAACTTACATTTTATGATGAAAGTATTAGAGTTCCATTCCATTTAAAGAACTCATTCCTATCAAGAAAAAGAGTAAAGAATTTGAATTAGTAAAAATCTTGCAATAAAGAAAAAATGTAGAAAACACAATTTAGGAGGTTGTGTAAGAGAACTTAGATTACTTTCTTGTAGACATTTTCGTGAGTATATGTCAAGGAAGAAAAACTTTCTGCACAAAATAAAGAAAAAAAGAAAATATATCGAAATAAGAAAAAAATGAGGTATGTTTCAGTAATTACCAAACTAGAATCTTCTATTAACTCTAGAGATTTTTTTCATGCTTGAAATGTATTTGCAGACACTGAGTTTGTTGTCCAATATTCTTTAAAAGGTTATCAGCACCACATACCTAGTGTCATTCTCAACATTAACACTGATAATAACATAGACAGAATTTTCTGTTGCATTAATGATACTACACCATTTATTTTTTGGTAGTTATGCTTATAGAAGTCTTTCTAAGAGACAAAATCTTAAAAGAGGAACAAGATGCAGAAAAAATATATCGTGGTTAATGCCGGAAAAATAAGAATTCAGCTCCCAATATTAGATAGATAACGACCAAGACAAAAAAAAATTGATTCAATGTAGGAAATGAACTAACTGTATGGAAGCAGCAGACAATACAATTTATAAAGGATCCTACTGGAATTGAATTGTAAATATATTATGTTAGGTAAATAAATCAGAGTTGTTTGTGTCAGAAAATTATGGACATGCAAAATATTTCTTGACTTTTTTTCTTTTCTTTATGTAACTACAAATACATATTTTTCTTTTCTTTAAATATTTTGGCATTTTCATATCTGTGCCTTATATTGTGGAATATCACATTTCATATTTCTTTCCTGGTGTGCTAGCACGTCGTAGTAATGCACATACACACACAGAGATAGATAGATAGATTATACATCTACTTATATCTGAAAGACAACATATATATGTGTGTCTATATGTCTGTGTGTGTCTCTGTTCACTCTGACCTGGAGTGGTAGTACCTATTAGAGTCCCATCTATGGATAGAAAAGAACTGTTGAACTGTTTAACTATTTGACTGTGTGCAAACAAATAACTGATTATAAATTGAATTGTTATAGCAATAATTGAAACCATTAAATTGTGAGCTCTGACTTGTTTAAAGATGTTACGAGCAAACTATATATGCACCTTAACACAAGCAGTATGAGTAGTAATATCTTAATTTATTATCATTATTTTACTCCTGGTAAGTTTTTCACATCAGCTAAAGCTGGTGACTTTTCACTGTAATCTAAATGACAGTGAGTCTCCTCAGTGGAGCTATTTCCGCATAAGCGAAAATAGCCCCAGGCCACGTGTGTCTATTAATGCACGTGTTTGTTGCCCTCATATTTTCCGTCAAGTGTCCCGCAGTTAAAGGCTCCTTCAGGCCGATACAATATCGGATCACTAATGTATATGAGTCGACCAATACCTCTCATACATAAAATGAACATTTCAAACTTTTGCAAGTTGCCATTCACCATAGCGGTTGGGTGTCTTGCCTGCAGTGACTCTCTTCAGACGTGGTTGTCTTTCAGCTATGTCTAGTTACTGTTGTTTGGTGTTTTCTTCATTGCCATTGTTGGTGATATGTTGTTTGCGGTTTATTTCTGTCATGTTGCTGTGTTTTGGTCTAGTTGTGAGTCTTGGGTGACTCCTATTTCTCACAAGTCTTTTTCCATTTTCTAGTTCGATCATGTATCGTCGGTATTCAAACTTTTCTGTGAAAGTTGCCTTTTTTCAATATTGGTTCTTGCCATATGGCTGCAGAGTCGCCTGGTTACCCTTTCTTAATTCTGTCAGGTCATTGGCATTTTTGTCGTAGTGTTTCTTTTGCTGTTGTTTTGATTTTCGTATTTTAGTTTTCGTCTCTTCCGCATTAAATGCAGATTGAAATTTCTACACTTCTCAATTGTCTTCCAAAGAATCTCTGCGCGGGGGATATTCCAGTGGATTTTAATGGTGTATTGGTGAATTCTAGTATGATCAGACACGGATCGCTGTTTTCATTGTTACATTTTCTTATAATGTGTTTTATTTGTTTTACAGAATATCTGCTACACTGTTTGCAGTTCATATAACATTCCCGGAGTTTGCGCTACATTCCTGGCCAGAAGATTGTGTCAAAGGCGTGTCTCGTATTTTAGCCTTAATTTTTGTTGTTATGCGGGGAAAATATTCGTTTTTAGCGAGGAAGATGGTGTGTGTGTTTACGTTGTGTTGTTTCCTCGCTAAGTTTGTAAGGTACTCGCTAAAGCTTGTTGGTTATATAAAGGAGAAGGTTCAAGATGTCGAAGTCGAAATGTGTTTTTAAGAATAGTTTTTATTTGCAGCATGGAATATTGGGTTTGCTTTTTGTGCTGCAAGTCTCGGAGCGAGTAAGGAGACGAATTGGTGTTATGAAAAAGTTGAGAAAGGCAGCGCGTATCGTCGGACGTACGAGGGATTGTGTTCGCCGTAGTTTAGCGAAAGCCATGTTGCCGTTGGAGGAAATGAACTTTGGAGTCACCGTGAGTTTTGTGCGTCTGGTGGAGAGGCGTGCGTTGTCTTCATTAAGGCGGCCCAATGGTGAAATGAGAGCTAGGTGTCGAGAGCGGAAATAAGGCATCGCATCGACATCGCCAATTTTGGGGGTGACATAAAGTTGTTCCTGTGTGTGGCGTGTTGAATGTATCTAATTCAAATTCAACTGGGATTCCTTGCTCTAAAAGATATAGACGCAAGGAATCCATAAATTAGATAGGTTCCCTCATGTGTCCATGCTGCTGCTATTGAAGAACGGCCAATGGGACGTCTGCACTGGACGGCGTTGTTCAGCCAAAGAGCTGTGTTTGGCAGCTTACCAAATTTCTGCTGCCCGGAAAAGAAGGTTCGGAATGAATAGGATAGGTCATCCTGATTGGGTGAAATTATGCGTCGAATTAAATTGCGCGCCAAACCAAAATACCATCTGCTACCTTCTGCTTCAGCTAAATGGCTTGTGTAAGCCTTTTTCTTCATGTCATTTCTCATTGAAGTAGGTGCAAAGACTGACTTTGTAAAATACCAGATCGTCCTTTGTTGACAGGTAGTCTCTGAATTTGTACAGGTGCTTCAACTGAGGTTCAAGAGAAACTTTGTCTAATCAGTTCAATGAACTTCTGTAGATTCTTATCTTCTTTGGCCCGCTAAGTAGCCTGTCTCTGGTCTGTTCACTTATAGCAAGAAATTTTAATAGATTCACGTCACTGAAATGAAACTGAAATTTGTCATCCTCTTCTAAGTATTCTGGCTGTTATATGACTGATATAGTTCTTTTCTGATTTATCGTACAAACAAAATAATGGCAATTCCAATTAACAGGACAGGAAAGCACTCATCGGATATTGCCGGGGCCGAGATTTTTTCAAAATGAAAAAAATGCGTCTCTGCGCATAGGCTCCGCCCATGGTAAAATGTTGATAAAAAATAAAATTAAAAGTAATTTTTCGACCAATTCTTTGCGGTAAAAAAATAAAGATCAAAGTTGATACGATTTGAGAATGGGAGAATAATAGAAGATGAGATTCTTTCAACAGAGAGAAGGCAAAGTCAGAACTAGAACATCGACAGCCAACACCTACAACCTGAAAGCTCCGAGAGAGAAGGGAATATTCAATATCATACAACACTCGTCTTAAACTTCTTAATTTTTTAGTTTTCTAGCAAGGTCTAGGTACTTTTACATCTTTTTGCTTTCTTTTATTTTCACTCTGTGGTCTACGGGACTGGTAAAATCCACAAGACGTTAAATTCTCTCCTCTTTTTATTGTTAACCAACACTAAATTTGATCTTCTGGCCGGGATTAGCCGATCTATTTGTATTTCAAAATCCTAGAGAATTTTATGCATATCATTCTATCGGACAGATTATAGTTTTTGCGTATACCATTTGGTACCATGATCGAATTTCAATCTCTTCCAGTTGATCTTTCCAACACAGTCATGCTTGTACTTCTTTTTAGCTAGTTTACTGCATTGTCTTATTATGCGATTAACCATTTCCCCTTTTTCTCCACATAACCTATTGCTATTCCGTTGCGTTCTACCTATTTTTGCTGTAAAATAATTAGTCCTTATGGCATTGTTTTAAGCTGCTGTTAGAAGAGATCCAGTTTCTTTGGGTTTTTTAATATAGTTCTCGAGTCCCTGTATTGATGCAATGATAGAAAGCCCTCTTCCTCCTTCTTTTCTTGACATATAGTCTATCTACGTCTTATCATTATTATTATTTACTCATTGAGAATTTTTCATATCAGCTTTAGCTGATGGCCGTTCACTGGAGCCTGAATGACAGCAAGTCTCCTCAAGTCTCCAGGACTTATCTCAGTATTCTGGCCTTTCTCAATAGTGCTATAGTTTGGATGGTCTCCACTCGTCCTCTAACCTCCAAGTCCTCCAGTCCCTTTATAATCCTTTAGTAACTGTACCAAAAGCACCAATCACGATTGATACAATTGCCACCATCATGTTCCAGAGTCTTTTCAATTCTATTATTATTATTATTATTATTATTATTATTATTATTATTATTATTATTATTATTATTATACTCTTTTGAGAGCTTTTCACACCAACATTAGCAGATGGTTTTTCACGGGAGAGAGTGACATCATACTAAAATAGCCTTTCAGCTGACGCCAAAAATCAGTCTAGAATAGTAGGAACAATTTCCTCAGACAGGGTACGAATAAGGAGTAAGAGACCAGTATTAAAACCAGACATCGACCAGAACAGACCTGATAATTTTCGTTCCATGAAATTCAAAGCCCGACACATTCGAATGTTTTTTCTCTACACGGAACTTCTCGGAACAAAGAAAACAATGCACACACATACTACAAGACACTTAAGGACTAATATAAAAAGAAAATTTATATTTATGTAAACTTTCAAAATACACATTTTTATTGATTTCAATACGTGTCTCCTTGCTGTTTATGATACTGTTGCATGTTTGCCACTAACTTTGGACCTTTGTAATAGGTGTATTCTGTATCCGGTCAATTTGAAAAGATCAAGCATCTAGACTTAACAAGTTGTAACTCACATTGAGTTGATGCGAGCGAAATTTGACCATACAGATTCAATACCAATAAATGCATAAAAAGCATATAGGACGTGAATTTTTATCAAAAATGAGTGGTATTATTGTTGATTTTGAATTCCTGATTTCTTCTGTATTAATAAACAAACTTTCAGAAATCCTGGTTGTTTTTGCTGTGATGATCATCAGTGAATCAAAGAAGTTGACATTGTTATACAGCAGAAATCAAAATCTCTCCTGATTCCCAAAGTCACTGATTCAATACACCCATTCACCAGCAAAGATTAAAACACCTGGGAAGAGAATCCAACAAACATATATTTGGTTGAAGGAAGCTAACGTCAACATCTCTCAGTACATGGAGGCTCCACACAGCTTCCGGTTGAAAAACTAAATTAATAGGCAATTAAAGAAGTCATTTTCAACCAATCATGAATTTTCCACCCAAAGTTTTTCGGATCCGATTTCGATCTGAAACACGGCTATAAAACGGTCAATAAAAAGACACGAACGGTACTTGACACCGAGACTGGTACAGGAGAGAATCTTCTTACGTCACATTTCAGACAAAATCAAAGACCACTGACAGCCTACCAACCCACACCGCATCACCATACCGCACAAAACCAAGCCACCTAGTCAAGAACATACTTACATACATTCACCTCCTGACCCTTATCTGTTGAAAGAAAAAAACCTGTATCTTTTCTTACTCTATCAACTTCTGTTTATTTAAAATAAACGAAATTAAATCCAATCCTCTCGTCCGTTGTCTCTTGCAACCATACGTTTGCCTATAACAATGTTTTGCGTATTGTCTGTGAGTTAATAAACTGATTTGAGTTTGGTATGTTGTTAGGTGTTTTGTTCATTTACACTTGATCATATTTTGCCAAGTCGGTAAGTGACTTGTTCAGTAAGTTAGCTAGTCATATGAAAGAAAATAAATGCTGCACACTAAACCAATGCTTGTGGTTTGTTTTTTTATTCTGAACTTTGTGATTCGACGTTTATAAAGATGAGTTGAACACGTTTTTACAAGAATGTCAATAAGTATTTTCCTGTGGAACAGACTCTATTTTATCTGTGAAGTTGTATTTTTCAGCACCGAAAAATGTTAATGATATATGTGGACTGAAAAGTTCATAGACTTGAAAGTTCATTTGATGACGTCATATATGTTATATGGCCTACAACTAATTCCCAAAACTCACTCATCACAAGGAACCTATTGTCGCAAACACATCGCGGATACGTTCTTTGCATACCATTCTACCTCCACCATTCCTACCGAGAAGATTTGCGATCACTTCAATATAGCAGCCGAACAATCAAAAGATGATCTACTCTCAGTGATCATTCAGGCCCTTTAGACAAGGGACCCGGGCAAAGAATGTCTTATGGACCCCGACAACCATCGGACTCTCATTTACAAGAAACTCCTCGACAAATTCTTTTTGGAGCCCGGTACCTCCGTCCTGACGGTCAGAGACAGTACACACTCATTAAGGTTGGTCATGCCATACAAACTCCGCAGCAGATTTTTATATCAGGCACATGACTGAATTAACCACTCAGGCATGAAGGAACTCCTATCCAGTTACTGGTGGGAGTTCAAAAATCGAGACATTGAAACCTATGTAAATTCCTGCAGCACATGTGCAAAGTGTAAAGGAAACTACGGCAAGCGTGTACGTTGGCCTATCGGTTACTGTAAACGAGGCAAGAGACCATTCGATCTTTATAGACTTCGTCACAATGCCAAACTCTAAGGGAAAGCGCTACATCCTCACCATCCTAGATGGCTTCAGTCGATACCATGCGCAAGGGACCGTGCAATAGACGCTGCCTGCAGTCTGTACCAATTCTTTCTCCCACACTGGGAAATACCACGCATAGTATCCTCTGATCGTGGCATACACTTTACCGACGAAGTATACAGACAATTCTGTAACCAAATGTCCATCACACAAGAACTCCACTGCCCCTAGCGACCACAAAGCTCGGGGAATATCGAGCGGCAACATCGCACGATGAAGAATGTCCTCTACATGTTGTGCGAAGATAGAAATTGTGAATGGACAGATGTCCTTGAATCCGTCATCTCATCAATGAACGCCACGATCAACAATGCTACTGGCGTATCCCCACATTACACAATCACAGGTCGACACCCTAACATCGGCCTGGCCAAATTACAAGGGAGGGATATCACAAACGATAACCCGGAAGCTTATGGTATGCAAATAAACGCTCTCCTAAGACAAGTGCACCACCATGTCGCCCTAGCTAACGACGAAGCCGATCACAAACTGGAAGCCAGCTTAAACCACCTCACCTACAAGGACCCAATACAGGTCGGTGACAAGGTTTTGTTCCATCGGCCAAATCATCGCATCTACCCTGGGTAGGAGACTTTGAAATCACAAAAACCAACCACATGATGTGTCAGGTAAAGAATTAAAAAGGTTACACGCCCTGGATTCACCGGGCACATATCCGCCGTCTGGCGCCACGACCAACGCACTTATATAACATAACACCACTACCTCCACCGTGCAACACTCAAAATACCCAGGATCCTTCGCCTCCACCTTCTTCGGAGGCAAAGAATTCAATAAAAACTTACAGACCAGATAACGTATCCCCACAACAACCCCAAAACGAAACAGAACCAACGCCGATAAGGTCAACGCGGGTACAAATTCTTGCACGTTTTAGAGCCTTTATCATGTATTAGATCTCTTAACGCACGGACTTACCAATACGTACACATTGTAAATCGGGATTAGATCTGGGGGAACTTTGTTATGTAGCAGGATTCAGATCTCTTCCGATTTATGATTTCATTCAAAAACATACACGTGGCTGGAGAAGGGTAGCATTCGACAGGATGTTAGCCTGATGGCTGCTACCGAAACAATGAATAAAATGTGCCTTTTCGCAAGAGGCTCCGTGCAGAGCTTCCGGGCGAGAATGCAAGAAATTAATTCACATTAAGAAAATACCCTTTTTCAGCCAATCATAAATCTTCCCCATAAAAAAATTCCCAGAACCGACTTAATCCAAAGAGTAGCTATTTAAGCAGCGAACATCTTCAAAGGCGTCAGACTGGCCTACTGAGGCATGAAGAGAAGGACACGCTACGGCCATAAGAACTCATCTCAACTCTGACGGATTTTTGACACACCACCTGTTGTGAACAACTGCTTACTTAACTATAAAACGCCACCCCGTCTACGACTGTTACTACCACTGAGATCGTCTGATACCCTTACCACCACCATACCCACCAAGTGAGTTTCTTAACTTATAACATACATGACCGTCCATGAACTCTGGCTTCACACACACACCACGTTCACTCTTTCACTTGAAACGCTACAAATTTGTACAGTTGATTCTTCGCTTTATCGCCTTGTTTTTCCCTTTTGTTTGGTTTGGTTTGATTTGTCTGTTTAATGGCATATCAACCTTTGTAGGTCATTTAATGCCAAAGCCATTCTCCTAGAAGAACAGTAGTGGTACTATTTAACCCATAGTTGGGAGGATAAGGGGGTTCATACCTTTCCCAAGGGTATTTGTCTGAAAGTGAACGTAATAGCGCGACTGGAGTACGAACTCGCTTTCTACGATTCCGCAGTCCATCGCTTTAACCATTAAACGTGGACACTCTCCTTCCCTTTTGTTAATATAATTATTTAAAAACTTTTAACCTGTGTTTGTCCTTGCTACCATACGCTGAATATAACAGTGTTTTTTACCGATAAAATCGAAGTGTATGTACCGTTAGAGAACTATATTGAAAAATAAATCTAATTTAGTCATACTCTATGAGAGTATTTTGGTCAGCCTATGAACTTTTCCGTCGACCCTTGTCAGTTGGGTATTGAAGAAATGTTGAAGACTGTTCTTTTAATTATTTGAAAAACTGTTGGACATTTTATGTAGTGCCGTTCAGAATTTTCGTATATAAGGTATTGTAATGGCTCATAAAAGTCCAAACGAAGAAGACGCATTTGAACTCAGGAGCCAAGTGGAAGAAATATGTCAATATTGGTCAGTATGTCTTTAATTCCAATTTAAAATGCTGAATTTTACAAAATGTTATGCTGTATTTTGTTTGTAAAATAATGCTTAAACTATGCGTTTTAAATGTAAAGGCACGCTTACTCTACTGTAAAGCCAATTTGATATTAAGCCTATCCACATGTCAGCGAACAAGGCAGAATGTTTTTAAATATCTTCTATCGAATAATTTAAAAATTCGTAAAGAAAGCCCTAACAGTAGTTTAGAAGAAAAAGCCTAGAATGCTACTACAGCCCCCCCCTCAGAAAAGGAAAAAGAAAAAAAAAAAAAAAAAAAAACAACAAAAACGAATTGTCCCCTTCACCCCACTAGACCGCCCCCAAAGCTACCTAAAATATCAGTAGTAAATAAAAGTCCAAACGAAGAAGACGCATTTGAACTCAGGAGCCAAGTGGAAGAAATATGTCAATATTGGTCAGTATGTCTTTAATTCCAATTTAAAATGCTGAATTTTACAAAATGTTATGCTGTATTTTGTTTGTAAAATAATGCTTAAACTATGCGTTTTAAATGTAAAGGCACGCTTACTCTACTGTAAAGCCAATTTGATATTAAGCCTATCCACATGTCAGCGAACAAGGCAGAATGTTTTTAAATATCTTCTATCGAATAATTTAAAAATTCGTAAAGAAAGCCCTAACAGTAGTTTAGAAGAAAAAGCCTAGAATGCTACTACAGCCCCCCCCCTCAGAAAAGGAAAAAGAAAAAAAAAAAAAAACCAACAAAAACGAATTGTCCCCTTCACCCCACTAGACCGCCCCCAAAGCTACCTAAAATATCAGTAGTAAATAAAAGTCCAAACGAAGAAGACGCATTTGAACTCAGGAGCCAAGTGGAAGAAATATGTCAATATTGGTCAGTATGTCTTTAATTCCAATTTAAAATGCTGAATTTTACAAAATGTTATGCTGTATTTTGTTTGTAAAATAATGCTTAAACTATGCGTTTTAAATGTAAAGGCACGCTTACTCTACTGTAAAGCCAATTTGATATTAAGCCTATCCACATGTCAGCGAACAAGGCAGAATGTTTTTAAATATCTTCTATCGAATAATTTAAAAATTCGTAAAGAAAGCCCTAACAGTAGTTTAGAAGAAAAAGCCTAGAATGCTACTACAGCCCCCCCCCTCAGAAAAGGAAAAAGAAAAAAAAAAAAAAAAAAAAACCAACAAAAACGAATTGTCCCCTTCACCCCACTAGACCGCCCCCAAAGCTACCTAAAATATCAGTAGTAAATAAAAGTCCAAACGAAGAAGACGCATTTGAACTCAGGAGCCAAGTGGAAGAAATATGTCAATATTGGTCAGTATGTCTTTAATTCCAATTTAAAATGCTGAATTTTACAAAATGTTATGCTGTATTTTGTTTGTAAAATAATGCTTAAACTATGCGTTTTAAATGTAAAGGCACGCTTACTCTACTGTAAAGCCAATTTGATATTAAGCCTATCCACATGTCAGCGAACAAGGCAGAATGTTTTTAAATATCTTCTATCGAATAACTTAAAAATTCGTAAAGAAAGCCCTAACAGTAGTTTAGAAGAAAAAGCCTAGAACGCCTAATGCTACCACAGAGCTCTAATTCCTGAAGCCTGCTAGGTCCCCAACTGTAGGATGAAAAAAAAAAAAAAAAAAAAAAAAAAAAAACCCTTGGAAAAGTCCCAATACAGCAAAAAAGTATAAGTCAGTATTAGTGAAAGTCATAAGAAAGTACCTTAATGTTGGACTTTAACTAAGTTAAAACTTAAAACAAATTCCCCCCCCCCCTTTTATTTATTTATTTTTTTTTTTTTATTTATTTTTTTTATTTTTATTTTTATTTTTTTTCATTTTATTTAATTTTAAAAAAATTTTTTTTTTTTTTTTTTTTTTTTTTTTTAAATGTTCATTTATTTTATTATGTACACATGGGAAGCAGCATGATGTACGTTAAGGTATTTGAATAAACCAATGGACGACCAAAGTCAATACCCAAATGGGTCCTGGACGTGAGTTTGACGACTTTTCGCTCAGGATCGACAGTTCGATCGGGGAACTACTGCTGCTCCTCTATAAGAGTGGCTTCTATAGAAGAGAATAAAACAGCCATCGAAAGATAACCATGACCCACACTCAAACCACTTACACAAACCGCATCGCTCTTCGCGCGGGTAAAAAAGGGGCGCGTCCTGCTGAGGTTGGAGCCCTGGCCTCGGTGTTCGAAAAATCAGCTACAGAGCTCAAACAATCAAAAATACTAAAATGCAAGCAAACACTACAAATAGCCACATTTAACGTAAGAACCTTAAATAGAATAGGACAACTCCCAGAGCTAATTGCATCGGCCGAAGAACATAATATAGAAATAATTTGCATACAAGAACACAGATACACGCACACAGAAGATATCAAATATCACGAAACTGGCAATGGATGGTCGCTCGCCACTGTATCCGCATGGAAAAACTCTGTCAACGCCGCAGTAGGAGGGGTAGGATTGCTTATAGGACCTAGAGCATTAAAAACGCTTAATAGCATAGAGAAAATACGACCTAGGATGATGGTAGCTACATTTAACGGAAACCCCAGAGCAACAATCGTCTCATGCTACAGCCCCACCAATGTTAGTGAAGAAAATGAAATAGTCACCTTCTACGATGAGTTATCCTCATTAGTGCGTAGCATCCCGAAACACAACATGTTAGTCATTGGCGGAGACATGAATGCACAAATCGGGAAAAACGGAAACAACAAATACAGCCTCCACAACACGTCAAATAGAAATGGGCAACATCTAACAGATTTCATGATAGAAAATAGATTAGCATGCCTCAATACAAACTACCAAAAAAGAGAGGGCAAACTATGGACATACACGTACGCAAACAATACTAAAGCTCAGATAGACTACGTCCTTATAAACAAGAAATGGAAGAATAGTGCATTGAATTGCGAGGCATACTCCTCTTTTGAGGGTGTGTCCACCGATCACCGAATAGTCACAGCGAAAATACGGTTAAGCCTACGAAAAAACGCCAAACGAACAGCGACCACCAAACACTATGACTGGGCCCTATTAAACAACAAAGATGTCAGAGATAAATACGTATTAGAATTGAGAAACAGATTCGAAACACTACAAGAAAAGACGGAAAAAAGTACACCAAACGACGAATACGAAAATTTCGTCAATGCACACCTTGAGGCAGCAGCAAAATACATTCCAACAAAAATTAAAACTAAATATAGAGTCCCATGGGAAACCTTAGCGGTGAGAGAAAAACGTGCACTAGTGAAAACAGCCTCCAAAAACTATCGAAAAAACCCAACAAACACAAATGCCTTAAAACTAAAAACGGCACAAAATCAATTAGCAGGCATATATATAAAGGAACAGACAGAATACATTCAAAATCAGATAGATAAGATCAGAGACTCGGTAGAAGATAGACAATCTAGAATTGCCTGGCAAACAATAAACGAAGTGAGCAGAAGAAAGAGCACAGCCAAAGCAAAACTTAAAGCAGCAAACCAACAAGAAAGAATAAAACTGTGGAAACAGCACTTCGAAAACTTACTTGGAAACCCACCAAAAATAACGCATGAACCAATCACCAGAATAATTAGCAAACAATTAGACATTAAACTTGGACCGTTCACACAAGGAGAACTCGACTCGGTTCTCAGAAAAATTAAAAATAGGAAAGCTGCAGGACTGGACGAAATTCCCCCGGAAGTATGGAAGACCAGACAATTCGACGACATACTGCTCCGACACTGCAACGCAGTATACAATCAAAATCCGATAGATAGATGGATGAAGGGATGCATACTCCCCTTCCCTAAAAAGGGGGACCTCGGATTAGCCAAAAACTACCGAGGCATAACACTTACATCCATAGCTGCCAAAATCTACAATGCCCTACTACGAAACCGCATAGAACCCAAAATCGACAACATACTTAGAAAAAACCAAAATGGCTTCCGAAGAAATAGATCTACGACCTCACAAATACTAACCATCCGCAGAATCCTTGAAGGTGTACGGGCAAAGAACCTACAAGCGACATTAATATTTGTCGACTTTACCAAGGCTTTCGACTCCATTCACAGAGGAAAGATGGAACAAATCCTACTAGCGTACGGCATACCTAAAGAAACCGTAGCGGCAATAACGATTCTCTATAGAAACACTAAAGTAAAAGTACGATCACCAGATGGAGACACAGAATACTTCGACATTGTAGCAGGAGTACTACAAGGGGACACGCTGGCTCCGTATCTCTTTATCATTTGTCTAGACTACGTACTTAGAACATCGATTGACAAAATCAAAGAGAATGGCTTCGAACTGACGAAGAAAAGAAGCAGAAGATATCCCGCAACAACAATTACCGACGCCGACTACGCCGATGACATAGCGATACTGGCAAATACACCTGACCAAGCCGAAACACTTCTGCATAGCCTGGAACGAGCAGCAGCAAGCATAGGCCTCCATGTTAATGCACACAAAACGGAATATATGTGCTATAACCAAACGGGGGACATCTCCACTCTAGAAGGAACCCCTCTTAAACTAGTAGACAAATTCACGTACCTAGGAAGCAGCGTCGAATCAACCGAAAAGGACATCGAAACGAGGTTAACGAAAGCATGGACAGCTATCAATAGGCTATCGACTATATGGAAATCAGACCTAACCGATAAAATGAAACGCAGTTTCTTCCAGGCAGCGGTCACATCGATACTGCTATATGGATGCACTACATGGACTCTAACAAAACGGCTCGAGAAGAAACTAGATGGCAATTACACAAGAATGCTGCGTGCAATCCTCAACAAGTCCTGGCAGCGGCACCCCACAAGACACCAACTGTACGGCCACCTGCCCCCTATCACGAAATCTATTCAAGTTAGGCGAACCAGACATGCAGGACATTGCTGGAGAAGCAGAGATGAACTCATAAGAGATGTACTCTTATGGATCCCCACACACGGCCGCGCAAAAGCAGGACGACCAGCACGAACGTACATTCAGCAGCTGTGTGAGGATACAGGATGTTGTCCTGAAGACCTGCCTAGGGCGATGAACGATAGGGAGGAGTGGCGAGAGAGGGTCAGGGATATCCGTGCTGCCAGCACGATATGATGATGATGATGATTGCTATACGTCTTATGAGATGACTGACTAATCTTTATGATTTCAGGTTCAAAAGAACAGCTACAGCAGGAATTGGAATACACCCTGCTAAAGTCTGATTGTCACAGCTGGTGAATTTCAAAAATGCAACCTGCACGTGAGGACACTTTAGAAGAACGATATGGAATAAAATTCTGTTTTACACTTGGAAAAAATACCATGCGATGAAAGCTGGATCTACTGCTATGACCCAGAGACCAAGAGACAGAGTTACCAGTGGAAGCATGCTGGCTATCCCAGACCCAAGAAAGTTAGACAGAGCAAATCCACCCACAAACTTTTGATGATCTCTTTTTTTGACAGCACTGGCATGATCTACATGCACTGGGTTCCCACTAGACAGCCATCAACAAGGAATACTATGTTGAGGTTTAAGGGAGTTCAGGAAGAGATTCCGTCGGAAGAGGCCAGCACTCTTCAAATCGGGTCAGTGGCATTTCCAACAGGACAATCCACCAGTCCACAACTCCATCCTTGTCACAGACTATTTGAGCAAGATGGGTATCAGGACGTTCCTCAGCCTCCCCATAGTCCAGACCTTGCTCCCTGTGACTTTTGGTTATTCCCTAAGCTCAGAGGCTGCCGTTATAAGACAATTGAGGAGATGAAAGAGGCTGTGACGAAGGTCATTGACATGCTTACACAAGAGGACTTCCATGGGGCATCTCACTAGTTGTTGGAACGGTACAAGTGCATTGCAGCCGGAGGAGATTACTTCGAAGAGGACTAGAGTTTCATGTAAGTACTATCAATAAAAGTGCCCATAGGTAAAAAGTCTGGAAACTTATTGAAGGCACGTCGTATATATATATATATATATATATATATATATATATATATATATATAAGATTCCGCTATCAGTTTACCTATATATATATATATATATATAGGTAAACTGATAGCGGAATCTTATGTGTATGGGAGAACAAATTATTTAAAAAATAAAAGGATGTTAGGGCCCTTTCGCCCGGTACTATTCAAACGACCTCACTGGAGAAACGATTAAAAACGGGTTGTTTGAATTTGGGCAAAGATGTAACAAAAAAAAAATGTGACAAAAAAGGGTGTGACAAAAATAATAAAAATAAAATGCCGTAGTACTAATAATATATTACGTGCATTTTTGAAAGACGAAATCTCCGTTTTGTCTGACTCTATTGAATCTTTTAAATCTCGTCTATATTTACAGTGGAAGAGGTCTTGGTCTTCACTTCGTTTCTTTGATCCCCTTTGATTTTCTAAGTATCTATCCAATAATTCTTTTCGATTGAAGAGTAAACTGCTTTGTAACAATCAACAATTTTTGAACCACCTTATTAAAAAGAAACTTGGTTCGATTGTAACTACTGATGAACACATTTTTAATTATTCTTCTGATATCTTATCAGATTGTGAAAAATTGGTACTAACGAGGGGGCTTAGTTTTTGTGTCCCCCATCGTGGTATTAATTCAGCTTCTGTGTTTGCTGAATTTGAGTTGTTGTATTTGTAGTTGATGAAACATTCCCCTGTCTCTTCATCTAATGTTACTTATCTAAAGGCTCGTTTGGCTGACTTAACCCAACGCTTTGTCAACACTCCTGTTGACTCTGGTAGATTCTTGTGGCAGAAGAGTCACTTTGAGTCGGCAAAACAACTTAGACGGAACGATGACATCCTTCTCACTAGGCCTGATAAGAGTGCCGGTGTTATTATTTTGAATAGAGCCGATTACATAAGCAAAATGAATGTAATTTCAGATGATACAGATAAATTCCTGAAACTTGGTGATTTATCTTTTGATGACACCCAGAAACTAGAGAACAAACTACAAAAACGTTTTCTATAGTTATTTTGGAAAAAAATTATATCGAAAGAGATTTATGAATTTATTCGCCCAGTGGGATCGCAGAGACCCAGAATGTATGGGCTACCTAAAACCTGATACACAAACCTGATGTTCCACTGCGTCCCATTCTTTCTATGTGCCATTCAGTCCAACACTCTTTGGCTAAATGGCTGGTCGAGTGTCTTAACCCCGTCTTAGAATTTTATTCGGGGTTTTGTGTAAAAGATTCTTTTACATTTGCTTCTATTATCCGTTAACTCCCTTTGGGTAATGATTCCCAATTCTTAGTTTCTTTCGATATTGTTTCATTATTTACCAACATCCCTTTGGATGAAACAATATCTATATCGTGGATCATCTTCCTTTTCCTGAAGACGTCTTCGTTGAGTTGATGGAAACTGCCACAAAGTCAGCGTCATTTAGCTTTATTGAAGTTATGTATCGTCAGATTGATGGTATTAGTATGGGTTCCCTTCTTGGACCCATTCTGGCGAATATTTTTGTTGGGTTTCATGAAAGACTACTGTTTGAAAAGTTTCCTAAGCCCTTTATTTACCTTCGCTACGTTGACAACACTTTTGTTTGTTTTAGTTCACGTAGCGAGGCTTTAAAGTTCTTCCATAAGTTGATAGATTTACATCCGTCGTTATCGTTCACTATGGAAGAGGAAAATAGTAATAAATTACCATTTTTAGACGTGTTGGTCGAAAGAAGTGAGTCGGTTTTCCTCACCTCTATTTATAGAAAACCCCCGTTTACATGGCTGTATCTTAGCTGGGATGCGTTCGCTCCCAAGTCTAGGAAACTAAGTTTAATTAAGTGTCTTTCTTTTAGAGCTTTAAACATTTGTTCCGATAGCAAGATTGAAGGAGAACTGAAGCTAATTAGAGAGCTATTTCTCAATAACGGGTATTCTGAGGAAGTCATTGATGATAATATCAATTCAAGTGTGACTAAATTTAAAAATAAGAATAAGATCTTTGGTTCATCTAAATGTCCAGTTTATTTTAGACTTCTTTGTATTGATCCTGATAGCCAGTCATTTGCCGATAAAGTTGCCTCCTCGGTGTATCGTTGTTTTTATGCTGTTAAAGTTAGATCTGTTTTCGCAACTAAGGCGGTCTTTAACTCCATACATAAGTATGTACTTCCTATCTTCAATCAAAGTCTATTAATTTATAAGTTTAAATGTTGGTATAATTCAACATATATAGGTCGTACAAGCCAGCGTTTGGAAGTTAAAGTAAGACAGCATGTACCCCGAGGTATTCTAAATTTTTTGTCACATTTTTTCCCAAATTCAAACAACCCGTTTTTAATCGGTGTGATCGTTTGAATAGTACAGGGCGAAAAGGCCCTAACATCCTTTTATTTTTTTAATAATTTGTTCTTACATTCAGATTCCGCTATCAGTTTGCCTATATAATTTATTCTGTAGCAAAAACTTTATCAAGGACGCTAACTCCCAATTTAAAAACCTTTTAGAGTCGACATGTCGGACAAGATCAAAGACCGCTGGCGCTTGCTAAACCACGCCACACGCATTGCCAGCCAGCCAGCCAGCGAAGAAAAACTAGACCCACTTACCTCCTGCCCCTAATATCAAATCAAAAAAGCTTAGTAAATTACACCTCCAGACCCTTATCTGGTGGAAGAAGAGAACATATATGTCTTCTAATCAACCAACTTCTTTTAGATTTTTAAAAATGAATTCAAGAAAAATTCACAAGAAATTCACTAAAAATAACAAAATGTCACAAGCAAATTTCAAAATTGTTTTGTACAAAAATGTTGTAAAAGTGACTTGATGAAGATGACAAAATGTGTTGGTTCACTGGGGCATCAGTTTTAATATAGTTGGTAGTTGCCATGTTAAAATCTATCAATTTCTTTATTTTTGTTTTTTGTTGTTTTGTTTTGTTTGTTTGTTTGTTTGTATGTGTGTGTGGATGAGAGTATGTTCTTAAGTATTTTTTCAATGGAGGTCACTGTTTTTAAAAATTTGTTTCTAAATTTTTTATTTGTAAAAATTTGATGTTATAAAACAATTGTTTTATAAACCTTGTATGCAGCGCTGATAGAGAATGAAGCGAATACCTGTATATATTTCAAAACATCTTGATTGAGGGACGACAACAGCATAATAACAAAAGGGGTCTCTTAGGGCCTTATTGTACTGTCACATTACTCCACCCCAACTACAACAGAAAAAGTAAAGAAAAAGGAAAAAACACAAACAAAAGTAAACTGAATTGGGAAAAGTTTATCAGTACTTCTGAAGTAGTCGAAAGACTATCATTTGTATCGTTAGAGAATGCTACTTCATGTTGTACGATGAGACTGGCTAAGTCAGGTGAGATGATTTCTTCGCTAGCTGTTTCTGAATCTCTTGGTTGTTCTCGTCGACCTAGTCTTTGTTCTTCTTTGTGGTAAACCCCAGAACTTTTTCAGATGCAAAGCTATGACGACCAGCAATAACCTATGTACAACAGCTCTGTGCTGATACAGGATGTAGCCCGTGGTGTAATGGTTATCGTCGTAGGAAATTAACACGGCGACACGAGTTCAAATCCTGGACGAAACTGATTGCATTTCACATAGCACTAATACCCTTGGGAAAGGTATGAATCCAATTATTCTCCCTCCAGCTATGGATAAACAGCAGGACAGACTAGGTTCTTCAGCCTTGGTGAGGCAACTAGTCTAGGAGAAGGAAAACTCTGAATTCAAACCTGTTAAACTCCGCTTAAAAATTGACCTTGTGTCATATCCTGTCCGAGCGGAGGGGTTGGTAAATATGTGATACAGGATGCAGCCTGGAAGACATCCAGAGAGCGATGGACGATAGAGACGAGTGGTGAGAGAGGGGCAGGGGGATCCGTGCTTGCATGATGATGATGATGGTGGAAGTTTAGTTCTTTCAGATGTGGCATTTTTCTTTTCTTCTTTTTTTTTTTTTTTGCATATATAGATTTTAAAGGTTCTTTGGTACTTCTGATATCATGTTATATTTCACTATATTCAGTGTTTCAAGTGCTAGAAACAAGACGAAACAGACGATAGAGGCACGTGTTGTCAGTTTAACATTATATTAGCAACTACTACATGTGTACAAATATAAGGCGGTGGGAGGTTGCAAAGCAACCGAAAGTCTAATAATGTTGTAGGAGTAATTAGCTCAAATTGTGTCTTTGATAACAGGGAGGTGAGTAGGTCGTCATTGGTAATGCTGGGTGATGAATAGCTGTCGGTTGGTGGCTACACGATCGTTCAGAGGATTCTTAATATATATATATATATATATATATATATATGCGAAAAGAAAAACTCGACTCCAGTAAATATATGAAATAATTCTAAAGTTTATTTAACTCTGGGATAAAATACAGTTATGCAAATTCCTTCCCAATACTGTTATCTTTTATGACACTGGACTTGTGGTTTTCTTTGTCAAAGGAATTCAATACGTCTGGCTCAAGGCCTGGGTTAAAGAAGCTTTCTCAAGTGACGTGGAGTCTAGTAGCAGTTAAAAGGCGACTTTTTCATGACAATGTGATTTTCCTTGTCGAAGGAATTCCAAAATTCTTGGTCAGTAAGTCTGGTTCAACGTCTGGGTTTAGGAGGCTTTTTCAAGTGACACGGCGTTTTGTTGCAGATGGAACGCGACTCTCTTGTTGCCACAATCTCCTGCTTAAATAGAGAAGAGTCTCAAACTGGTGTGTGCTGACTAGGTATGGTGTTTGTTAATTTCTCAATTTCAGATTGGTAATCCATTTAAAATGATATTAATTTCTTTTTCTGAAAAAGTCAGCATCTTCGATATTTGGGGACTGGTCAATTCCTTTATAGTGATCAGAGGGTTAGTTCAAACCTCTTAACTCCAACTTACACTGATTTATATCTCCCACGTTTTCTCGGCAGGGATGTATCTCAACGTGCCTGTATCTCTTCTATTCTCTCTATTTCTCCTCTGCTCATTTTCTTCGGGGCTGTTCCAACTGTCTTTAATACAAATCTAATTTCTAAGGCACGTAAACGAAACAGATGTTCCCTCCCCAACAAACAAACAAAAAAAAAAAAAAAAAAAAGAAAAAGAAAAAAGAAAAACGAAAAAAAATAGACATTCATTTTCTTTTCTTATCGGGGAGACTTTTCTACGCAGCACCTTTTGTCACCTGATATCATTCAGAAGCTCTTTCCTGTCTGGCACTCAGGAAATAGGCTGTTTGCTTAACAACCTTATCTTCAGTAAATATCTTCGCTTTATAATATTCCCTGCTTTTTAAAACAGTTTTCAGATGAGCTCAAAAATTATATCTATTTATATCTTGTTATTTTGATCCTAAAAAGAAAGAGGCAGCCAGTACTTTTATGCTTTATATCTACTTTTGGGAAACCCCAGTTTTGACTCTCTCCTCCCTTACGTCTAAATTATTGACTTTAACCACCTCAAAGGTGAATCAAGTCGATAATTTGTCACAAGTTGCTATGATAAAGCATCAAGGTACTTAAGGAAAAATGCATGATTTTAGCCTTTCTTTCTATTCGAAATGTCTTAAGGGAAGACACCAATTCATGAAGACACACCGCACACCGTTGCAGCGGCCTGGTGCCGTATCACTAGCAATACTACACGATACTGAAACCTAAATTACTGATATTTCTAAAACTAGATATAACTAAAATAACTAAAGAAAGTTAAACAAATCACTTAATTCCTGATTGGCATCAAAATGATTACCTCTATCCGACAAAAAGTGTATGAAAATCCTCTGTACAAGCCATATGTTGATATGTATATATATATATATATGTTAACATATATATGTTGATATGTATATATGGCCATATGTTGATATATATGTTGTGACAGTACTGTAAAGTCCTAAGAGGTCCCGTTCGGTTTTACTTATTTGTAAGCGACAACCTCGTTAGTCAATAAAGATGCTTTAAAATATACGCACGTGTTCGCCTCACTGTTCTATTCACTTCAACTGCAGCACCTGTCTTGAACGCAACTAACGGCCTGCTAAACCAATGATACCCCTTGATCTCTCTGAAATACCATGGATTAAAATTGATACAGATATCTTTGAATCCCCCCCACAAAAAACCCCATGTGATCGCTGTTGATTATGTCATCAAATTTTTCGACATTCACTCACTCACTCACAATCTTTCACTGTCTTCATATATAAGGTGTAGGAGATTGGTTTGATTATTAGTTTTAGTTTTGTAAGTTGTAGTATCTGACTCCATTGCTCCCTTCTTATCCTATTTAACTTATTGGCTTCTTAGTTTGTAAAGGCTGCAAAAGAACTACTGAAGGAAGGAAGAGAGGAAAGATATAAAAATATCTTTTAACTCAAAACTTTATTTCAGGGTTCAACGATTATTCTATGGGTAGGGAAATTCTTCCTGAAACCAATATAAATAGCTGCGTCTCCCAGAGAAAGTGTTAAAATATATTTGTCATTTTTTAAGGTAGTGAGTTTAAAGTCGGTGGTTATGTCCAGTGGGTGTTTTAAAAAGATATATTTCGGCGGTGTCATGGGTAGGTATCAGGCTGCAAGACCCAATCAGCACAGGTGTTCGTTGCAAGCAGTTGTGTGAAAGAAGGTACTTTCAGTCAGATAGTTAAATTTCTCTATAGCGCCAGTAAGTCTGTCTTTCCAGCATGTCATAGGTTTCTGCGAACTGCTACACTTTTAAATCTATTTTGTTTTATTTTTCATTTTTATTTTGTATTAATCTCCACACATACATCTTAAGAGCATATTTGCAAAATTCACTATTTCAGAGATTGTCATCAGTGATGATAGCTCCGAATTCAATGCAAATGAATTCAAAATATTTGCTCAGAAATGGGATTTCCGATATGACACATCTTGTGTCTCTCTATCCACAATCTAATAGTCTTGTAAAACGCACTATCCAAACTGTCAAACGCACTCTGAAGAAGACAATGAAAAACAATATCAAGCTATCCTTACCCCATTGAACTACGCCATTAAAAAGATGAATCATCAACAGCAACACAACTTATGTGAAGAAATCTCGGAACATCACCACCGATACAATAAAAAAAATCCACCAATCAATTCGACTTTTACTCTACCTGAACTCTACCTGGTGATACAGAACGGATATACTAAAAAAATAAATGGGAAATAAAGGGAAACCGACGAAGCCATCAAAATTAGACGCAATCAGCACTACTTTATACAAGATAGAAAGTCTTCATTAACCCAGATGTTGAATATGAAAACATTATCTCGTGAGAGAATATACCAGCCTTTCATGGTCAGCATCCTGAATGCCAATGGACAGATCAGGATCATAAGGTTCAGTAGTCTCATCGTACAACATGAAGTAGCATTCTCTAACGATACAAATGATGGTCTTCCGACTACTTCAGAAGTACTGATAAACTTTTCCCAATTCAGTTTACTTTTGTTTGTGTTTTTTCCTTTTTCTTTACTTTTTCTGTTGTAGTTGGGGTGGAGTAATGTGACAGTACAATAAGGCCCTAAGAGATCCCTTTCGTTATTATGCTGTTGTAAGCAATAATGTCGTCCCTCAATCCAGATGCTTTGAAATATATACAGGTGTTCGCTTCATTCTCTATCAGCGCCGCATATAAAACAAGTCATAAAACAATTGTTTTATAACATCAAATTTTTATAAATAAAAAATTTAGTAACAAATTTTAAAAAATAGTGACCTCCACCTGGCTTAGCCGTCATGTCCTCTGAGGAGGGCTACCCTCCGTCTCATTTGTAGCATCCTCCGTCGCAAGCTTCAAGAGATCCAAAATAAGTTGTGGACCAATCTAGCCAAGAGAACTCAGCAATACGCAGACCTAGGTGACTACAGAGGCTTCTATAAAGCTCTCAAGGTAGTATATGGCCCGACTCACTGGGTCAAGAGTCTCTTGCACAATGTGGATGGGCAAGTGCTTTTTACAGATTAGGCCTCCATTCTGAGTTGAGCACTTCCAACCTCTCTTTACCGCTGACCGTGTTGTCAAGGACCCAGCAGTTCTCCGTATCCCCCAGCAACCATTCAAAGCAGAATTTGATGAACTACCCTCTGTGAAAGAAATTACCAAAGCCATAGAGCAGTTGAGGAGTGGCCAGGCAGCGGGAGTCAACGGGATTCCAGCAGAGCTCGGGAAGGATAGATCACTAGCATTACACAGTAAACTCCACGAACCCATTGTCTTTAGTTGGAAGCAGGGCAAATTTCTAAGTGATCTCCGCCATGCAGTTATCGTCACATTGTACAAAAACAAGGAAGAAAGTCAGATTGCTGCAACTATCGAGGGATTACTCTGCTCTCCATCGCAGGAAAAGTCCTTGCTCGTGTGCTCCTAATCATATTGGTACCCATCATGGCTGAAGACTATCTACCAGAAACACAGTGTGGGTTTAGAGCCAACAGAGGCACCACAGATATGGTGTTCGTCCTCAGACAGCTCCTAGAGAAATGCAGCGTATGCATGTAGCGTTTATAGACCTGACCAAAGCGTTTGACACAGTGAGCAGAAAGGGATTGTGGATGATCATGGAATGCTTTGGCTGTCTCCCAGAGTTCCTCAGCATGGTTATCCAACTGCACAAAGACCAGCGCGGCCAAGTTAGGTTAAAGAGCGACCTCTGTGGATCTTTCCCCATCGTCAACAGCGTGAAACAGAATTGTGTTCTGGCACCGACGCTGACATCTTTTTCAGTGTGATGCTTAAACAGGTTATAGAAGACTTAGACGATGACGGTGTTGTATACATCCACTACCGTCTTGGCAGCAGTCTTTTTAACCTCAGGAGACTGCATTGCCCACACAAAAACACCTGAGCAGCTGTTCCATGACCTCCTCTTGCTGAAGACGTTGCCCTCGTTGCCCACAGCGCCTGACTTCCTGCTTTGCAGAGGCTGCCCAACTCTTCGGACTCGCGATCAGCTTGAAGAAGACAGAGGTATTCCACCATCCTGCACCCCTAGATGAGTACCGCCTTCCCCACATCACCATCAGTGGAACTGAGCTGAAAGTAGTTCTGTTATATTTTGACCTTCGACCCAGCCCCAAAAATACTATTCCAAGGTAATACACCGGAAGGAAGTGACACATTCCAACGGCCAGTAATCGAAAGAGATCGCGTGGGCGGATTAAGGATATGGGAAAAGGTGAAGGATTAAGGATATGGGAAAAGGTGAAGGTCCCATTCTGCCATTACAGTCATGCACCGGAAGAGAGTAACCTCTGAACTGCATGACAGTTATTTCCGCTTGATGACGATTAAACATTCGATTTCAAAGGTCCAGTAGGCGATCGTGTGGGCGTTTAGTTATTATTTAATGCAGTTAAGTTTGGGTCCCAGAGGAGTTGTCAGTAGAATTCCAGACAGTAGAGACCAGATGTGGTAAGGAAGGCCACACCCGACCGAGGGGGTTCTCAGAAACCCCCGATGCAGTTGCCAGCAAACTCCCAGAGGGTTAGAGACGAGATGTGGTAGGGAAGACCACACCAGACCGAGGGGGCCCTCGGAAAGCCCCGATGGAGTAGACCCCAACATCAGGAGAACAATAAAGACACAACGTGACGGTCATAAAAGTGGGGTCAAAATATGAAGTTTATGTTCGGTCTCCAGCATCCTCTCACATGCTAACCTTTCGAACCCTTGCAATAAAGAGAGAGGTAAATATATTTGAAAAGAAGTCTTCATGCGTCCTTTCTTCGTGCGTCTGTCGTTTGTCATGCGTCTTTATCGTTGTGTCGTTGTGATGCTGAATGATGATGTAGATGACTATATAACAGTTCACCAATCTGGGGTGTACAATCACATCAGACGCCAAGATCGACAAGGAAGTAGACTGGCTAAGGAAAACAGCGCTTTCGGTAGACTCTACAAAAAAGTATGGAACCAAAAGTATCTGAAGAAGGGCACTAAGATCAGCGTTTATTGAGCCGTCGTACTCACCACTCTGCTGTACGGCTCTTAGTCATGGGTAACCTACCGCTACTATCTTCAACTCCTTGAGTGCTTCTATCAGCGCTGCCTCTGCACCATACTCAACATTTACTGAAGTAACTACGTCTTCAATATTGAGGTCCTTGATTAGGCAGAAATCACCTGCATAGAGGCCATGCTGCCGACGTATGATGAACTCTCCACAGGCTACCGTGACAGAGGGGCATTAAAGAAACGTTTTAAAGACTCTCTCAAGAAGACCCACAGTACCTGCCACACTGACCACCACCAGTGGTCGACACTTGCTGCTGTCTGTCAGGCCTTGCGCCACACCATCCACCAGGTCGTCTCCACTTTTGAGGACTCCCGCAAGGCCAACGTTAGGGAGAAACACTGCAGCAGTAAGATCCAGGGAGCCTTCAGCAGCCATACCAGACCAGACCTTTAACTTCAGTTGCTGCGGCTGGATTTGCCTTTTCCGCATCGGCCAATTTAGCCATCAGCATGCCTGCTGTCGACGTGGACAGCCTCCTTCATAAATCTTCATTCGCGAAGTCTAGCCAAGAAACGGGTCGTCCTGCCTTTGCTCATCCATATGAAGGGGTCCACAGGAATATATCGCTTATGAGTTCGTCCTTACTTCTCCAGCAGTCTCCCGCATGTTTGGTTTGTCTAACTTTGATGTGTTTAGTCAGCGTCCATGTGGTGCATCCATATAGCAGTATTGACACGACCGCTGCTTGGAAAAAAATGCGTTTTATTTTATCAGTCTGATGTGACTTCCATATGACCAATAGCCTGTCATTAGCTGTCCATGCCTTTGCAAGTCGCGTGTTGATGTCATTCTCGGTTGATGAGACACTGCTTCTGAGGTAGTTGAACTTGTCTACTAGTTTCAAAGGACAAACCTTTTAGTGTGGAGATGTCGCCTCTTTGATTAAAGCACATGTATTCTGTCTTGTCTGCGGTGACATGGATGCCTATGCCAGCAGCTGCTCGTTCCAGACTATGTAGCAGGGATTCGGCTTAGGCGGGTGTATTTGCTAGAAGTGCTATTTCATCGATGTAGTCCACGACCGTAATAGTTTGTATCTTCTGCTTCTTTCTTTTGCCAGCTTGAAACCGTTTTCTGTCATTAAATCTTTAGATGTTCTAAGCAAATAATAAACAGTTGGCGCAAACTTGGATGACATGGCGAAATTTTTGATAGCCACATGAGCAGCCGAAAAAAAAAAACGGAATAAGGGAAAACCTCCATCTTACAAACATGCATTGGAGAGAAGGACAGAGAGATATATTCAACTTTTCAGTTCGAAAACGAACAATTGAAATATAACCAGTAAACGGTAATAGAGAAATTTAACAACTACTGCCAACCCAGGAAAAATTTTATCTTTCTAACACAGGTTTTTTACTGGCAAGCAAAAAGACCATCAAAGATTTGACAACTATGTCACGGAGCTACGAAGTAAAGTGAATTAGAATTCGGATACATTTTTAACAGGCTCATTAAAGACATCCTAGTTTGTGGACAACGCCCCGAGAGAAAGAATGCTCCGAGAAGCAAACTTAACTCTGGAAAAATCAATACAAGCTGGACAAAGTGCGGGAGAAACGAGAAGGCAAACAGAATTAATGACCAAAACACCCGAAACAGAAAATATTGATAGCATCCAAAAGCGTGGTAGAAATAGCGAGAAATTTACACATATAAAAAATAAGGAAAACAAGATGACTGATACATCAAAGCAAGAAGACTGAAAACCTAACTGGATAAAAAAAAAACTGTATATATTGCTCGACAGCACATGACAAAAGTAACTGCTCAGCATATAATAAAAACTGCGGAAAATGCAGCAAGCGTGGCCTTTTCGCAAAAATGTACAGAAGCAAAAACAAAAATCCTCGTACCCTGAACACACATGTGTAATACCCCTTCTTTTAGGTGATATAAACAATTCGTATCCACGGATATTTTCTCCGCTTGTTTCGTCTCCCACGCTGATAGAAAAGTCCAAGATTCTTTTGATTTGGATGCTTTTTTTTATTTCTCTCAATCGGACTTGAGAGAGGCGACGTGACACTCAGCACTACTATATTCTACTCTTTCTGTCGGCACATGAAAAGATTCCCGGCAAAAGTGGACATCCTGCTATCACCACTACCTCTAAGTACGTGCGAAGACAACTGCCCTTTCTCTCAGAAAGCTACCACTATTTATTTAGAAAATCCGGTACAAAATTTCCCGCCGATTGAAGAAACACATTTTTTATCAGGCCGAGAATCTAAAATTTGTTGGCACTAAAAAATCTACCTGTTTGATCTCTCTGGGGCATGAACACAAAACCAGACTTAGTGGCGGCCAGGGCCTTTCACCCAGTGATCTGACATCTCAAGAGAAAGAAAAACTTTTCTTTCCCATTTTTTACTTCACTTTTTTAACTTCAAATCAGGACACACACACACACATACACACACTCTTAGTTCAACTTCATATTCAACATGATACAAAAAAATGTTCACTTCTGCATCGTGTCACATCACCTCCCCCAATTGTCATGTCAATAAATTACAATAATTTTTTTTAATCATGACACGAAGTTTCCCAGGTAGGCACACAATTTCCGCGGAAATTATCTTGTCTCCCCCATAGCTGTCAAATCACGGGCTCTTTTGCTGGCTTTGACGTGTTTAGTCCAGATTTAGTGACCCTGCTTATATTCCCTCCACGCATTTTACACGTCCGGAGGAGATTCTATCTCTTGTCAATAATCAATTAATGCGGTTAACTTCTGGTAACCGGTGGCATTAATAAATCAACGCGGTTGTTTCATCGTTACCTTTAGAAGTCAAACCCGTTCCAATAATATTCTTGTTCCTTGTGGGTTCTCTGCCCTTTTCTTTAGCAATAACCAACTCATGTGCTTAACTTCATCAAAAAAACAACTATCGCAATTGTCATGACAGTAGTTCCTGGTGAAATCCCCCTTCTCCATCAAGGCTAATGGCGACCAACAAAAAAATTGAAGCACCGTGTACAAGGTACAAAAAATAGAAAAAAATAACAAAAATATAAGAGCCATATCGAAACAGTCCACTCTTACGACAATATCAACGTTCATCCCCTTGATCTCTCCTCTCTACTTGCACTTTCTCAACTGTCTCTTACACGAGGGAAGTTTCGGAGGGAAAAAATTACACAAAACACATGCATAAAACAAAAATTCCCATCCGTTATTGTTCACAAAAGGGTAGGCTCTTCTCTTTCCGAAACAAATGTTCATTCCCAAATCAAACAAAAAAATCTTTTTTTTAACACTTTTTCTGCAAGCAGACACACAAAAAATGTTTCAGTCTTTTCCAAGCACTTTTCCCTTTTTTTTTTTTTTTTTTTGACAAGTTCTTCAGTATCATCCTTTCCTGCTGCATAAAAAAAAAAAATTTTTTTCATCTAAAAAAAAAAACAGTTCATTATACTGATTGCAACATTGGGTCAAGCTTCAATCATTTTTTAAGTGTTTGAGTTTATGACAGACAGCCGTAAGCGTTCCTCTACTTGACCTTTTCTGCATTTTCCTAACCCACTGCCTTCCACAATTTTTTGAATCACAATTAATATGATCCCCACCAAGATACATCCTCCTAGTGATGACAGGACCATGGAGCTAGTTGTCCAACTCCCCGTCGGGAGGATCTCCCCATCTACAGTCTCTAGTTGATCCACTGTCATGTAAATCAATTTTCTCTATATTTTCTAATAATTTCGGAAGTCTCCTTAGAGTAACATTCAGTGGTGATGTTACCAGAGGCTTCCACAACCTGAGACGTTCGATGTTTAGTGTCGGCCTCCTCTGACATAATTGTGACAGATCTAACTTTCTTTCCAATGCAACCGCCCACACACCGTCTGACAAGCTTATGGCTAGTGGCATTAATTTGCTTTTTGATACTTCTATGTGGCAAGTCCGTTCAATTTCCTCCTTGTCCCCATTAAATAACCCAAGTACACAGGTTTGATGCCCTCCAGTGCAATATATCGGGCTCCTGAATGGGCAGGTCCCAAACTTGTCCATCCTGCAATATAATAGGGAGCTTGGTTACTGTGCTGTAAATAGATATAAGTTATCGCGAACCCCAAAATGAGAAATTTTTTAAAAAGTCTATAGGATAATATATGTACCAGTATTTATCTAGAAACCCAATCCTACTTTCCCCGTCGTCCATTAACCTCATGAAAGACTCATCCAAAAGTTGATCCTAGAGAAAACAGGGTTTTTCATTCAACTCCTCATCGGGTTACTGTAGCAGAATTTTTTTTTCAAGGCTCGCTTCCTTCTTGCCACAAGCGGAGATTTCGAACGCAACATATTGTCTGTCTCTTTCACTGGCAAGTCCAGCTGATCATCAAAATAATAAAAAGAGAACAAAACAAGTCCGACAGTAATTCTCCTCTCACTCGCAAGCCCGACTGGTAACCTTCGTAACAAACGAAAAAAAAAAACGAATCCGACCGTAAGTCTCTCCTCACTCACAAGCTCGATTGGTAGTCTTTTTGACAAAACAAAGTCCGACCGTAAGTCTCTTCTCACTTGCAACAAGATCGCCAGCTACGCCGATGCTGCTGTTTTTATCTCAGTCCAGACGGACCAAAATTTGCATGAGAGCGTCTCTACATTCTACAAATCGCGCCCTCACCCCCAGGAATATTTTCTCGCTCCATATGCGAAACACGTTCTCGCCCGTTTTAGATTCCGCAGTAAGTCATTATTTTCGTAACAGTAACAATCTAAGTAATGTTTTCTTTTGGCTCGCCTTTCTCTCTTAATCGGGATTGTATCCTACTCAAGGGAATATTATCCTCATCTTCTTCTCTAGGCGGAGGTCGCCCATCGCGTGACTTGAGTTCTGCCTGGGGGAGGGTGTCTTCTGGATCCCACTCCTCCAAGTCTTGCTGAGGGGAACAAGGGTTCTCTTCGGAGTGATGGTATATCTCAGCAAATTTTATAGGGGGTAATTCCGATTCTGAGTCCTCGAGATCAGATTCCTGGTTTAGAGGCGGGACAGCCAGTATCGTTTGTCTAATTGGTCTTCCACTGTTCTCGATTATGAATGTTTCCCAGCTTCGGAGTTCAGCCAGCTTCAAGTCACTGGCATGTGCCCGCTTAACCTTCCCTGAAAGCTGGTCCCAAATTATAAATGTGACTGGACCTGTTTGTTCAACTATCCTATAATTGGGCTTCCACCGTGAATCTAGTTTATCTTGGCTGAAATGCTTCTGTCGTGCCTTGTCCATCGGGGTACCTGATGCTTTTTTGAGTGCTCGTGTCTACAAAACGTTCAGCCTGGCCGTTTGATCTTGGGTGATATTGCGGTGTGGTTATTTACTTTATTTGGAAGATTTCGCAGAACTCCTTGAATTTGACTGATGTGAATTGGCTTCCGTTGTCGCTGACCACACAATCTACTACACCGAACAACGCAAACAGTTCGTGTAGGAACCCAATAGTTATCCCCGAAGTAGGTCTTCTGCATCTGAGAACCTCAGACCATTAGAGTAACTATCCATTACATTTAGGTTGTAGAAATCTTCCAAGGGACCAGCAAAATAACATGTATCCTCGACCAAGGTTGTTCTGTTTTTGGCCAAGGTTTGAAAGTAGTGGGGGTGCCTTTGCCGCTAAGACACAGCCTTTACATTTTTCGATCATCTACGAAATGTCGTTATCCATCTTCGGCCAATAAACATAGCTTCTCATGAGACTCTTCACTCTATTTGTTCCCGGGTGTCCCGTGTGGAAATCTCTTAAAATTCTGTTTTGCTATGTCTTTGGTATTACGACCCTTTCACTATCTAGGAGGACGTTGTCACATAGTGAAAATACTTCTAGTACTTTTTCGTTTTTTGCTGTGATTTTCTGTTTAATATTGGTAATAAAGTCGTCGTTCATTGATTCGCTTTTTATCTCGAGTAGCGTCACAGGCAGTTCTTTGATGGTGTTGGCTCTCATGTTTTTAATTTCACAATCTGTTCGTAAGCTGCTATTATTGTGTCCTCGAAGGGTTCACTATACTTCGGTACCAACCTTGATAGTCCATCTGCGTGGCTAATCTCTTTTGACGGGAGGTATTCGATTTTAAAATTATAGTTCAGTAAAATCGTTCCCCATCTTAGTAGCCTATTCGCAGTATAAATTAGTAGACCCTTTTTTGATCCGAAGATGGTTATTAGGGGGTTGTGGTCTGTTTGTAGAGTAAACAATCTGTCATGCAGGTATAGGTGAAATTTTGTCACTGCAAATATTATTCCCAAGGCCTCCTTTTCAATCTAGGAATAATGCTTTTCGGCCGGAAGAGGGATTCTAGATGTGTGGGCTATTGGCTTTTTTGTCCCATCGGGCATTTTATGTAGGATACACGAATCAACCCCATATGAGTTGGCATCGCTTGCGACAATAATCTCCAATTTTGGGTCATAGTGCGTGAGAAAAAGATAAGATGTTAATGCCTTTTTAATTTGGTCAATTGCTGTTTGGCATTCAGGCGTCCATCTCCAGTTTTTATCTTTTTTTAGTAGTTCGTTTAGCGGGGCGCGGAGATCGTGAAAATTTTTTATGAAACTTTGGTAGTAGTTTGCAAGTCCAAGGAAGCTCTGTAATGTTGTAACATTATCAGGGGCGGGCATATCCTTGATAGCTGTAGCCCTTTCGGGGTCGGGACGTCACAGGTTTTTGTCAATGTGTCCCAGATATGTGATTTTGTTCATACAGAAATCGCATTTTGCTTCCTTTACCTTGAACCCAAATTCCTGTATTTGTGCGAAAACCTTATTTAGATGTTCTCTGTGTAGCTCTTTCGTTTTACTACAAATTACAATATCATCAAGATAAACGAAAGTGAAGTCAAAGCCGCCCAGTATGGTGTCCATCACCTGTTGGAAGATAGCCGATGCGACTTTATTCCAAAACTTTGTCTGTCAAATTTTCACAGCCCTCTATGTGTGTTAATACAGAGTAGTTTAGAGCTATTTTCTTCTACTGGAATTTGGAGTTAGGCCTCACTTAAGTCAATTTTTGAAAAAACTCTTCCTCCATTTAATTTATTAAAAACCTCTTCTGGACTGGGAGTGGATAGTGGGAATCCTTGAGTGCTGCGTTCAATCCTGTAGAAAAATCTGCGCATACCTGGATATCCTTAGATTTTTTTCTTATATATACCGTTGGAGCAGCCCATTCGCTGAATTCCACTTACGATAATATGCCCATATTCCCTAATCGGTCTAGCTCTTTAATTATTTTTTCAGTCGCGGCGAACGGTACGTTTCGCTTCTTTCTAAAAATGAGGCGTGTAATTTCCTTCAATTCAAATTTTGCCTTAATTTTAGTACATTTGCCAAGACCAGCTGAAAATACTTCGGGGAAACTACCTTTTAGTTCGATCTTAATTTTTTCAGCTTCGGCCGTAATGCATTCTACTTTTTGCAAAACGTATTAACTGGTTGATCCCAGAGATTAAATTTCTGAAACCAGTCCGACCCAAACAAATTTTCTGTGTTCTTCAGTACGAAGACTTTTAATTTTTTGGTTATACCATTTAGTGATACTGGGATAATTATTTCGCCTTCAAATTCTATTTTGTCTCCTGTTAACGTTCGCGCCGTCTTGGTTTTCATCTTTATTATTGGCCTATTTAATTTTCTCTAAGTTTGTAAGTTTATTATTGATAAATCAGAGCCAGAGTCTAACTGAAATCTTGCCGACTTATTTAGTACTTTGACTGTTATGTATTTACGAACGACTTTGTCTGACTTGTCCTCGCTTTTTGTATGTCTGACTCTGTTTTTAATTATTTTTCTGTTTCTACACTGTGAGCCCTTATGTCCGAATTTATCGCAATTTTGACATTTTTTGTACGATATGGACAGTCCTTGGCCCAATGTAACTTTCCACAGCAGTAGCAAGCGCTGGGTGTTTTTTTTTTGGGCGGGGGTTACTAGTCTGCCTGTATTGAAATTTTGGGTAATCATATTTTTTTCTCTTTTTTACCGGAGAGTATGATTGGGATCTATGCTTGACTTTCCTTACGTAAGAAACACCAGACTCCTCGATATTTTTTGAGTCTTTTCTGACGCTCACTATCCTCTGATAGTCTTCAGCCAGTTTTTGAAGTGTGAGATCGGGTTTGTTTCCTAATTTCGACAAAACTCTGCGTCTGATTTCCGCGTCTTTTTGCTTTGTGCGAATATCAGACATTTGATTATCCGCTGATAATTCGCCTAGTTTAAAATCGTCGCAGTTTTTATTGACGACTGATGCAAACCCTAAATAATTATCACTGTCCCTTTTTGTTAAGTTGAGACATTTCCATCTTTTGTGGAATAGAGATGTTTTGGAGCTGAATAATTCTGACTGTAATTTAACTGTTTCTAAAAAGCCAAGTTCACAAGTTTTTTTTTGTAAGATATAATCTACGAACTTGTTGTGTTCCACAGTTCCTAGCTTTCGTAGAAGTAGCCGGACTTTCTTTGCATCAGTCCAATTGGCACAGTCGGTAATATAGATATCTTCATATCTTCTGTAATATGCCTCAAAGGTCTTATCCTCATCTGGTGCGTAGGCAAAATGTTTCGAGTGCGTTCCACACTGCATTTTGAGTGAAAATAGTAGTACTATCTGTAGGCTGGTTATTACTTAGACTTTTAAAAAGTGCTTCTTGTTTTAGCAATTCAAGGAAGAACCGTTGTTGTTTTTCTTCGTTTTTTAAGATTCTTTCTTCGTTTTCTTTCTGAAGTTGTTGTTGTTTTTCCTCATTTTTTTTAAGATTCTTTCTTTGTTTTCTTTCTGAAGTTGAAGGAGTTTTTCCTTGTTTTTTAAGATTTTTTCTTCGTTTTCTTTCTGAAGTTGAAGGAGTTTTTCCTCATTTTTTTGTTGAGACTCCATTTGGAACTTCATCATTTGTGCAAACATTTCTTTAAGGTCTTCCATTTTTTTTTCTGGAGGGGGAAGTTTTTTCTTTTTTTTTTCTTCAATAAATATCCCCAGAAATTAAGAATAATTACTGTGTGAGTGTTTTTTGTAAAACACAATACTGTAAGCGCCGAATTAAATTTTTCTCTCTGAGGTGGGAAAAAAGAAAAATATGAAAATCACTTTTTGATTACGTGACAACCTTACAGATTTTTTTCTTTTTAAATATCCGCTATCCAACACTCTCTGTCGTTTGTACAATTTGATATCTTGTAGTTGTTCAACAAAAATCTTGTTCGGTTCGTGGTATGCTGGAACTTTGTTGTAGATTCTTTAACAACTTGTAGTTGGGTATCTCTTTGTTGTTGCGATGTATCTTCGCCAGTATGTAGTGTGATTAACCCCTTTTGCTTGTTGGAGAGTCCTTTTTTCATTTGAGTTCCTCCTCGCCAGTATGTTGTGGCCCCGGAAAGGGTCACTAATGAAAACACAAACACGGATATTAGATAACAGATTATATCACACAAGAAAGATAGAGTTACATAGAAAAGGTAAGAAGTCTCGTAGTGTTCAGATAACACCGATATTGATCTGCTTTATTTCCAATTTTTGCAGAAGTACAAAAAAATGGAAGGCACAAGGCCTTGAAACCGATATTGATCTGCTTTATTTCCATTTAAAATAAATGGTAGGCACAAGGCCTCAAGTTTTTGGGGGAGGGAAAAGGAGCTGACATGCTTTTCTATATGTTCTACGGGACCTAGCTAGTCACATTCGCCGACCCATTCAGCAATACAATATATAACCATTCATCCGTCGCCATATGCGCAGCAATCACCAAAATACCACATGTACTCTATGAGAAATCCTACTTAAAATCCGAAAAGTGATGGATGATTTTTATTCATGATTTATATACAATGATTGTGCTGAGAATGGGAGAAAACCCCCGAAATAAACGAAAAACAAGGATAAGATCCCCATTTGGTTACCCTCCCATCCCCCCGTCTATAAAATCGGAAGCCGACTGTTTTCCGGGACGAAAAGAACCGAAAAAAAGCCGGACCTACCCTAGGTGGGAGAGGGATCCTAATCTACAGGGGTAAAAGAAATAAAGGGTCGGGCGCAGAATGGGTTGATACAAGCGGGTGATATGATTTTTATATATATACATATGAGTGTTCAAGATCTTCAGTAAACGGGGACTGGGACACGGGTTGAGGTACAAAAAATAATGGGGATGGGGAAGATCTTGAGAACTAACAACTAGATGACGGGGACAATGCCTCACAACATACTGCTAACTAGGTGCCTGGGTAGCAAAAGAAAAAGGGAACAGTTCTACTCACCAGGGGTGGGGTCCCTAAGGACCCGTACCGTAGACGCCATGAGTCGGCAGGGGAGGGAAGGATGACTCCAACATTGCCCCCTTTCGCACGACCAGGCTCGCTGCATTCACCTACCTTTTGCTGAATTTTATGCGATCCAAGCGTTTTCTATCGCATCTGATTTTGACCCTCAGCTGATGCCGAAAATACAAAACCAGATCACGATGAGAAAAGTTTGCATCGTCATACAATCCCTTGTTTCGCGTCGTCCACACCACCATTCTAGCTACAGCTAGGATCGCGAGAAACACCACACGCTTCTCACCCTGAAACGGAGGAAGAACGTTGTCCACGACGTAACCAACGTCGAGCAGCACGAGCTGTCTGGGCTCGATGCGAGCCGTCCACTCGCCGACGTAATCCCAAAACGGACGAACTCGCTCGCAGTAGTAGAAGGCGTGCTCAGCCGTTTCTTCCAAGCCACTGCCGCAGCCCACTTTGTAGTTCAAGCCGACAAGGGGTAACACATTTCGCACAAGTCACCAGGTGAGCGAGAACTCGGAGTTGTTCAAGAAGCTCGATCCTGGCGCCCAATTCCAATGAGAGCGAATCTCCTCCGTCGTCCAGCCGTGCCGCTCGCTGAGAGGATCAGAAGCGGAACCCACCACTAGCTCCCGATATAGTTCTTTTCGAGGCCGTGAAAGGTCACTGGACCCAAGAAGGTTAAGAAGGGCCGTTCGGCACTCGCGGACAAACAGTGTTTCGCCCAAAGGCCTACATCGACCTTTGGGTCTGACTTTAGGCGAGGAAAAGTCCGACTCGCCTTCAGTCTCCACACTGCGTCCCCCGTCAAGGCTCTGCCCAAGTATGCAAGTCTTTCAGCAAGCCAGTGGCTCTCCAGATCAGGCATACCTAGACCCCCGTTGCGTGTACGTTGGATACAGACCTGCCTACGGACCATCGGCCCTGCACCTCCCCAGAGCAATCTGGAAAGGGATCGTTGCAGCGCCAACCGATGTACCTTAGGCAGAGGAAGTACAGCCAATCGGTAAAGGATCAAGGGGAAGACGTACACGGCGCACGCCTCCGCCCTGCCCTTTAAGGACAATCTCCTTGAAAGCCAGATTCCCACCTGAGCATTCCCCTTGGCTTGTATTTCCGACCAATTTCGCTCCTGTGGGAGGTCGGGCCCGAACCACATCCCGAGGATGCGGACGGGTCCGTCACTCCAGCGGAAGAGCCCTGGAAGAGTATTGCTACCCCTCCAAGCACCGAGCCGCAAACCTTCGCTTTTGTCAAAATTGACCTTGGCTCCTGCAATCCGCTCGTACTCGCTAACCGCCTTCTTCACAGCCTTTATATCCAGGCGGCGGGATACAAAAACTGTGATATCATCAGCGAACGCGGAAACCCTTGCCGTAAGAGGGCCAGCAAAAGGGACACCGCGCAGGGCCGGATTTGTCGTCCTATCCCTAAGCCTACGGAGCAGGGGCTCCAAAGCTAGAACATAGAGAAGAGGAGACAACGCGCAGCCCTGCCGGACCGAACGCTCGACCGCGAACACCCTCGAACGCCTTCAATTCACCTGCAACACTGCCTGAGGGTTGTGGTACATCATGCTAATCCATCTGCAGAACTCCGGTTCGAATCCGGCAGTCTCCAAAACAGTCGCCAAAAACCGATGTTCAACGCTATCGAAGGCCTTGGATTGATCTAAACTGATCAGCGCGGCCTCGGTGCCGTCTTCTATACCCTCTAGGACCTCGCGAATCAAGTGCAGGTTGTCCTGGATCGATCTTCCCTTCACAGCAAAGGTCTGCTCAGAGCCGATCAGATCGCTAATGACAAGCTGTAAACGATTCGCTAAGACCCGGGCCAAAATCTTTAACTCTGTGTTAAGCAGAGTTATGGGCCTGTAATCATCTAAGCCCTCCCAAACATGCCTGCCACCTTTCTTCAGCAATGTGATCACGCCCTTGGTAACGCTACCAGGGATGGCTCCCTGGGCGAACCAATGGTTGAACATATCCGTCAGAATAGGCACAAACATGTGCGACATCCTCAAGTACACTTCGTAGGGCAAACCATCAAGTCCCGGCGATTTGTTGAGGCCGACCTGCTTCAACGCGTCACGGACTTCGCATTCAGTAACCACACCCTCGCAGCTAGCCGCTTCAGCCACCCCAAGGCGGGGGAAGTCGGCAAGATAGCTACGAAACTCCCGGAGCAGGAGATCAGTGTAGCGGGTAAAGCGATCCCGAAAGTGCGCCCGAAAGGCGTCACGAATCTCGCGACCCGATCAGAGCAGTCACCCATCCGGGGCCTTGACAGAACCGATATACCGATCGGGGAACCTTCGCACTTCTTCTTCACGTGCAGTCGCGTTCGTTTTCACAGCTTCGTTGAGAACTCTCTTTAACCTAGATCTAACTACGTATCCCTTGTAACGCTCGCTACTCTCGCGCTCAATGTCCCCCCTAGCTAGCTCTACGTTTAGGGAGTCCCCCACAGCCACCGCCCGGGAAAGTCTTTTGTCTATAGATTTCGCTTCCACGGTCCTATCTAAGTTGAGCTGTCGACCGTAATTGGTAGCGAAATCTCTAATCCTATGTTTAAGAGATCCCCACCACCTATTCCCGGTAACCGCCCCCACTAACACCCGCTGAATTAGGGATTCCAGCCGATCCCGGAAGTCCCGTATCTCCAGTAAGGAGGTATTGAACTTCCAGTAAGCGGCCAGCCTAGGCCTATTTGCTAACCGTAGACTGACTCTAACAAGTTTATGGTCAGTCCACGCTATCAAGTGGAACGTGGGACAACTAACAAAGTCAATGTCAGCTCGTCTCACTAACACTCTGTCCAAGTAGGAACCTACTTTGGCAGTGGGCGAACTATCTAGCCACGTCCACATCTCCCGCCCTGGGTGATCCAGACAAAACCTGTCGACGAGGTCATGACGAGTCATGAGACCGGCAAGGCTGCTTTCACACCTTCCCACACGCCTAGCTCCCCGCCCGACCTTATCTATCTTGGGATCAGGGATCGCATTCCAATCACCCATTAAGACTAGCCGCTTCGTATCGTCCAGGAACGGCGCCAACCGACGAAAAAAGGAAACCCTCTCCACAACGATATTGGGTGCATAAACTGCAACCAGACGGAACTTGAAACTTTTCGCGGCAACATCGGCCACAACCAGTCGGCCCCCGTCACCTGCAAAAACAACGTCAACATCAGCATCAAGGCTGCGTCCAACTAGCAAAGAAACCCCAACGCTGGTACGGCTGCCGTATGCTGAGAAAACGTTAAAATCGCTTTCCAGCACACGACAGTCGGCACCGCAAGTGAAGTGGGTTTCCTGCACTGCAGCAACATCTACACCGAGAGTTTTGAGTTCACCAAGCAAGCGCGTACACTTGCCCAGATCTCTCAATCCCCTCATATTCAAAGTAGCAAGGTTTAGAGCCATCAATCCCACTTACCTTACTCATCGTCGACTACGGGCCGGAAATCCTTCAGGGTAAGGACGGCCTGACGCAGGGATCCGTTGCCGAGCTCAGTACTTACTCGGTCGTCCCTGGTAATTCCCCCGACATCCACGGGGTACCGCAACTTTAGGGACCTATAGAAGGACGGGTGAACTAAAATCGGGACCCTGCCCGCACAAAAAGGAAGCATTTTCTTGAGACTTTGGTGGCGCAAATCCGCCAACATTACGTCCGCTCGACTGGCCCCCTCAAGAAAGTGCCAGAGCTCTTTGGTTCGGGGTCCAGCCGAACGGACGAATGTGGTCACCATTGCTGCATTTTTAAACAAGTATGGGTTGGTAATGTCCTTGCCATTTATGTTTTTTAAGGATGATAAAGGTTTCAATGTTTCTTTTAGAACATGGTCCATATTTTGTGGTTCAAGGATGTCTTGGCAATAGTGGTATGCTGTGAAGGCACGTCGGGCTTCGTTTGAAGCCGACAGTGACCTTGGTTTTTGATGTGTTGATGGTGATGATGATGTTGCTGCTTCTTCTGTCGGCGACTCTCTGGTCAACGAATGTGACCTTACAAGTTGTCTAGGGGTTTTGATAGGTGACAGTGAAGGTGATTTGGGGGAAAGTGGGAAGTCAGAGAGGTGTGCTGGGGTATTTTGAGGTTTTTGTGGGGGAGGAATGATTTGGGCTGGTCTCTCAATTTTTTTTCGTCCTTTTGTTGAGGTTGGGAGGGTGTTTGGGACTGTGTTTGTGTTTCTTGTGTTGGTCCCTTAATATGTTTTTTCTCCCTCTCCCCAGCTACCGAGTCCCCACTATCCCTTCGCCGTTTAAGATTTATCGAGCAGTCCATAGCTTCGTTTTCATTTTTTTCTTTACTTTTCTTTTTTCCAGTTGACGATGATGATGATTTTGTAGATGACGACGATGATGATTTGGCTGTGGTAGTAGAAGTAGTTGTAGTAGCGATAGTGTCAATGTTCGCAGTCGAAGTATTTGTTGGTTTTGTGATGGTTGATTCTTTGATAGGAGTCTGTTTCTTTTTTCCCCCCTTAACCACCTGGTTCCAGCCCTCTTCTTTGTCGGGGCTGTCCCCGGTTTTTGCTTTAGGGGTTTCACATTTTTCGGCTGCGGTCGCTGCTGCTGCTGCTGTTGCTGTTATAGTTGTCGTTGTTGTCGTTTCTATTGCTGTTGTTGTTGTGGCTGGAGTTGTTTTGGTGGTCTTTTGAGGGCAGGATTTTGAAAAGTGCCCCATCTGCTTGCAATTCCAGCACTGGGGCTTCCTGCCCTCAACCGCGACCATCATTATTTTATTTTCATACTCGATTACGTGGGGTATGGCTGTGAACCCCCCTCTGTCCAGGCACATGGTGAAGATATAATCCCCGTGCGCTGTCCCGTTAACTGACTTAGCTTTGGTGATATCCTCTATTTCGCCGTGTTTTACGAGGTAAGCAGCCAGGACCTCCTCATTCAGCTGTATCGGGACATTGCACACGGTGATTCGGATTTTCCTCCTTCCCATGTACTCTGGCTGTAGCCGGAAGTACTTGGAGATGACGTTTTCACCAGCCATCTTAGCTGCTAGGTCTTCTGATGGCAGCAGCACATCCCATGTTGCAAAGCTACGTCTACAGTAGTACTTTGCTGAAATGTCTGCCGCTTTTAGTAAACCTTCAAATGTATCTTTTTTGATACCTGCCAGCCTCTTTGTTTTCAAGTCTGTAACCACGTACGAGATTATTTTTTGTTGAACTTCCTGTACAAGTTCGGGAATAGGAAGGATCCTATTCCCTTGGAAGTACTTCTCGTATCTTTCACTTATTTTGTTATAGTCTTTCGGGCTTGGTTTTATTTTTGTTGTCCAAGCGGCTGGCAGTGAAGGTACCTGCTGCGCTGGTTGGATTGAGCTGGCCGACGAGGATGGCTGCGAGAGTGCAGGCCATCTTTCTTCCGGCTTTGAGGGGGGACTTTGATCTTTAAATATGTCTGGTGATGATGACACTGGTGAAGGTGGGGCCCTCTGCCATAGCTGCTTATGAGGCAAGTAGGGGAGGGAGACCGTCGAATGTTCTTGTTTGTGTGTAGGTGAAAGTACTTTGGATGATGATGATGGAATAAGTCGGTTTGTTTTTTCAAAAATGATCCGAGAATAACAAGCGTTGACCCCTGTTACAAGACGAGATCTTGCCTTGATTTGAAAAAACAAAAAGAAAGAAAAGAAGAAAAGAAAAAAAAACGGAAGTTACCACTTCGAGTTCTCAACTCAAAATGAAAAGTTAGTCGCTCACGCATCGGCTCCGCGCAGAACTTCCGTTTGCGATAAATTAACAAAAAAAAAATACATTAATAAATATCCAATCGGAACGCTTCCCGCGGGGCACAAAAATTGCCGTTTCTGAGCCTACAGAAAATATATAAATAGACGGACCAAATAATTATCAGGGACTTGTTCCTTCACACGACCCGTGTTAAAGATTCTTCGCCACCGTCCGGCGCCTGTCATCCGATACATCAAACGATCGCCGCCGTTAGAAACGCTGCCTTGTTTCCAAGAAAACCATCCCTTCACCACGAGACAAGTACAGTACATGAACTTTGTAACTACTACCACTGAATTCATTCTTTAACCGTGAACATATTTCTCCATTCTACTCTCTGTACTTAATCTATTTATAAAAATTTTCTATAACATCATTACTGTGTTATTGTGAGTACCTATACGTTCTTTGTTTTGCAACCATACGCATTTCTCGCCCACAACATTCATATTATAGATATTAACAACTCAGAATATAACACCCTCCTCAACAAACAAAAAAAAACAATTGGTTGGGGGAGGGGCACTCAACAATAACAAGAGTCCAAACAGTAACAAGGTTTCAACGGCAAACAAATAACAATATTTCCAACAAGAACAGAATTTTTTAACAATAACAATGACTTACTTTTCGTAGTAAAATTACAGAAAAAAATCAAACGAAAAAATTCGCCGATAGTGATCTTTTATTTCTTGTAATGAATACAAGGCACGAGGCCTTGTGGTTTTGGGGGAGGGGAAGGGAGCGGTCATGCTTTAACTATATTTTCTATGGGAACCTAGCTAGCCACATTCGCCGACCCATTCAACAATACAATATATAATCACTCGTCCATCGCCATGCATGCAGCAACCACCAAAATACCGCATTTGCTCTATGAAAAAGTCCGACTTAAAACCCGAAAGTGATGCATGATTTTATTTACAATGTATGATTTTTTTACAATGGATATGATGGGAATGGGAGAAAAAAACCCGAAAAACATATATACACGAAAAACAAGGAAAAATTCCCCGTTTGGTTTCCCTCCCATCCCCCCTCTATAAAATTGGAGGCCGACTGTTTTCCGGGTCGAAAATACCGGAAACAAGCCGGACCTACCCTAGGTGGGGCGGGAATCCTACTCTACAGGGATAAAAGAAATAAAGGGTCGGGCTCGGCATGGGTCGATAGAAGCGGGTAATATGATTTTTTACATATGAATGTTCAAGATCTTTAAAAAAGCGGACTGGGATACAGGTTGAGGTACAATAATAATGGGGGTGGGGAAGATCTTGAGTACTAGCGACTAAATGACGGGGACAATGACTCACAACATACTGCTAACTAGGTTACAAGAGAAAGAAATCCTACTTACCAAGGGTGGGGTCCCTAAGGACCTGTACCATAGACGCCATGGGCCGGCAGAGGAGGGAAGGATGACTCCAACATTGGCCCCTTTCGTACTATCAGGCTCGCTGCATTCACCCACCTTTTACTGAATGTTATGCGACCCAAGCGTTTTCTATCGCATCTGATTTTGACCCTCAGTTGATGCCGAAAATACAAAACCAGATCACGATGAGAAAAGTTTGCATCGTCATACAATCCCTTGTTTCGCGTCGTCCACACCACCATTCTAGCTACAGCTAGGATCGCGAGAAACACCACACGCTTCTCACCATGAAACGGAGGAAGAACGTTGTCTACGACATAACCAACGTCGAGCAGCACGAGCTGTTTGGGTTCGATGAAAGCCGTCCACTCCCCGACGTGATCCCAAAACGGGCGGACTCGCTCGCAGTAGTAGAAGGCGTGCTCAGCCGTTTCTTCCAAGCCACTGCCGCAGCAAGGGCAATCAGGCATGTCTGCCAGGCCCGCTTTAAAGTTCAAGCCGCGAAGGGATAACGCATTCCGAACAAGTCGCCAGGTGAGCGAGAACTCGGAGTTGTTCAAGAAGCTCGATCCTGGTGCCCAATTCCAGTGAGAGCGGATCTCCCCCGCCTCCAGCAGCGCCGCTCGCTGAGAGGATCAGAAGCGGAACCCACCACTAATTCCCGATACAGCTCCTTCCGAGGCCATGAAAGGTCACTGGACCCAAGAAGGTTACGAAGGGCCTTTCGTCACTCGCGGACAAACAGTTCTTCGCCCAAAGGCCTACGTCGACCTTCAGCCTTTGGGTCTGAGTTGAGGCGAGGAAAAGTCCGACTCGCCTTTCGTCTCCACACTGAGTCCCCCGTCAAGACACGGCCCAGATATGCAAGTCTTTCAGCAAGCCAGTGGCTCTCCAGATCAGGCATACCTAGACCCCCGTTGCGTGTACGTTGGATACAGACCTGCCTACGGACCATCGGCCTTGCACCTCCCCAGACAAGTCTGGAGAGGGATCGTTGCAGCGCCAACCGATGTACCTTAGGCAGAGGGAGTACAGCCAATCGGTAAAGGATCAAGGGGAAGACGTACACGGCGCACGCCTCCGCCCTGCCCTTTAAGGACAACCTCCTTAAAAGCCAGATTCCCAACTGAGCATTCCCCTTGGCTTGTATTTCCGACCAATTTCGCTCCAGTTGGAGGTTGGGCCCAAACCACATCCCAAGGATGCGGACGGGTCCGTCACTCCAGCGGAAGGGCCCCGGAAGAGTATTGCTACCCCTCCAAGCACCAAGCCGCAAACCTTCGCTTTTGTCAAAATTGACCTTGGCCCCTGCAATCCGCTCATACTCGACAACCGCCTCTTTCACAGCCTCTATATCCTGGAGGCGGGATACAAAGACTGTGACGTCATCAGCGAACGCGAAAACCCTAGCCGCAAGGTGGCCAACGAATGGGATACCGCGCAGTGCCGGACTTGTCCCCACATCCCTAAGCCTGCGCAGGAGGGGCTCCAACGCGAGGACATAGAGAAGAGGAGACAACGGGCAGCCCTGCCGAACCGATCGCTTGATCGCGATCACCCTCGAACGCCTTCCGTTCACCTGCACCACTGCCTGAGGGTTGTCGTACATCATACTAATCCATCTGCGGAACTCCGGTTCGAATCCGGCAGTCTCCAAAACAGACGCCAAGAACCGATGGTCAACCCTATCGAAGGCCTTGGACTGATCTAAACTGATCAGCGCGGCCTCGGTGTCGTCTTCTATACCCTCTAGGACCTCGCGAATCAAGTGCAGGTTGTCCTGGATCGATCTTCCCTTCACAGCAAAAGTCTGTTCGGGGCCGATCAGATCGCTAATGACAAGCTGTAAACGATTCGCTAAGACCCGGGCCAAAATCTTTAACTCTGTGTTAAGCAGAGTTATGGGCCTGTAATCATCTAAGCCCTCCCAAACATGCCTGCCACCTTTCTTCAGCAATGTGATCACGCCCTTGGTAACGCTACCAGGGATGGCTCCCTGGGCGAACCAATGGTTGAACATATCCGTCAGAATAGGCACAAACATGTGCGACATCCTCAAGTACACTTCGTAGGGCAAACCATCTAGTCCCGGCGACTTGTTGAGGCCTACCTGCTTCAACGCATCCCGGACTTCGCATTCAGTAACCACACCCTCGCAGCTAGCCGCTTCAGCCACCCCAAGGCGGGGGAAGTCGGCAAGATAGCTACGAAACTCCCGGAGCGGGAGATCAGTGTAGCGGGCAAAGCGATCCCGAAAGTGCGCCCGAAAGGCGCCACGTATCTCACGACCCGATCGCAGCAGAAACCCGTCCGGGGTCTTCACAGATGCGATGTACCGATCGGGGAACCTTCGCACTTTTTCTTCATGCGCAGTCGATTTCACCGCTTCGTTGAGAACTCTTTTTAGCCTAGATCTAACTACTGATCCCTTGTAGCGCTCGCTACTCTCACGCTCATAGTTCCTCCAAGCTAGCTTTACACCTAGGGAGTCCCCCCCAGCCACCGCCCGGGAAAGTCTATCGTCTATAGATTTCGCCTCCGCGGTCCTATCTAGATTGAGCTGTCGACCGTACTTGGTGGCGAAATCTCTAATCCTATGCTTAAGAGAAACCCACCACCTATTCCCGGTAACCGCCCCCACTAACGCTCGCCTAATTAGGGATTCCAGCCGGTCCTGGAAGTCCCGTATCTCCAGTAAGGAGGTATTGAACTTCTAGTAGCCGGCTACTCTAGGTCTATTAACTAACCGCAGACTGACTCTAATGAGTTTATGGTCAGTCCACGCTATCAAGTGGAACGTGGGACAACTAACAAAATCAATGTCAGCTCTTCTCACTAACACTCTGTCCAAGTAAGAGCCTACTTTGGCAGAGGGCGAACTATCTAGCCACGTCCACATCTCCCTCCCTGGGTGATTAAGAAGAAACCTGTTGACGAGGCCATGACGAGTCAAGAAGCCGACAAGGCTGCTTTCACACCTTCCCACACGCCTAGCTCCCCGCCCGACCTTATCTATCTTGGGATCAAGGATCGCATTCCAATCAACCATTAAGACTAGCCGCTTCGTATCGTCCAGGAACGGCGCCAACCGACGAAAAAAGGAAACCCTCTCCACAACGATATTGGGTGTATAAACTGCAACCAGACGGAACTTGAAACTTTTCGCGGCCACATCGGCCACAATCAGTCGGCCCCCGTCACCTGCAAAAACAACGTCAACATCAGCATCAAGGCTGCGTCCAACTAGCAAAGAAACCCCAACGCTGGTACGGCTGCCGTATGCTGAGAAAACGTTAAAATCGCTTTCCAGCACACGACAGTCGGCACCGCAAGTGAAGTGGGTTTCCTGCACTGCAGCAACATCTACACCGAGAGTTTTGAGTTCACCAAGCAAGCGCGTACACTTGCCCAGATCTCTCAATCCCCTCATATTCAAAGTAGCAAGGTTTAGAGCCATCAATCCCACTTACCTTACTCATCGTCGACTACGGGCCGGAAATCCTTCAGGGTAAGGACGGCCTGACGCAGGGATCCGTTGCCGAGCTCAGTACTTACTCGGTCGTCCCTGGTAATTCCCCCGACATCCACGGGGTACCGCAACTTTAGGGACCTATAGAAGGACGGGTGAACTAAAATCGGGACCCTGCCCGCACAAAAAGGAAGCATTTTCTTGAGACTTTGGTGGCGCAAATCCGCCAACATTACGTCCGCTCGACTGGCCCCCTCAAGAAAGTGCCAGAGCTCTTTGGTTCGGGGTCCAGCCGAACGGACGAATGTGGTCACCATTGCTGCATTTTTAAACAAGTATGGGTTGGTAATGTCCTTGCCATTTATGTTTTTTAAGGATGATAAAGGTTTCAATGTTTCTTTTAGAACATGGTCCATATTTTGTGGTTCAAGGATGTCTTGGCAATAGTGGTATGCTGTGAAGGCACGTCGGGCTTCGTTTGAAGCCGACAGTGACCTTGGTTTTTGATGTGTTGATGGTGATGATGATGTTGCTGCTTCTTCTGTCGGCGACTCTCTGGTCAACGAATGTGACCTTACAAGTTGTCTAGGGGTTTTGATAGGTGACAGTGAAGGTGATTTGGGGGAAAGTGGGAAGTCAGAGAGGTGTGCTGGGGTATTTTGAGGTTTTTGTGGGGGAGGAATGATTTGGGCTGGTCTCTCAATTTTTTTTCGTCCTTTTGTTGAGGTTGGGAGGGTGTTTGGGACTGTGTTTGTGTTTCTTGTGTTGGTCCCTTAATATGTTTTTTCTCCCTCTCCCCAGCTACCGAGTCCCCACTATCCCTTCGCCGTTTTAGATTAATCGAACAATCCAAGGCTTCATTTTCTTTTTCAGTGTGTTTTTCTTTATTTTTCTTTTTTGTTGATGACGATGATGATGATGATTTTGTAGATGACGATGATGATGATGTTTTGGCTGTGCTGGTTGTAGTAGTAACAATAGAGTCAGTTTTAGTGGTTGGCTTGGTGTGATCTGTTTTTGTTGCTGGTTCTTTGATGGGGGTCTTCTTTTTTCCCCCCTTAACCACCTGGGTCCAGCCCTCTTCTTTGTCGGGGCTGTCCCCGGTTTTAGCTTTAGGGGTTTCATTTTTTTCGGCTGTGGTCGCTGCTGTTGCTGCTGCTGTTATAGTTGTCGTCGATGTCGTTGTCGTTTCTGTTGTTGTTGTGGCCGGAGTTGTTTTGGTGGTCTTTTGAGGGCAGGATTTTGAAAAGTGCCCCATCTGCTTGCAATTCCAGCACTGGGGCTTCCTGCCCTCAACCACGACCGTCATTATTTGATTTTCGTATTCTATTACGTGGGGTATGGCTGTGAACCCCCCTCTGTCCAGGCACATGGTGAAGATATAATCACCGTGCGCTGTCCCGTTAACTGACTTAGCTTTGGTGATGTCCTCGATTTCGCCGTGTTTCATGAGGTAGGCAGCCAGGACCTCCTCATTTAGTTGTATCGGGACATTGCACACGGTGATTCAGATTTTACGTCTTCCCATGTACTCTGGCTGTAGCCGGAAGTACTTGGAGATGACGTTTTCACCAGCCAGCTTGGCTGCAAGGTCTTCTGATGGCAGCAACACATCCCATGTTGCAAAGCTACGTCTACAGTAGTACTTTGCAGGAATGTCTGCTGCTTTTAGCAAGCCTTCAAAAGTATTTTTTTTTTTTATACCTGCCAGCCTCTTTGTTTTCAAGTCTGTAACCACGTACGAGATTATTTTTTGTTGAACTTCCTGTACAAGTTCGGGAATAGGAAGGATCCTATTCCCTTGCAAGTACTTCTCGTATTTTTTTCTTATTTTGTTATAGTCTTTCGGGTTTTGTTTTATTTTTGTTGTCCAAGAGGCTGGCAGTGAAGGTACCTTCTGCGCCGGTTGGATGGAACTGGCCGACGAAGATGGCTGCGAAAGTGCAGGCCATCTTTCTTCCGGCTTTGAGGGGGGACTTATGTCTTTAAAAATGTCGGGTGATGACTCTGGTGAAGATGGTGCCTCTGGCGTGAAAAAACGGATGTTTTTGTCGGTTGTGAAGTGCGTGTAAAATTGTAAAAATTGTAAAAAGTGTTCGTTTTCAAAGTCGAATTCAACAAATATCGAGTGTTGACCCTCCTCACCAACAAACAACAATAGTTTGAGGGGGGCCACAAAGCTTTAACAACGATAACAAATATGCAATAACAAATTTTAACAAATGTAATAATAATAATAACTCATTTTCAGAAGTAGCAAAGAACTCAGACAAAAAATCAACCGAGATTGATCTGCTTTATTTCTGTATAAAATATACAGAAGGCACAAGGCCTTGAAGTTTTGGGGGAGGAGAAGGGAGCGGTCATACTTTTCTATATATACTAGGTCTCCTAGCTAGCCACATTCGCCGACCCATTCAACAATACAATATATAGCCATTCATTCATCGCCTTATGCGCTGCAATCACCAAAATACCACATTTGCTCTATGAAGAAGTCCTACTTAAAATCCCGAGATTCATGAATGATTTTATTTACAATGAATGTAATGGGAACGGGAGAAAAACCCCGAAATATATACAAAAAACAAAGGAAAAAACCCCCGTTTGGTTGCCCTCCCATCCCCCCGTCTATACAATTAGAGGCCGACTGTTTTCCGGGGCGAAAAAACCGAAAACAAGCCGGACCTACCCTAGGTTGGACAGGAATCCTAATCTACCGGGGTAAAAGAAATAAGGGGTCGGGTGCGGTATGGGTTGATACAAGCAGGTGATATGATTTTTATACATATGAATGTTCAAGATCTTCAGTAAACGTGGACTGGGATACGGGTTGAGGTCGAAAAATAATGGGGATGGGGAAGATCTTGAGAACTAACGACTAGATGACGGGGACAATGCCTCACAACATACTGCTAACTAGGTACCTGGGTACCAAAAGAAAAAGGGAACAGTTCTACTCACCAGGGATGGGGTTCCTAAGGACCCGTACCGTAGACGCCATGAGCCGGCAGAGGAGGGAAGGATGACTCCAACGTTGCCCCCTTTCGCACGACCAGGCTCGCTGCATTCACCCACCTTTTACTGAATGTTATGCGATCCAAGCGTTTTCTATCGCATCTGATTTTGACCCTCAGCTGATGCCGAAAATACAAAACCAGATCACGATGAGAAAAGCTTGCATCGTCATACAATCCCTTGTTTCGCGTCGTCCAAATCACCATTCTAGCAACAGCTAGCATCACGAGAAACACCACACGCTTCTCACCCTGATACGGAGGAAGAACGTTGTCCACGACGTAACCAACGTCGAGCAGCACGAGCTGTTTGGGTTCGATGCGAGCCGTCCACTCGCCGACGTGATCCCAAAACGGGCGAACTCACTCGCAGTAGTAGAAGGCGTGCTAAGCCGTTTCTTCCAAGCCACTGGCGCAGCGAGTGCAATCGGGCATGTCTGCCAGGCCCGCTTTGTAGTTCAAGCTGACAAGGGGTAACGCATTTCGAACAAGTCGCCAGGTGAGCGAGGACTTGGAGTTGTTCAAGAAGCTCGATCCTGGCGCCCAATTCCAATGAGAGTGAATCTCCTCTGTCGTCCAGCCACGCCGCTCGCTGAGAGGATCAGAAGCGGAACCCACCACTAGCTCCCGATATAGTTCTTTTCGAGGCCGTGAAAGGTCACTGGACCCAAGAAGGTTACGAAGGGCCGTTTGGCACTCGCGGACAGTGTTTCTCCCAAAGGCCTACATCGACCTTCAGCCTTTGGGTCTGAGTTGAGGCGAGGAAAAGTCCGACTCGCCTTCAGTCTCCACACTGCGTCCCCCGTCAAGGCTCTGCCCAAGTATGCAAGTCTTTCAGCAAGCCAGTGGCTCTCCAGATCAGGCATACCTAGACCCCCGTTGCGTGTACGTTGGATACAGACCTGTCTACGGACCATCGGCCCTGCACCTCCTCAGAGCAATCTGGAAAGGGATCGTTGCAGCGCCAACCAATGTACCTTAGGCAGAGGAAGTACAGCCAATCGGTAAAGGATCAAGGGGAAGACGTACACGGCGCACGCCTCCGCCATGCCCTTTAAAGACAACCTCCTTAAAAGCCAGATTCTCAACTGAGCATTCCCCTTGGCTTGTATTTCCGACCAATTTCGCTCCAGTTGGAGGTTGGGCCCGAACCACACCCCGAGGATGCGGACGGGTCCGTCACTCCAGCGGAAGGGCCCTGGAAGAGTATTGCTACCCCTCCAAGCACCGAGCCGCAAACCTTCGCTTTTGTCAAAATTGACCTTGGTTCCTGCAATCTGCTCGTACTCGCTAACCGCCTTCTTCACAGCCTTTATATCCAGGCGGCGGGATACAAACACTTTGATATCATCGGCGAACGCGGAAACCCTTGCCGTAAGAGGGCCAGCAAAAGGGACACCGCGCAGGGCCGGATTTGTCGTCCTATCCCAAAGCCTACGGAGCAGGGGCTCCAAAGCTAGGACATAGAGAAGAGGAGACAACGGGCAGCCCTGCCGGACCAAACGCTCGACCGCGAACACCCTCGAACGCCTTCCGTTCACCTGCACCACTGCCTGAGGGTTGTCGTACATCATGCTAATCCATCTGCGGAACTCCGGTTTGAATCCGGCAGTCTCCAAAACAGTCGCCAAAAACCGATGTTCAACCCTATCGAAGGCCTTGGACTGATCTAAACTGATCAGCGCGGCCTCGGTGCCGTCTTCTATACCCTCTAGGACCTCGCGAATCAAGTGCAGGTTGTCCTGGATCGATCTTCCCTTCACAGCAAAGGTCTGCTCAGAGCCGATCAGATCGCTAATGACAAGCTGTAAACGATTTGCTAAGACCCGGGCCAAAATCTTTAACTCTGTGTTAAGCAGAGTTATGGGCCTGTAGTCATCTAAGCCCTCCCAAACATGCCTGCCACCTTTCTTCAGCAATGTGATCACGCCCTTGGTAACGCTACCAGGGATGGCTCCCTGGGCGAACCAATGGTTGAACATATCCGTCAGAATAGGCACAAACATGTGCGACATCCTCAAGTACACTTCGTAGGGCAAACCATCAAGTCCCGGCGATTTGTTGAGGCCGACCTGCTTCAACGCGTCACGGACTTCGCATTCAGTAACCACACCCTCGCAGCTAGCCGCTTCAGCCACCCCAAGGCGGGGGAAGTCGGCAAGATAGCTACGAAACTCCCGGAGCGGGAGATCAGTACAGCGGGCAAAGCGATCCCGAAAGTGCGCCCGAAAGGCGTCACGAATCTTGCAACCCGATCGCAGCAGTCGCCCATCCGGGGCCTTGACAGAACCGATATACCGATCGGGGAACCTTCGCACTTCTTCTTCACGCGCAGTCGCGTTCGTTTTCACAGCTTCGTTGAGAACTCTCTTTAACCTAGATCTAACTACGTATCCCTTGTAACGCTCGCTACTCTCGCGCTCAATGTCCCCCCTATCTAGCTCTACGTTTAGGGAGTCCCCCCCCAGCCACCGCCCGGGAAAGTCTATCGTCTATAGATTTCAATTCCGCAGTTGAGCTGTCGACCGTACTTGGTAGCGAAATCTCTAATCCTATGTTTAAGAGATCCCCACCACCTATTCCCTGTAACCGCCCCCACTAACGCCCGCTGAATTAGGGATTCAAGCCGGTCCTGGAAATCCCGTATCTCCAGTAAGGAGGTATTGAACTTCCAGTAAGCGGCCAGCCTAGGCCTATTTGCTAACCGTAGACTGACTCTAACAAGTTTATGGTCAGTCCACGCTATCAAGTGGAACGTGGGACAACTAACAAAATCAATGTCAGCTCGTCTCACTAACACTCTGTCCAAGTAGGAACCTACTTTGGCAGAGGGCGAACTATCTAGCCACGTCCACATCTCCCTCCCTGGGTGATCCAGACGAAACCTGTCGACGAGGTCATGACGAGTCATGAGGCCGGCAAGGCTGCTTTCACACGTTCCCACACGTTCCCACACCGAGATTGATCTGCCCTCTGGCAGCGAATCTCTAGTACTAATAAGAGTCCATTATGATGATATGGGTAAGGCTCGCACAACAGAGAAATAGGCAAACTACCATTCACTCATCATATAACCGTCGACCCAACAGTAAAACCGATAATAAATCCGCCACGAAACGTTCCAGTCAGGATGAAGCATAAATTAAAAAGAACTGGACAAAAAAATGACAAACATGGGAATAATAAAACCCATACGGGAACCGACAGGTTGGGTAAACTCGCTGGTTATAGTGGAAAAAAGTGAATGGATCCTTTAGACTTTGCCTGGACCCTAAAGACTTAAATAAAACTATAAAAAGGGAGCACTACAAATTGCCCATAGCCGAAGGATGAAAAATCCAGAATTCATTACCAAACTGAATTCCAGAGATGAAAAATCCAGAATTCATTACCAAACTGAATGCTTCTAATGGATAAAGATAAAGAACGTTCCAAGCCGTTGACATTTAATTCACAATTTGTACGGTATTCCTTTTGCAGATTACTGTATGGGATACACAGTGCTTCTGAAATTTTTCAAGCCCAAATTGCAAAGACAAAAGAAGGAATAGAAGGAACAAAAAAAAGACGATATATTAATTTGGTTGGACACGCTGGAAGACTACATTGTGAAATAAAAGAAAAATCTTCAGCGGATTACGTGAAAATGGTCTAAAACTGAATAGAACAAAATGGGAGTTTGCAAAGACACAGATCACGTGCCTAGAACATCTGATATCACATAATGAAATTGAACCAGATACAAATGAAATAAAGGCAATAATATAAATGCCAAATCCTGAAAATAAAAAAAAAGATATCCAAAGATTCCTGGGAATTACCAATTATTTATGTAAGTTTATACCTTACTATTCAGAAATAACTACGCTACTTAAAACACAACAATATACTCTGGTCATTTGATAAACCACAAAAACAAGCCGTAGAAAGTCACAAAAAATAATTACAAGTATAGTATTACAATTTTGATAAGAAATAATTACAATTACAATATTACAATTTTACAACCCTGAAATACAAATAAAAATAAAGTCCGACGCAAGTAAAAAAGGAGTAGGTGTTAGTCTATTACAAAAACACCTTGCCAAGTCGGTTGGGAGTATAGAATATACCGACTGCACCTCTGCGGAGGGTCAGACCCCACAACGAGTGTCCTGGATATGATACTAAACAATCTGATGGTGAGGTTCCAATGATGCTGGGGCTTTGGGGAATGCGAAGTACCCCTTCATTGGCATTGCTCCCAGGTCCACTCTTGCCCGGCGTGGTAGCACCTGATAGGGCCCTATCTATGGGTTAAATATAACTAACGGCATACTTATGCTAAACTGAATTGTTTGGTTGAGCAGAATGGTTAGGAATGGGAATGTTTTTGACAATTAAACCATACTAACATTTTAAACTGCGTGCCCTAACCCTAACCCTGCGTGCTTATGCTAGACTGAACTGTTTGAAGTGGAACTATTTTTGACATTAAAAATGTACTTACACTAAACTGATTTGTTTAATATAGACTGTTTTGACATTTGACAGTGTGCGAGCAAATACTGTACTTGTACTGGGCTGAATTGGCGGAGTTGAGGCTGCTTGACTGAACGGGATGACTTGAAATGGAAATGTTTCTCACAATTAAACTGTACTTACATTTAAACTGCGTACTTGTGCTGAACTGAATTGTTTGAAATAGAACTATTTTTATAAAAATGGATTTGGCGTTGAATGACCTGCAAAGGTTGATATGCCGTAAAATCCAACCAACCAACCAACCAACCAACCAACCAACCAACAAAAACACCAAGATAACTGGTTACCTATAGCATATACTTCTAGAAGTACAACTAATACAAAACAAAATTATTGTCCTACCTAACTAGAAACATTAAGTGTAGTATTCGCGAGCAAAAAGTTTAATCAATTCATTTATGGCAAGAAATTTATCATCGAAAATGATCACAAGCAGCTGAAGCAGATATTTCAGAAACCCATATAAAGTGCACCGCCAAGAATACAAAGATTTTTAATGACATTGCAAAAATGTGATTTTAAACTCATACATTCCTGGAAAATCAATCATAGCTGATACATTATCACGTGAATGTATATCGAATAGTACGCGAGAAAAAAAAGATAGCAAGATGAAAAAGTACGTCCATATAATACAAAAAAACAAAAAACAAAAAAACAAAAAAAATAAATATCCAATAAGTGACCATAAACTCAACGTTTATAGAAGCGAAACCGCTAAAGACCCAATACTATAAATGTTGATAAAATATGTAACTACAGAATGGCCGTGTGATAATAGAAATTGTACCTTACATGCCGATCCGAAACGAAATATCAATAACTAAATGATTAGAGCTGAAAAGAATAAGAATAATAGTTCCAAGTTCACTACGTAAATAAGCGCTTCAAAAATGCACATAGGACATTTAAGAATGGAAAATTGCATAGCAAGAGCAAGAGAAATACTATTCTGGCCAAACAAAAATAGCCATATAAAACAAATGATTAGCGAATGACAACATTGCACACAACATAGAAACAAACTACCAGCTGAAACTCAACTAAAACACGAAATTCCAATAACTCCGAGGACAAAATTACAACAAACATATTTCATCTGAACAACAAGTCATATATAATAATATCTGAATAAACAACAAGATTCTTCGACATACAATAGCAGAAAAACTGTGAATTGATAAAAGTAATAAAAAAAATGAAACACATTTTTGCAACATTTGGAGTGCCACAAATAGTATTATTCGAAATTTGGAGTGCCACAAATAGAATATTCGAAAAGTTCAAACAATTTGCAAAAGATTGGAATTTCAAATATATAACTATAAGCCCACATTATCTTCAAGCAAATAGATAAGCAGAGAGAAAAATACAAACAAAAACGTATGAAGGCAAACAAGATCCGTACAAAGCTCTATTATCGCCAAGAACAACACCTTTAAAAGATGGATCACCATCATCTGCTGAGCAGGTGATGAAGAGAATAATAAGAACAAATTTCCCTAACATAAAACACAATATATACTTGAAAAAAACAAACGAATAATTATAAGTAAAACGGAAAATTACCAATGCAAAAACCAAATGATAAAGTCAGGATAAAACGCCAAGAAAAATGGAGAAGAAAAGGTATAATTCTGAAAAAACTTCAACCACCGAGATCGTACTTAGTAAAAACTGGACAATGACTAATCATAAAAAGAAAAAGACGACACCTACTAAAAACACAAGAGAAAATAAACAATCCAGTAACAAACAAAAACAATTACGAAATATTCAATAACGCACAAAAAATGAACATTCCAATTCCAACTAATTATACAACGAAAAATACTACCAGAAGTGGTTGGTTAATTAAAACAACCTTAAGGTACAAAAAATAAACAAAATAAAATGTGTACACACATAACTATCATAGAGAAAAGAATTCTTTTATAAAAAACCGAGGATGTTATGTACCCACACCACTCCTACCACAATCTTAGAACTCTGGTTGCTCTGCAACCTCCTACCACCTTATATTTGTTCACATGTAGTAGTCGCTAATAAAATGTTAAACTTGTCGCGTAAATCCACTTCAGCCAGACATCCTAAAACAGTTGTTCGTCAATCGATTACCGGCAAACGCACAGATGATCCTCGCTTCCGCCGGAGAAAGTACACCAGTGGAAGAACTAGCTGAGTTAGCGGACAGGATAATGGAAGTTACAAACACCGTAGCACCAGTGACCCAGGCGCAATCCTCTACCAACAATTTCCTGCCGACACCTGACAGCTCAGAGCTTACTGAACTACGAGCTCTAACTCAGCAGCAAGCGCGACAAATCCTGACCCTCACGGACCAGTTACGAGCCTTCACTAGGAACCAACCACGACGGAACGACAATCAACACTTTGGCCGTCGCTGCTCTCGTAGTCGGGATTGACCTGGCAGTTATTGTTACTACCACCAACGATTCGGTGAAAAGGCACGCAAGTGTGATAGCCCCTGTTCATATCAACAGTCGACTCCTGCACAATCGGGAAACGAGGAAACCAGGTTGTAAGAGCGACTGACACGTCTAGCCCTGCCCGAAGGAGTCGCACATTTTACTTCAGAGACCATACAACCGGTATTCGCTTCCTAGTGGATACCGGTGAGCAAGTCAGCTTCATCCCCGTGAAACTGGTGCGAGAAAAACGCACACCAACCTCGATACGGCTACAGGCCGTTAACCATTCCCCTATCCCAACATTCGGTGAGAAATCCCTTACTTTGAACTTGGGATTCCGTCGTACATTCGAGTGGATTTTTGTCGTAGTGAAGTTACCAACCCCTATCTTAGGAGCGGATTTTTTGCACCACTTCGGTCTCTTAGTCGATGTAAAACGAGGACGATTAGTCGACAACACAACAAGCTTCACCGTGCGTTAATCAGCCCTGTTGTCTTCCAGCCTACAACCAACCGGTACGCGGACATCCTCAAGCAGTACTCTGATATCACCCGACCTGTGTTTCAAGATAACCACATCAAACATGATATTACTCATAACATTCAGATACAGGGTCCACCTGTCGATGGTTAAGACCGGCTGGTCTTAGTGAGTCCTCTTCGTGTTTGCCTCCAGGCCGTCTATTTCGACTGGTCGTAAATGACCGCCAGAGATACTCCGACCCGCAGAAGGTGACCTCTCATAGCCCTTAAAAAGGACCGTAAAAAAAAGGTTGAATCTGCCACTAGAAGTGGCGGTGAGGTGGGTGCAACCACGATAACGTAGGACCCGAGCCTCGTGAAGCCGAGTGGCCCGTGAGAGCTTCCGCGTAGACCTCTCAATTTTCGCCGCCTGAAGCCTTTTTCATATGGGGAACTCCACTTCTGTCGCGCCACGTGAATAGAAAGTTCTATAAAAAAAAAATGGACGCAGAAAATAAGTACTTCTATAGCCCGGTATAGGTTACCGAAGAGTATTACTTCCATTTTTATAGAATTATTTCTGGCAGAAGTGTTTTGCAAATGTTGATAAATGTTAATTTATCCCTTTCTTAGCTGTAACGGCCAGTTAGAGTCGAAAAAGGGCTTCATCATTTCCGGCCGTACCCGGATGTTATTTTTCTAGGGCGAAGGTGTAATCTGATCTGTTTACGTTCGTAGGCCGGTCGCAGCAATTTTACTATACAAAGATTCTTATTTTACAGCTTAATGAAATTTTGATTTAATTTCCTTTTGCCTTATTTTTATGGGGGTTTATCTGTTTGGCTAACCTACTAACCTCTATAATCCAATTGAAACGATCTGATAATCTTTTTTCTCAGAATATCTTTTGCATAAAAAGCTAAATATAACGCAGAGCTAAACAGATAGGAACGTGTATGCATTTTTATATCAATTCGCTTGTGTCATTATCTCTATGACAGTGAGGAACAGTTTAATAACCAAGATTAATAATATTGATGATTTATCTTCATAGAAAAATAAAATATACTATTTAAACTACTAGAGTATAAGAAAATAGAAATGGCTCCAACAAACATAAGATAGGACTCCAACAAACATTGGGATAGGACTTCTATGATATCATTGCTTTTGTTGTTTAAGTAAAGTGCTGGATAGTCGGTTCTTCTTCTAGCCATCTTTTTTGAACGATAGCCGATCCTTATCGCTGTTCCATCTTCCCGATTCTTCTTCGCTGTTCCATCTTCTTACTCGATTCGTCTTCGTTATTCGAGCTTATTTTCGTTTTAATATTCTTTAGCAGGGATGAATAATCAGGAAGACCTCTTTACTTGTGTGCACACATGCCTTTATTTAACTTCAGACGTTCTTTTCATTACTAGTTGTACGAACCGTGAGCTACTCTTGGAACATTGATGAAAAATACCAACACACAATTTTTGCTAGCACGTTCAAATGACTCCACGGAATCTTCGTTTGCCAATTCACTCGGAGCGTTTCAATATTAGGACAGACTGATTCTCTCATTATTCGCTTCTTTATCTTTATTCAAATCCTCCAGTTCAATAGTTAACATTCAATGTCTAAAGCATAAAAGTTTTCAAACATATAGGCCCCAAAACTCTTCGAATCGCCGACGTCGAGTGTGTCGAACTGACTTAAAATAAACAAAAATTCCTAAAAGTCCTTCCAAATGTCATTGTAACACTATATAGGTGGCCCGCCAAGCAGACAATTCCTTTGTCTGTTTTGGCGCGAAACCAGACAAAGGGTTTTTGGACTTGAAATCTCGGCGTGTCCGGAAGAGGTAACGGGACGTGAGAAGAGAGTTGGTTGGACACAGGAGCTGGCAGGCAGTTGGTGTGGAACCACGGAGGGGCAGTCAACACCGGACACCGGAGCGGTGAGACCAGTGGGAGGAGATGGAGTCCAGACTAGTGAAAGAAGATCGAGTCAAGATGTCGGCATTCCAGTTGCTTTGTGGAATTTTCGCTAGTAATCCATGCTAGCGTTAGTCCATATATGCTATGGGAAATGTAGTGTTGCATAACCCCTTCTGCTCTTGGTTAACCCCAAGCATATTGTTAGTGTTTGTTCGTTTGTCCTTCTATTTTCTCCGGCCCCCTCGATCGTATTCTTGTAGTGGCAAGAAATGTGCGTTACCCCCCTCGGAACCACTAGTTGATCACAGGCCGAGAAGTGGAATGGTTAGAAGAGTGATGAACGTGTGTTTGGGGGCGAGGGCGGTAACGTTACATCATTACAAATTATCCACAATGAAACTTTATCCTGAAATTAAATTATAACAAGAAATTTTCGAAAAACCAAAAAAAATACGAACTGCAAAATCATCCAACTCAAAAAAATCATGCCACAATTAGCTAAAAAATAAGACCCCGGAGGCCGTAGTTCAATCCCAGGTTGAGTAATACTAAAGACTCAAAAAATGGTACTTGATTCTGCCTTGCTTAACACTCAGCATTATAAAGTACAAATCAAGGGTAAAGTGGAGCAATCCACGGAAAAGTATTGCAGCTTCCCTACACCTCGGTGTAGTTGCTCATGAAAAGGAGCGTTGGACGAGACCACCGAAACAGAAGACCGAACCGGTAGTAGGAAGAAAAAATGTGACGTCATCATCAAGAGTCCAACTTTCAAGAAGGGTATGTTAAAAAGAGGTAAATCAAGTTAGATAACCTAAGCAGTTGTTTTGTGTAACTCTCTTTTTTATAAAATAAAATTAATCTTCTATTCTCCTTTTCAATAAGCACACGTTTTATTTTCCTTCGTCTAATTTCGCTTTACAAATCCTTATCTTAAGATATGGCAACTTCAACAGGTTATGGGCCCAGGAGAAGAGATAATGGAAGTCGGTGGAGTAGGTTATTATTTGATGGAGATGAGACCAAATATGAAATTTGGGAAACGAAGTTTCTTGGGTACCTCCACACACTGGGTTTAAAGAACGCCATTTTAGGTAAAAACCTTAACGGAGACGAAACAGATACGGAAAGGAATGAGGAAGCATATAACGAACTGATACAATTCCTGGATGACAAAAGCCTGTCCCTTATCATGAGAGAAGCCTCGGAGAATGGAAGAGAAGCTCTGAGGATATTGCGTGACCATTAAGCAGGTAAGGGAAAACCAAGAATTATTTCTTTATATATCGAGTTAACGTCACTAAGCAAGGAACAGAATGAAGGTGTTACCGACTATATTATTATAACAGAAGCAACAGTAATGGCACTAAGAAATGCTGGAGAAACATTAAGCGATGGTTTAATAATCGCCATGGTTCTAAAAGAACTACCTCGCACATTTAATCATTTTTCGATATATGTGACTCATAGCAGTAAGGAGCTATCGTTCTCCGAATTCAAAATGCAACTTCGAAGTTTCAAGGATACGAATAAATATCATCAAAACTCAAATGATGACAATGTTATGAAATTAACCAATTCATTTTCAAAAATGAGTAACGAAGTTTCATGTTTTAAGTGTAATGGAAAAGGGCATTTAGCAAAAATATGCCCAAACAATTTCAAGAAAAATAAAAAGTGGTGTAACTACTGCAAAAGTCAGACCCATGTGAGAGAGTCATACCGCTATAAAAAGCGAGATACCATCAAAGCAGCAGCAGAAGAAGAAGATAGTTCATTTGTTTTTAAAATAAATGACCGACCACAGAGAACCGTTGAAAGCAAGAGAATTATGGTTGATACAGGGGTAGCCCCTGTATCAACCATAATTCTCACATTATAAAGGATATGGAGAGATTCAAAAATGTTGATGCCTCATTCCAACCTGATAACCATTTCATAGAACTGGCTGACGGTAACCAAGACGAATGGGGTCGCTTTCAAACAAGGTGACGCTGAGACATGCCGGGTGAATGCAAATGGAAACAAGGAATCAGTCACTTTAAAAGGGGCATTATTTATACCATCCTACGCATAGGATATATTTTCTGTTAAGTCTGCCACGGCAAACGGGGCGACTATAACATTTAAGGAAAACAAGAATGAGCTGATTCATAAAAATGGAACAAAATTTAATATATTCGTCCACAACAGGCTATATTATTTAATGTCTACAACTAACAAATCGGAAGATAGTTGCCAGGGCTGCTATGATATTCTTATGGGGACATATCCTACCATACCACAAAGAGGGACTCGTCCAACCTAAACATATTCGCCGAGCTTAGCTCGCTCGGAGAAGACAACTTCTCGTTTCTTACGAGACATTTGACAGACATTTGACAAGCCGAGAATGGCTAGTACTTCCTTTGTATTATTTCCTTTTTCTGCTAATACAATAACGTTCACCTATCACCCGTTATTTGAGTTGTTCTTCCACCGGTCTTATCTGAAGACCACAAAAGATATAAATACTTGGCATTGGATACTTGGTCATTGCAACTACGATGGCATTAGGAAATTGCCAAATGTAGTTAAAGGAATGAAAATTAAAGAAAAAATAGGCACTCTAAACAAGAACTGTGAAATCTGTATCCAGGGAAAATTTTCTCAGAGCAGAAATAGACAACCTGACAGACGTGCACCATCTACCTTTGAATTAATCCACACTGACTTAGCTGGCCCAATAGAACCAGCAAACATAAACGGGCACAGATATGCAATCTCATTTACTGATGATTGTTCCTATGCAATATTTGTGTATTTCTTAAAAACAAAGAAAGACACTGTATCTGCCACAAAGAAGTTTATCGCTGATACAGCCCCCCGTGGAAGGATAAAATCCCTAAGATCTGATAACGGATCAGAATTCAAGTCGAATGATTTTCAGAGATTACTCTGTGATAATAGTATTCGACACGATACTTCTGCCTTATTCACCACACCAAAATGGGACAGCAGAAAGAAATTGGTGAACCCTATTTGAAATGGCTAGATGCATGGCCATTGAAAACAACTTGCCTAAAAGTTTATGGACCTACGCTGTAATGACAGCTGCAGCAATCAGAAACAGATGTTTTAACAACCGTCTAAAACAAACTCCCTACTATATGTTATCAGGAAGGAAACCTGATCTATCAAAGATGAACATCTTCGGGACAACATGTTGTGCATACAAAAACTTAAAGAAGTTAGATCCGAAATTTGAAAAAAAGGATATTCGTTGGGTATGACAGAAACAGTCTTGCATATTTAGTCTTTTATCCTAAGAATTACAAAGTTCTTAAACACAGGCTAATAAAATTTATTAGCAATGTGACAAATCAGCAGATTCAGACCTAGCCAACTGATGATGATGATTACTTTCCCCAAAAGAAGTATGTACAAAACAACACATCAACTACAACCCCGGACCCAGAAATTAAGACAACAGAAACACAGAATAATACACAGACCGTGGAAGATAGTAAGCTTCGACATTGCCCCAGAAGAGAAAGAAAACTTGCTGAACACCTAAATGACTACATTACAAATTCTGAGGATCATAGTGATCATGCATTGATTAACTTTGACTATTGCTATAAAGCCACATGCAATATACCAAGAATCTATAGAGTAGCAATAGACTCCTCAGATGCACACTGCTGGGTTGAGGCGATGCATGAAGAACAGGAATCCCTAAAAGAAAATAATGTTTTTGAATTGACAAATTTACCTAAAGGCAAAAAGACAGTAGGTAGTAAATGGGTCTACACAACCAAGGAAAACCCTGATGGATCCAAAAGATATAAAGCAAGATTCGTTGCTCGAGGATTCAACCAGAAAAAGGAGAAACCTTCTCCCCTACTGCAAAAATTACCTCAATACGCATCTTACAATATGATCTGATTGTCCACCAGATAGATATAAAAACGGCGTATTTGCATGCACCAATTGACTATGAGATTTTTGTGGAACAGCCTGAAGGATTTAAAACAAATAAATTAGCCTATAGGCTAAACAAATTTCTAAATGGGCTGATACTGGAAAAAAATGTTATATGAATGCCTTATCCAGAATGATTTCATACAAAATCCAGCAGACCACTGTGTTTATATGAAACAAAATGAGAGATTATTAATCGTATCCTGGGTTGACAATTTAATCATTGCAGCTGACAAAGTTATCTCCCTTAATAATGTCAAGAAAATGATGTCAGAATTTAAAATGAATGGTCTGGGAAAACTCAACCATTTCATTGGGATAGATTTTCACATAACACAAGGATGTGTTAAAATGAACCAAAACAAATACATAGGAAGGGTGTTGGAAAGATTTGATGTGCCAAACTACAAACCAAGAGCAACACCATGCGAACTAAAATGGATCTCAGTAACAACAGTGACCCTGTTGATTCAAGAAAATCCCGTGAAATTATTTTTCGCCTAATTATTAGGTAGACCTAATGACATGTACTAGATCAGATTTGAGTTATGCCGTAGGTGAATTATCACAGTATCTATCAGAGCCACGTCAACAGCATTGGGTAGCAGCAAAACATATCCTAAAGTATTTAAGAGGTACATCCCATTACGAACTGCGTTACCAGAAAAGTGAGGAGTTAGGGATCTTAGCTTACAGTGACGCAGATTGGGCGTCTGATCAGAGTGATCGACGTAGTACAACAGGATTTTGTTTTTATTTAAACAAAGAAAGCTCGTCTATCTCATGGAAGTCAAAGAAGCGACCTACAATTGCACTGTATACCTGTGAATCTGAGTACATGGCTCTAGCTAAAACAACACAAGAGAGTTTATATCTAATTCAGCTATTTAATGGAATTGACCCTCAACAGAGATATGAACCTGCAAAAATACTTGGAGATAACCAAGGTGCAATCGCTCTATCTAAGGACCCTATAATTCGACAGAGGTATAAACATATCGATATAAAATATCATTTCATCAGAGATGTATTACACAAGAAGAAAATAGAGATTGTCTATTGTCCAACCACAGATATGATTGCTGACATAATGACAAAACCCATGACAAAATTAAAGCTAGAGAGATTCAAAAGATTTTTATTTGTACTTTAAACTCTTTTTGGATTGTGCTCTCATATGTATGGAAATAATTAAAAGTGCTAAAAAGAGGTAAATCAAGTTAGATAACCCAAGCAGTTGTTTTGTGTAATTCTCCTTTTTGTAAAATAAAATTAATCTTCTTTTCTACTTTTCAAGAAGCACACGTGTTTTATTTTCCTTCGTCTAATTTCGCTTTACATATCCTAATCTTAAGACATGGCAACTTGAACAGGGTATTAGATTTTTTACGGTGGTATTTTCAAATTATTTATCAATATTTTCTTTTAAATATTGAATTTATTTAAAAACAAAAACAATACCTTATAGATGCGTTTTACCAAACTGCAAATGGAGTTATGTTGGAAACCATGTGTAATAAAATGGCAAAAAGAAAAAGAAACTATATGACAAGAGGAAAAATATATGGAAGAGGGATTCAACACGTGTTGTTAACAGAAATTTATTTCTGACAAATAAGAATACGGTTACAAAAAGGTGGTAAAACAACAAAGTACTCTGATTGGTGGATTCAAATGTAAGCATTCTGTGATTGGTTCTTGTATCAATGTGGTCTGGATATTCAACATATTAGATATTTTAGATCAAATCCAACAAATCATAAAAACGGTCGTAAAGTTTATGCATTCCCTTTTTATCTGATGTTTGGATTTGTAAATTATAATTTTCCCCCAACTAAATTAAAAAGAGTGTGAACTTTTTGTTTTTAAAAAATAAGTAAATTGCAGTGATACTGGCAAATTAATCTGCCTAATTTGCATGAGTGTAAGAGAGAGTCTATATAAATCTTTCACTGAGGATAAATGGAAAGCTTGATTAACCTCTGCTTCGTGCAGAGACTTTTCCAGCTATCTGGCATTCGTGTCGGATGGCCCTCTGAGGCTCGAGCCTCAGAGGGCGGTCCCCCCAGGCTTTAACTCTCTTCGGAGGGGCTAGGTTTATTGCCTGGCGCCTGAGGCGCCACTCTTTAGGGGAATGCCGACGGGGCCCGGGGCATTTTTGAAGCCACCGGGCACGTGTAGGCTTTGGCCCTGCTCCCGGACCCACCTTAAAAAAGGCCTTGTGCCACACTTGCCCGTTTGGTGGAGCGGTTAATAAATACCGCTTGATTAGTCACTGCTTCATGCAGAGGCTTTTTCAGCTGACTGTCTGGCATTTGTGTCGGATGGTTAATTTCCTCAAGCCTCAGGAGGCCATCCCCCAGGCTTTAATCCTCTTCGCCTGAGGCGCTCTTCTTTAGGGGAATGTCGACCAATTCCAGTGAGAGCGGATCTCCTCCGCCGTCCAGCCGCGCCACTCGCTGAGAGGATCAGAAACGGCACCCACCACTAGCTCCCGATACAGTTCTTTCCGAGGCCGTGAAAGGTCACTGGACCCAAGAGGGTTACGAAGGGCCTTTCGGCACTCGTGGACAAACAGTGCTTCGCCCAAAGACCTACGTCGACCTTCAGCCTTTGGGTCTGACTTAAGGCGAGGAAAAGTCCTACTCGCCTTTAGTCTCCACTCTGCGTCCCCCGTCAATGATCGGCCCAAGTACGCAAGTCTTTCAGCAAGCCAGTGGCTCTCCAGATCAGGCATACTTAGATCCCCATTGCGTGTACGTTAAGCAGAGTTATGGGCCTGTAATCATCTACCCCCCCCCAAACATGCCTGTCACCTTTCTTCAGCAATGTGATCACGCCCTTGGAAACGCTACCAGGGATGGCTCCCTGGGCGAACCAATGGTTGAACATATCCGTCAGAATAGGCACAAACATGTGCGACATCCTCAAGTACACTTCGTAGGGCAAACCATCAAGTCCCGGCGACTTGTTGAGGCCGACCTGCTTCAACGCATCACGGACTTCGCATTCAGTAACCACGCCCTCGCAGCTAGCCGCTTCAGCCACCACAACGCGGAGGAAGTCGGCGAGATAGCTACGAAACTCCCGGAGCGGGAGATCAGTACAGCGGGCAAAGCGATCCCGAAAGTGCGCCCGAAAGGCGTCACGCATCTCGCAACTCGATCACAGCAGTCGCCCATCCGGGGTCTTGATAGAATCGATATACCGATCCTGGAACCTTCGCACTTCTTCTTCACGCGCAGTCGCGTTCGTTTTTACAGCTTCGTTGAGAACTCTCTTTAACCTAGATCTAACTATGTATCCCTTGTAGCGCTTGCTACTCTCACGCTCAAGGTCCCCCTAGCAAGCTCTACGGTTAAGGAGTCCCCCCAAGTCACCGCCCGGGAAAGTCTATCATCTATAGATTTCGCCTCCTTGGTCCAATCTAAATTGAGCTGTTGACCGTACTTGGTGGCGAAATCTCTAATCCTATGCTTAAGAGATCCCCACTACCTATTCCCGGTAACCGCCCCCACTAACGCCCGCTTGATTAGGGATTCCAGCCGGTCCCGGAAGTCCCGTACCTCCAGTAAGTAGCCGGCTAGACTAGGCCTATTAGCTAACCGTAGACTGACCCTAACAAGTTTACGGTCAGTCCACGCTATCAAGTGGACCGTGGGACAACTAACGAAATCAATGCCAGCTCGTCTAACTAACACTCTGTCCAAGTAGGAACCTACTTTGGCAGAGGGCGAGCTATCTAGCCACGTCCACATCTCCCGCCCTGAGTGATCCAGACGAAACCTGTCGACGAGGTCATGACGAGTCATGAGGCCGGCAAGGCTGCTTTCACACCTTCCCAATCTACTAGCTCCCTGCCTGACCTTATCTATCTTGGGATCAAGGATCGCATTCCAATCACCCATTAAGACTAGCCGCTTCGTATCGTCCAGGAACGGCGTCAACCGACGAAAAAAGGAAATCCTCTCCACAGCGATATTGGGCGCGTAAACCGCAACCAGACGGAACTTGAAACTTTTCACGGCAACACCGGCCACAACCAGTCGGCCTCCGTCACCTGCAAAAACAACGTCAACATCAGCATCAAGGCTGCATCCAACTAGCAAGGAGACCCCAGCGCTGGCGCGGCTGCCGTATGCTGAGAAAACGTTTAAGTTGCTTTCCAGCATCTGACAGTCGGCGCTGCAAGTGAAGTGGGTCTCTTGCACTGCAGCAACATCTACACCGAGGGTCTTGAGTTCACCAAGCAAGCGCGTACACTTGCTTGAATCCCTCAATCCCCTCATATTCAAAGTGGCAAGGTTTAGAGCCATCAATCCCACTTACATTACTCACTGTCGACTATGGGCCGGAAATCCTTCGCGGTGAGGATGACGACGGCCTGACGCAAGAAGCTCAGTTGTAACTGGGTCATCCCTGGTGATTCCTCCGACATCCAAAGGGAACTGCATTTTTAGGGACCTATAAAAGGAGGAGTGAACCAAAATAGGGAGCCTCCCGGAACAAAAACATTTCTTAAGGGAGAAGTGCTCCAACTCCGCCAACTTTATGCCCAAGTCGGTCTGACTGACCGTATTCAGGCACTTCCAGACGCCCCGAGTACGGTCGCCAGCCGACCGGACAAAAGTGGTCACCATGGCTGTACTCCTAAAGTTGGTTGGGTTGCAGACTCTTTTTCCGTCAATTTTTTCGCAGTCCAGCAGTGGCTTCAGTGTCTTTCGGAGCTGGTAATCCGTCACGGATTCCAGCCCGACAGTACACAGAGCCACTGCCTTCCCTCACTGTTCATTAATCAGGTCCTTGTTGGTTGCTTTGGCTTGCCGCCGGGATCTCTTTGGTGTAGAGTCTGTTGGCTCTGGTTTTGATTCTTTTTCCGCGGGAGTTGCTAATGGAAACAGTTCCGGAGAGAAGGGTGGTCTTAGCGAGAGACTTTTTTGGGAGAGTCTCTCGTGGGACTGTGATCTTGCTATATGTGATATTTGGTGGGGGCGAGTCTTTGGTGGCTGGGGATATAACAGTTCAGGAGGTTGTGGGGATTGCGAGGGTTGTAGAACTTGCAGGGGTTGAGAGCATTTTTGCTCAGGGGGAGCATGTTGTGGAGTGCGGTGTAGAGGGGGAGGTGGTGGCGCAAGTGGTGGTGGAGAAGGAGGTGGTAGGGGAAGAATAGGTGGAGGAAGTGATAACAGAGGAGGTGGAAATGGTAAATGCGGCAGAGCTTGTTGGGGTAGAGGTTTTGGAGAAAAGGCATTAGAGGGGCCTTCCAGGGGATCCTCAGGGCAGGGTGGCCCTGAACATACTTTCTTGGCTTCTCCCTCTCCGCTGCTCCTTCTCTTCAGATTCGTAATTGTCTCCATGGGAGTTTCTTCTGCTTCTGGAGTGGTGGGAACTGATGTGGTGGGAGCTGGTTTGGTTTTAGATTTCTTTCTAGTCTTGGACGCTGGAGGGTGCTCAGTGATGTGTGCAGGGATAGGTGCTGTCACTGACTTTGGTATGTATATTGCTGCTGGTGTCGTTGCTTTTGTAGAGGTTGGTGTCGTTGGTTTTGTAGAGGCTGGTGTCGTTGCTTTTGCAGGAGAGGCAGTTGCGGACTTATCCTCAGCTTTTTGGGGAGATTTCTTTTTTTTTTCGAATGACTTCTATCCGCTCCTCCACTGTCTTTGGCTGGGCCTGGTCCGGTTCTTTTTCACTTCTGGTCTCGCTGATGGTGGCTATGGAAGCTGTTGTTGCTGCAGTTTCTGTGGCGACTGTGGCAGCAGCAGCAGCTGGAGCTTTTGGTGGGCAGAACTTGGATATGTGCCCCAACTGCTTGCTGCTCCAACAGCGCAGGCATCTGCCTTCCACAATCACCATCATCTGCCTCCCTCTGCTGACGATAGTTTCAAGAATTGCTTGAAAGCCCTCCCGAGTTAGGCACATCCGGAACACGTAGTCCCCGTAGGCCGTCCCGGCTGTTGACCTAAGCAGGTTGATCTCCTCTACGCATCCATACGCGCCGAGAAAGGTGGCCAAAACTTCTCCTGTTATGAACGCCGGGACGTTGCAGATGGTGACCCGAATCCTACGTGTGCTTAGGTATTCCGGCTGCAGTCGGAAGAGCTTTGTTATAATATTGCTCGAGGCAACCTTGGCAGCTTGGTCGCTGGAAGGGAGCAGGACGTCCCATGTCGCAAAACTCCTTCTGCAGAAGTATTGGCATGGGACGCCGGCTTTTCGTAACAGATCTTCGAACCCTTCCTTCTTTAGTCCTACGAGCCACCTTGATTTTAAATCCGTCACCACCAGAGAGACGATTCTGTGTTCTAGTTTTTGAAGGAGTTCCGGGATGGGCAAAATCTCATTGCCTTTGAAGTATTTGGCATATTTGCCCACCCGGTCCTTCTCGTACTCTTCTGGGTTCTTTTGTTGTATTTTCCCCGGTGACGGTGACGGATTTTCTGGCTTCGTCTTTTTCCCTGGTGGAATTGAGCTCCCTAACTCTGAAGGAAGAGATGGCCAGTTTGAGCCAATCAGGCTTGTTACTTGAGTTTCTTCCGAATGCTTCGGGAGGGCTTCATTTTCTGGTTTATCTGTAGCTTGAGCATTGTGGCGAAATGGTTGTTGAGAGGATGAAGAAGCGGAGGAACCCTCCATGACTGCAAATTAGCAATCAGGAGGGTCAACGTGATGAAACAGGTATTAAAACGAGTAAAACAATAGGTGAAACAATGAAGCAAAACAATAACAGCAATAACATAAACAAGAGACCAAAAGAATAACAAGAAAAAATGGACCCCTGTAATAGAGTTGTCACTAATAAAGACCAAAGCAAGTCCTCAGAACAAATCGTCACTTCCAGCCGTTACCGTGCGTATTTTAAGTTCGAGAGATCTCGCAAGAATTTGCATACGTGCAAATTACCTCTCGCTGCTTCGAGATCTCCCATCGTCAAATATGCTCGAGGCAGCCATATCGGTTTCGCTTTTCCGCTCTACAAGTCAGACACGTTCGTGCGCGCTTCGAATGCCCAGGTATGTTGCGTCCATTACCTTCACACTACAAATAGGAAATATGTCTTTAAATACCTGCATTGATTTTATACTACAACAAGAATTAATACAGAAATACAACTATGATAAAAGTCAACCCGGCAAACAAATATTTGCCGATGCCTACATGTTAAAAAAGGAAAAAAATGTTTGTATTTTCGTAAACATGAAAAAAAAAGGGAAATTGTCCTGTATTTGCGAAGACTTGTAAAAATTGTTTAAAAAGGAACAATTTTAAAGCAGCATGCAAATTCAAAAGGCAAAACGTTGAAAAAGTTGAAGAAAACGAAACTAATATGGAAGTCTCTCAGTAAAAAAACAAAAACAAGAATGTAGAAAAAAATTAAACAGAAGAAAAAAGACATTATATTAAAGGTTAAAATCAATAACTTCGATATCGATATGCAAATGGATACCGGCAGTGAGGTAACGCTTATACCAAGAAATTTCTGGGAACGCATTGGAAAGCCAACTTTACGAAATTACAGTTTACTACTCCGCCGATTTGATGGGTCGATAATAAAAACTTTATGGTACTTTGAAGGTTCCTTGGAGTTAGAAGATGAATTTGAAGTAATACCTATAATTGTCACAACTTGTAAAAAGAACCACGGACTTCTTGGAAACGATGTGCTTAACATAAATTCTACCAAATTAATTAATGAGATAAAAATGGAAAAAAACTGGAAAGTTTAAAAAAAAAACAACTATAAAGCGATTTTAGAATTAAAAGAAAATGTTACTCCCTCTTATCCTGAAGCACGAAAATTACCAATAAATTTATTGCCATTAGTAGAAGCAAAACTACGAACATTATTAGAACAGGACCCTCTTGAACATGTTCCCCTTGGGGGTAGCAAGAGGGCATCACCCATTGTAGTTTTAACAACGTCAGATGGAGACATACGTATATGTGGAGATTATGAAATAGGCGTCAATCACAAAGTTTGCTCGGATTCATATCCTATACCTAATGTTGAAGTTGCAATTCATGCACTGGCAGGTATGAGCTTTTCTGCAAAAATAGATCTGAAAACGGCATACAACCAAATACTAATATACAATAACTTCAAAGAAGTAACGATGACAAATATGCCAATAGGCTCACTGAAATAGAAAAGGATGGCATATGTGATATAAACAAAGTGCCATATTTCAAAGGGCCATCGAACAGGTTCTAGATGATATAAAAAATGTTTTTTTGCCAAGACAATATATGCATAGGAACTACTAATCAAAATGAATTATAAAAGAAACGCTGGAATTACAATAAATAAAAAATGCGTAAATAATAGTAGTAAAATATCATTTTTAGGTTATACCATTTCAAAAGAAGGTATATCACCAGAACTTGAATCTTTTGGGGATTGGTGAATTCCTTCTGGCAATATGTACCAAAATATACGGACTTGACTGAGCCGTTGGCAAATTTAAGGAAAAAGAATGTTGTATTTATCTGGTCAGAGAAACAATAAAGAGCTTTTGATGGATTAAAAGTAATTCTGGCAAAGAAAGCAACAGTGAACATTTTTTATCCGAAAAAGGACATACGTTGACCAAAGATGTATGGGGATTTTATAATCCCCGAAAAGCCCGGTTTATTCCTACGTTTTGTAAAAGAATAAACCGTACTCAACCAGCAGTAGAGATTTGGGCGAGAGCCTTTGAAGAAAGGAAGACGAACGACTTATACGTGCAACAAAATTTATATACAACAACAACAACAACAATAAACAGGTTTTTACACCAAATGGAGTAAACAACGAATTGGAAGAGTTCACAAAAGAGAGTTCAAGTAAGAGTTCAAGGTGTAAGATAAAGTTATGGTTAGGTTTGTTGAAGGTTGTAAGGTAAAGTTGGTGTAGGTTTGATAAGGTAAAGTAGGTTTGATAAGGTTTGTGAAAATAAAGGTAGATAAAGTGGGTGAAGTAGGTTTGCAGATAAAATGTCTGCTGGAACTTAACTGTGTGTGTCCTGTTCCTTTTAACTCTGCACGTGCGATCGTCGCTCTTGGGTCCCGAGTGGTGGAAGGTACCAAAATACGTATGCCGCCAAGGGCTGCTACAATGGACCTGATGCTAACAGTTGTTGGTAGTGGAACCAAAAAAGAGCGAGTCTCCAATGGAGCTCCTTTTTATGATGGACGCCACGTAACCCCAAGGGGCTGCTGCTGTTCGGTGAAACAGGATCACCAGTTCCTTACCAAAATTTCAACACATGTGTCCATGCAAGCGAACATTCAATATTTGGAATATTATTACAAGGACACCCGATAATGTATTTATCAAGAAGACTAATAAACACTGAATTTAACTATTTAGATATAGAAAAAGAAGCCTTGGCCATTGTGTGGACAACCACGAGAGCCCGACAGTTTTTAATTGGAAAAAAATTTCTTTTGAGAAGTGATCATAGAACATTAGAATTTATATTCAATCCAAGAAAAGAATTAGCCAAAGTCACGACATCGAGAATGCTAAGATAAGCAATAAGATTAATAGCATTTGATTTTGATATAGAATATGTCAACGGAAATTCAATTCCACACGTATATGCTCTATCAAGATTGCGATTTTAAAAGGAGTCAAAAGATAAAACAGAAGAAGAATGTGAAGATACATTTTTACATTGGGTAGAGACTGAAGTTTCCTCTTTAGATAGAATGGCTGTGGAAACTAGATATGATCCAATACTAAGTAGGATAACATCGAGAATAAGAAAAAACAAATGAGGAAATTGTTCTAAGGCGGAAAGACCCTGAAAAGAAATAAGACAAGTTAACGATAGAACATGGAGTGATTTGTAACGGGGGATCTGATAATTCCCCCAGAAACACAAAGAAAATTGTTGATAAAAAGTGTACATGATGATATTCACTTTGGAGTAGCGGCTACACAAAAAAGGATAAAATTAGAAGTATGGTGGCCGGGATATTCACGAAATGTCGAAGAGTATATAAAAAGATGCAAAAAATGTCAAGAATTAAGAAATTTTACTCAGACTACTTTACATTCATGGCCCAGAGAAGTGAAGCCATGGAATTGTGTCCATGTAGACAATGCATACATTACAGGAGTAGAACTCTTATTAAAACTAGTAAACTCTTTTTCAGGTTGACCTGAAGTAATCCGTGAGCCAGACAAGAAAAGTTCTACGATAAAACAGATTCCAGAAATAGAACATTTTCCAGAAACGCCATACCAAAAATTCTGGTATCCGACAATACACAAGAATTTTATGATGAAGATCTTAATTTATGGTTGGAAAAGATAAGTTGTAAACCGTATAAGAAACTGCCATATCACTCTCAATCGAATAGGTTGGTGGAAAGAATGGTAAAGACCGTAAAAATGGGACTGAAAGCATGTTCTCAGCAAAAAGAAAAGATAGAAGTTTTTCTACCAAGGCTGCTTTTTATTCCACAAAAAAGTGAAAAAGTGTGGTACAAAAAGAACAAAGAATCAAATCTAGAAAGGGCAGAATTCATCATGCAAAAAGGCCACGGTACAGCTACAATAAATAGAGAAAAGGGGAACAGTATATTAGCCCATGCAGATCAAATAAGTCCCCAAGGCGAATATGAAGAGCAAAATGAGGAAGAAATCCCTACGATTCCTTCCGTTGATGATTTATTGAAACAACCTTTACAGAATGAAGCGTCAGAAGACGAAATAATCAGGTGGGTCAGAAAACTCGGATGAAGATTAAATAATTCAAGAAGACGACCTTGATTACAGCTCAGTGTGGGTCAGATCTCCCAGAGAAAGAAATACTGGAGAGAGACAAGGAGGGTAAAGTAATCTCGAAAATGAAACAATCACAAGAAGTACAAAACCTACTAGGGTCAGAAGACCCATACGTTTCAGGGAGATGTAGGGATACTGGCAAATCAATCTGCCAAATATAAGAGAGAGCCTACATAAGTCTATCACTGAGAATAACTGGCAAGCTTGATTAGTCATTATCAAGTACTAACCTTTCACATCAAAATAGGTTTTATTGCATATCAACCTTTGTAGGTTATTTAATGCCAAATCCATTTTATGCAAATAAACAGTTCAGTTTCAATATCAAAAAGTTTTATTTCAAACAATTCAGTTTAGCATAAGTACACAGTCTAATTGTCAAAAACATTTCTATTTCAAGCAATTCAGTTTAGTCGAACAGTTCTATTTCAAATAATTCAGTTTAGCATATGTACAGTTTCAATGTCAAAACAGTTCTATTTCAAACAATTCAGTTTAACATACCAAAACAGCTCCACTTCAAACAATTCAGTTTAGTATAAGTTTAAATGTCAAAACAGTTTTATTTCAAGCAATTCAGTTTAGCATAAGTACACAGTTTAGTTCTTTTTGACCCATAGATAGGACCCAATCAGGTACCTCTACTCCGAGTCAGAGTTGACTTGGGAGCTATAGCAATGAAAGGGTACTCTGCATTCCCAAAGCTCCAGCATTACTGGAATCACACCATCAGATTGTTTAGTGTCATATCAGGACACTCATTGGCGGGGGAGATCTTACCCCTCTGCAGAGATGCAGTGAGTGTATTCTATAGCCCCAGCCAACTGGGCAATATCTTTTCTCATGTTACTAAATTGTTCTGCTAAAACATAATTTTCTCAATTAAATTAAATTGATCTCCATTTAGCAAATTTTCTTTTGCATTAAAATAATCATAATTCATAAACTAAAATGTTGTTAAATTTTTAAATCCCCAAGAATACACCTGAATATTACATATATTTACAAATGCCTTTTAGCTTAATGAAAAAATACATAAAATGTATACAGAAATAGCATAAAACAGTAGGTCATATAACCCTTTACCTCAAGAAGTAAAGAAACAAGTCCAATTAATAATGAATACCAAATTTAATCCCCCCTCCCACAAACACAGATATTAGGTTGATGCAAAATTTTTGGGCATTTTTTAAAAAAAATCTTTAATGTATATAAATTCATAGCATATAAATTCATAGCATTATTATTAAGTTATTAAAGGTATTTCACCTTTCAATCAATTCATGATACCGCTCAAGCTAAATTGTATAGTCTACCATAAAATTCTTAGAATCAAACAATCATATATCACTTTTATATACAAAGATCTGTATATAGCTATACCTGTACTCATTTATATGCATATATGTAATATAATGGTCGAGGGATTTCGTTTCATGCCTTTGGGTTTAGTTAGGCTGAGAACCTTTCGGCTCAGTGCATGGGTTACTTAGGTGTAACATTAATGCAGGAGTTACATACCTATTAGCTATTTTTTAAAGGCAAGTCATATGTGACCTTATAGTTTTTGTTCAAATGAAAGCCAAAATATTAAATGTTGCTCAGCAAGTAGGTCTGACCAGTTGGCAAATCAGGCACCTTATAAAACCTCTTCAAAACAAATGGCATCTCTCACTTGGCATAATTTTCTGCTTAAAATAAAAGATTTTTTAACTGTATGCTTCAAGTGCATAACAAATAATTTCGTACAAGCAGTACTTACCCATGTTTCAAGTGGGTTGTAAGATTATCATCATTAGAAATAAAGGATGTAGAATCCTAAAGTTTAGGATAATCTTTTATATCTAAAAGTAGCTTTTTTATCATTTGTTTACAAGTTACAGCCTTGTTAACACTGAGTGTTAGGTACACTCAGTGTTAACAATGCTATGAAACAACAATTTTAGCTACCTGCTCCCTCCTCCCCCAGTTAAAGTTAGTACGCCTTATTATCATTACCTCCATTTACCATGGTGATAGATGTGGCCTACTATTCTTTTACAGACATGGCCCTTGGCCTCTTGCCCCTATGTAGAACAAGGTTGCTGACTCCTGGTTTGGCATTTTGTTAGCTATGAAAAGAATTGCAGATAATCTTGAATTCTTATGAGATTATATTTTAAGAAAATAAACTAGATGATATATTCATATATATTAACCTGAGTTTGAGTAATGCCTCATGTTACAATAACAATTGAATTTTTCATAACTTCAGTGAAATCAGAATGTGTGAGTTGTCAATAGACCAAAACTATTACACTAGATACTTTTTTGAGGAGATTATATACTGAAATTTGATGGGTGCCAATAATTATCACCAGGAAGGTATACATATATATATATATATATATATATATATATATATATATATATGTGTGTGTGTGTGTGTGTGTGTGTGTGTGTGTGTGTGTGTGTGTGTGTGTGTGTGTGTGTGTGTGTGTGTGTGTGTGTGCATAAAAAGTGACATAATATTCTCTATATAAGTGAATGATAATGCTAATGATGTTGATGATGATAATAGATGTTTAGATATCTTTTAAATCATGTTTGAAATTATGCCACTGATAAATACAGACTTTTGCTTTACTTCTTTACAAGATTATTTCTCCTCTTCATCCTCTCATCAATTTATTTAAGATCTTCAGCCAACTTATCATAAGGAATGATCCTAAAAGGTACTGTCCATTAGGGTAGATTGATTTTCCTCTTTTTTTTAAATATAAAAAGAATAATGCACTGAAAGTTGTGTATATACCTATTAAATACTCATACCAAAAATTAGATCTGAATCTTGAACGGTTTTTTGCTAATTTGGCATGAAAGATTTTGAATAAACACATACTGAAAAGTTCTCGATTTTGCCAGATTTGGCCTAAATATTGATGTAAAAACCAAACAACTTCAGTATTTAAATTAGGAAATCTTATTTTATTTTATGGAAAAATAATAAATAAATTATAACAAAACTTCAAATTGAAAATTGAACCCCTACCCCACCCTGCTTTACCTGTGTCGAATCTAAAATGCTATTATTCAAGCAGTAATATTCGAATATATTGAAAAAAAACTTTTTCCTGATATGAATTGAAATACAACAAATAAACAATTGTGGAAAAACAAATAATTGTTTAATAATTTTTAATATATGGAATCAAATAGTTCCATATATGAGCCCTTAGATGAAAACGCTGGTCTCAATTGTTGGCACAAAACTTTTGCAAGTATGTGCTGGTGCCTTGCTTCAAAGCCATACTCGGATTGAGAAGCCTCCGTTACTAACTGAACTGCCCGTTCCACACATTGGGAATGTGAAGGAAAATCTGGCAAGTTAATCTTTTCACCAGTTAACAATGAATTCTGTAATCCATCGTCAGAAAAGTCTAGTGTGAGTGGTGGCTCACAGACTCCATTTACTGACAAATCAATTAAATCAGTCCAGTGCACAGCTTTAAAGTTGATCATTGGGATCTTTTAAAATCTTTTCTTGACTGGCTTCCCTCTTCTGAAAGAATATAAAAAATAATTTGAGTTTAATTTTAAAATGCAATTTGTTCTGCTTTAATAATATTTGGTGAAATCAGATGTAATCTTTAAAATGTTTCAATAAATTGGCACAAGTACTTCAACCAGTTTTGTATGAATAAATATAAATGTACCTAATGGCCAAAATTCTTTTTATACCCTCTTCTCTCACTTCAGGTTCATCAAATTTCACCATTGAAAATAAAACATTCTCCAGAAGTAATGCCAAGGCATTATACTGGAGGTTTTTTAATGTAATCATTTGAACCTCAATTGGTTTCTTTCGTATCCTGTCAATCATATTGTAAATATAAATTTGCTGGTGATGGAACTTGTTACTTTTTTAAATTCAAACCAACAAATAGCATAAACATTCACAATAAAATTTATCAAATTGTATAGTTTGGTCGAAAGATTCTGTGGATATGCCCCATGAGTCCATAGGCACATGAGCCTGATGGCCAAAGTTAACCACCTTGCCTGGTTTAATGGACCAATTTTCCACGATGCAAATCTAGGGTCCACCTTACCTCTAGAAATACCAACTGTATATTCATAGAGTAGTCTTTGGTCACTATTAAGGCTATCCTTATCTTTCATTCCAAAATGAAACTCCAGGGGATTCTCAACAGCTGAAAAAGATGTCTGGGGTAAATTATGGCAATCATTTGCACATAATTTACCCAATGGACCATTGAATGTAGTGTGGCTTTTTGTGGTGCCATCTAAATGTTTGAATAGAGCTCTAAATGGAAGTTCATTTTGATGTAAGGAGCAACCAATTGTGTGAAGATTTATTTATTTATTTTTTTCTAAAAGTGTAACAAGTCCACCTTCACAGCCTATATTTGCATTCGTATTGTCAACAAGGACAGCCTTAATAGTGTACCAGTTGCACCAATATCAGGAAGAACCCTGTGAGTCAAATATATACTCTCATTTGGTGTCTCCTTTGTGATTGTCAAGTGGCATTAGGTCCTTTGGCTTTTTTCAGAATTTTACTTCCATTTTCCTCCACTGATTCCTTGTAGTGTAGTGTGTCTTTTTCCTCCCATCAACTCCTATACAAAGAAGATTCTCCACATTTTCATTATGCTTTTCATAGGCATTTGTTTTCACTTTAGCCTTTGCTCTATTTTACATTTATCCATATAGATATTCTTTATATCTATATTAGGGATAAAAAGGCCAATAGCCCTCAAATCCAAGAGCAAGGCATGGGCAAGGCTGGCTCCAAGATTAGAAAATATATCACCCCTAACTCAAGCATATACCTTGGAATTTTTGTGAGGTTATCAGGCACTTGGAGAGGACTATATAGCTGTTTATAATCCTCTGTTTCATCACTTGGAGAAGATGAGTAAGAATGGGAAGAATCACCCTGAACATATAATGTTGAAGCTATTGGTGGGGATATCTTCATACTTTTTTGTTGGCTTTTTTGTCAGAGGACAAGTGCAGATGATGTGCTTAGTCTGACAATTTTCTTTGGTGCATTTGACATTAATATTGTCACAACTTAAAATTGGCAGGTTGCACGAACATGATGATATATCAAAAAATGTATCCAACTTTTCCTTCCAGAATTTTATTTGGGCAGCAGGTAGATGTTTCCAACTTATTTACTTTGCCTTCTGAAAGCATAGAATTTTCACCTTGTTGACAACACTAATTTCCTTTAACAAAGGCAAACGAGGGTTGACAGCCTTCCAAATATCTATCACGTCCTTTGGTATTAATTTAGAAATAGCTAAACAAGAAAGGTGGGGATAAGTGTTCATTAAAAAAATAGCTGTATTGAATTATTTGTCGACAAGTTCCTGTCTCAGTTTTATCGAATGGTGATGGTAAACCTGAAAATCTAATTGCACCTTTATTTCGAGTGGAAACTCCAGTGTTTTTTCCTGCCATTTTTTAATCAAAATATCTGTAAAAAGAATATATATATATATATTGTCTGAAAATACACGAAGATGTTTTAAAAAAATTGTAAATAAATTTCGAAATTCATTAAAAAAAAGTAATAATGTTTACTTACCAAACAACAGTATTATACTGTTTAGTTCCAAAATTAACTCGTAATCCGACTTTTCACTTAAAAAAACACTAAATTTTAAAATATGAATGAATTACAATAATTATAAAATGTTTGAATATTTTAATAGTATGTCTACTTTGCGAAATATATATATTTGTATTAATTATAAGGGTAAAAAACATAAACAAACCGAAGTACTCCGGAGAAATATTTACCACCGGTGAAAGCCGAAAAAATATCCGGTAAATAAAACGAGGTTTAGTAAGTCGTTATTTGTATTTTGAACTATATATTTTAATGTATTTTATTTTTGTTTTTGGTCATTTAATTAAACATAATATGAAAATGGATAATAAACTTAAAAATATCAATTATTTAATAAATTTTATTATTTAATTTTCCTGTAGTCTCAGTTTTAATTTTATGGATACAGGTTTCCAGCGTCACCGATATCACGACTAAAATCACAAAATATTATATCTTTAAATGCGATTTCGCAAAAAAATACAAAATTTTGGAAAAAAATATTTCGTGGGGTAATTTCTGATGTTATTTTGCAACTTTCACCGCGTTATTATTTTTACAGTTCCAAAATCGACCTACCCTACTGTCCATGTATGCTGTATATGGAAGTGTACAAAAGGTACTCTATACATATGCTACATATATACAAAAGGTATTGCCTTCTAATACTACTTATGTAAGTGGTCTACATGGGCAGCAGATGCAAAGTGGAAGAAAGTTTCTGTCTTAACAAATTGCAGATGGAAGCATACAAAAGTTATTGTCTTCTTATGCAGCAGATAGAAGTGTTCAAAGGAACTGTCTAAGGTACTCAGTACATATGTTTCACATGGAAGTGTTCAAAAGGTAATATCTAGAAATGCTGCAGATGTGCAAAAATGTCTGTCTATGTACTCAGTACATATGCTGCAGATGGGAGTGCACAAAAAGTGCAGTCTACACATGCAATAGATGGAAGTATAGAAAAAGCACTTAGTACATACTCTGCATATAGAAGTGTGTAAAAGGCACTGTCAATACATGCTGCATATGGAAGTGTACAAAAGGTTCTTTTTACATAACCAGCAAATGGAAGTTTACAAAAGACACTCTCAACACATGCTGCTTATGGAAGTGTACAAAAGATGATGTCTACACATGCTACAGATGGATGTGTAAACTGTTAGTGGCTTCTCATACTGCAGATCAAAGTGTACAAAAGACACTGTCTACACATGCTACAGCTGGAAATGTACAATAGGTTCTGTCTATACATGATGCAGATGAAAGTGTACAAAGTTTCTGTCTACTTATTCTGCAGATAGAAGTGTACAAAAAGTACTGCAAACATATATTGCAGATGAAAGTATAGAAAAAGCACTGTATACACATGTTGCCAATGGAAGTATACAATTGGAACGCACTGCACATACTACAGATGGAACTGTATAAAAAGTACTACCAACACATTCTGCAGATGTTACAAAAGTTACTGTCTACCCATGCTGCAGACATAAATGTACAGAATACCTTTTGTACACATCCATAGGAGTGTACAAAGGGGTTTACAGATAGAAGTGTTCAAAAGGTACTCGGTATATATGCTTCATGTGGAAATATAGAAAAGGTGCTGTCTTTACATGGTGCCAATGGAAGTGTATAAAATATTCTGCCTAAACACGCTACAAGTTGAAGTGTTTAAAAGATGCTGTCTAGACATGCTGCGGATGGAAGTGTATAAAAAGTACTGTCTACATATCCTACAGATGGAAATATTCAAAAGGTACTCACTATACATGCTACTGAGTTACATAATGCCTTCCCATATTGCAGATAGAATTGTAGAAAAGATTTCGTCTACACATGTTATAGATGGAAGTTAACAAAAGATACTATCTATATATCCTACAGATGGAAGTGCACAAATGGTACCAACTATACATGCTGCAAATGGAAGTATACAAAATGTACAGTTTACACATGATACAGATGGAATTGTACAAAATTTACACTCTAAATATGCTGCGTATAGAAGTGTGAAAACAGTTCTGCCCACACATACAGCAGGTGGAAGGATACAAAATCTACACATCCTGCACATGGAAGAGTAAAAAATCTACACATCTTTCAAATGGAAGAGTACAAAAATTTCTATCTACACATGTTGCAGATGGAAGTGTACAAACAGTACAGCCAACATATACTGTAGATAGAAGTATACAAAATATACTCTCTACACATGCTGCAAGTGGAAGTATGCAAAAAGTTCTATTTAAACATGCTGCTGGTGAAAGTGTACATGAGGTAGTTTCCACACATATGACAAATGCAAGTGTACAAAATATGGTGCAGATGGAAGTGTACAAATGATACTCTCAACACATGATACAGATGAAGGTGTACAAAAGCTTATGTCAGCAAATGTAGCTACTGACTATAAAGTTTGCTAAAGAAAATGTACAAAAGGTATTGTGCACACATGCTGCCGACAAAAGTGTACATAAGCTACTGTTCACAGAAAATGTAGAAACACTTCTGCTAACCCAACATACAGATGGAAAAGTTCAATAGATACTGCCTGTACATGCTGCAAATGGAATTGTACAAAATGTACTGTCTCCATATGCTGCAGATGGAAATGTATAAATGGCACTACCTACACATGCTGCAGATGGAAGTGTAGAAAAGTTTCAGTCCATACATGCTGCAGGTGGCTGTGTTCAAAAGCTAACTTCTTAAAACTTTACAGAAAGAAGTGTGTAAAAGTTACCATCTGTACATGCAGCCGACAGAAGTGTACAAATGGTACTGTCTATGCATACAGCAAATGGAAGCATGCAAAAGTTATTTCTACACATACTGCAGATGGAAGTGTACAAAAAGTACAGTATTATATGCTGCAGATGGAAGTATGAAGAAGTTTCTGTCTATATATGCTGCAGATAGAAGTGTACATCAGTTACTGTCTAAATAGGCAGCAAATGCAAAGTGGATGAAAGTTTCTGTCTACACATGCATCAGATAGAAGCTTAGAAAAGGTTCTGCTAAAACATATTGCAGATGTGAAGTGGAGAAATGTTCTGTCTGCACATGCTACAAATGGAAGTGTACAAATGATACTACAGATGAAAAGAAACAAAAACTTCTGTTTCTTTATGCTGCTAATGAATATTGATAAAAGGTTCTATTTACTTGGATTGTAGATGCACGTGAACGAAATGTTCTGTTCAAATATTCAGAGATGAGAATCTCTCAGATTTATAAATTTTTGGCAACTATTTTTGAAATCTTTGTTAATTTCATTTTTTTAATTCATGATTATTAATTATACATGTTAAACTTGCATAATTTGGAAGTCTCCTGTATCTGTACTTACTCTTATAACAGTGCAAGTGTATACTAAACTATCATATTCATACTGACATGAAAATTTGACAGTTTCCTATAACACTATCAAATCTATCTGTTCATCAGAAACAATTGCCATCATATAAGCTATCTGAAATCAGAATTTTTATTTTAAACAGTATGATCAAAAAAGTAATTTAATGCTGATACCTTCACTTTTTCATCATTATCCATTCATTTTCAAAGTAATTTTTTAAAAATAAGTAACAATATTCATATGAAAACTCCTTTAGAAAAACAAGAAATTGTCATTATTCTTGGGTCTTGTAAATTGATATTGAAATAAATCTTAATTTCTTTTTTCTTATTTTAATGAAAAGATTAAATTCTTTGATTGTATTCAAGAAAACCTAAACCTCAGTTTTATAAGTAATTAAACATTAATGACTACTTATTCAGAGGCAAGGCTTTTACTAGATTTGCAGTCTAATTATAAGAGTGCAAGTGCTATACTTTCAATTATAAGAAATTTTTTTTGAAAGGTGGAGTTGCTAACACCAACCTGGTTTTGAATTCAATGCCTTCTTCTAGATTGGTTACCAATCAAAGGTCAGGGTCTTAGTCCGTATGACTATTTTGCCCAAAGCTAGAGGAAGAAGCCTCAACTTAACTAAAACACAGTATGCTGGTCCCATTTTTTATTCTAATAACAATTACATAACTTTCAGATTCCTAAATATGTCTATATGTAATATGTATGATGTGGAGTTATCTTCTTGGTCATTAGTTGGAAATACCATCTAATCAGGGTTCAATAATAGAAGAGATGAAAGGTGCATTACAAATTCAGAAGTATTCTCAGATTGTTTTGAATGGTAATAAATGCCATGATTAGGTTATATGGTGGACATTGCTTGTAGTGTAAATGTAAACATAACATGAGTTTTTAAAGTCTTTGTTTTCATGTGACAGGGAAAAAGTCCATGAAAAAAACGTGGACAAAAGCATATAGCTTTTATTTGTAGCAAGAAAATTTTGTATGGTTGAACAAAAAGATAACCTAACCTCATAGATACAAAATAAGGTTCAAGTTTAATATCATACTTACATTGTCAATCAAACCTTTTGGCCAAAAACTTAAAAAGTTTTAGAATTTTCAAAACAATTATATGCTAAAAATATGCTCCAAAGTTTCAGCAGTAATCACAGAAAATTTAATGGTCATAGCTCTAGCCATCTTTGAGTTATATGATGATAGAAACATGGGCAAAAAAGATATTTGGTAAATTACAGTACATTTTATTAATTATCCAGTGTAATGGGGGAAGAAGTTTTAAAAATAATTTAAAAAACCCATGAATATTCACAAATTCATACAAACGGTTATGTTGAAATAAAAAAATGTTGTCTCATAAAAGTGATTATTTATTTCTCTTCAAAAGTTGTTGCTTTATTTAGAATTTTCATTACTCAAACCAACAAGATATCAGTAGAGTTTAATGCTATGCTTGGACACTTCATTTAAAAGTCTGATTTGTCTTTTTTCTTATTTTATTTCTTTGTTAATTGCATTTTAGTTTTAAAAAATAAATGTATGTACCTTGAAAGCTAAAATCTTGAATAATGATTTGTACCCCATAAAAGTTTGAAAGAAAAGATTTCTTTTTATTTGGTTTGGTATTCTGATCTAATACTTATGATTTTTAAATAGATCTATTTGATCCATAGATGGGTCCCAAACAGGTGCTACCACTCCAGGTTAAAGAAGACCTGAGAATAATGGCACACTCCCAAGAGCTCCATAAGCAGTTTAGTGTCATGTCCATAACACTTTTTATTTGGTACTAGACAAGTTCCAATAGTAGATCCTACAAAATCATCATTCAGTAGCAAATTAGAGCAGAAATTGCTTTATTCTATAAGAGTATTCTAAGTGTATTGCTCTAATAAATGTTATATATATATATATATATATATATATGAGGAACCTTCAATAAGTTTCCGGACTTTTTTCGTATAGGCACCTTTATTGATAGTACACACATGAAACTCTTGTCCATTTTAAAGTAATCTCCTCCGGCTGCAATGCACTTCTTGTACCGTTCCAACAACTTCTGGAAGGCCCCATGGAAGTCCTCTTGTGTGAGCATATCAATGACCTTCGTCATAGCCTTTTTCATCTCCTCAATTGTCTCAAAACGACAGCCTCTGAGCTTAGGGAATAACCAAAAGTCACAGGGAGCAAGGTCTGGACAATAGGGAGGGTGACGAACTGTCTTGATGCCCATCTTGGTCAAATAGTCAGTGACAAGGATGGAGTAGTGGACTGGTGCATTGTCCTGGTGGAAATGCCACTGACCTGATTTGAAGAGTGCTGGCCTCTTCCGACAGAATCTCTTCCTGAACTCCCTTAAAATCTCAACATAGTATTCCTTGTTGACTGTAGTATGTAGATCATGCCAGTACTGCCAAAAAAAGGATCATCAAAAGTTTGTGGGTGGATTTGCTCTGTCTGGCCTTCTTGGGTCTGGGAGAGCCAGCATGCCTCCACTGGGAACTTTGTCTCTTGGTCTCTGGGTCATAGCAGTAGATCCAACTTTCATCGCAGGTCACCAGAGCATCAAGAACTGCGGGATCTGAATTGATCAGCTCGACCATCTCCCTGCTGTCATGACAACATCTTTCTTTCTAATATTCTCTGAGCACCCTTGGAACAAACTTTGCGCAAATCTTCTGCATCTTCAGTTCCTCGCGAATAATTGTGTATACAGTTGCCACACTGGCATCAAACTGTGCACTTATTGTCTCTATAGACACATGACGGTCCTTATCCATTTATTTGGCCAATCAACTCTGGTGTTCTGACTTTCTTACTCCTCCTACACCTTTCATCATCCCTCACAGACTCCCTGCCTTCCTTGAATCTCTTATGCCACTCAAAAACTGATGCTCGATTCATGCAAGATGCTCCAAAAGCAGTCTGAAGCATTCCATACGTTTCTGTGACAGTTTTTCCAAGTTTCAAAGAGCATTTTATTGCATATCATTCTTCTAAAGTGTCCTCACGTCTGGACTGGTAGTTGCTTCTGCATGGAAGTGGCCGCCGGTGCAAGAAAGTAGATTAGATTAAGAGGCTGGTTGTTGTGTCTGCTGCATTGTGCCGTCTCAGGGGTGTTTGGATAGACTTTCTGAGTAGCCCCGAAAAGGGCTTTTAAGCTGAGAGGCTGGCAATCTTCCTGCTTAATTCATTTGCAGGGTCGACATGCTTATCGGCTCCGCAACACAACATCAAAAAATTTCAACATCAAGGACATGAGTAAACTACATCACTTCTTGAGTGTTAAAATTACTTATCCAGTGTCTGGGAATGTATGGATCGGACAAATAGCATACACAGTGGAAATTTTGAAAAGATTTCATGTAGAAATTTCAGAATCTGTGACAACTCCTATTGATGCTTGAGCAAAGCACTCAAGAAAACAAGCTAATTAATCAAGAATTGAATCAATCAGCACCAGGAAGCTTACTTTATCTAACAACTAGAACACGACCTGATATTGTATATGCTGTCAGCTATGTCGCAAGATTTTGTTCCCAGCCTATACTGGAATACTGGAAGTATGTAAAACATATCATGCGTTATCTAAATGGTACACGTAAAATATGGATTTACTGTATGACAAGGAGAAGGCAAACAATCTCATGAGATATTCAGATAAAAACTAGGCTGGTGATCTAGATGACCGGAGGTAACCACAGGATATCTGTTTAAATTAAGCGGAGCGGCTGTCAGCGGGAGGAGTAAAAAGCAAACTTGTGTTGCATTATCAACAGTTGAAGCAGAATATATTGCAATTGCAAATGCAGCATAAGAGACAGTATGGATTCAGCATCTTCTGTGTGATCTGCTTAATAATGACTCACTTGGACCATCAGTCATTTATGAGGATAACCAATCCTCAATATGTATGGCAAAGAATCCACAATACCATGGACGAGTGAAACATATTGACATTAAGTTTTATTACGTCCGAGAACAGGTTGAGATGAAGAACGTTAAATTGGAATACTGTCCAAGTAAGAATATGATTGCTAATGTGCTAACTAATGGACTAGTGAGTGTACAATTTGCGAAGTTCAGAAAATTCTTTTAGACAGAATAAGATATTATCATTGGAATCTGATTTATTTATCCGAACCCTTTTCTTTTATAATAATCACTTATCTGTCCTTAGTTTCTCGTTAATTGTTTTTGTTTGGGGCGTTTTGTAGTTATAGTATAAATAAACGTACTTTGTACGGTTATTCAGTAGAATATGTTGCGGAGCCGATAAGCGCGTCGACTCCGCAAATTATTTAAGTGTAAAATCCGTGTGTGTGTGCGGATGGCCGAAGACAACGGAGGAAGATAAAAGGCAAGATAACAGATACAACAAAGGTGACGATTTTATTTGCCGGAATTACAAACGTGTATGTAAATGTCCGTGGCGGTTGTATGTGGTCTTCAGCTAGGATGGGTTACGTCGTTAGCTGGTATGGTCGAGTTGTAGTTGTAGTTGTGCGCAGCAGGACGTTCGACGAGGTTAGCTGGCGTAGGTCGAGTCGGGGAGATACAGCTGGATGTTTGATGCTGGTAAGCTGAGATCGGTCGGGTCGTTGGATACAGCTGGATGGTCGTTGCGGACAGCTGAGGTCGGTCGGCCGTTGGTAAATCGATGTCCCGGTTTTGACATTTCGTTGGGTTAACTGGGGGGGATATCGATCTGTTTGCTAGCCCGTAACAGCGAGTCGTTACGTGGGCCGGATGTTGCAATGCTAGTCTAGTACGTAACAGCGAGTCGTTACGTGGACTAGATGCTGCATTGCTAGGGTAGTCCGTAACAGCGAGTCGTTACGTGGACTAGATGCTGCGTTGCTGGGGCAGTCCGTAACAGCGAGTAGTTACGTGGACTGCATCGCCGGGGCGTCGTGGTCGGTAGCTATGGCTTTGTCGTGCCAGATAGCTGTGCAGGCGTATCGTTTACAGTAGCTATGGCTTTGTCGTGCCAGATAGCTGTGCGGGCGTATCGTTAACAGAATCTATGGCTTTGTCGTGCCAGATAGCTGGGCGGGCGTATCGTTTACGGTAGCTATGGCTTTGTCGTGCCAGATAGCTGTGCGGGCGTATCGTTGACAGTAGCTACGGCTTTGTCGCGCCAAAGCTGTGCGGACGTATCGAGGCGGTGGCTAAGGCTGTTTCGCGCCAAAGCTCTGCGAACGTATCGAGGTGGTAGCTAAGGCTGTTTCGCGCCAAAGCTGTGCGGACGTATCGAGGCGGTGGCTAAGGCTGTTTCGCGTCAAAGCTGTGCGGACTTATCGAGGCGATAGCTAAGGCTTTTCGCGCCAAAGCTGTCTGGACGTATCGAGGCGGTATCTAAGGCTTGCGCGCCAAAGCTGTGCAGATATGTCGAGACGATAGCTAAGGCTTGCGCGCCAAAGCTCTGCACTGTCGAGCGAACAGGCCAGGAGGCCGAGGCTAAGAGTGGCGTTATCTTAGCGCTGCGCGGATGGTGGAGCGGTAGCTAAAGGCCAACCCCTGCCTTTAGCGCTGCGCGGCCAAACGGACGAGCGGAACCGAGTGATGGTTAAGACCGGCTGGTCTTAGTGAGTCCTCTTTGTGTTTGCCTCCAGGCCGTCTATTTCAACTGGTCATTAATTACAAGTTAGAGATGCTCCGACCCGCAGAAGGTGACCTCTCATAGCCCTTAAAAAGGACCGTAAAAAAAAGGTTGTTGAATCTACCACTAGAAGTGGCGGTTAGGTGGGTGCAACCACGATAACGTAGGACCCGAGCCTCGTGGAGCCGAGTGGCCCCTGAGAGCGTCCGCGTAGACCTCTGTTATTTATCGTTGCGTCCCACCAACGCACGAATATGGCACAAGGCCGTTTTTAAGGTGGGTCCGGTCGCAGGGCCGAAGCCCACACGCGTCCGGCAAGGCCAATAATACCTTCGGCCCCGCCGGCATTCCCCTTTTTGGGGCGCCTCGGGCGCCAGGCAATAAACCCAACGCCCCCGAAGGGGGTAGAAGCCTGGCGGGATAGCCCCCTGAGGCCGGAGGAAATCTCCAGTGCCGAGGCACACCCGGCAGAACCGCCCAGAGGTAAGACGGCCTACCGAATGCAACCCAAGAACTGGAGAGGAAAGGCCACACACAAACGCCTTAGAGCGTCCGCGGGGACCTCTGTATTTATCGTTGCGTTCCACCAACGCACGAATATGGCACAAGGCCGTTTTTAAGGTGGGTCCGGTCGCAGGGCCGAAGCCCACATGCGTCCGGCAAGGCCAAAAATACCTTCGGCCCCGTCGGCATTCCCCTTATTGGGGCGTCTCAGGCGCCAGGCAATAAACCCAACCCTCCCGAAGGGGGTATAAGCCTGGGTTGATGGCCCCCTGAGGCTGGAGGAACTCTCCAGTGCCGAGGCACACCTGGCAGAACCGTCCAGAGATAAAACGGCCTACCGAATGCAACCCAACAACTGGAGAGGAAAAAAGGTCCGCGGGGACCTCTGTACTTATCGTTGCGTCCCACCAACGCACGAATATGGCACAAGGCCGTTTTTAAGGTGGGCCCGGTCGCAGGGCCGAAACCCTCACGCGTCCGGCAAGGCCAAAAATACCTTCGGCCCCGTCGGCATTCCCCTTTTTGGGGCGCCTCAGGCGCCAGGCAATAAACCCAACCCTCCCGAAGGGGGTATAAGCCTGGGTTGATGGCCCCCTGAGGCTGGAGGAACTCTCCAGTGCCGAGGCACATCCGGCAGAACCGTCCAGAGATAAAACGGCCTACCGAATGCAACCCAACAACTGGAGAGGAGAGGTCACAAACACCCTAAAAAAGAGCGGGGACCTCTGTATTTCTGTATTTATCGTTGCGTCCCACCAACGCACGAATATGGCACAAGGCCGTTTTTAAGGTGGGCCCGGTCGCAGGGCCGAAACCCACACGCGTCCGGCAAGGCCAAAAATACCTTCGGCCCCGTCGGCATTCCCCTTTTTGGGGCGCCTCAGGCGCCAGGCAATAAACTCAACCCCCCCGAAGGGGGTATAAGCCTGGGGGGATGGCCCCCTGAGGCCGGAGGAAATCTCCAGTGCCGAGGCACACCCGGCAGAACAGTCCAGAGGTAAGGCGGCCTACCGAATGCAACCCAAGAACTGGAGAGGAAAGGTCACAGACACCCTAAAAAAGAGCGGGGACCTCTGTATTTATCGTTGCGTCCCACCAACGCACGAATATGGCACAAGGCCGTTTTTAAGGTGGGCCCGGTCGCAGGGCCGAAGCCCACACGCGTCCGGCAAGGCCAAAAATACCTTCGGCCCCGTCGGCATTCCCCTTTTTGGGGCGCCTTAGGCGCCAGGCAATAAACCCAACCCCCCCGAAGGGGGTATAAGCCTGGGGGGATGGCCCCCTGAGGCCGGAGGAAATCTCCAGTGCTGAGGCACACCCGGCAGAACCGCCCAGAGGTGAGACGGCCTACCGAATGCAACCCAAGAACTGGAGAGGAAAGGTCACAAACACCCTAAAAAAGAGCGGGGACCTCTGTATTTATCGCCGCCTGAAGCCTTTTTCATATGGAAGAAAAGGAACTCCACTTCTGTCGCGCCACGTGGATAGAAAGTTCTTCTACAAAAAATGGACGTAGAAAATAAGTACTTCTATGGTCCGGTATAGGCTAGCGAAGAGTATTACCTCCATTTTTATTGAATTATTTTTGGCAGAAGTGTTTTGCAAATGTTGATAAGTATTAATTTATCTCTTTCTTAGCTGTAACGGACCGTTAGAGTCGAAAAATGGCTTCATCATTTCCGGCCGCGCCCGGATGTTATTTCTCTAGGGCGAAAGGTATAATCCGATCTGTTTACGTTCGTATGCCGGTCGCGGCAAATATGTGTTTGTCTGCTTTTTGAGATTTTTCTTTTCCACAACTCGGACATGAAACTGATTACACACATCCACATACACAAAGGTACGTTTAAGTTTACTATTCGAAATGTCCTAACATTGTTGTCCCTCACAAAAGTCAGAGCGGCAAATCGAAACATACACTGACACATCTGGCTCTGACTTAAACCCAAATCAATCAAAATTAATCCTGGGTATGATCAGTGCCAAGGATCCTCACCATGAAACACACCCTTCGAACGAATCGCCTACAATCTCCATTAACTCGCTCAACTCGGATAAGAAAGATAAATTCTGTACAGCAAATCTCAACATTAACAGTCTTATGGTTGATTTAAAAATTGACTCAAAATGTACTCCTCAAAACTATATACAACAAACTACATTGACATCCAAAACCTCAGTCAACCTCACTTATTCTCACTGCATACAACAACACTAGCATTCTTGTTCTAGACAAATTCATTGCCTCTGTAATTCACAAAATAAAATCCCTCCAGTTATGTTCATAATAGCTGACACAGATTCTCAAGCTGTTTCAGGTGCTGATACCAGTGAGAAACTTCAACTAATCAAACAGATTTTTAGGATTAATACAAATCTATTTGCATTCCTCAGAAAATATCAGGTATTTTGGTGAAATATCTGATATTTTGGGAAAATTGGAACTTTGAGCACAGCACAACATCAATCTTCCCTGAAAGGGTCCCTTTGCGTTGAAATAAAGGTTAAAAGCAGAACATGATAGAATTAATAAAATGGGCATCAAGAAACCAGTTAGGGAACCTACCAAATGAGTAAACTCCCTTGTAATGGGAATGTCAAATAGCTCTCGATGCATTTATCTTGGTCCCCCGCAACTTAAACAAAGCTGTAGAGTGGAACATTTTCAATTTCCTACTGCATGAGGAAATCTTTACGAATATGCATGGTGCAAAATACTTCTCTAGGATTGATGTAATAATGACTTTTAGCAGATTCCTGTTGATAAGGATAGTTCAAAATTACTCATGCTTGATACTCTCTTTGATCATTTTAGATTTATTCGCCTGTGTGACGTAATATCAATATAAAATCCCAGCTTCAGATTTTATATGCATGTAAGAAAGAAAAAAAACCAGCGAGCGAAAATGCATTTTTTCTCTTTTTATTTCCCGTCTTTCAGTTTATGAGTAAAAAAAGAAAAAAGAAAAGTCTTTAGTTAATATCTATTAGCGAGCTTAAATGTATTCCCTCTGTTCTCCCTGATTTCAAACTCTAGCCAAATGTGAGTTGCGTAGCCAACAGTATCTGGATCTTTTCTATTCACTTTACCCAAGGTCTATAGCGGTCGCAATCTGACCCAAAGTACATGCGACCTGTAACATCGACAGCATATATCCACGTAAATCAAACATTCCCGCAAACATTAAGTCCACAACACAGAATACAAGCGACAGGTGTTACGTGTGTAGACGTTAATATGAAATGAAGACAACACAGAGCTAGGGAGAACAGCGACTATCTTTATTGAGTCGTCATACAGGAAGTAGTGTTCCTCGTATGAGGAGAGTTACCCAGACCAGGGGTCGGGATATGGAAGGCGACGGGGTGTGTGTATTGCTTATACACTTAACATCTCCCTCCTTATGGGGGGGAAAAGAAGACTTTTTTTTCTTTTCATTACTTTTCTTTGTGTGTGTGTGTGTGTGGTAGGGGATGGGAGGGGATGTGTCCTTGGTTGAAAAAAATGGGATGGTTATCTTCAGTGATCATATCTAGCAAGCTTTTTTATAACTCTGCCAGATCTTGTTTGTACTGGTCCCTCATTTGGCTGTTGGTATGCTGCTTCCATCTCATTCTCTCTGCTTATTTCTTTGTCTGAGGTGAGACTTTCTGCTTCTGGATGGCCGTAAGCAGTCGCTGTCGTTTGCTGTCTTGGGAATAAGTGTGTTGATCGCACTGTTTGGCGTAGAAACCGACGGTTGCGTCGGTATCTCTGTCCATTTTCATTCCCAACTTTGTACGATCGGCCAGTTAGTTTTTTTCTTATTGTGGCTTCCTACCACTCTCTTATGTGAGGTCTTAGAGGCTGGACCCGAACCTTGCTGCCAATGTGAATTTGGCTCAGTTTTATGCCTGTGCCCCGTCGCTTTAGTTTCCTGTCTTCTTTATTTTGTGCTTCATCATATGAGTATGGATAGCTGGGTTTTAGCAAGGTCTCTGTTGTTGGTACTATTGACTTTGAGCATCGGGCTAAAAGCCTTTGTACTGGGCTAGTGTTGAGACCTTCAGTTGGTATATTGCGAAGGTTCAGTAGCCCCAGCAGTAGATCCTCTCCTGAGGCCTTGCATTTCCGCATTAGGTGCTTCATTATCTTAACATCCGCCTCTACAGCACCGTTTTCTTGACTGTTGCCTGGGCATATCGTTTTATGTGTGAACGCCCAATCTAATGAGAATTTTCTGAATGCATCAGATGAGAATTGGGGTTCATTGTCTGAGACGAGAGTGTCTGGTATCCCATACCTGGCGAAATGGCCTCTAAGACGACTGATCACTGCATCTGAGGTTGAGTTGCTCAGCTTGTCTACCTCAAAATATTGCTGTGCTGATCCACTGTGACTAGATATTCACTTCCACCCCATGAGAAAATGTCAGCAGCGACTCGTTGCCAGGGTCTTTTAGGTACTTGTGTGATTTATGAAAGGCTCTGCTGGTTGACGATCTGCATATGTTGCACAGGTGGTGCCGGCTTGTTCATATTGCCGTATTTCAGCAGACATGCCTGGTAGAATATCAGGTCCCTCGCTCTTCTGAGGCAGGAGTTTATGCCTTGGTGGCCAACGTGAGGTTTTTGTTTCATTTCTGATCTCATGGCGAAGGGGATGACAATTCTCAGTCCTCTTAGTATCAGTCCATCTTATGCTCTCAACTCGTCCCGGTAGTCAAAGAACGGTTTTAATGAATCTGGCAATAGTCTTTTGTCACTGGGTCAGCCTGTAGCAATAACCTCGGCTAGTATTTTCATGATGGGGTCATCCAGTGTCTTGGATCTGGTCCCTGAGAGCATGCGGTCTTTGATGGTGTATCAAGTTGTTCACTATCATGAGCTCTTCTGCTTCTGGCTTAACTGTGGGTGCTCGTGAGAGTGCATCTGCTAGTGTAGTTTCTTTTCCTGGCTTGTATCTTATTGAGAAATCGTATTGCTGAGCACGTAGTAGCAAATTTTTAAGCCGTTTAGGTGCTTTTGCGAGTGGCTTCTGATAGATTGATACAAATGGCTTGTGGTCTTTCCTTGCATGTATGTAATGATGACATTTTTCCAGACCATACACCACTGCTAGGGTCTCTTTCTCAATTTGGGCATATCTCTTTTCAGTGTCCGATAGGGAATGGCTTGCGTAGGCAACTGGTTGCTCTTCTTGGATCAGAGCTGCTCCCAAGCCATACTCACACGCATCATTTTCAAGTATGAGTTCTTTAAGTGGGTCGTAATAGGAGAGCACCGGCGCTCTACTTATGAAATCTTTGGCCATATTGAAGGCAGATTGTTGTGATTCCGACCATATCCACGTGACATCTTTTTTTGTTAAGTCCTGGAGGGACTATCGTGAAGTTTGGGATAAATTTCCCAACATAATTGATCATGCCGAGAAATCTGCGCAGGTCTCCGACAGTCCCTAGGGATGGCATGTCAGTGATAGCCCGGACTTTCTCTGGGTTGACCACTATACACTCCTTGGTGATGCGATGTGCCATGAAAGTGATGGCATCTAGGTCAATCTCCAACTTCTCAGGGTTTAGTTTTACCCCTATTGTCTGACATTTCTGGAGTAGGTTATGTTCCTCCCGGTTTGTGCCATAAACCACCAGGTCATCGGTAATGATGATGATGCCTTTCATGTCCTGGAATTGCTCCACCAGCTTCCTTTTGAATATTTCGGCTGCAGAGTTTAGACCAAAAAGGTAGTCGACTAAAACATGTTTGGAATGTGGTCAAGTTGCTAGATGCTTCATCAAGTTCGACATGATAGGTCTGCCTTGGTGAATAACGTTACACCTCTCATGTCATGGAGGACATCTTCGAGGATAGGCATGATGTAGTGCTCTCACATGAGTGCTTTGTTGAGTTCATTGGGGTCCAGGCATATTTTTAAAGTTACATTTTTCATTCTTGTGAGGACGAGTGGGTTTTTTTACTGGCTCAATGACTCCCAATCTAGTCGGTCTGTTTAATTCTTCTTTGAGCTCTAGTCGTACCGCCACAGGTATTCTCCTATTGGACATTACAGCTAGAACAGCATCTGGCTTAAGTTGCAGGGTGGTAACACCTGGTAGCTTTCCGAGTTGCCCGTCAAACACTTCTCTGTAGTTCTTCTCTATGTTAACTGCTGCGATGCGGTGGAAATGTTACTGTTTTATCTCCACTAGGCCCATTTGTGTACTTCGCAAGCCCAGTAGGAGTTTACAGTCGTCTTCGTCTTTGAATACGACAAACTCCACTGAGTACATTTTGTGCGTCTTAGGGTTTTTAACGTTTTTACAGCATATTCCTAATGGTTTCATAAAGGATTTGTTCCACATCGTCAGAACCCCCTTGTATGGTTTTATTTCATTAGCAAACTTGGCAGGTAGTGTGTTGATGGTTGCTCCCGTGTCGATCTGGAAGATAATTTCCTGCTTGTCGAGGAGCGTGAGACACTTGGCGTCCTTTCTCTGTCTTTTCCTGGAATTCACTGCATTCACTCAGTGGGCGTATTCATCTTCATCATCCTCTGATGATGTGTCAAGGTGATGCACGCGTGGTCGTGGAGCATTGCACTTGCTTCTCTTTGAGATGTTTCTGCTCTGTTTAGGCACTTGTTGGGGCACTTCGACTTAAAATGGTCCTTCTTCTTGCATGCGTTGCACAGTTTACCATAGGCTGGACATCTGCTGCGTTTTGGTGCATGTAAATAGCCACAGAATAGGCATTCTTTTTTCGGGCTGGTTCCTTAGCTCCGTTGGTTTTGTATACTTTCATTACCTGAGCATCCTCTGTTCCCATGATTTGACTATGAATAAAGACCTTTTCAGCTGCCCTGCAAATGTCTACACTTCTGCAGGGTGAGGTTCTAGAGTTTCAGGAGATCTTGATTCATTCTTTGATTGCAGATGCCTTCCATATGTTGGTCCCTCAGCATTGAGTCATTGCATTTATAACAAAAATTGCAAGTCCTTGATAGGACTCTTAAATCATTATAGAAGATGTCGAAAGCTTCACCTTCATCCTGTTTCCTCTGGCGGAAAGCAAATCTCTCGTACGTTTCATTGACGATTCCGACAGCGTATTCACTTAGGGTTTGCTGTATATCTTGTAAAGTACGATCCGAATCTGGGGTGTCAAACTGTATACGTTGGTATATCCTCAGGGCGTCGTCGCCGAAACAGTTTGCCGCGACCGGCCTACGAACGTAAACAGATCAGATTACTCCTTCGTCCCAGAAAAATTAAATCCGGGTACGGCCGGAATTGACGAAGCTCTTTGTCGATTCTAACCGGCTGTTACAGCTAAGAAAGGAATGAATTAACATTTATCAACATTTGCAAAACACTTCTGTCAGAAATAATTCTATGAAAATGGAAGTAATACTCTTCGTTAGCCTATAACGGGCTATAGAAGTACTTATTTTCTAAGTCCATTTTTTATGGAAGAACTTTCTATTTATGTGGCGCCGCAGAGGTGGAGTTTCCTTTCTTTCATATGAAAAAGTCTTCGGCGGCGAGAATTCAGAGGTCCTGCGGACCTTTTTTCCTCTCCAGTTGTTGGGTTGCATTCGGTAGGCCGTTTTATCTCTGGACGGTTCTGCCAGGTGTGCCTCGGCACTGGAGAGTTCCTCCGGCCTCAGGGGGCCATCCCCCCAGGCTTATACCCCCTTTGGGGGGGTTGGGTTTATTGCCTGGCGCCTGAGGCGCCCCAAAAAGGGGAATGCCGACGGGGCCGAAGGTATTTTTGGCCTTGCCGGACGCGTGTGGGCTTCGGCCCTGCGACCGGGCCCACCTTAAAAACGGCCTTGTGCCATATTCGTGCGTTGGTGGGACGCAACGATAAATACAGAGGTCCCCGCGGACGCTCTAGGGCGTTTGTGTGTGGCCTTTCCTCTCCAGTTCTTGGGTTGCATTCGGTAGGCCGTCTAACCTCTGGGCGGTTCTGCCGGGAGTGCCTCGGCACTGGAGATTTCCTTCGGCCTCAGGGGGCCATCCCCCCAGGCTTATACCCCCTTCGGGTGCGGTTTATTGCCTGGCGCCTGAGGCGCCCCAAAAAGGGGAATGCCGACGGGGCCGAAGGTATTTTTGGCTTTGCTGGACGCGTGTGGGCTTCGGCCCTGCGACCGGGTCCACCTTGAAAACGGCTTTGTGCCATATTCGTGCGTTGGTGGGACGCTTCGATAAATACAGAGGTCCCCGCGGACTTTCTCCAAATCTATGTATGGCACTAGACCTTGGTGTCTAGTTCAAGCCATAACCCGGCATACGTGCCCGGACCCACATTTGGGTTCGTGAAACTGCTTGCCTCATCAGGCTCACATTGCACCGAGTGAGCCGATGAGCAGCATTGACCAGCAGGGTTCGAGTCTAGGCTCGTTCCCGACCTTCCCCTCCCCTTTATCCCCACTTTAATCGGCCTTCGGGCTTTTGACCTTGTGTCAAGTCGTGTCTGGTGGGAGGCAGCGACAAATAGTCCCCTCGGACTTTCTCAAAACCTACTTATGGCACTAGACCTTGGTGTTTAGTTCAAGCCATAACCCGGCATACGTGCCCGGACCCACATTTGGGTTCGTGAAACTGCTTACCTCATCAGGCTAACATTGCACCAAGTGAGTCGATGAGCAGCATCGACCAGCAGGGTCCGATTCTCGTCTCCTTCCCGACCTTCCCCTCTGCTTTAATCCCACTTTAATCGGCCTTTAGGCTTTTGACCATGTGTCAAGTCGTGTCTGATGGGAGGCAGCGACAAATAATCAAAGGTCCTGCGGACTTTCTCGAAACCTATGTATGGCACTAGACCTTGGTGTCTAGTTAAAGCCATAATCCAGCATACGTGCCCGGACCCACATTTGGGTTCGTGAAACTGCTTGCCTCATCAGGCTCACATTGCACCAAGTGAGCCGATGAGCAGCATAGACCAGCAGGGTTCGAGTCTCGGCTGGTTCCCGACCTTCCCCTCCCCTTTATCCCCACGTTAATCGGCCTTCGGGCTTTTGAACATGTGTCAAGTCGTGTCTGGTGGGAGGCAGCTACAAATAAACAGAGGTCCCCGCGGACTTTCTCGAAACTTATGTATGGCACTAGACCTTGATGTCTAGTTCAAGCCATAACTCGGCATATGTGCCCGGACCCACATTTGGGTTCGTGAAACTGCTTACCTCATCTGGCTCACATTGCACCAAGTGAGCCGATGAGCAGCGTAGACCAGCAGGGTTCGAGTCTCGGCTGGTTCCCGACCTTCCCCTCCCCTTTATCCCCACGTTAATCGGCCTTCGGGCTTTTGACCATGTGTCAAGCCTTGTCTGGTGGGAGACATTGGCAAATAGTCCCCTCGGACTTTCTCGAAACCTATGTATGGCACTAGACCTTGGTATCTAGTTCAAGCCATAACCCGGCATACGTGCCCGGACCCACATTTGGGTTCGTGAAACTGCTTGCATCATCAGGCTAACATTGCACCAAGTGAGCTGATGAGCAGCATAGACCAGCAGGGTTCGAGTCTCACCTGATATCTGTGCCCGAGTCATAAGGATGCCCAAGTCCCATTCATCCCGGAGGAAGATCATGTAGCGTCCTTCTTGAATGAAAGCTTATAACATTTTCGTCGTGTACCCATCTGAAATTGTACGCATCTGCAAATGACTTGAGTCTATTTCGTCGCTATTCATCTATAAAAATAACTTTCTTATATCTTGAACTCCGTTCGACCAACTTTGGGTTACACTTCAAATTCATCCTTCAACGAATTGTAAGTTAACCCCTTTTTTCTCATAAATTGATATTATCTGTAAAAATGTATTCTTCGCTCGTTGATTAGATATACATAAATAGAAGTCCTTTCCCTCATTAAGTTCTGTTCTTTTGTTCTGGATTTTCCTTCTTGTATTCATGTAAATAAACCTTGTTATATTTAAAACTTTTAACTTGTGCTATCTTCTGTATTTTCGCTAGTGTGCTTATTGATTGTCTTTCTTTGTTTTCGCTGGCGTCTTGAGAAGGAGTCTCCTTTTTACTTAAATCTGAGATCTCAATTATTTTATTCTTGTTCCGTAAGCGTTTTCGTCGTTCCAACAAGCATGCATGCGTAACACCTGCATACAGTATTGGCCGTGTCATTGAGAGTATTGAGGGAGACAGAAATGTTCAGCATAATATAATCGTATGATCGTCAGACTTAGAACGCGTCCAGAGACTCAAACTCGTATTTGACCGTATCAGGCAACATGGTCTTAAGCTCAATCGGAGCAAATTTATTTTTCTCACAAGTGAACCTGATCTACTCGGGACACAAAATCACCTCAGATGGACTGAAACTTGACCCTTTCAAGATAGCAACAATTGTAAAATTATCTAAATCTAATGACTAAGAAAAGGTGCAACATTTTCTCGGCGTAAGCAACTACGTATGCAGATGAGTTCTCAATTACTCGAAAGTCACTGCTCCACTCTGAACATTGCTCCAAAATGACCTTTGGAGGTCATTTGATCAGCCACAACAGAAAGACATTGATAATCTAAAGGACCTGCTGTAAAGGACATTGATAATCTAAAGGACCTGCTCAGAAACTAACCCTTACTAGAATTTTATACTCCTTCACTCCCAACAAAAATTTCAATAGACTCAAGTAAACATGTTTTATTAGCCATCCTTGAAAAATAGAGTTAGAGTGCCACTACTCCAGTTGAGCAGAAATACTATCTTTAGAATGAGAGGATCTCGGTGTTTTATTTGCTTGCAAAAGTTTCCACGAATGGACATCACTATTGAAAACGACAACAAAGCTTTATTGTCAATCTTCAAAAATCACTTACCAAAGCACTGCCACGTATCTAGTGATTCGTGTTAGCACTGCAACTGTATGACTTCATTCTCAGTTGCATCACAGGGAAAGATGCAGTAGTCCCTGATACACTATCACGCGCATACTTAAATGACTGCAAAACCGAAACCTCCTTGCTCAGTTGGCTGGGGGTGTAGAATACACTGACTGCACCTCTGCAGAGGGATAAGACACCCCCCAATGTTTCATGGATATGAAACTAAACTATCTGATGGTGAGGTTCCAGTAATGTTGAAACTTTGGGGAATGCGGAGTACTCCTTTATTGCCATCGCTCCAAGGTTCATTCTGGCCCGGAATGGTAGCACCTGATAGGGCCATATCCATGGGTTAAATAGAACTGCATACTTATGCTAAACTGAATTGCTTGAATTAGAACTTTTTCACTAAACTGAATAGCTTGAAATAGAAATGTTTTTGACAAATGAAATGTGTACTTACATTTAAACTACGTGCTTATGCTAAACTGAATTGTTTGAAAAGGAACTGTCTTTGACATTGAAACTCTACTTACACCAAACTGAATTGTTTAATATAGAACTGTTTTGACATTTAACTGTGTGAAAAAACAAAATCTGTACTTATACTAAACTAAATTAGCTGAATTAGAATTGTTTGAATAAACTGAATAGCTTGAAATAGAAATGTTTTAGACAATTAAACTATACTCATGCTAAACTGAATTGTTTGAAATAGAACTATTAGCATAAAAATGGAGTTGGCGTTGAATAACCTGCAAAGGTTGATATGCCATAAAACCCAACCAACCAACTGAAATCTCCGCATAGAAGCCCATGTACACCTCATAATAAATTGTGACCAATGACAGAAAAGAAACCCAACACTTAGTCTGAAAAAGCAGCCACTTATCAACATCAAGTCCGAAATTTCATCCACTCGTGACACCAAGCCGCTGAGAAATGTGTCGCCCAAGAATGAGAACATGTCTACTGGTCAGGTATCACAATAGATATCTAAGTAACTGCAGCACCTATCTTGATAAATACAATCAGCAATTCCCTGAACCAATTATACCCCATGAAATCCCTAAAATACCATGGACTTAAATTGGCACAGACATCTTTGAACTCCTCAAAAAACCTTATGTGGTCGCTATTGAATATACCAAGTTTTTCGATATTCACTCTCTCACAGTCAAACAATCTCTCTCTGTCATCATGCATCTTAAGAGAATGTTTTGAAAATTTGGCATTTCACAGACTCATCAGTGACAATGGTCCTGAATTCAGAGAAAATGAATTCAAAATATTTGCTAGGGACTGAGATTTCCAACATGACATCTAGTGTCTCTCTATCCAGTCTTGTAGAACGCACCACCCAAACTGTCAAATGCACTCTGAAGAAGACAATGAAAAACATTACTCCATGAACTATTCCATTTAAAAGATGAACCATCAAGAGCAACACAACTAATGGGTAGAAATCTCGAAACATCACCACTGATACAATTAAAAATATCCACCAATCAATTCGAATTGTACTCTACCTGAACTCTACCTGGTGATACAGAACGGATATACTAAAAAAAATAAATGGGAAATAAAGGGAAACCGACGAAGCCGTCAAAATTAGACGCAATCACCACTACTTATTCCACACAAGAGAGAAAGTCTTCATTAACCCAGATGTTGAATATGAAAACATTATCTCATTAGAGAATATACCAGCCTTTCATGGTTAGCATCCTGAATGCCAATGAACAGACCAGGATCTGGAGATTCAATAGTCTCATCGATAGTCTTCCGAACTTCTTCAGAAGTACTTATCGTGGACGTTCCGGCTACTCAAACCTAAAACCCCCTGTTTAAAGAAAACGCTGAGTCACCTGTAATGCCAGACAACAACAAAACGTTGTTGATACGTCATGAGAGAACTTCCGTTACTAACATACGAACTATTTTTCGAAAGGGATTAATTCTACTGGACTTTCAGAGATAAATTCGTTGCTACATAATAAAATACATTATATTCAAAAGTTCTTCTTCAAAGTATAACGAAGTATTTCATTGTTTTGCGCAGGATTTTAAGAATTATAATGAAGAGAGGGGACTGATATTAGCTGTTAACAATGGCGGCTGCCAGCTTTATTATATTACAGGAAGTAAATTATTTACGTAAGGAGGATAACTCTACATCTCCCTTTTTATTTTTTTTAAAGTTTTACTTTAGAGTGAAAGAATTTTTGGTGGTCGAATTCCCCCAACAAACACACTTCTGGTGCATCTTGCTGTCTGTGGACTTTCTGTGTTGGCTGAGACTTCACTCTGCGCTGTGAGCTGAGTTTCTGATTGGTCCACTTGTTCGGTAAAATTCTCACATATGATATCGTCATGACGACTCAGGAACTTCTCTGGGTAGATTTGGTAATGTCGACACTTCTTGCGGAGTGGCTACTTGCGAAAATTTGGTTTGGTCATTTCTTCAACGAAAATGATTTTTTATTTCGTCGAAGTAGTCTCGAATCAGTTTTCACTAGAACCGACCTTGGAGATAAGGACTTTACTACTTTTGCTTGAGTAGTTTTTGGTGGGTTTACTCAAACTGGCTGCTCTTCTATAAAAGAGAAACGCTCCTTAGTTCGATGACGCTCGTCGAAATTCATTTTTTGTCTTTTTTTTTTATCTTAGCGTTTATGCTTTTATATTTCTCAGCATTAATTTTCCGAAATATTTTCAATGCTTTAATAGCTGGTCCTCCCAGTAGTGGTTCATCAAAAATTTTCACGACGTATAGGTCCTGTTGTGAAGAAATTCTTCCATTATCTAGCATAGCTTCTACACGTCCTATGACCTGAATTTCTTTGTGACCAGGTCCATATAACTTTTTATTCGTCACCCAAACAATTGGGTTTTTTTTCTAAAAAACCGGTCGGGGAGAATAGTCACGTCTGCGCCTGTTTCTAATTGAAAATTGATGATTTTGCTGCAGACTTAAGTAGTGACCTTTATTCTGACATTCTGATCTTCCCACTCCTTTGAATTAATTTTATCAAGTGTAATTGAACCCAGAAAATCGTCCTGTTTAAGCTCCCTAACTTCAGACTTGTTCTTGCAAACCTTTGCATCCAATTTTTGAACACTGCCTGCAGCGTACATTAATTGCTGGGCTGTCATTTGTGTTATGGGCACGAAACTTTCTACATCATATGCATTTCTATTCTGTTTTATTTTTATTTGGGTACCTTTTATTCACTCTGTTTATTTGCACGTCAGTATCAGCACTTGAGGAAATAGCTTTTGTCACTTGTTTAGAGGTTTCGTGGGCTCTGCCAATTTCTAGGCACTTGTCGAGAGTGAGTTGCTTATCTGATAGTAGTTTTTCTCTGATACAATCGTCTCTAACACCAATGACGACCTGGTCCCTAATCAGTCTGTTTAGTAGCTGGCCCAAATTACAGTTTGTTTGTTGTTGTTGTTGTTTGTTTTTTTTTTTGCTAATTGACGTAAAGTAGCTAAGTATGTTTCAATATTTTCTGTTGGTTCTTGTTTCCGTAGGTGAAATTTATATGACTGAAACGCCTCGTGCGTTTCGCCCACGAAAAAATCTTTTAATTTTTTCATAACACTTTCTAAGCCCATTCTATCTTCTTCATTGTCGAATTCTAAGCCATCATATATGTCAAATACATCCTGATCTAACGTTGCCAAAAAAACTGAAGTCTGATATTTAGTATCGGCCTCCTTCGAGAATCTGCTCGCAATTGAGTATTTTTTTAAAATTACGTTTAAACGTTTGCCAGTTATTAGCGACGTTTCCAACTAAGCTCATCTTCTCTGGAGGTGATATATTAGCTGAATGTTGCCTCATAGCCATTATTGAAATTGATTAAAAGAAAATAAAACTTACAGTTCTCAGAAGAAATGTATTTCCTTTCAAATTATCGTGTTTTTTCCGATTACTGAAACAGAAGGAAGCAGTTTCGACTGGTTGGTTTCGTGTCTTTTTTTTTCTTTCTTCAATTAATCCCAGGTTAATTTGAATTTCTTCTTCTTATTTTTTTTATATCCCTCTTCTGACACGATGTGCTGTTTTGCTCTGGATGTATATGCGTAAAGAATTATAATGAAAAGAGGAGACTGATATTAGCTGTTAACAATAGTGGCTGCCGGCTTTATTATATTACAGGAAATGAGTTATTTGTGAAAGTATGAAGCCCATCCATACTAAACTTGACATTGAGTCAATAGAAGAATTATTTTACTTACCTTGTATGAGGCGATGATAGTTGGATATTGAATTAAACACTTAGGTACATTCTAATCAATTCGATCGGTTTCTCTGTCTCTTCATTCGCTTGGCTTCGAAGCGCTAAGGTACGGTTGCCTTAGTCATCGGTTCCCTGTCCGTTTGCTCGACTTCGCAGCGCTAAGGTAAAGCAATATTAACCACGGTTTCCCTGTCTGTTCGCTCGACTTCACAGCGCTAAGGTACGGCAATCTTAGCCACGGTTCCCTGTCCGTTCGCTCGACTTCGCAGCGCTAAGATTGGCAATCTTAGCAACGATACTCGCTCGCTCGTTCGCTATTCGGTACCGCAACGCTAAGACACGATGGTCTTAGTTACTCGTTCCTTCGACCGTCCGTTCGTTCGTTCTCGCCGACATGGAACTAAGACACGGCAGTCTAAGTCCAGTCGTTCGATCCTATGCGACCAAGCTACCAGTACCAACTGCAGACCGGCTTCCCTGTATGGACTAGCGACCACTCTGACGCCCCTGGTTAAACCAATGTTCTGCACAACCGGAACATCGATCATCCAGCTGTCTTTCTACCAATGACGACCTTACCAGCTACCGACATCTATCATCCAGCTGTCTTTCTACCAACGACGACCATACCAGCCTCCGACATCTATCATCCAGCTGTCTTTCTACCAACGACGACCATACCAGCTGAAGACATCGATCATCCAGCGGACTCCACCAACAACGACGATACACTCTTATTAAACTTTAACGACGATTTTGTAACCAACGACAAATAGATTGTAATTTGTGAAACTGTTATCCCGCCTTTGTTTTCTTTATTGTTTTTTGGCTGTCAATTACTTACTCGCTTTGCAAACTCAAAATAATTTGCAGGGTCGACGTACTTATCGGCTCCACAACACAACTAACAAATTCAAAATCTCTCTTCAGCAAGATATATTTGTCAGATCTTTATGCATGAAAGAACATCTCATCGTACCCTGTCAAAAACGTAAACAAACCAGATCACTCAAACCCTCTGAAAAACTCTACGTCTGGCTACGTCCGGAAATGATGAAATCACTTGTAGCCTTGACCGTCTGCCCTAGCGAAAAAAAGAAAAAGTTTACCTTTTTTTCAAAATTAACAGTGCCAGTCTTTCGAAAGTCATTCAATCAAAATAAAGTAGATAATCTTCAGAAGCCTATTTCAGGCTAAAAAGTATTTCCACTTATATTTCTTATATAGGAATTTTCTGTCCACGCGGTCCTGTAGTGTGATACGACCTTCGCTCTTTATAGAAAAGCCCCTTTCAGCAATCTGGTGGGAGGCAGTGACAAATATCAGCTCTCCCGCGAGCATTTATGCTACTTGACTGAAGCACAATTTGGTAGACCGTGTTCGCGAGTCACGGTCCGGCCGAGTGTGTCCTGGCTCCGGTGGCAATCGGTAATGACCGACATCCTCGATCCTCAGGGGGTCGTTCTCCCAGGCTTTAACCCTCTTCGGAGGGGTTGTGTTTATTGCCTGGCGCCTGAAGTGCCACTTTTAGGGGAATGCCAACGGAACCTGAGGCATTTTTGGAACTGCCGGACGCGTGTGGGCTTCAGTTCGGTGCCCGGACCAACCTAAAAAATGGCTTTGTGCTACACTTGTATGCTTGGTGGGGGGTATGACAAATACCGGCTCGCCCGCTGGTACGAGTACATTCCAACAAAGGCAGACTTAAGACCGTAAACTTCCCAGTTTCGGTTGGGCCACCTTCAAGTGGGCGAGCTGCATCAGTCCAGCAGGGCTCGAGCCTCGGCTTGTGCCCGGCCTCTCCTAATCCCCACTTTAATCGACCTTCAGGTCATTGACTTTGTGTCAAATCCTGTCTGGTGGAAGGCAGCAACAAATATCGGCTTGTCCGTTGGTATGATTCTCTAGAGTCCTGACGCGTTTGGTTCTTTTTAGGTCAATAAGAGGTATCCATCTCTAGTGTTGGAGTATCTCTGACAGTTCTCATAAACTTGTCGAAGCCGACGGCCTGGAGACAAACACGAAGAGGATAATAAGACCAACCGGTCTTAACCATTTTGGTCGGTTCCCGCTCGCGCAGCGCTAAAGCACCGCCGTCTTAGCCACGACGTTCGCTCGCCCGTTTCCTCGGCATCGTAGCCTTAGTCACGGTTTTCCAATCTGTTCGATCGACATCGCAGTGCTAAGGCACGACGGTCTTAGCCACGACACTCGTTCGCTCGTTTCCATAGCTTTGCAAAGCTAAAGCACAGTAGCCTTAGCCACGATTTCCCGTCCGTTCGCTCGGCTTCACAGTGCTAAGACACGGCCATCTTTGCCACGACATTCGTTCGCTCGTTCCTCGGGTCCGCGGTAGTCTTGGCCATGATACTTGTTCGTTTGCTTTTCGGTACGGCAACGCTAAGACATGATAATGATAGTCTTAGTTACACGCTCCTTCTTTCGTTCCTCGCCTACATGGAGCTAAGACATAGCTGTCTTAGTCCACTCGTTCGATCCTACGCGACCAAGCTACCTGCCCCAACTGCTGACTAGCTCCAACAATGCAGCATCTAGTCCACGTATGACTCAGTATATGGACTAGCGTCAACATTTGACACCACATCGACACTCCCGGTTAAACCAAAGTACTGCACAACCGGGACATCGATCATCGAGCTATCTCTCTACCAACAACGACCATCATCCAACTGACTCTACCAACATCGATGATCATCAGCTGTCTTCACCTTTGACAACTATTCCACAAGTCGTTTCTGCTATTCCAATTGTTAGTACGAGTGCCAATTGTAAACTTTCGACAAAAATAAATTGTCATTTGTTGTTATACTGTTATCTCGCCTTTGTTCTCATCATTGTCTTCTAGCTATCAATTTACTCACTCGCTTACTACAAAAATAATTTGCGGAGTCGACGTACTTATTGGCCCAGCAACAATATCAGTGAGTAATATGAGCATTTATATATGTACATATTACATAAATTAGTTTTTGAATTACCCCGAGCTTGTCACCCGTGGGTTCAAAAACGAGGGTAGGGAAGTTAACTAAAACTCGAATATTGCCGTTCAAGACAGTAGTAAACAGAGAATCTTTGTTGGGAAAGAAGAGAAAGAAAAGTAATAAAAATGGTGTATAAGAAAAAGAGAATGGGGCGGAGTAACTCAACTATTAACATACAAAAATAACTATATTTTAAAAACAAACCCTTTTATTCCATTACAAATAATTTATTTCCACGGACATTGCACAAATTTCGCCGTGCATAGTTGAACCAAAAACACAACATTTGATTTAACACAAAAAATAAAATAAAATAAAAGGATAGAATAGGAAAGTCAAATGGACTTACTTACCGTTGGACAAAGAAAAGTTATACAATACAATTTTTTTTTTTTTTTTACAGAAATACCAATATGGTGTCTGAATTCAAAGTACTCTTTTCTTTTTTTTTCTTTTGTTTCAAATTTCTGGCGCGTGGTTTTCACAGGCTGGGAATAATTTTCTTCGCTCTTCCAGTTGTATATATCCTTTTCTCTGCGGCTGTCAAGACGATTCTGAAGCATAGTGCTCTGAGGAATTTAACGTTTTTCGTCAAATTTCTTCCACTCCTTGAAAAAAAAAGTCTCCCAAGACTTACTCACATTAAGTTGGGAGAATTTTTCTGTTTCCTTCAGAAAAAAAAAAATTTAGGCTTATCTTAAACTGCAGGAACCAATTAACTTTTACTTTGTTAATTGTAAATTTTTTTACCACTCCTGGTAAACCAGTGAGGTCTGTGAAAAAGCAGCTCTTGATTTTCAACCTTTCACAACTGGCTCGCAAGCTGGCAGACTGTGGGGCCAGTGAAAAAAAACAACCATGCTTGCAACTTTACACCAACTGACAGACAGACTGACTTATAGACTAACAAAAAAATCCACTCCGTCATTCAAATACCGACAAAGGGGTAGTAACTGTCTAACTTTGAAATAAGCCAATAACATTTGAGCTATCTTTAACTGCCAATTTGCAAATTCCGAAATTAGTAATATAATAAAGCTTCAAAGTTTTTCAGATATAACTGAAAACTGTTAATAAGCTTTTTCAATATTTTTCTCACAGTCTCAAAATTTCCTCTTAAATTTTGTCAATTTGTAGATATATAGCTTATTAGGAATATACATAAAGATGCAGGAATATTTTATTTTAAGATTTTTTATTTCATGATTTTTTTCAGAATCAGAAAATGAAATCACAAACTTGATTTTTCACAATTATCTTAAACAATAAAAATATTTGTTTGAATTTATTCAGTGGCCATTAAGGATACTATCTATAGAATTTATATAATTAAGTCTTCATTTTGTTATATTCATGTATGATAACACGAAAGAAATGAGGAGAGAGAATGAAAGAGAGGTAACTCACCAACTATCAAAGAAAATGCTGTATCACTCACAGTTTGTTGTGTAGTAATAAAGAATTACAAACGAGCTAACTGACAAGGAAAGGTATATTTATAAATCTATATAAAAGCAATTTATACAGTCAAAGAGTCTGTTCCACAAAAGTTTTTATCTGGCTGGCAGTTAAGATTATACATTAGCTGAAAGAAAGAAAAGTTGGCATTCAGACTTACTAGCTGTTTTCAGAAGGGTGGGCTTAGAGCATAGTTTGTAGCTGTTCCTTTTAATTGTTTGATAGAGGAACGTTCTTTTTTTGGTAACATGAGTCGTGTAGATGGGTGTTCACTTCTTGGACCAATTGTAGATAGAGCCATAATAAGGGGTTGATAAGGCATTGTGAAGGCATTGATAAGACACTGCCCAGAATATGGCCATGTAAACATCTTTTTAGATGGAAAGAAGACTATTTGTGAGGGATCAATATGTGTTAACATAACTTTATTAATTTATTCATTTTAAAGTTATGTTATATCTGCTCTCATAAAGATGGACAAAAAGTTAGGGTGCAGTTCAGCAGTATATGGACATTGTAAATTGAACTCTCAATTTAAAGCCCTTTTACCAGCTTCCACTTCTAAACTTAATTTTTCTTGAAAAGGAAACATTTCCCAAAGAAATTCTTATTTCTATACCGAGTAGATAAAACTACATTGAAAATAAAAGAAAATATTTGTGTTATGAAATAGCCGAGGGATTTCGGTTCATGCCTTTGAGTTTAGTTAGGCTGAGAACCTTTCGGCTCAGCACATGGGTTGGTTGGGTGTAAGATTGAAGCAGGTGTTAACGCGGGTGCGCGCGAGCGGATGGAGGTGTCACTCAGATGTCATAACAGTCCGAGACGATACTGGGTGACAAGGTGCGGGTGACGTCACGCACCGGAAGCACGCGGAAGTTTGTGCGAGAATTTGAAGAAAATAAGAGTCGGGTTTTGGACGCCGAACGAGAAGGATCGATTTTGGAGCTCGCAGGCGCGAAGCGAACGTGCGCCCTATGGGGGGCCGCTCGAGTTGGGGGCCAAATGAATAAGACAGCATAGAAGATTGTGTCTCTCCTCCTTACGTCGAAACCTTTAACTCAAAGTTAATAAAAAGGTTTCGTACCTGAACAAGAAGTAGTTACGTGTTTTTGAGATTCCTGTTCTTTATATATTCTATCGTTATGAACATTACATGTCTATTTCGCACATATTCGTGTATATGGCTACGCAACATAGACATATTTGGTGCCAGAACTTGGGCATATCGTTCATGATATGGTTTACGATCGGGTTACCATGATTCCACGGAGACGATCAGAGAAGCGGCTAAGAACAAGGGAAATCTATTTCGGAGTGGCTTGTTCAGGCGATCGAAGGAGAGAGAGAGAGAGAGAAAAAACACAAGGCCCCCAGAAAATAAGAAACAAGGAAAAGAGACCAAAAACAAGAACAAATTCGGCACCCCCAGAAAGAAAAAGAAAAAAATGTCCAGCACCGAAAGAAGAAGAACAGCGCAACCCCAAAAAGAAAAGAAAAAAAAGGCGTGAAAAGAAAAGTAAAAAAAGAAGTAACACAACTCAACTCCAAGGAAAAAAAAGGCATGAAGAAAAGAAAAAGAAGGTATTTACTCATTTACGTCTGTCATAGTTTAATTTACGAATAGAGTTTGAATGGTTGTGGAGGATAGATTTGGAAATAATTCTAAAATTTAAAAGAAAAAAAAAAAGAAAGAAAAATCGTTGGTAGCATAGAAAATTATGATTACTACTGTATGTGACTTTGTACCGTGGTGGGAGGAGAGAAAGAAAGAGTAACAGAGAAATAAGCTCGCAGTGACAGAGAAGAAAGAAAGGTGGTCGCTGTGGGGACAGAGGATTGTGTCGCGCTCATGACTGATAGCAATAGTAAACAATATTTTGTAAAGAAATTTTATAGTAATAACGTATTTTTATGAAGGAATTTTACGATAGACGGGGTCATTGTGGGTGAAGTTTGTAGTAAATAACGTTTTTATCAATGAAAACTTGTAACTTGTTGGTGGTCCGGGCTAATAATATTCGGAGATTAGAATTTTGATTCGAGACCTTGGAGATTTCGCTCATCGATGGGATTGCCGGAAAAATTTCGCATATTTGTAGTTAGGACCTTTGGGACAGGTTTCGATGTTGGAGAATCGATATTTTGGGCGCTGAAGAAATCAGGCCAGGTTTTTGTTTAGGTGGTCGAGTCCGACTAATCGGAGGCACAGTGGAATGCTTCGGACGCTTCGTTGTCCGTATCGACTGGAAAATTGTCTCATATCTCGCCAGAGAGGCAGATCAACGAAGAGACGGATGTTTATTGTGTCTGACAGGGCAGACGGTTATTTTGTGAGTTTCCCCCTGGAGTGGGACTGTGAGGTTTTGTTGAGGAAGATGTTCGGAAAAACATGGGTTTGGAGATTAGTTAATTAAGATATGCGCAGAGTTTTGGTGGTCTCATTGGATGTGTTTAGAAAATTCGCGGACTCGATTTTGTGTCGAGGGAGAAATTTTATTGAGTGGGCTAATAAAAGGTTTGGGTGGTTTAGAAAAGAACACCCAGTATTTTAAGGGCGAAAGAAAGAAAGAAGATAAGAAAGAAGGGTACTCGTAAACTGTTGAAAAGATGTGAGATAGACCGGTTGACGGTGGTCAAAAGTTGGAAAAAACGGGGAAACATGTATCTTGGTTTGATTACTAGCTATGCTTGGTTGTGAAAGGTTAAAATGTGTACATTAATTAATGACAGATATTACGTGAGAAGGAGATATAAAGTTAGCAGTAATAAGTACGGACGTAGAAGAAAGGCAAAAATGCAAAATACAAAATGAGCAATTGACCTGAGATTTAAAAAAAAATTTTTTTTTTAATATGAAAATAAGAGAACAAATTAAAAACTGACAAAATATACATGCCGAACGAGTGACTGTTGAAAAAATTCTAAAAAAAAGAAAAAAAGAGAAAAAAGAACCAGAAAATGTGGTCGGAAAAAGAAAAAAAAATGAAAAAAAAACAAAAAACGATGGACAATACGAACACTTTTTATTTTCATTTCAGTGACTTTTGAGTTTGGGACTGACGCATGCTTTTTGTTGTATTATTTTGTTGAAATTGTATTGCTGAAGATTTTGTTGCTCAGTTCGACATAGGGGGGAGCGGTACAATAGTTTAAGAAAATAATTTGTCATCATCGATGACAAATGATTTTATTGTGGTTGGATAGGTATGTTATGAAATAGCCGAGGGATTTCGGTTCATGCCTTTGAGTTTAGTTAGGCTGAGAACCTTTCGGCTCAGCACATGGGTTGGTTGGGTGTAAGATTGAAGCAGGTGTTAACGCGGGTGCGCGCGAGCGGATGGAGGTGTCACTCAGATGTCATAACAGTCCGAGACGATACTGGGTGACAAGGTGCGGGTGACGTCACGCACCGGAAGCACGCAGAAGTTTGTGTGAGAATTTGAAGAAAATAAGAGTCGGGTTTTGGACGCCGAACGAGAAGGATCGATTTTGGAGCTCGCAGGCGCGAAGCGAACGTGCGCCCTAGGGGGGGGCGCTCGAGTTGGGGGCCAAATGAATAAGACAGCATAGAAGATTGTGTCTCTCCTTCTTACGTCGAAACCTTTAACTCAAAGTTAATAAAAAGGTTTCGTACCTGAACAAGAAGTAGTTACGTGTTTTTGAGATTCCTGTTCTTTATATGTTCTATCGTTATGAACATTACATGTCTATTTCGCACATGGCCATATTCGTGTATATGGCTACGCAACATTTGTGGTATTAGATTTTGAAAGTGAGAAGAATTTTATAAATCAAAGATTTTGACATAAAGAACTTTATCAATATCAGTACCATCTTAAAACTTGCAATATGGGAAAGTATTGTTAGTATTAATAATTGGGAAGAGTTCGTCTTTTATAAAGAAGCTTAATGTAGAGCTACAAAATTTAGTATGCATACTTATTGAAGGTTCTAATGGAAAAAAAAGTTGTTCCTCACAAAACAAAAATATTTTAATCATTTCACTCACTTGAATTAGAATGTATTTTTTTTATATTTGATTTCAAAAGAATATATAAAATGTACTAGTAGAAGTACCCATATACACCAGGCAAAACTTGGTTGACAGCAAAATGATTTCTTAGTACTGATGGGGAGTTGATAAATGATGATCTATCAGAATCATTTATACAAAACTGTTGATTCAAAAAAAAAAATCCAAGAATCTATTTGAAATATCATTGTTTGTAAATATTCTGATGGTATTTGCAAACAATATATTTTCAATAATTTTTTCACCGTTGTTTTGGGCATAGATACTTTAACATTTAGCAGTTCACCATTGTCTATAAGAAACCATTTCCATTCATAAACCAGATTTGATCTAAGTTTTTTGAATATGAAACTGAATAAATATCTTAAAATAATTATGATTTCATAAATCTTTTATTTTAATAAAATTTGATTTAAAATGTAATTTGTCAACCCATAACTTCAGCTTAAGATGAGGATGTAACATTTGTGTTTGTAAAAGGTACAAATCATACATGAATAATCTGATGAGAATAATGATAGTATTGAAAGGAAAGTTCTCATTGATTTTTCTGGTTACAGAACGTATTTGAATGAATAGCTTTATTTCTGACGCCTTTTATTTTTCATCTCTCTCTCTCTCTCTCTGCTTTATTAGCATTATCTACCTTTTGGAGAGAGGATGGTCAATGAAAATCTTTTTTCCACAGCAAAACTTCTTTTATGATAGATATTTGATATGAATACAGCACATCACAGTGTATCCAGAAGTAAAATTAATGTCAAATTGTCTCAGTCAACCGAGTCATCTATTGGAAAATCATGATTGCTGACAAGTCAGTCTGTGCTATGCATTGGTAACACAGCAGCAGTCATCAAAAAGCAGAGCTGAAAATTCTGAGATTTCAAAGATTAGTTTCCCAAAAGTAAGAGATATTTTGAAAGAGGTAAAGAGAAAGAGTAAAAAGACTGTTGAGAAAGAGGGTGGAAAAGAAACAACAGTGTTGTTTGATTTATTCTTTGCAACATTAACTGTTGTAAGTGGATTTTATTTTGTATGAAGCAATTTCCTTTGTTATGGAATTCAGTTTAATAAGGTCTTTAACTTTAATTGAGGGTATGGCACTTGGCCCCTGCACACCAAGAAGAACAAAAAATAGAATAAGGGAAAAGAGAAGTTTTTTTTTAAAAAGTGAGATAAAAAATAGTGAGATAAAAATATAGTGAGACAGAGAATGGGGAAGAATGATAGTAGGGGGAAAAAAAGAAGTAGAGACATAGAGAATTGCAGAGAAAGAAACTGAAAAAGAAACAAATATTGTTAAGAAAAAGAAAAAGGGAAAAACAAAAACTACACAATCTGTGGACGGCAAATTACAACTGTAATAATATAAGTTTTCTTCATAAGCAGTGAAAGTAAAAAGTTCTTTCTGAAGAAAGAAAATTTCTTCACCAAAAAGCTGTTGAAAATCAAGATCTGAAATAAAAAAAAAGCTTATGTCAATAAATGTTTAGGCCATATAAGTAATGGCTTGTGGTTTGTCCGTGTGTAGAAAGTCTTTGAACAAATGTTAAAAATAGCAAACAGCTAAATAAGCTGCAAGAAGTTCGCATCCAAAGGTGCTGTTTCCATAGTTGGTTTCTAGGAGATAAAAACTCATCTCCAGTGTTTACTGACCTTCTGCTGCAAGGCAGCATCTATGCCAACAGAAGAAAACTGGTCTCCAGTATTCATCGACCATATACTGCAGAACTGCACCCATACGAATAGAAGAAAACTGATTTCCAGTATTCATCAATCTTCTACAGGAGAATAGCATCAACTCTCAGAGAAAGGAACTGGTCTTCAGGTTTTATTGGCATTCTGCTACAAAATTGTACCTACACCAATAGAAAGAAGTCACTTCTGCTATTGAACTGCACCTACACTAATAGACTGAAACTGGTCCACAATGTATATCAGCCTTCTGCTACAGAACTGCATCTACATCAATTGAAGAAAACTGGTTTCCAGTGCTCATCAACCTTTGCTGCAAGACCAATAGAAGGAATGTATATACCAATTGAAGGAAACTGGTCTCTAGTGTTTATCAACTTTCTGCAGAAGAACTGCACCTACACTAATAGATCCTCTGCTGCAGAACTGTATCTACACCAATACATCAGATATAACTTCTTACCTGGAACAACAATTCAGCTATTTGGGCTATAAAACCCTAATTTGGTAAAAAAAAAAAAAAAAAACTGTCAAGGCCGGGTCAGTTAGAAGTATGTCATAAGTTTTTACATTAGTTAAAAGATCTGTCAAAAGTTTTACAACCTGTAAGCGAAAAAACATTGAAAAAAAATTCACCATCTCTAGAAACTGTCACATCTTCCCAACATTATCTGGTATAGAATAGTTGAAAATGGTAAGTGAAATTCTCGTTGATTTAATGTGATGACCGAAGAAAATTACTCAAATTCACACTTTACTAGGTTGATAACCACACGAAATTTTTCAAACCACCCAAAAACAAGATGTACATATTAGATATGTTCCTCCATAGAACTGGCTGAGGACATCGTCCACGTAGGCATAGATGAAATGTAAGCCATATAGTTAATTAATTATAAAGGACATTGTGCCGCATTTCTTATGTAACACTGTGAGTCCTAACCAGGTATATTTATGTGGTATAGAGATATTTTTGGTCGTTGTTATTAGTTATTGATATCTGACTCCGTTAGTTTCTTCTTACCCTATCTTAATTTGCCGGGCGTCTTCTTGTCTATGAAGAATGAATAAGGAGGAGGGCGGAAAGAGAAAGAGATCTTATCAATTTCAACTTTATTTCATCGGGGATTTTCGCACAGCTACTCTGTAGCGAGGCAATGTCTTCCTGGATTATTTGAGAACCGTTATTATTCCCAAATAAGGAGTTGAAATATATTCGTTGTCTCCAGTGATTAATAAGTCCAAATTCAGTGTGGTCATGTCCAGTGATGTTTTCATGTTGCTTGCTTCGGCATGTCGGCTCGCTGGCAGCAGACACAAACTGCATGCGAAGTCCAGGGCACTTGGTAAAACAGGAGTGCTACCTGCTAGAAGCCGGGAGGAAGAACGTCCTTTCAGTCTGAAGGTGTAGTGGATAGAAAAAGAAAAAATTAAAATAAAAACAAATATAAAAAATGCAGAAACTCCCATAAGCCTCAGACATGAAAAGAGGCAACACATGCGCAAAAAAGGAACCCTCTAAGCAAAAGAAATAAACCCGTTCTTTTTCAACAGGAGTGATAACACCTAAATCTTTCTTGCTGCTGGTGGAAATTCCAATGCGTCCGTCTTTTCCACTTGTAGCAGCCATCTCTTTTACCAACGACCCACGACTAAAAACACCGAATGCACTCGTCAAAATTACAACTGAGACACCATATAATGGACTTAACAACTACAACTGAAAACGCCGAATAATGGACATATTTCCTCAAAAGCGTCAAACGCCTTAAATACCAAATCTGGATATGTATACCCAAGAATGACAAACATATTTTAACACTTTGACTGGGAGATGCAACCATTTCATTTGTATTCAGGAATAATTTTGTCACCCACTGAATGGTTGTTGAACCCAGAAATAAAGGCAAAATATAAAAGATACCTTGGCCCCCAATCTTCTTTTCCTGTCCTCTTTCCATATAATTCCTTTACAGCCTTCACATCCAAGAAGTTAAACCAGCAAAATATCATGGGGTAAGAATAGAGTAGCCTAAAACAGAGTCAGATAGCAAACAACTACAAAAATTACCTTTGAAACCCCATAAAGGGTTCAGCTGAAGAGAGAATCGGTTTCTTTCTTTCGCAGGGACGATTCCTTTTTTTCGCGTATGTGTCGACCCACCTCCGATCTGGGACTTCCTGCATTATTTTAAAAATTTATTTTACTTTTATTTATTTTCTTTTTCTATTCACTATAGATCTATTAATCAAAGGGGAAAAAATTTAAATAGATATATTTAAAATATATCTTTGGTGAAAGAAAAGTGAGAAAAATATATTGAGATTATTTAGATCAGTTTAATTGCAAAAATAAAAAAGGAAGGGTATGTGGATTTTTTTCTATTTGTTTTGTTTTAATTGAAAGAAAACAAAACAATATATCAGCGAAAGTGGAAAGAGAAAAATGAATTGTTGTTTTAGAAAGAGAAAGGGAAAGAAAGATGGTGACAAGAATTGTTTTAACTAAACCATTTTTTTCGAAAAGGAGGACGTCAAAAAGTACCATTCAATTGTCCTCAGCGCTTGACTGGAGGAATCGAAACGATAGTTATCTCTGTGAGGAAAGGTCGGAAAAGAAATCGATGAGTTATTGACTGGTATCTTGTCATAATCCAAAATAAATCTCATTAGCGGACAGGTCGGTGAGGGCCATGACTGATGGAGTGACAGTCAGATGTGAACTTAGCTGAAGTTTGCTTGTCTGGGAAATTATGTTCTTTTTTTTTTAAATGCCTGAGAAGTTTGTTTTTCCTTCAAATTTTTTTCCAAATTAGCGTTTCGTTACGCCCTTATCACGTGACAGAAATAACCGCCTACTGGGAGGAGTGGAACCAGGTGAAATATGAAAGGGGTGAGAGGAAATATCTGCCCCTTTAGTGAAAGTAAGAGGAAGCTAATCACTGAGGGTAGAACGCAGCGAAGAAATGGAACCAATTATTAGATTCCAAATGAAGAGGAAATTGATATTATTAATATCGCCAAACCACCACTTTAGAATGGGAACCGAGGTTTTTACTCGCTCGGCAGATCGGTGGAAAGAAGATTCGAGACTCGATGTAGTTCCGAGAGCACCGTAACGAAAAGCAGATAACCAAGGCCTTATACCAGATATCCAAAGCTGACACTTCAAATTGCTGATAGTTGATAAATCGAGAATCGTTATAAAGAGCAGATAACTGAGACCTTATACCAGGCTTCTGAAGCTGATACTTCGGGCGGTCGATTAGCTAAAGGGTTCAGTGAATATCCGATGATAGCCATTACTATCGGATTTCTTCCGTCAATCATACCTTATAATGACTTCTACAGTTGTCAAGAGGTCCGGTTGAATACCCACGTTGTCTGATCTAAAATAACCAGAAAACTGCTTGCAGGGGTTGGTATGCGACGGCTAACAGTGACTTGACGGTTATATAATGAGGGAGACAACAACGCTTTCCAACTTTAACAAAATATTTATAAAAGATAACACATGAAAACAACGATAAAAATTTCAGCTCTTCATAAAAATTGTGGAGAGTGATGGAAGACTATACCTTAAGACCTGGGCGTCTAATTAGTGGTTTTTGGGTGATGCACGATCAGGGGTTCAGGAAATAATTTCGATAATTCTTGGGCACATGCTCGGTTCAATCAAGATGATAACTCTTCTTGAGTTATTTCGGTGGACTTGGCTCTTTCTCTACGGTTCCCACTATAGTCCTGGTCTCCTCTGTTCTGCTTAGGATCTTAAAAAATGCCTGGTTTAAATAATAATTCGCCTGGAACCGAGTGGGGGTCGGGTTGACTTAGAAATATCAATTACTCCTTGTCTCAACGGAGATTTTCCATTTTTAGACAATAGTTTAGTCCCTAAGTGGCAGTGGGAGGGTTAATCCATCTATCAAACGCCAACCTGCCCTATTCGGAATCTGACTCCCGCTTATAGCTGCAATCCTCTTCTCTCACTCCAACTTCCCCATAAATTTGATCCGGCTGACCAATCTCTCCCTAGCAACTATACAAAAGGGGGCATCTTTTACTTTAATTAATAGTTGTCTTCAGAATGTTATCAGTTCTTCTCCGAATCTTTTTTTTTCCTTGTGAAGTCATTTTATGAAACAAGGCCACTCTTGATATATATCCAAGCCACACATTGTTATCAAGTCATGGTTACATAAAATTTGCCTTTATGGGAATTATCGATTCCCACTTATAGATAAAAAATATTTTTAATTCTTCCTTTTTCATCTTCTCATACTACTGGAGCTGCCACCCCGAGTAGTCTTCCTCAAATGGAAATCTAAACTGTCCATCAAAAAGGTTCACGTTTCAACTAGTCTGTTTGACTGTCCTTACACCCCATAAAATTCATCATCGACCTTTCGACCCCACATATGTTACAGATAGCTGATAAACTGAGATCCGTAACGAGGAGCCCATAACTGAGACCTTGTGCCAGACTTCCGAAGCTGACACTTCGAATTGCTGATAAACTGAAAACCGTAACGAAAAATAGATAACCATAGGACTTGTACTAGATTCCGAATACTAAGAATTTAACTGGCTATTAAATCAGACTAGACCTCCGAGTCACATGACTAATAAGCCGCCGGGAATGGTTGTTAAATGTAATAATTTCAGAGACTATATACTAATAAAAATTAATGTTTTCGTTGCGAATCTGTTTTATTCTTTGTTGGCGTCTCTATTTTTTCTTAATTGTGCGATCCCGACCGTCAGTTGTTCGATTGGCGACCTTGTTAGCGACAAAACACAGCGTGGGAGGAAAGATAGATTAGCCGTGAAGTCTGGTGACGCAACCAACCAATCAAGCGGAACCATCAGCGGATAGAAAGAGAACGCTTGGGCCGATACTCTTAGTCCAATTATAATAATAAACGTAATAACTCGGACAACCCAAATAATATTGTTATAGCTGAAATAATCAGGGGTCACTTAACAGTCAGAAAGCTTGATCCAGGACACTTTCCGCATTTCACCGTCCAGTAAAAATGTCTCTAGCTTAGAAATATCTCCTGAATTGTCTCTTCCAATCAGCAGGATATATCGTCTCTCGCCAACCGCAACGCTTGAGTTCGCAGCTAGCACTGTGGCTGTCTGTCCTTTTTTTATAGGCTTAGACCTTTGCACACGTCTCGTCGGTATCGTGAGAATCCGAGATCGTAAGTTCTTAAAACACATTAGCGCGGCCATTTTCGCTTTTGCATGCCAGGTACACATGAGCACGTTTTTCCAGGGGTAAGTCCATTTCTCTTTTACACTCCTCCCTGATGTCACAATCACATAATTGGCATGGAGATGGCGGTCGTCTTCGACGACTGCTTCTACGTAAAATTGAACAAGATTCTCCCGTAACTGTGTTCAGTGGTCCTCTTTTGTTCTCGGCATCATCATTGTCTGTCTCTGCTTCCTCTAGTTCTGTAGAAGAATCATCTGGCTCTGTACCATACAACAACGGCGTGTTCGAGTCACTTTCAGATGAACTATTACTGCTGTCGTCTTCCGAGGCGACTGATCTGTGCCGTGGGGGGGTCTCTGATATGCCGCGAAATTCCATTAATAAGAACTAAATGCGGGCAGTAAATCCCCTCCACCATTCCCTTTTTGAATTGTGTCGAACACCGACCGTGTGGTGACTTTACCCAAACTGCATCTCCCACATTGAAGGGTCCAGAATCTACGTGCCCAAACGGTGGTGCAGTATCAATACCCTTTACCCGGACGCGGTAGTTATATATGGCATTAGCTGGCGCTGTCGAAGCCGTTGCGTCATCTTTTGGCGTCACATTATACCAATATAGTGCTTCCATGACGGAACAGCGCGTCCTAGTAGCAATACGTTTAATGGTGCGATGGCATCTCTCTACGATGCCATTACCCGATGGTACATAGGCGCACCGAAATCGTAGTTGTATGCCCCAGGTTTCAGCAAACCTTCCGAATCCCTCTCCACTAAATGCGGCGCCATTGTCAGTGAGTAACTCAGCAGGCGGTCCTCTCTTGCTAAACACCGACTATAGTTGTCGTATGATGCTAGCAGCATTCTGATGTTGCATTGGGCGCCAAATGGAAAACCTCCTAGGACCACAGTCAATCAAGGTTAAATAATGCTGGTCCTCATAGGTGATGTCCATTCCCATCCTCCTCCAATTGTCACGCACATCCAATTTTCCAACCTTCCAATGTACTGGCGCCGGGTCCATGGACTGACACCTCTCACATGCTCTGACCACCGTCCGAACCGCTGCCTTCGAAACCGTAGGGCTGACTTGTCTAACAAAATATAGTGTCTGCCTCACAACAGGATGTCCACTGCATTGGTGAATGGCTCGTATGCGAGTGGATTCCTGCTCTTCTATGGAGGTGGCACCCACTGGTTCTGTCTCCTTCCGAAGTACGTCTAACCATCGTTGAAGCTCGGTTCGCCTGGAATCTGACGAGCTCCACGTCAACTGTTAGTTCATACTCCACTACCAGTTCGTTGATAGTGCTAAGCCGTCGTCTGATTAGCATTTCAGACAATGCATCAGTAACCCATTGATGCACATACGCAGAGTCGGTTTTCAAGTGAAGCCCAGTCGCTTTCCATTGCAATGCCAGGTTAATTCTCCTCAACATTGCATCGAGTTCCGCCAAGTTGATGTGTTTGTCTTCACATGCCGGTCGCAACCAACATGCATCCTCGATAAGCGGTTCACCACTTTCTACAACACCGGTGGCCAAGGAGCTGGCGTCAATCCACGCAGTGACCACCTCCATCTACACCCTAGTCACCTTGCGCTGGATCCTTCTGCGCCATTATATCCGATAGCGTCTGAATCAGGGGTGGGTCTCGTGTTTCGTCGTCCCATCCTGTTGTCACAGAGTTTGCACGCCTCCTCACGAATGCGGTTGCGACGCGGAGCCAGCCATACACAAGATGTCCCGTCAATTTCCCACACAGAGAAAAGATGCTCCGACGAGTGAGTACGTCAGGCAACATTGGAAGCTCACCCCCGCGACATTATTGTAATTTCCCATACTTCTCCATGACACATAAACCTAGTACGCGAGTATCGTCCTTCAGCCGCTCCGGATCCTTACATGTCAATCCAAATTGTAGGAGATGGTCTCTCACACGTGCAGCAGTGTTTGGTAATGCTCTCAATTTTTTTTTTAAGTTCGCAAAATATTAGTTTATCCTTCGTGTTAGCCGTGGTAGGGTATAATTGACTTACATTATAAATGGCCTCTGATGACTTAACGTTTGTTTAAGGGTGAGTCAAAAAAAAAAAAAAATCCGCACTCAATATGACTATAACGAAGAAAATCCGCACCCAATATGGCTATAACAAAGAAATGGTTGAAAGCCTGTTTCAACCTTGAATTTAAAATAAGGCACATTTGGTTTTGTTGTTTGCTTTAGTGGTAGGAATTAAAGATATTTACGCACCACTGTCTTCAAGAAAACCTGTACCATAATACGCGACATACTTCTATGCCAGCGTACAGAGTCGCCTTCGGTGGCCGGCTTAAGCTTTGCACTGCTTCGATTTGAACGAACAGATCGACATTTAATTGTTAATCTTATCCTTTAATTTTCTATTTAAATAACATATGGGGTCCTTGCTACTACTTCAGCGAAACCTATTTTGTGAGCAGGAGATGATAACTTTCGGCAACTTTCAGTTATCCTCTTATCTTTACTGCCCTTCTAGGAGTCTCGCCAGCGAGTCCGAACCCAGGGTTTGTACGGCGGAAACGGAAGCAGTGCATCCAGAAGTTAAATCTGCCACGCTGTTTGCTATTTTAGCCAACTTTTGATGGGTGCATCTTTTATAGCAGCTAAAACAGCATGATACGCCGCAGGCCGACGTTGGAGAAAAATATTTTTAGTCAAGAAATAATTATCTTCCGAATTACGTCTTGTCTTCTTATTCCTTACTAACACTATGAGTCGGTATATCCCTGCGATATTAACAGCCACGACTATGAATATTGTTTTTATTTATTTTTTTTAGTGTGGACTCGTTGTTGTTATAGTAACGAAGTGTGAGTTTGGTTAGTGTTAGAAAGGCGTTATAGCTGCCAGTGTGTCGTCATTAATATGGAGGAGTTTTGTTTGTTCGCTGTATATCAAGCTCTCGCATGGCAAGCTATGTGTTGCTGTCTTAGTTGCTACCGAAAGCGTGAATAAATATATCTCCTAATTACGTGACCGGCTCCCAATGAAAGATTTTTCCTGCGCAGGAAATCACTCCAGTGGCAAGTTCATTTGGAGCTCAACTATGCAGATGTAGGCGAAAACAATATTTTGCTCAATCAGAATCCAGAAACCACTTATTTAATTTTGGATCCTAATTTTTTTTACTGAATTGTACTAAATTTTTGTTTTTGTGATTTTCATCAGCTTTATATGTGTAATATAATGGCTGCGGGATTTCGTTTCATGCCTTTGGGTTTAGAACCTTTCGGCTCTGTGCATGGGTGCAACATTAACATATGTGTTCATGCGCGTGCAGAGCGAACGTGTCACTCAGAGATGTCACAATAGCCCAAGATGGGAAACGGGGTCTAGCGAGTGCGAATGACGTCACGCACCGGAAGCGCGCAGAGGATTTTGGGAATTTGAAGAAAGTTAGGAGAGTTGAGACCTGCCTCGGGAGAAGACAGTTGGCTTTCGCTAGCAGGTGTCGAACGAGATGGTGGTGGTGGTGGGGGGGGGCAGATGAAAAAGCCAGAACTGAAAGATTGTGCCTCTCTCTCCTTATGTCGAAAAACCTTTAAACTCAAAGGTAATAAAAAGTTTCGTACCTGAACAAAGAAGTTGTGTTTTTCGTGTTTCAAGATTCCTATGTTCTATGTATATATATGAACATCCGATGTACATTTCGCATATTCATGTATATGGCTATAGTACTTTTTGATATATTTGGTGCCAGAGCTAGGCATATCCGTATCATGGGTAAGGTACGACTGGGTTATCAAAGAGACGACCAGGCTAAGAACATAGGATCTATTTCAAGCGGCTTGTTCAGGCGATCGAAGGAGAGAGAGAAAACACAAGGCCCCCTGAAGAAAGAAACAAGAAAAAAGAAGCCAAAAACAAGAAAAACAAAATGCGGTGCCCCCAGAAAGAGGAAAAGAAAAAAGAAGAAACACAACTGTCGACACAAGGCCCCCAGAAAAAAAGAAGAAAAAAAAGAAGAAAAACAGCTCAACTCCAAGAGAAAAAAAAAAAAAAAGAAAGAAAAAGGCAGGAAGAGAAGAAAATGAAAAAGAAGGTGAGCGGAAAACGAAGAAAAAAAAAAGAGTTTGCAACCCTCGAAGTCAAGGAAAAAAGGCATGAAAAGAAAAGAAAAAGTAAAAAGAAGGTATTTGCTCATTAGGTAACTTTATCTCTCTGCTGTCAATTAATATGAAAAAAGATTTTAAATTGATTATAATGGTGAAAGCATTAGTTTTAATGACAAGGGCCTTTCAGAAGGATAAAATTGGAAATAATTTTTTTTTAAATATGTGTGATCCCTAGATAAAAATTATGATTACTGCTATGTGTAATATTGTATTGTAGTGAGGGAGAAAAAAAAAAAAGAAAGGGTAAGAAGGAATTATGTGGGCAGGAAAAGAAGGGAAAGAAAGGTGGCCGTGGGACAGAGATACCATGGTGGAAATGATGGACAGCCATAGTAAACAATATTTTTATGAATAAAATTTTATAGTAAACAATATTTTCATAAATGAATTTTATAGTAGACAAGGTTTTTGTGAGTAAAATTTTGTAGTAACTTGTCAGTGGTCCGGGCAAATGGTGATTGAAAATTAGAATTTCAGTCTAGGATCTGGAATTCCGCACATTGGTGGTTTGTCCAAATGTAAACGTTCCATCCTCACCCCCACCACATTATCTCAGTCTTCTAACCATTCCACTTCTTAGCCACTTCTTACTGCCGGCCGGTGATCAACTAGTGGTTGAGGGGGTAACGCACATTTCTTGCCACCACACAAGAATACGATCGAGGGAACGGAGAAAATAGAAGGACAAACGAACAAACACGAACAAAGCTTTGGGTTTACCAAGGGCAGAAAAGAGGTATTGCAACACTTTGCATTCCTGATAGCATATATGGACTAACGCTAGCGTGGGTTACTAGCGAAAATTCCACAATGCTACTGGAATCAGACTCATCTTGACTCACTGTCGCTGGACCCTATCCCATGCTGCCTCGCCTCTCTGCTCCGGTGTCCGGTGTTGACTGCCCCTGTCCGTGGTTCCACGCCAACTCTCTGCTGCTCGCCTCTCTGCTGTCCAGCCGCAACTGCCCTCCGCTGGGTCGCGTCGTCAACTGCCTCTCTGCCGGGTTGCGTCGTCAACTCTCTTTCGCGTCCCCTTCCCACTTCCGGATACGGCGAGATTTCAGGTCCAAGAATCCTTTGTCTGGTTTCGCGCCAAAACAGACAAAGGAATCATCTGCTTTGGCAGCCCACCCACATAGTGCTACATACCACCCTCTCTTACTCTTGTCATTTATTCTCAATAAATTACAACACAATTCAACAACAAGCAAAAAAAACAAAAACATTTACAGTAAGTAACAACCGAAATTACAAAATTTTAAAGGGGTTCGGTCATCCCCTAAAAAAAAAAACACGAACAAAGCTTGGGGTTAACAAAGGGCAGAAAAGAGGTATTGCAACACTTTGCATTCCTGATAGCATATATGGACTAACGCTAGCGTGGGTTACTAGCGAAAATTCCACAATGCTACTGGAATCAGACTCATTGAGTCGATCTTCTTCACTGGACCCTATCTTGTCTCCTACTGTCTCTGGAGTCCGGTGTTGACTGCCCCTGTCCGTGGTTCCACGCCAACTCTCTGCTGCTTGCCTAGGGCACCTCGGGTGGTGTAATGGTTAGCAAGGTAGACTAGCAAACCTACACGAGTGAGTTCGATTCTCATTGGGTGCCCAATTCATGCGGCCTTGTGCTACATCTAAGCAAAAAAAAAAAAGCTTAGTAAATTACCTCTGCTGCTCTGCTCTCTGCTGGGTCGCGTCGTCAACTCCCGCCTGCTGTCCAGCGCCAACTGCCTCTCTCGCGTCCCCTTCCCACTTCCGGATACGGCGAGATTTCATGTCCAAGAATCCTTTGTCTGGTTTCGCGCCAAAACAGACAATTGAATCGTCTGCTTTGGCAGCCCACCCACATAGTGCTACACAAAGATTTCACATATCTGTAGTTAAGACGTTTGGGACGTGTTTCGATATTTGTGAAGTTGGGAGAATCGATATTTTGGGCGCTGGTGGAATCAGGCCGGATTTTTTTATGGATGTTTGTCGATACCAACTATTCGGAAGCACAGTTGAATGCTTCGGACTTTTTGTTGTCCAGTCAACTGAAATTGTTTCGAATAAATCTCACCATAGGGGCAGAGCAACTAAGAGACAGATGTTTTTTGTGTCTGATAAGGCAGAGGGATATTTTGTGAGTTCCCACCTGGAGTGGGGCTTTTGAGGTTGTTATTGGGAAAGATATACAGAAACAGGGTTTTGGAGATAATTAAGATATGCGCGAGATTTTGGCGACATCATGTGTTCGGAAAATTCCTGGACTCGGATTTTGAATTGTTTTGAGGGGGAAATTTTGTCGCCTGAATTAATAAAAGTTTGGGTGGTTTAGAAAAGAACACCTGTGATATTTTAAGGCAAGGGAGAAAGAAGATAAGAAAGAAGGGTACTCATAAACTCTTGAAAAGATAAGAGATAGACCGTTTGACGGTGGTCAAAAGTTGAAAAAACGGGAAAACATTTATCTTGGTTTGTTTACGAGCTATGCTTAGTTGTGGAGGGTTAAAATGTGTATATTAATTAATGACAGAGATTACTAGAGAAGGAGATATAAAATTTGAAGTAATGAGTACAGATGTAGAAGGAAAGCAAAAGTGTAAAAGACATAATGAGTAATTGACCTGAGAGTAAAAAAAATAAAACAAATTAAAGACTGAAAAAACATACATGCTGAACCAGTGACTATTGAGAAAATTTGAAAATATTTAAGAGAAAAAGAGAACCAGAAAACGTGATTGAAAAAGAAAAAAAATGAAAAAGAAAAAAAAAATGAAGGACAATACAAACGCTTTTATTTTAATGACTTTTGAGTTTGGGACTGATGCATGTTTTTTGTTGTATTGTTTTGTAAAATTGTATTACTGAAAATTTTGTTGATCAGTTTGACATTAGTTTAAGAAAATAATTTGTCATCATTGATGAAAAATGATTTTATTTGTAGAGGGAAAGGCATGTAATATAATGGCCGAGGGATTTCGTTTCATGCCTTTGGGTTTAGTTAGGCTAAGAACCTTTCGGCTCTGTGCATGGGTTACTTAGGTGCAACATTAACACAGGTGTCCATGCGTGTGCAGAGCGAACGTCTCACTCAGAGATGTCACAATAGCCCAAGATGGGAAACGGGGGCTAGCGAGTGTGAATGACGTCATGCACCGGAAGTGCGTGTAGGATTTTGGGAATTTGAAGAAAGTTAGGAGAGTTGAGACCTGCCTCAGCAGAAGACAGTTGGCTTTCACAAGCTCGCAAGGCCTTGGGCAGGGGTCGCATGAGATGGAGTGTGGGGAGCAGATGAAAAGGCCAGAATAGAATGATTGTGCTTCTCTCTCCTTATGTTGAAAAACCTTTAAACTCAAAGGTAATAAAATGTTTCGTACCTGAACTGAGAAGTCGTTACGTGTTTTCGCGTTTCGAGATTCCTATGTTCTATCTTTATGGACATTCAATGTACGTTTCTCACATAGCCATATCATGGCTATGATACATATGGTATTGTTTCTTACTTAATTGTGTAACACCTATTGGTGTAGCAGTTTATATCCTATACATGTTCATTTCGCTTCACGAGCAAGAAATAAAAAACAGGTCTTAACCGTTCAAAGAAGGAAGGTAAAAAGAAAAAGAACTAGAGGTCGAAATTCTCACATAAGGTGGGAAGCCACATTCACAATCCAAGGGAAGACAATTATCTTTGTCTTCCAATATATATTACATAAAATTGTTATGTAAAAGATAATTACCAGTTATATCAATGTATATCACTTGTAAGATTTTAAGATTGTTTACTCTTAGATATAGCAAACACCTAATATACTGTGTCCAACTCAACAGTTCTAACATAATCAGGATAAATAATTTGCATATTCAAATTTAAGTCAAACAGTTCATTTTCTTGTCTTTTCTGATCTTTATATATAATACTGTCAAATTATTTTGTAGATAGTTTAGATTTTATTATTAAATTGCTTAGTTATTCAAATGAAGTCATTTTTGGCCCTGAAATTGATAATAACATTGACCTTGTAAATCACAGCTTGGGTCTATAAAGAGAAATAAGCAATTGTTGAGACTTTTTTATTCATATATTCCAAAATATAACAAATGTAAAATTTCATTCATGAGTTGTGGAGGAAACAGCAAACCAGTTTGGTTACATATGATGAGTTGATGTTATCTCTAGGCAATGCTGGGAACATCTGCATGTTTGTGATAAAACATATTTTACTGCAAGCTTATTTTAATCTTTACATTCTAAATGACATGAAATATTCATGAATTTCTAATACTTATAAAGATGAATCTCTTTTTATTAAGAGTATGTATAACATGAATGACTCCTTTTTCTGTCTCACTTTATCTTCTGGTCTACTATTACACTATTTCTTTCCTTTTCAGTTACTGCTGTCCTAAGCTGACAGTGGAAACCTCAATAATCAGAATAAATGTTTTTCTCCCTTTGTAACTTTGAATCAACAGAGGAGTCAACAAGTTTATTATAGGAAAAACAAATAAAACTGAAACAAAAGACATTGAAAATACACCACTAAAAAAGAAGGAATACAATAAACCAACAGATGAATAAAAAAAATCAAAAAGAAAATAGAATGCAGGTTTTGACCCACCAAATTGGCTCATTTCATAAGGATGCATTTTTTCTTATATCACACCCCATTTGTGTTGATGCAGTTTTACTTCAAATCATAAAAACCCATGCACACATTTATTTACTGATTTCAAAAGAAGCTGTTTTGCATTCAATTTTTTTAACAGCAAAATCTTAGGATTTTGATAAAATCAATGAAAACATATGAACTATAGCAATAAGATTTTTAGTATTGTAATGAAAATTAATTTTTAGAATATGCAAAATATAATCTCGTAACTAACTAAATTATGATAAATAAGTAAATAAATTATAATAATTCATATTGTTATAGTTCTTTTTGAAATCAAATAAACATTGTGTGTGCTTATGTAACTTATTTGATAATAAAAAAAAAATTACCCTATAACTTAAGTTATTCCAGAGATAAAGCTCTTCTGGAAATGAATACAGTGTAAAAGAAATGCATCCATATAGACAGTCAACAACTTCTCCTTTGTAGAAAATACAAGCAATTCTTGAAAGGTGAAATGCAATACATATTTATAGATTTAGAAAATCAATCTTTAAGCGTGTAATTAACGTTTACTAAGTGAAATGTTTTCATTCAAAATGTCTTTTTTCTGAATCACTACAGAATCCTTACAATTCCTGTATCCTCACGAGTGTAGTGTGTGAGAAAGAGAGAGAAGTACCAGGAATAAATGGGTATTATCAGTTATAAGTATGGTCCTACTGATATTATAAAATGTAGAGAAGTTATACAATTGTAAGAGACTTTCAATCATAAAAGGAAAAGTCTATTGTATTTGCCATTTTATTGCAATTTATTTTATTTTAATCATTATAAGTTCAAAAAGTATCAAGACTGAAATTGTATTTACCTTGACAGAAATTAACAATGGGTAAAATGATTTTCTTCAAGATAGTCTCTTTGGCATTCAACACACTTATTCCAGTGAATTTTTCATTGATCATCTCTAAAATCCTTCTTTTGATATGGTGTGATTCTTATTTATTTCAATGCCCTTCATCTCAAAACTTACTGTTGGGAGAAATTTTCATTTTAGAAAAAATGGAAAGTTGCACAGGGCTAGTGAACTGAACAATCCTGTGTTTTGTCAAAAACTGCTGTTCAAATATACTGAGACAAGTTCCCATAATTTTTTTCAAATTGGCACCGATTTGTTTAGATGTCAAAACATCATTTCATAGTTTCACAGCTATGTATGTCTTCATTTGAATTTTAAAATCAAGAAAATTTAAACCATCAATCGCAATACTCTTTGATAACACCTTACATTATTTGTTCATATCAGGCTTATTTGGAAACTTCTTTTTCATAGACTTTTTGGCATTATCTGTTTCAATAATATCCTTATTGAATAGTTTTTCATTTAATTCCTGGAAAGCATTATATATAATTTGCTTTTCATTATTGAATTGTAAAATGACAATGAAAACAGATTTACTTTTACATGTATGCACACAGTTTTAAAACACACACCTTTTATAAACTGTAAGGGATTAGCAGATCACAATATTTGTATGCTTAGATAAAAAAAAGAAAAAAAAAGAAATGCTCAACAAGGTTATCTGTTCTTTTTTGGAAGGCCTAGCATGAATTTCCATTGATTTACTTTGTAGTGTTAACTATTCTTGTGACAGAGTGGAAAGATCAGTTAGAATTATATAAAACCACATAAACCTCTTTCTCTTTCTACTCAAGACTTTCATGGTGTAAGGAGCACTGTTTTCATTCTATTTTGCATTACATTTCTACTGTTTTAATAATTCCTTGCTTTGAAATTTGTATTTTGCTCATAGAGCAATAAGAGAAATTGTATATTCATAACTACTTTTGACAGAAGATTTGGAATTCATTCCCAAGAATTTAATTCTGTTTTTGTTTGTTTTTTTGGGGAGTGTTGCACTTGACATTATCTGAAATATTCAATTAAAACTAACTTTTTCATGTCCATGAGATATTCTTTCTCAAAAAGAATATTTATTTCGATTCAAGGTAAACATCACTTCTAATATATACATAATATATATAAAGGAAGTTATTCTTCATAATTTCTTTAAATTATTCCCCATTGACTATGATTTTTATCCAGCCAAAAATGTAGAGTTATAAAGAAAATGAAATCTCCCAAATATAACAAGAAATATTGTTTAGTCAGATATCTCTACTGAGTAAAGATGTTCCTTAACATTAATCACTTAACTTTTAAAGATAAAAGCTTAAATGAAACACAGAAACATTAAAACCTGCTAAATGATGTAGAAAGTGATAAAACAGTTTGAAATATCAACAGCAAAACCTTTTAAAAAAAAAAAAATGACAACCAACAAAATGTTACATTTAATTATGGTCAATCCAAGGATAAGATATTTTCTTAGAGAAGAATATTTGATTATCTACACATAGTGCATCAGTTTTGCCACCGGTGTATAAACCAGCAATGTTACTATGGAAAACAAACTTCATCAAATATCAAGTTTCTTCCAAACAGCCAAAGATGTCATGTAGTAGTTTGATTTATTAAATGGCATATGAACCTCTTATGAGTTATTTAATGCTGAAATTTGATTCATTTGTAAATGTTTAATAATAATCATGACAATATTTTTAATGTTCCACACAATCATCTTTTTAATTACAATTTTTTATTTGTCACTAAGTCATTTATTTAGTTATATATCAAGTATTTCTACTTAAAACAAATAATTTACACACGCTTATATGCTTTCATGTATTACTATACAAATAATTTATATACATTTATATAGTCTCAAGAAACTATTTCTATTTAATAATGATATTAATGATTTGTTTGCATAGTTATGTGGTTTCAAGTATTCCTATCAAATACAAATAATTTTCAAACAGATCTATTTGACCAATAGATGGGACACTAAAAGCTACTAAAATTCTAACTCAGAGTGTACCTAGGAGTCATAGTAATGTAGGGGTACTCAACACTCTTTAGAGCTTCAGAACTGGAACCTCACCATTGAATGAAGTTTAGTGTCATAGCCAGAACACCTTGAGAGGGCTCTTATCCCTCAGCAGAAGATGCAGCAGTGTATTCTAAGGCATGCCAACAGAACATGTAGTGAAATTAATTTGAGTCAAAGCACTGAACATTGTGGCTACAGATACATTTTTGAGCACATTAAAATATCTCCTCAGCTCATCTTATTAAGTTATACAGATCTCCTATGAGTAAATCTAGCAAATAAAGAAAATGAAAATATAGGAGCCTTTCTGGGGTTCAATCCTAGGTTGAACCAAAGACTTAAAAAATGCTTCTTGATGCCTCCTTGCTTAACACTCAGCATTATAAGGTATGGATCAAGAGCAAGTCGAGCAATCTAGGAAGTAGTGCCCTTACCTACACCTTGGTGTAGGAGCTATTGAAAAGGGAGCTTTTAGGCTGCCCCTGACTAACAGTTGGCCAACTTACTTATAACAAAGTCAAAACCTGTAAGTAAAGCAATTCCCTTCAGTACATACATTTCCATCTCTCAGAAAAAAACTGTTCAAAACTTAGTATCATCATCATCATGTTGCGCCATCAGCATGGATATCCCTGACCCTCTCCTGCCACCCTTCTCTATCGTCCATCACTTCTAGCAGGTCCTCAAGGTCACATCCTGTATTGGCACAGAGCTGTTGTATGTAGGTTCTAGCCGGTCGTCCTGCCTTTGCTCACCCATGTGAAGGAGTCCACAAGAGTACATCACTTATGAGTTCGTCCCTACTTCTCCAGCTGTGTCCCACATGCCTGGTTCATCTAACTTGGATAGTTTTCATGATGGGTGGTAAGTGACCATACGGCTGCTACCCCCAGGACTTGTTCAATATTGCTCACAGCATTCTTATGTAGCTGCTGTCTAGCTTTTTCTCCATATGTTTAGTTAGCATCCATGTAGTGCATCCATACAGCACTATCGACATAACTACTGCTTGGAAAAACTGCGTTTCATTTTATCAGTCAGGTCTGACTTCCATATGATCAATAGCCTATTGATAGCTCTCCATACCTTTGCTAGTCATGATGTCTGTCTTAGTTGATGAGACACTGCTTCCTAGGTCGGTGAACTTGTCTACATTTCAGAGAGCTACAATTTAGTGTGGAGATGTCGCCTCTTTGATTAAAGTACATATATTCCATCTTGTGTGCATCAACCTGGAGGCCTATGCCTGCAGCTGCTTGTTCCAGACTATGTAGCAGGGTTTCTGCTTGGGCGAGTGTATTTGCCAGAAGTGCTATGTCATCAGCATAGTCTGTGTCTGTAATTGTTTGTGCGGGGTACTTTCTGCTTCTTTCCTTTGTCAGCTTGAAACTGTTTTCTTTCATTCTATTAATAGATGTTCTAAGCACGTAGTCTAGACAGATGATAAAGAGGTATGGGGTTAATGTGTCTCCTTGCAGGTGTCTGCTACAATGTCAAAGTAACCTGTGTCTCCTTTCGTGGAGAGTACTTTTACTTTCGTGTTTCTATATATCATCATTATGGCTGCAATGGTTTCTTTGGCCAGGCCATAGGCAAGTAGTATTTGCTCCATCTTTCCTCTCTGTATGGTGTCAAAGTTAACAAATAATATTGTTGTCTGTAGGTTTTTTGCATGTATAACTTCAAGAATTCACTGGATAGTCAAGATTTGTGAAGTCGTGGATCTATTTCTCTGAAAACCATTTTGGTTCTTCCTAAGTATGTTCTCAATTTTGGGTTCTATGCAGTTTCGTAGTAGAGTATTGTATTTCTTGGCCGCTATGGATGTAAGGGTTATATCTCAGTAGTTCTTGACTAATCCAAGGTTGCCCTTCTTAGGGAAGGGGGGGGATGCGTCCTTTAGTCCATCTGTCTATTGTGTTTTGATTATAAACTGCATTATAGTGTCGGAGCAGTATGTCGTCGAATTGCCTGGTCTTCCATACTTCAGGGGGTATTTCATCAAGCACCTCTGCTTTTCTATTTTTAATTTTTCAAAGTACTGAGTCAAGTTCTTCTTGCGTAAAGTGTCCTAGTTTGATGTCTAATTGTTCACTAATAATTCTCGTGCTTGGTTCATGTGTAACTTGGCCAAAAACATTTGACTGGTAGTATATATATATATATATATATATATATATATATATATATATATACACACACACACACACACATTCTTTTTTTAAAGTTTTATCAGGGGCTGAAAGAGTTCAAGTCATCATAAGTGTTAATTCTTAGAGAATAAAATGATTTGCAGGCCTTATGATATTTTTCTGTTGTTATCTATCACTACTACTTCCTTACAGTGTCACCATCAATCATTTCGATGAACATGTGTAGAAGAAAAATTAAGACAAAACAAAGCAGTCAGTGTGAAAGGTAAAAGTTTCTTCCAGTTTTATTTGAGGATGAGAATTTTTACACCACATGAGTTTGTTACAATTCTGTAAGTGTCTTTATAAAGGCCAAATGTAAAGGGTAAATAATGTAAATTGTTGTATAGGAAGAAAAGGTGATAATGTGTTATGTTAGCCTATAGGACTACTAAGTGAACTGCTATGCTCTAAGACCATTTCAGTAACACATCTAGCTGGGATCTAGAAGTCTATAATTGGCTAAATGTATCATATTGAGGTCAGTTTTCACCTTACATAACAAATGCATACACCGTTGTAAACATTGTGGGCTTGCATAAAAATGATAACTTTTCAACATGTCTGTTTCTTAAATTTCTTTATTTCCATTAGTTCTGACTTAAATTTAAAGCAATAAAGTTAGTATTTTATAAGAACATATCTTTGTGTTTGCTGAACACAAGATTTTGGTAGCTTGCTAAACTTAAAGTGTCTAAAATGACGATTTAGATATTTAATCATTAAAAGTAATGCATAGAATTGAGAAGACTGAATTATAGTGACAGAGAAAAAAAAGATGATTGAAAGTGAAAAAGAGAAAAGAAGATTAAGTAATGTAGACTACCAACCCAGGAAAAATATCATAGATGTAATTGAATTCCTATGAACTGATTTCTTAGAAAAAAAACTAGTGCTTCATGATACACTGTACTACTACAAAATTTCTCATTATTCCAAAGTGAGCAAGGTTTCAATCTATATATATATATATATATATATATATATATATATACCAAAATCAAAAAGTTCATCTAGCTTAAAACTTTTCACGAAGATCTTTTTCTCATTCTGATATTATTGTATTATCCTTGATATTTTTTATTTTCTAAAAAATTTTCTACTGTTATTATTGACATTTCAGTTTTTAAACAAATGGGGCATAGGCTATTTATTTTAAGTTTATATATATATATTATATATATATATTCCCCCACCTAAAAAAAATGCAAGTCACTTTTAGAGAATTTTACTTTTTTGTTAAGATGAATGAAACTTCTATTTTTATGGAAGTAAAAGTCAACTTAGAGATATGGGTGCTTTTACAAAATTCTGACATTACGTCTTAATTGATGTTCGATAATAACTTATATCAACATTGGCCTATTTTTATGAATACATAGAAATACAACATATTATTAGTGTTCTTATCACAAAAGCAATTTAATCCTTATCAAATGTTCAAGAAATATGGATACATACTGAATTTGGTTTTGTCTAACAAACACCAATAACTTGGTTTTTAATATTTTCATATAGAAAACCATGCCCGGACTTTTGTATTCTGCAGAAGACTTCTATGATAACATTGTAACATTACTAACTGAAGTATCTATCAAGATTTGGATTGAAGTAAATGAGGCAAACAGACAAATCTCAAAAATCACTGCTATTTTTTCATTTTTGTAAACAATGGCTATTTTACAAACTTTGATGTCAATTAAAAATTTACACTGATTGGTTATAAAGGTTAACACATATTACAAAATTCTCAACAATACAGCACATCATAACAATATTCTTCATAGAGCATTTAAAATGCTCTAATTTAGAGAAGAAAGCAATTTCCAGTTCATTTTGCAACTAAATAATTTTGTAAGGTATGTATTCATTTTTTAATCATGCATATTCTCAATATAATAGGGCTATCTATGAAATGTTAATTAGAATCATGCACTTCTTTCTTGACAGAAGCATCAGTATCATCATGGACAAATATTATAAGAACTCCACTGGTTCACAGTTTGTTTAGCTCTTTTATACTTTCTTTCTCAATTTTTTACTTTTTTTTCTCTTTTCTGTTGATTTCCTCTGACAATTCTTTTCTTAACCCCCAAAATTTACCAATTTTTCAAAATATCCTGTTTCAAAAATTTTTTTTGTGCTCCAATTAATGAAGGTTGATGCATCTAAGAGCTATTTACACCAGACAATCAGGATAATTATCTTGAGTACTTGGTCACTACCACTGCTACTTTTGTTCCTGCAGTTATTAGTGGCATGGAAATTATGAATGTCTTGCTCTAATAAAGAAAGTGCTGGGCCAAACAAACCATAGTATTCAGTCAATTTTTATTGTACACTGGTTGCCTTAACTCTAGAAGAGGTTTATTTAATTGTTATTGCAACAAGTTATCAATATATTCAAATTGATGCTTTGGAAAAACCTGAAAAAATGATATATTTCTTAATCATTATAAATTTTGTAATTTGGAATAAAAGCAGACCTTAATCAGTTCAGATTCTAAAGATTTGACAATCATGTGCCAAATGGGAAAAATATCTACCAAATTTCATAGTATCAAAATAATTCATATTGCCCCAATTTATAGTTATGAACATAGATGCTAAAATGCTTAGGCTTTTATTTGAGCTCAATAGTAGCATGGTTGTGTTCTTATTGGAAAGACAATAATGTAGGTTTGTGTGTACTATTAAAGATTACTAATTATTTGGTAGTTTCCTGTTTTAAATCTTTATTGTTTGCACATAGATATCCAATTTGTAGTAACAGTATTTGAAGGTTATAATGTTATTCTCTAGGTTAGAATCATTGATGAAGAAGCTAATTAGTAAGTAACTACATATATTTACAACTAAAGTGGCATTTCTATCAAGTTTACCAGTTATATGGGTCATCTGGTTTAATTCTTAGTTCTTCACATATGAGTGTCCAGTTTAGAGCAGCAGATAAAGACAGTAACTAGATATACAGTAAAATAACAACATATATCTAAATAACAAATGACTTTTAAAGATATATACAAAGAATCAATGTGTACATGCAACACAAGGTAAACAAATATCTTAAATGATATATATATATATATATATATATATATATATATATATATATATATATATATATATATATATATATATACATATACTGCCGATAAGGAATTTAAACAAGATTTATCATGAAATAAGATGACTTTTCAAATACAAAAATTAGTGACTTGATAAATGGAATAAGCTATTGAAACAGATATAACCCCCCATCCCCCCAAAAAACAACAAAAGCTTCAGAGTGATACAAAAAGGAAGCTGTTTCCATAGGTGCAGACTTTTATGAGCACCGCATTCAAGGTCTAGTTTATCGCTAGCAAAAATTCATAGCTAACAGTCATGGAAAATAGTGTTTTATATCAGAAAACTTGTGTTATCTGTTGTAACTTCTGTAGTAATAAATAGGAGGCAATACTTTCAGAGTTGCCCCTTATAAATTATAATTATAGGTCAATTCAGACATTATACCATGCTGCTAGAATCTATCACATTACTTAGAGAGAAGAGAGATGCAGCAAATAACCTCCATTACCCTGAGAGATATTATGAAGGGAAATACTCAGCATAACACACAAAGGTTATGGGAAACATCTATCTATACTTGCAAATAAATAAAAAAGTACTTTATAGCATTTAATAGTTATCTCAATAATGATTAGAATGAGGGCAAACTTCAATCTTTTATCATCATTAAGTTGCAAATTGGATTGGAAATTGCTTTATTCTTCAAGAGTATTTTTAATACTGTTGTTAAAAATCTAATTATGATGTACCATTTTTAAAGTGTTATAGAAATATATATAAATCGGATTGTTATTATATAAAAAGTAAAGTTGATGACCTTAGTCAAGGGTGACCCAAAGGCTCCCTTTTCAATAGCTAACACACCAGGGTGTAGGGGAGGGCACTACTCCATTCCCTGGATTGCTCCATTTTATCCTTAATCCATACATGAGTGTTAAGCAAGGCGGCCTCAAGTACCATTTTTTCTTAGTCTTTGGTATGACTCAACCTGGGATTGAACCCTGGTCTCCCAGACCATTAGCGAACACTACTCATTAGCCCAATACTTTCTTTACTTGTTATTATATTGGCTGCCTCAATGTTAAGTCACATCCTATTAAGAGAAATTATATAATAATCAACTGCAGCTAATTAGCATTTACTAGTTAGCTTGCTTGAAAAATCATGATGATTGGGATGAGTGTAAATATCAGTCTTTACACTTAAGTTACATATTGATCTGAAAATTGATTCATTTTCTAAAAACATCTTGTACTAAGAAAAATTTCACTGCAATATTTCATTTTTCCAGTGTTATGGTATAATTTGTAACATTACAGATGTTAGTTTTCTTTGGCTGAAGTGTAAAACTTTGATAGATAGCATAACTGCTTTTCTCCTACTAATGATACTGAAGACTACCTATTCGGGGCCCGTGGCGCAGCGGATAGAGGCATTGAGTCTCTACGGTTCCAGGTGAGCATTGTCAGACGATAGCGGTTTCAAATCCTACCAAGCCGGCCAGAGGTTTACTTGGTCAAAAACGTGGTGCGATAGACAACAACTATGGAAGGCAGTAATTACTGGGGATACGGTTACAAGACTCAGCATTCCTATCCAAGGTCGCAGTAAATCACCTGATGAGGCGAAATTTGGCCGAAGCGTAGTGAAAGAAGAAACAACACAAAAAACTACCAAGATGAGGAAAAAAAGTCCGCAATAAATAAAAATTAATTACCTATTATCATTTATGCAGCTGAACCCAAACCATGTTAAGTCCTTTTTCTTGGCAGTTGCCATAGATAATCTTTAACCACTTCATATGTTTTATTGACTCATCATCCAGTTACTTGACCAAAAGGTTCATCACATCATTACAGATTAAGTGAAAAGAATGAACACTTTGTTTTAAAAGATGCATTTCCACCCCATACAATTCTGATTTGTCAACTTTAAAGACTCTGGTCAAAACAATTTTGCATTAATGATTTCACACACTAGAACATTGCTGTTTATAGCATTTTAGTCAAGAGCTTATGGTGGAGGATATTGGTTCTTGAAATGTAATGAGTAATCAAAGCAGTTTAAATATGGGTTTGTAAACACTGAGATGATGAAACTATATAGTTTATTAATCCAGGATAAATCCTCTGAATAGATTAGAATCATAATCTCTTATTCATTCTTTTGGGACACAAGATGTAGTATAAAGATAATTTGTGACTGCTCTTGGTGATCAGGGCAACACAATGAAGTCTTCATAATGTTCTCAAAATCATTCTCATAGAACTTTTAAAGAGTTTTGTCTAGCTGAAAGATGACACTGTCAATATAGAAGACAGTAGCCATCAGAGAACATTCCTATTTTTCAATGACGTTGAAGTGGTTGGTACAGAAAAAATCTACTTTCCACATAGTTTCCCAAACTATCACACTGCCTCTACTTGATTTTGGGTAATGGTAACAACTTAAGAAAATGAATTTGAAGATTTTATAAAAATTAGACAATGTGGAACATTATTGAAAAAAAATGCTACTAGAGTCTCTCTTTTATTCCCTTTTCTTTTTTTTTAATGAAGCTTTGCCATTGGAAGCATCCCAAACAATGAATTCAGTTAGCATATTACCATTGAACACTGATTTTTCTAACAATTTCTCAAGAATAATAAGTTGTTTGAAATGTCTGAGGATACAGATCTTCAACTTGCAAATTTTGATCATTGAAGAATTTGAATTTCTTGAGTGTAAATATGGTTATGTTACAAGAAATTTACTGTATTTGTGAGGAAGATGTTTGTTATGTCAGGCAATTTTCTATGCTTATGGAGATTTTCTCTTCTTAGGAATTATTATACTAGAAACATAAGTTAACTTTGCCTGTACAGATCCAAACAAGAGGCTGGTTATGATCAATATTATTGTGCTGTGGGATTCTATAAAGATGATTGGCTTTTCAGATACTTAATAATCCAATAAACAGGATGTTATTCTTTTGATAAATTCTGGAGGCAGTTTTAGGTAGACAGTGAATCTAAGACATCATTCTTTTTGTATTCAATATTCATCTGATTCAGAAATATAAACAAGGTGATGGTAAAATAGAAATAGCAGTGGAAAAAGATGATGACTTGATTCAGAAATAAAATTTAGTCAGATTGTCCAGGCTAACTTTGATAATTAGAAAGAGAATTAAATGAGCTAGCTAAAAACATGCATTGTAGGTGGGATATTAAGCTAGTAATACTGTTTTGTGAGAACTTATAAGTTCAACATGGTCAAGAGGAAATGTTTATCGCCCTCTGGTGGCAATTGCTCATACAATAAATTCAATTTTTTAAAACAACATCTCATTTGGATATTCAGTCTTGGGTATATAGATATGATATATGTATTTATCCAACACCTCCACATAAGCAGGGTGTGACACAAGGTTGATTTTTAAGTAGAGTTTAACAGGTTTGAATTCAAAGTCTTCCTTCTTCAAACCAAAGTTAAAAAGCCCAGTCTGCCTTACTATTTACTTATAGCTGGAAGGAAAATAGTGACTCATACCTTTCCTAAGAGTATTAGCACTATGTGAAATGCAAACAGCCTATCCAAGATTTGAATTCAGGTCACTATGTCAATTTCCTATTCCATTACACCATGAGCAACATATAGATTTTAGAGGAAATTTATACATTATCATTCTTTGTTTCTAAATGTTCATTATAGCATATCTGTTATAAGATCTTAGTTAATAAGTCATATTATAAATGAGTGCAGAGAATGGCATTCTACATTTAGATACCAAGTCATAATGAATAGAAAGGATAGAACTGGTGTCAGATTACAGTAGCTTAGTTTCAGTTTGCATTTCAGCTAGTAAGACCCATGTTGTTGGCTTAAGATATTCAACATTTCCCTTGTATTTGGAATATCATTTACCTTATTTAATTGAAGTGTAAGATTTATTTTGAGCTGTTTGACCAGCAGACCTGGGTTCAATCCCAGGTCACATCATACCAAAGACTTTAAAAATGACATTTGATACCTCCTTGTTTAACACTGGGCAATATAAGGTATGTATCAGGGGTAAAGTGGAGCAATCCAGGGAAAGGAGTAGTGCCCTCTCCTACACCTCGGTATAGTAGCTATTGAAAAGGGAGCCTTCTGGTCACCCTCGACTAAGGTTGCCAACTTTACTTACTATATTATTTTTATATAGATTGCAAATACAAAATTTTGGGTTTGTAACTCACTGTGCAAAAATGGTATGTAGGAATCAAGGTTTTCTTGTTATTTTGAATTTTAAGTTTGTTTAACATTTTTCACAAAGTTTATTAAGGTTCTTCAAAAAACAAAAAAAAAAAAAAAAAAAAAACACATGTCCTTTGCTTATTTATGTTTAGATCTTCCAAAGATCTTTTTTTTTGCAAAATTTATGTAAAATTAAAATTGGTCAATGGTCACTAAGTTCACTAAGTTATTCTAATATTTTTCTTTGATATTGTTATTCACAAGAATTACTGACTGATAAAATTTAATTTTTTTAAGGATTAATTTATGCTTTTATTTTAAACATTAAACTACTTTAGGTTAGTTTAAATCTATCACTAAACATGAAATAGAAGCAAATGTTAAATTTTTGTATTATAAAATGAATGAAAAAACATTGAAGAAAAAAAATGTAATGATATATGATTATAATTAAATTCTACATATTTAATTCAATATTCATCTTTGATTGTGTAAAAACCTGAATGAATAAAATGAATCAATCATTTTTCCAGGTTTTCTAAAGTTATGTACGGAGAAAACATTTTCTGTTGAAAGCCTATTCAATGTTCTCGGGTTGGGGGCACAAAAAACAAAAAAAAGGTATGCTTCAAAAATGAATATTTTATGCTCTATATATTTGCTTCTAAAAGTTATAAGTATGATTCTTTTTTACTATATTTTCTTTTTATTATTGAGTGAACTGTATGATTTACTAATTAAAATTAAAAAATGACATTAATAAATAATAAAGTCAATGTCTAATTTTTAACAGACATACATCTTTTCAAAGACATTTTTCAATGTTCATTTTTATACTTTGAAATTTATTAAAAATGAATATTCATTATTATTTCCCAAAGTTACTATAATATTTTTCTCTAATATTGTTGTTATTCATAAAGAACCTTTTTTTATTAGTTGTGTTTTTCTTTCAGGTAAAATAAACAAAAAATTATCTTTAGTTTAATTTGGTAAATTTTCTGTTAACGAGTAAAATAAACCCAAACATTATATTATTCTCACAAAAGTAATAAAAAACCCATTTTTACATAAACTAAAAATCATATGATAAAATTTAATATATTTAATTCAAACAAAAGTCATTTTCCTGGTTCTTCTAAAGTATTTGTTTAACTGCTCAAGTTGAGCATGAAACAAATCTTTGATACATGAAGGCTGAGATTAAAGTGCATTATGGTGGATTGCCCCAACACAAGGCATTATCTAAAAAATAACCAAAGCCCTCTTTTATTGTCAGTCTCCTTGCATGGCACCTCAGGGACCAAGTAAAAACCCTAGCCCCCTCCCCTTTAAAATGAGGGGCAGATGTTACCAGGAGGAGTAACACTCTGCAAGAGAACCAGGCAATAGCTGATCAATGTTCACAAGTGCCAGAAATTTAGATATTTAATTAACTCAATAATTATTAAAAGATTATGCAATATTTTGCAAACCATTGTTAACAATATATAAAACAAAAAAATTAATCTAAAAAATGGATTTTTAGGTTTAAAGCAACCCTCAAAAATTTCTGTTTTTAACTTATTGTTAATGGGGGGAGGTAAAAGTTGGGATTAAGAGTATAATTAATTTGGCTTAAAAAGTTACTCCTAAATTGAAGCAGTAAAAGAAATAATTGTGCTGAAAAAGCTTTCAGAAGCTTTTGCTGTGAAACAAATTACAGAAACCAACAAGACAAAACTGTGTGAGAGATGAATAAAATATCAGTTTATTGTTTTCCAAAATACAAAGATGAGATAGAGTGATGGAAAAAAATCAGTTTCAAATGCCAATTTTAATGTTATTAGCAACACAGTTATTTGTCAACTACATTGGCCTTCAAATTTTGATTCCATAGAAAAGTGTACCCCAAAAATCTACCATGTGTCAAATACCAATACCCTCTGCTGTTCAAGGGGATATAAAAAAAACCCTCCAGAACTGCTTGAAATTAAATCGATGATGTAATGAATGCTTCTTTATAATTAGATAAAATAATTTATACAAATTTGAAAGAAAGTCTAAATGACAACAAAAAGACTTAGTGAGTCCAGTTATAGCATTTTTGGATGAAGATATTTTAACTGTTCAGTCATCAAGTTATCAATGGTATATTTCTCTTTATGTTAAGAATTTATGAAAATTTGCAGTTTCAAACCTTTCATTATGAAGTTAAATGTTATATAAATATAAATACAGTTGACACTTGGTCAACATTTGAAGAAATTATCAGATATTTAAGTTCTATAGCTTTTGATCACAAGGATATCTTGAGTTAGCACTTTTCAGTAATGGTCTCCAAAATGGTTGAAATGAAATACAGCTCAGGAATATATACTTTAAAATACTATGCAACATCATGTGTAAAAGATTAATGCAGGATTTTCAATTAGTGTCATGTGCAACATTAAGAAGGATGACATCAAAAATCTCAAAACTTAATGAAAAATCTTTTTGCTATCTGTATTTAATACTCTTAATGCCAGTCAAAAAGGGAGCATAATTCTCCATGATGAAATATATATCAAGAAAATGTTATATCATGGCAAATCAGTTGATAATTCATATCTACTTATGCAAACAGTATTTGATATAATGTTAGTATGTCTTAATGGGGGTGCAAAATTTCTTACAAGATTGATTCAATTTCAAAATTAAGATCAGCCTTTTTATTTGAACAAACTGAGTTAACAGATCAGGCAATCAGCTCTGTACCAGCTGATATAAAGACTATTATATGTGATGGCAACTGGGTAAATCAAGCTTCTTTTAAATCATATCTTTGGTTCACAGAAATAAAAAAAACAGAACAAAACTTTGATGATAATGGAGTAAAATGAGTTTCAAAATGGGCACATTTTAAACAGTTATACCAGAAAGACTAGTTTAACTTTCAGATTTAAATGACATTTCCATTGCTCTAAAACCCTCAGAAAGACAATGGGTTTCTACTTGCCTCAGAGTGTTTTCAGAAAAATCATAATGGCCTTTTCACTCAATCTGGAATAAGTGCAAATAAGAATGATACTGCCATCTTCATAAAGGTTTTGACATGGTGGAAAATTCTAAATGTTAAGACCTTTCAAATTGATAAACTACACAATGACCCCCTATAAGTTGAAATCAGTTCTCTGAATGACAGCCAACTTGATTCAAATGGCTCTTAATATGTTTGGCAATTAAAGAAATCATATAAAACAATTACCCTAACACATCCACCATACTTACAATGGAATTGTTAGTCTATCTCAACAACTTTTAGCTACAAGCTATAAATATGTGCTACTTCAGCAATTCCCACTTGATCCATGAGAAAAAGAATTGGTACCTATTTTATAAATGTCCAACAGAGTATTGAAAAGCTGCATATTAAGTAGACATCTTTACTTTTTAATTCAAATGTAAATATTGATGCCTTTGATGTTAACCTAGGTCACCAATGTACATCTTGAGATTACCAACTTTGTGAGGAAGGTTCAAGAAATATTTGACAACCAAGAAAATCAAGAACCATCTCTCAGATAGAATCAAAATGGCTCTCATGTACATAGCTGAATATATCAAAAGAAATGATAATCTACCCAGTGAACATGAAACCCATTTGTATTATGAAAAGTATGGAAAATATACTAATTCAATTGATTAGAAAACTAAAGGTTCTTTTAGATCTCACTTGCCAATGGTTATTTTTTGTTTCATCCTTTTCCATACAATAAAGGAAAAGGTGTGTTATAAATCATTAAGTAACATTTTTATGCTTTTCTAAGTTTCATTTTTTCAACACAAAGAAAAAGCATGCTCATATTTTTGTAAATATAGTCTCGAATAACTTTTGCAAACATTACACCCCCAGATCAGACAAAGAACCAGTTTTAAAGGTTTTGAAACTTTCCTAGAATGATTTTGTTTTATCTATATAACTGAGATTGTCATATACAATGAGTTTCCTTTGTCTATATTACAGAGATGATTGTCATATACACATTTCAGGTGATGCTCTCCAGCCTTCTTCAGATATTGCTGGATGAACTTGGTAACTTTAATTAAAATTTGAAATGAACATTTTATTAAAATGTTATCTGAAGTATTTTCAAAAATAGCTAATTAAAAATATAAAGTTAGCTATCTTCCAAAATTTCTGAAAATCAAATATTTTTCAATAGGCGTTCAGTTCTAGGTTTCACTTGCGCCATGAACAGCCCTAGAGTATAGTATGCCCTGATGCAGGGTAAATCAGATTCATGACTTTCCCAAATTCAATAAAATATAAGTAATAATACCATCATTTTCAATTAGAATTTAAGTTCAGTTCACTGACTCCATTTTCTTCATTTGAAAGTAACTGCACTGAATATTACTTCCAAGAGTGATTTTGATACAGTACAAATCTCTAGCTTTCATGATCCTAATATTTATGGGTTATTATAAAATAGGAATGGACTTTCACCTTCATTTTATTCTAATATATATCTTTGAGTACCAAATTAGTGGTGTCACTTAATTTCAGCACAATTAAAAAAAGAACTAACTTAAAAAAATAAAGTACATTTATTTTTTAAGTTTAAAAAAAATGTTAACTTTTGTAATTTCTGGAATAATTATAAAATTACATTTTGTTTCTTGGACAAACACAATTTAAAGAGAAAAGAACTTATTCTTAATGATTTTCAACATTAACTCTCTAACCACTTCACTAGGCTGTATTATCACAGATTTACAAAGAATATCTGTATGATTACATAAATGTATAAGTATGGAAGTATAAATGAAAGTATTACTGATTTTACATTACAAATATTTTTTAACATATTCTCATTCTTTGTCAATTAAACATGATATAATGAAAATTTCAGATCAAAATTCAGCTGATTAACTATGTATTAGCCCGCAGACAATGATTTAATCTTATATAAACATATGAATTTTATGTGGTGTATGAACTACCAACCATACTTTCCCATAATGCATTAAACTATCTTGTTGATAGTCTAATGCTGAATAGTTTGACCAGGAAAGACTACATGACATGAAAGGTTAAACTGCAAACATTTAATATTTACATATATGGTACATAATAATAATTGTCCCAAATCATAGAAAATAAAAGCGCAATAGCTGCTCCAAGAACACGGTTATGAATGACAGTAGTTACACTTACATAGTGTGAGTTCTCATAAGGTGATTTGTATACATGTGCTTCTCATATAGCAGAGGCTGAAGTAGAAGTCCTATACTAAGGACCTTCTTAGTCAAAAAGGAGTAGAACTCGCTTCTCAAACTGTCATGAACAACAGTCACATGATTGTCAGAAGCTCCGCTCATGAATCACAAGAAAGGGAGACAATTACGTTTTGTCCCCAACAAAGATAAAGACATAAATATATGCCATTGCAGAGACAATTTCTTGTGTTATGATTAATGCAGTTTCAAATATACATTCTAATGATAATAGAAAATATTTAATCAATTTTTTGCCACAAAAACCATAAAAATTATTTTCTTAAACGCCATAAAATTATTTAATATCAATATATTTCCAAGCTGTGTCAAAGTGAACATTCTGAAATATTAAACTACTTTGAAGCCTAAATACAATCTTGCTTTTTATGGATTTTTTTACTTGGCCTATGAAAATATTGTTCCAAGAAAAGATTTAGCGGCTTGAATTAAAAAGAACGAAAGAAAGAAAAACAATGCATACATTACTTCTCTATTAAAAATAAAACTTCGAAGAAAAAATTCAAATATTTGTTGCACATACAGTATTAATAGTTGACATGCTAATGGGAAAAAAATAACTATCTTGAAAAAAAATCACTTAATGATATGAGATATGTATAAAATAGTTCATACAAGAAACTGTTTTAAACTAAGGATGGTGAATGAAGACATCTTCACAAATCTGTTTGAAATTACTAAGTAATAAACTTCAAGAAATTAAGGGCAGCCTGTCACTACTTTCTGAGTTAAGTCATTATATTTGTCTTTTTATAGCAATAGAAACAAAAACAACATAGGAAATTATTTCTAGTTGTTAAAGCAATGGTATCAGAATAAAATAAAGATCAATGACAATATTTGAAGCTAGTCATTATTATAAAAGTGACAATGAAGAATGAATCAGAAGGTAAGGGAAAAAATGAATATTGATAATTCAACAACATTATGTTATTTAATATATAAACCAAATAATAAATAGAAGAAAGGTTAAGGAAAACTATAGAAGAATATAGCAATGTTTCTTAGAAAGTGTGTGTATGTATGTGGAGCTAAATGAGTTCAAATATGAAGACATGGTAATTTGATAATTTTTCCATTTTTACTAGCAATGGCAGTTTCAGTGAATTCTCATTTAATTATCATGATGAATTTTTCCCCAAAAGGAATTAGAGATGATTTAAAGAAGTGACCAAATTGTTAATTGTTGCACCTGAATATTAAAAAACGATTATTAGTGATTAGATTATCAAGACAAACTCCATAGGACATATTGTATAATATCTATATCTCATGATCTTAGCGGTTTCAGGTTAATACTTCGGCAAGCAACATCTTTAACTGGTGAGCAATGGGATGTGCCCTCCTTTATTAACCAAAAGATAGTAGTTACTTATTTAAAGCTTTTTTTCACAAACTTTTTTTTTACATAAGAAAAAGAAAAAAAGGAGATAAATTAAAAAAACGTCTGTACAATATAACTGGGATTAGAATCTAAGAATTTAAATGAAACAATAAATATCATAGTTTTCTTTGAAAAAACTCATTTTACGACCTTTCCCTTGGAGTTTTTTTAAAAGCTCTTTTTTAATATCATTAAAAGAATTCGGAGTTCTCTACTGACGAAAAATCAAAATAAGTGTCTCTTAAATAAAAACACAATAAAATGTACCATAAATTTCGCAAACTTACGAAAAGTTTTTTAAGTTATCAATAATTAGATCGAATAATACATTTTAAAATTACATAAGTTCAAAATAAACACGTTTTTAATCATAATTAAGGTAGTTAAATTCAATTCATTTTTAAGAAAGGATCCTTTTCGTTTCTAAAAAAAAATCTTTTATATTTTCCAGAATACAAAAATTTGTCTGTTGTAACACAAACGCAAATAAACTTTAAAATGGAGAAGCAATTAAAAACAAAATTTTTAACAATTAAAAATATAAAAAATAAAAATAAAATTTTCAAGCTTTGAAATTAAAAGTTTTCTTTTGTTTTTATTTATTGAGTTATGGCGGATTTGACAAGTTAATAATTGGCTACTATAACAATTAACGTTTTTCTGTACCCGAACAACCCCATTCATCACTCGAGAAATCAGCAGTACACTCCAATTTGAAATGCGGCTTCTTGGTCTTTTGATGAGGTATCTGTTCTTATCAGCTTAACATTTTACACGTCCTTACACTGGAAACGTATCAGATATTAAGATAAGAACAGACAACACTCAAATCGTATCCAAAAGGCCGAGAAGCGACATTTGTCCGTACCTCCTACCAGGTAGGATTTGACATGAGGTGATTCTAATGTAAGGGGCGAGCACAGATGCGAGGCAGGGACAAAAATTATTGGCCCCGTCGGCATTCTCATGGGGGGAGGGCTCAGGCACCAAGCAATAAACTTAGTCCAGCAAGCAGGTAAAATCCAAGGGAAACGGCCCTCTGAGACCAAGGGTATGTCATATCATCTCAGCCGAAAGGCCAGGAAGCGATTTATCTATCTCTACACAAGGGCAGATTTGGCATACGATTGCGATTTATATAGACCTTGTCGGCATTCCTCTTTGTGATGGGGCTCAGTCACGAGGTACGTTTATTTTTACTGTGACTCATAATCAATCTGCTACTCAAGGCTCCAAAGACTGAGAAACTGCAGTTAGAACAGGACCACATCACAAAAATCACAAATTGTGCTAAGTAGGACGACTCAACTCATGGATCTTGCAAATATACATATTCAAAAAATTAAATTCCCTCATTTTTTTTTAAATAAATGTTAGCTATTTATTTACAAACTTAATTGAAATAAATAAGTATATATAACAACAGTGTGTGGTTGTCACTATCTTGGTGGGTTTGTGGCATTTATATATATATTTAAATGATATGCTTGTAACCAGAAAAAAGATTCTAAAAATAATCTCTTTGTAATTATTTTTAAGGTAACAAAAAAAGACAAAGAATGTGATGGCACATCTGCTGACATCAATGGAATGTCTGTATTTAAATTGATCCAGTTAATTTTGCATTGTTCTGAAACTATCTTTTTAAAGAAATTCTGAAATCTAAAAAAAAAATAAATAAATAAATAAAAAAAAAATGAAGCAATTTTGATTTTTTTTAATTGTTTCAGTTCTTTGATAAAATGCCTTATTTTTTTTAATAATAAATAAGTCATTTATCAAAAAACTGAAACTGTTAATAAGGACATAACACACATTGTAGAGAACTGCGGAATTAATATAGATTTAAATCCTTGTGTAATGACCATATTGCTGTAAACACATGGATTACAAAGATAACATGGAAAAATTCATTTTCCAAAATTTGATTTTTTATCCTTTATTTACTATAAATCACCTAAGATCTTAAAATGTACAAAGCAAATAAGTAAAGAGGTGTTATTGAATCTGTCTAAATGGTTTTATAACTGTGAATAATCATGAGGCATCTGAAGAAAGGTAAGCAAAAATACAAACTTAAGAAAACAATTAAGAATTTTGTATTTTGTTTTTAGTAACAGAAAAAGTTTCTCCAAAATCTCAAGTTACATTTAGGACAATTTTGTGAGAAATCAGTGAAGTAGATTTGAAAACAGGTAATCAATATTTGATTAACATGCAAAAATGTAAGATCTTTATTTAAGAACAATTTGATAATAAACATCAAAATACTAATGAAGCAAACATTAATTTCTTTAAGTACTTTAGTTATTTCATCTTTTACTTGTTTAAAGATCATTTTAAGCTTGATATCAAGTTATCTAATTCATATAATTTATGTCATAATTAAGTAAAAAGAAATAATAAGTACCCAATAATTAATATTTAATTGTTATCTCCAGTGAGAAATTACAACGGTCTGAGTAACTGTGAAGTTTTTGTTATAAGTATTAATTTTAATAAAATATTTTCGATTAAAATGAAATATACATTCAATGAATATATTTTTGGAAAAATTCTGAACTTGTATTTATTAAGAAAATATTCTTAATAAATGTCAGAAGTGTACATTCTCATGACAAATACCTCTAAAAAGTATATACAAAACTTTTAAATTTTAATCTTTGTCTTATTTATTGATTGTAGTATATTATTTCTCAAAAATACATTCATTATATAATAAGACTGATAAAAGGAAGGCTATATAATACAAAGAGTATTTTTTGTGTTGGTTTAAATCATCTAAACTGAAATATTTTACACATTTACCCTTGATACATCATCTTTTCTAAAAAGAAATTAATGCTTGCTAATTAAAAAACGTTTAACATTGCTTTAGAAGATTTTACCCACTCCTTGTACATGGTATGAAATATTTTTCCTACTTAAATTTTATATACCATATAAATTAGAGATGCAAGAATATAATAAAAGATTTCTCCATAATTTTTGAGTAACAGGCATAAATATGATAAATCTGGAATAAATAAATGGAATATTTGAGCTTAGAAAATTTTAAATATTCAAAAGATATTGATATCAGTTAAAATTTGAGATTAAAAAAATCATGATGTAAAATTAATTGTGGTAGTATTAGTCTTTAATTTGTAGATGCCTAAAAAATGATATGCCCAAATAACCTTAATATTCATCTAAAGGAATTACTTTAATTTTGGTCATATTTTAATTTTATCCTATTTTGCCAAAAAGTGGTTTTCAGTGGATGTTCTTTTTTTCTCAACTCTAAATTGCAACTTAGATTAAAAATTTAAACATTTTAATGCACTAACAAATATATTGAGTTTATAGTAACGTACTATAGATACTCCTTATTCTGAATAACTAATTTAGTAATTTAAATTGAAAAAAATTTTTTCTTAATTAAAATCAGACATATAATGGTTATGATCATACTTTAGGAAAAATTCTGCATTTGTATTTATTTTTTAAAGAAAATATTCACCCAAAGTTCTCGTCTTATCTGAAACTATTAATTTATTCTAACTTTTAATTTAAGTGGAGAAAAATAAACCAAATAACTATACAATAATAAAAAAAATCAAAATAAAAGAATGTGGACATGAAGAAAAATGTTTTGATTGGTTTTAAAATCTACAAATTTTCTTTTCTTTCTTTTTGTCTGAATTAATGAGATAGGTGATTATCATTATTATACACCAATGTACCAGACTAGTATCCTCATCTTGGTTGTCATTACAGTTACATTTTCAGAGTTGTACTCTTACGCCTTTAAGGCAAGGTACCACATTTCAATCAAAGGATACAAGGAAAGAAGTGTTATTACTATACACAACTAAGATAAGGACATTTTTCTTTCTTAAGACTGGAGTTTACAACAGAGGTACTATATACAACCAAGATAAAGATAATTTTCTTTAATCTTTTGCAAGGCAAAATTGAATATAATTTTATGAATAAGTCTTCTATAATTTCAAGTTTGAAGCAAAATTAACGAAAATATAATTCAATAGTTAATATCCATTATTCATATATTCTAAATATAATTCTGTATTTCCAGAATATTCCAATAAGAAAAACTTATTTTTGTCTGAGAGCATGTTATGTATCTTATTCCTAATAGTACAGGGCAAAATGTTATGACGAAGTATTATTAGAATTATTAATATTAATTAATTGGACTAATTGATTCAAAAATGTTTAATTGTTTAACTAATGGGTTTTTTAACCTTCGTCAGGTATATCTTTCATCGTGTAAATTGTACGCTTCGTAATTTTCAGCCTGACTAGGTACAGTATACTAAGAACGATTTGCATAATCTTTGTTCTTCATTACAAATGCACACTATCTAATTAGCTTTAATAACTAGTTTTAGGTTACTGTGTCAGAACCCCTTATTTAGATTTTTTTTTAAATGATGTTAGTATTAAATGGGTTTTAACAATATCTCATGGGGGTAAAAAAAGTATATGAAAATCTGGTTTACTTATGTAGCAAATAAATTTCATATCAAAATTGAGTCTTTAAGAATATACGATATTTTTTTCTTTAAAAAGGAGGTTAATTTCTCAAAATTAAAAAAAACAAACTTTAATTTCAAATCCCTTAATCTACAGCAAGTTCAAGAACGTTAGAAATCTGTACACATTATAGCTTAACAGACGTTAATTTTTCAGTATATGAATCACAGCTGTATAAAGGTTATCTCTTTTTTTTTTAAACATCAGATGTATGTTTGGGTTTTAGGTTTGGCCAAGAATGAACCGTGTAGGTAAAAATAAATGGCACAATCCGATTTCTGTAGTCCAGTTATCGAAATGACTTCTCGGCGTTTAACTAAATAAGGATAAATACTAAATAATTAGCATTTAACTATTATCTCCTGTAATAAATTATGATGTTAATAATTTGTATTATTGATTTAGAGCAGTTTTTTAACCTATAGCACTAACAAAATTTCCGCTACAAGGTGCTATTACAGTAACATGGTTTCTCACAATATCACATCAAAAATGAATACGTTTTTTTCTATTTTAAGAGACATGAAAAGCATTTGGGGATTCTGCGCACTATCCTGAAAAAAGGGATTCAAATCAATTTATACTTTTTACTAATTCATTATTTAATTGCAATAAACTGATCAATTAATTTTAAGTCGTACCGATAATCTAATAAAAACCAATCTGAGAATGGTCAACCTAGTAAAATAAATATATAAGCATAACAAAACAAACAAAAAAAAAAAACAACTACCAGTTGGGAAAAAAAATCAACCGTTAAGGAGCTCATCTGATAATGATATTGGATGAATCTGAAAACATGCTAGAGAAAATGTTATACCCCCATATCCAAAGCGATCAGTCTTGTATTTGTAAAATCCAATACTCGTTACGGAGATGATTTGTCGGATGATCGTTTCTTGATAAATTTTTTTTTTAAATAAACAGTTTCAAACTTAAGAGCGGGAAGCAAACATCTCGAAAACCATGAGAATTTCGATGTTTCCGTAGAGTGGTTATCTTGGATCATATTCTTTTTTTGTTCAATTTTCTAACATTAGATTGGCCTATGAGCGGGTACGTAAAGTCCTTTCCACTCTGCCGAAATGGTAAGTTTTAATCCGCGATGGCCAGTCGTTTCTTAAATTCTGACAAGTGATTTATTTCTGCATTTATGAAAACACACACACACACATTCCGAATGTTCTTCTATTTTAATACAAAATTTAAAAGGAATTTAATGAAAATATAGCAAACAATTAATTTCAGTGGATGTATAACATTGTTTTCAACCCATGGGAGATATGTTTTGCTAGATTAGGAAAAGTAATTTCTTTCGGATTCTTTTTATTCAATCGCCATCCTTCAATTTTGAGAGGATAAAAATATCATAGTAATCATTACTAAAAATCTTTGGTTCCCTCCAAAACAAAGACTTCTTTTTTTGCCCCCCCCCATTTTTATCCACTGTTTTAGTTCCACTAGCAAATCGAGCAGATGCTTTTGTCCTACAAGTTTTATTCCATAGGCGTAATATATATTTTTTGTGCTATCCCATTAAAAATAACAGCCAAAGATTAGCAGTGAATACACAACTTCTTGATGCCATAATTATCGTTAAGATGTACAATAGTCTAATTCATCTGTAGAGGAAAATAAAGTTAGAACATTAATTAATTACTACGTCTTAAATGGAAAATCACCAATATGACACCAGACATGTCCAACTGCTAAGTATGTAGTTTACTATGGCTCATCACTGTGTTGTACTCCAAGTATATGGCTAGCATATATTTTTGATAAATCAACTGTAATTCAAATAAAATATTCAAATTGTAAATAATTATCGCGGAAATTTAAAATGCTTAAAAAATGGTTACATTTTTTTAAAAACTCAACACCCAAGAAATACTTTTTAAAAAATACCTGAAATAACCTAAATAATTTTTTCCACGTATCGATCAATGGGGAGAGAATGCAATGTATCACCGCAATGGAAACGAAATAAAGAATGACTCCAAATATGACTAAATAAAGAGGCGTGTGGAAAAAGGAGATGAAACAAATAAGAGAGAAAGATGGAGTGGGGACAAGCTAGAGTGTATTGGTATATAATATTGACCAATCATAATTAAACTTTTTATTCAATTCCCCCCTTTTTTTTCTTTTTTAAGCTTTAGACAAACTTCCGGTTCCGGTAATACTCGTTCTGAATATTCTAAGCAAAACGAAGCTTCTACATCCGGGTCTTGGGCTCTGTGTAAATTTTTTAAACTTACACCACGTGTTTTTTCTTTATTATCTTAAAAGATGGCCAATTCAGATTTAAATCTCGGCCCCCTTGTATATTGTTTCCTCAAAGAAAAAAGCGCGGAAGCCGCACAAATATTTCAAAAGACCTGCAAAGTGGTATGAAAACAATTTTATTCTAAAATCGTTAAGTGTGTATCGGGTAACAACACTTATATTCAGCTGTTTTAAGACAACTCTATAAAACCTTCAAGATTGTTATATTAAATAAGACTGATACAAAAGAAATCTGTTTGATAAACCAGTATCGAATTTTAGCTTTAAGATGTTCGATTGGTGTGTTTTGTATCCTTAAGAATTTTCGATGTTCTTTTTTTCTAAAGCTCTTGTTGACCCACCACGTAACATGTTTTTTTTTTGTTTTTTTTTTGCAACAATTAGCACTAAGAATTTTTAAAAAATCTTTTAGAAATTATTCTAGCTCTAAGAATTAAAAAAAAACTTTCATCACAAAGAGTAAAAGAACATAAAAATAAACACGTGTTGCTTGCTGTAGTGGCTTGGGGTAAGAAAATATCACCGTCACTAGTAGATATGTAAAATTCTTTTAAATGAATGTCACATGATCTGATTTGAAATGTATTTTCTTTTCACCAAGAGATAATTAATTTCCACTTGTTTGAATTTTTTTACCCGTTGAATCTGAATGCAAATTTGAATCTTTTGTATGATTATTAAAACTTCTAAATTAAAGTACATTTATTATCAACATAGATTAAATATGGCCAGGTAAAATTTACGGCGTAAAAACGATGGCTGAATTTTTTAAGTAAATATCAATTTGTAAATCAAATTTCTTTTCGATGAAAATGTAAAAAAAAAAAAAAAAGATGATTGAAGGATGTAAACATGAAATCAAAGTGATGCAATTGTATCTTCATTGTTGCTTTTAAGCAACAAGATATTTTTTTCCCGCGTTTAAGCACGTTATACGAAATCGAAGGTTCTAGTGCATAATGTTCAAGTCATCAGTTCCAATTCTAGGATCAATCCTGGCAAAAAGTAAGAATCTGTAGTTAGTTTAAAAGGAAAAGAAAAATGCAGACGTGGTACGACGAAATACATTCGCTTTAGTTTTGGGGAATATGATTTGAAAGGGTTACTATTATTAGGGGTTTTAACTTTTTATTTTTTTAAATTTATTTTATTTTATTTTTTAATGATATTTAGTAAATTTAAATTTACGAAATATAACCCTAGAAGAACTAATCTTTTAAATATTTTTCTCCAATACATAATTTTGACAGAATTTTTTTTAATCCACTTTCATAAGTTTTTGGAATGACTATAATTGAATAACATATTTACTTATTCTCGTCAATTGATTTTTAAACAACTATCCCTCTCCATTTACTTGTTTTATGTTTCATGCTAGTAGGAAGTGGACAATAACATTTTGTTACTATGATAACTAGATTGTCTAATTGTATATTATTTACATTCTTCAATCATACTAAGAAATTGTGGGTTTCACTTAAACCAAAGTATGTCATCTGTCAATCAGATTAGAGAAGTACAGCTATATCTGCAAGCTATTTTTAGTGGATCTACTTATAAACCTTAGATCTAGTTTCACCAAAGAAAGTATTGAAACTTAATACTGAATCGTTTACTCGAAGTCTAGATATCACTTTATAAAATAAATCGGTTAAATTTTAAAGATTGTCTAGATTTTTTTTTTGTATTTTTTTTATGACACTTCATATTTATGCTCATTTGAGCAATTTGTGAAAAAGTTTTTTCTTGGTATTTGTTTGAACACCTTGTAATTCATATATCTTTTCAAAAGGCATCTAATATATACCAATATATACACCACTGTGTGATGAGATTTTTGTTTGATTTCAACTTGTTTTGGGCTTGAAATCATTTAATGTGTAATGGAATTTTATTTTTCAGAAACCTCAGGAACAAAATATTAAACTTGAAGATATATTTCGCTATTGGCAAAGGTAAATTTTTTACTGAAAGATGTTTAATATATATATATATATATATATATATATATATATATAATTTTCAACAATGCCATCTAAGTTTGATTTTATTAAGTGTTTTCTTGGATGTATAGACTCCTAGACTTTAAGATGCTCTTATTAAGATTAAACATTTTGCCCATGATCTTAAAATAGTATTTGATATTGAACTTAAATGCTCGTGTATAGATTGTTTGATTGATATAATAATAGTTTAAATCCATTAATATTGCATTTAACTACTTGTAATATGTATGAATTGAAGATTACTAAACGATATTGGAATTTTATGTTTTTTAAGCCTTTCACATTTTATACCTGTATGGATCCAAGCTTAATTAGCAAGAAATATAAAGTCCATGTGATTGCAGTTGGATTTTGGTTTGAAAAGTTGCAAGTGACTATTTATGGTTTTAGATATTGGTTTAACCTTGTACTAATTTAAATATAGAGAAGAAAAAAAAAATCTACTGGAATCCTTTCGGTGTGTGTGTGTGTGTGTGTGTGTGTATATATATATATATATATATATATATATATATATGTGTGTGTTGTATACAGCCACTTTGTTCCCATCTCAAAAACCATCCAAGTAAGACAAAGAAGACATGCAGGACATTGATGGAGAAGCAAGAATAAACTCATTAGTGATGTTCTTCTATGAAGTCCTACACATTGATGCACCAATGTTGACCAACCAGCTAGAACTTACATCAACTCTGCCAATGCTGTATGTAGTTTGGAAGACCTGCTACGAGCAACGGATGATAGGAACAGATGCAGAGTTGGGTAAATTCATGCTGTCTGCACAACTTGATGATTTTATCAAGAACTTTACAATGGTCTATTCTTTATAAAAAAAAATATTATGTATGCTGTATGTAAATATGTTGTAAGATAGTAAGTTTCTGATATTGAGTATTAATTTTACATAAATTTTATTGAAACAAAATTTTGAAGTAAATTTATGCTTTTACATAAAAATATGCAAGCATAAATCTACTTCAAAATTTTGTTTATTTATAGGAATGAAAAAGTTAGAGGCTTATATTACACTCTACTTGTATTAGCTTGCCTGTGGCTAATTATAACTATTTTGTGTCTAAACTCAAAGAGAACTTGTGAATAATGTTTATTTTTCTTTTGTAAAGACAATATAACTATATTTAACACTTTTTTTCTTTTTTTTCCACAGCAATGCTCCCAAGAAACGTAAACTTGATACATCTGTCTCAGGGCCTACTGCCAAAGTACAAAAAAAATCTTCAAGCTCAAGCTCAAGCTCTGATTCAAGGTAAACATGTTTCTCTCTCTCTCTCGTATTGTCACCAATGACTGCTATGTCAGTGATTGTGAGTGTCTAATGGATGAGAGGAAATACAGCTTACCTCAAATATAAAATATCATTTACTCCTTTCAGTTCCTAGAAATACATGGAAACAAATGATAGGCACAATATCCAATATAGTTTTATAGGATTTTTTTTGTTCTAGTCAAGAACTAGTTGATCTTGAATCTAGGTGTTCTTTTGTTTTTTTTGTTTTTTCTTTCATTTCACACTACGGCTCATCTTGCTCCTGACTCTAGTCTCAAAAAGAGGGCAAATCACAAAACCAAGCTTCTTTTATTGGAGTTCCTAGGACAACAAACCCTCACTGTTGCCTTTATGGACAGCACACCTGATCAGCTCTTGCAATCACTTAGATGGCTAACGAAGTCTGGTAATTTCAGTAACTTTGTTAATTCCTGATTTCATGCCTGGGTACTAGATAAACCATATCTTATTACATTTAGGCTACCAAACAAGATTTGAACTTTGTCAACTTGTCTCTTCCTTTTGGCTTTTTCTTTACTTTTTACATATATATATATATATATATATATATATATATAAATGTAATTCAATATTTTGCACCTGCAACAAACATATCCTGAAACAACAAATTGTACTGGTTTTTCTTTAGCTCCAATAGAGAAGTTATATATTAGGTCATAGTTTTCATCTTTGCTACATTGTTTCATGGCTATTTTATTTCTGATGAGTGGAAAAAATTAAGGAAAATTTCTTATTCCTGGAACTCAGGATGCATTTTTGAATCTTATGGTGAAGCTTCTCCTTGCTTCTTCAACTTCCTCCTTTTCAACCAGAATGAATTTTCTACCCTCAATTGCAGATTTGTAATATTTAAACATTAGATTCTATGAAAAGGATGTTTGGTAGTTGGTCTTGGGAAACTTTTGACACTATCATTTTCACAGTCCCTCCTATGCTATCACACGGTTGTTTACCATGACTTGTTGCAAAGAAATTCCATTTTGTATTAAGTCCAAAATCTTTCTGATGGTTGCACAAATTTGCAAAGTTCTTATAATTCTTGTATTGCACTGTGCAACCATCAGTAAAATACTCAATATCTTTTATATTTAGCAAGGTAGCTTTACCTCAATTTTTTTCTGTACCATATGAACAAATGCTACATCATGTCAGTTGTCACTCAACATTGATTTTGCATTGTGTTTTCAAGTTTAAAGTAGAGTACTACTGGATGTTAAGTACATTGCAATGAAAACTCTGGATCTCATCTTGAACTACAAATTTGTAGTTCTTAGCAAAATCCCCCAGGAACAAAACTTCACTATCACTAATTTCCTCCTTTGCTTTAAGTACCTGGATTGTCAAGTAAGAATGAGGTCTTAATTTATTCAGTTGCAAAACAACTAAGTCAATGTAAGCTTGACAGGATTCCTTTCGTGTTGTCAAAGTCAATCAGTCAGTTGTTGTTCAGCATTATCAATAGATCCTTCGATGGTATCAAAGAAATTTTTCAAGCTGCCCTGATGATTTAAGACAATTTGGGCACTGTCTGTATTACAGACTATATATTTCAAGAGATCTTGATATGATACATTCAGTGGTTTCAGTTATAATTTTATATTTTGGTAGATAGTGCATACACATGCAGCATGTGTACCTGCACTACCAGCTAGGACACATCATTTCAGCCTTAGACTACAAAATTTCGAAAAACCCCAAGGATACTGTTGGGTTCTGTTCCTTGAATTCTCTGAAGAGCTCATTTAGGTTGCTGCTGATGAATATTATCTTTAATACTAATGTAATCTTTCCTGCCTGGCATCAGTCATGTATATTCATCATCTTGGTAAAATGCTTCTACTAGCTGTGCAATATCAGACTTGCCCCTTTTTAGTTCTGATGCAGCTAAAATACCTCTTTCCAAACACAATTTGCAAGCATTCGGTACATCTTCTGAAACACTAAACACATCCATAAATTTTTTGTGTAACTCGTCAGTATTGGCAAGTGTCAAGATCTGTATTTTCATTTTAGTTGATTGCACTGTCTTCACTTTTGCTACAAGAAGCTCTATCATTTTATCAAAGAACTTAGCGTTATCTAAAATCTCATTTTTTTTTTAATTTCAAAGCCTCATCATTCAACAGCTCAAAGTCAACATTTAATGATCTGCCTACTTTGGTCATTATACATTGCATTGCAAAAGAAATTTTTCTCTTACCTAAATGAGCTTTTCCAGAGTAATGAAACCTTTTTGTTTTCAGTGGAGAAATTACAACAGCAGAGAAATATTCATTGATATTTCTCTTCTCTGTTTCTGCAGAAGTATCAAGCTCATTCCTTTCCTCATCTGATACGTCTTAGTTTTTCATTATTATTACCCTTTTCTGATTCTACAGCAGTATCAAGCTCTTGTATTTCCTATTCTGATACATGCCTTGGTTCTTCATCACCAGAAAGAAGTTTGTGGATTTGTGTTTAACAATTAGTGCAGAGTTTCTTGCTTGGGATTAGTACCAACTTAGCCTTTGCTTTGTCAGCCATCTCTAATGAAATTGGTTTCAAACCACCTTTGATTTATTTTTATGATTTTTAAATGAATTATAACATCTCTTTTCAAGCCATTCATAGTTAGTCAACAAGGTCTACTTGTGATGGTAACAGATAGTCTCTATTTTATCCTCATCAAGTCCTGTTCTATAGGCAATAAGCTTTACAGCCATTGCATCCAACTGAAATCAATCCAACTTGTTTATCATGGAATAAACCATGACATGTTTCAACTGTTAGCTCAGTACGAATAGAACAATTTGTATTTAACTGGAAAAAACCCTACTATACTTCAATTATCCCGTGTGCTAGTAAAAAATCCAAGTAGATAGGAAAATGCCACCTTTCTCCTTGAATACTGGATGGCAAGTGACTGATGTTTCAGGAGGTTACAGACTGATGCCACTCCTGATAATTCATTCAAAGTTCTCAGTTTGACCTGATTTCATCTTTATCACATTTGTGGCCTGGGTACCACAGATCTTATCCCTACCAAAATAGTGGTCAAAGAGAGTGAAGAGACTAGATAAAAATGGAAAAACTTCGATACAATTATTTTTTTTTTTTAAATTTTTCAGAATGAAAAAAATTGTTTTTATTCTGTAAATTGATCTTCAAAATTTGTAAAAAAAAAAAAAAAAAAAATTTAAAAGAATTATAAAGTAGATCACAAACAGTAATGAAAGCATTTCTTTCTACTTCATAAATATGTTTAGTGCCATCTACTGATATGGACTGTTGATTACCCTACTAGAGGCTATGTTTAAACAATTTAGTCTATATGCACAATAAAATTTAGTACACAATATACTTTAGAATGTAATGTAAGACTCTTTGTATATTCATTTTTAGTATCACTTTTTTCTGAATGAAAAAATCTAATGTTTTTGTTTCATGAAAATATTGAAAAATTGTAAAAAATATAAAAGAATTTTAAAAAGTGATGAAAACTTTTCCTTCAATCATATAAATATGTTTTGTGCTAAGTACAAATATTCTATATCTTAAAAATTCACATTCATTTTATCACTTTTTTGAGAATGAAAAAGATCAAATGTTTTTCTTTCATGAAAATAATTCATCACAATAAGATTAAAAAAAGAACAAGCCAAGAATTTCTTTCGACTTAATATATTTAGTGACATCTTCAAATATTCTGTGCACTGTTGATTACCATGCATGAGGCAATGTTAACCACTTGTTAAAGACAATCTATACTTCCAAAAAGCAGTATCTGCAAAATATATTTAAATTATTTTTAAATCAATAAAAACAATATTATTGAATAGTTTAAGAGGTCTTGGAGCATTAGGATGATTGTCTTTAATCATAACTTTCATTGAAACCCTGCACATACATAGTAAAAAAACTCTAAACTTGGCATGGTCATATCTTTTAAAGTTGACTTGAATCCCTCACAAACTTCTTTGGTGAACTTAAGCAGGCATAGTAGATATTAGGAAGAAAATATGAAACTTGAAGCAGACATATTTTCTACAGATGACATTGGTGAAAAGTTGTTGATTTTGGAGTTATGCATTTGGGTGGGTAAAATAGAATTTTCTATCTGGTATAAGGTTAAAGTAGTTGGATATTTGGATTCTACAGTCTTTATTTGCCCTACATACCAAATTTCAGAAATATTGAATGTATGGAAGTTTTTTTTGTTTTGTTTTTTTAATTTTTTAAAAACACTAAGATTCTGTGACACTGCATGGTCTTGATTTAGAGGCAAAATAGGAAAATTATAACCCCCCTCTTCCAAATTGGAATAGTAAGTTCTAGCACTAAATAATATGGTACATGAAGGGGGACATTTGTGCCAGATTTCAAGTAATTTGGTGTCAGTGGGTGCAGCTTTCAACTTTTTGCTGGTGTTTTGCCATGAAATCCCCCCACACCCCAGTAACTGGTAGTTCTTTTACTGAGTTATACAGAATATTTTTAATATCCATTTTGGAACTCAGGGAAGCAATAACTTTCTCTTCTAATGGTTCTCTTATTTGAGGAATTAACCTAGACAAACCATCAACTTAGATCTCCATTTTGAAACAGTAATTTAACAAGATGTTTCCTCATCTTTGTAGGCAATTTGCTGAATATGTAAGAATTCTCTTTTTCAAGTCGAATATAGACAGCAGTGGGCAGTTTGAAGAATGTTACAGTCTTTTTGGAATATTTCTTCATATTTCCTTGCCCAGTCAGCATCTTTACCCTCTCAAGTCTCCAAAACAATCTGATGGTGAGGTTCCAGTAATGCTGGAGCTTTGGGGAATGTGGAGTATTCCTTCATTGCTATCACTCCCAGGTCCACTCTGGCCTGGAGTAGTTTGACATTTAACTGTTCGTAAACAAAAACTATACTTAATACTAAACTGAATTGTTTGAAATTTAATTCGGCATTAAATGACTCAAAAACAAAACAACCAATCAACCAATCTTCATACCTCTGAAAGTATATTCAGAATGTGACTACTTCATCTGGTTTGTATATGAATTTACCAATCGAGTTGATTACAGAATCCAGAGAAAAAATATTAGATCTTCTTGAATCATTTTCTCTTTTTGAGAAAGTTTCCAGTAATTTTGAAAACCTTTTTTCTTGTTGCTCGAGTTCTTTTCGATGCTTTTCTAAGTCTTCTTGACATTGGTTCTCAAATTTTTCCAAGAGTTCTCAATGTTGGTTCTCAGTTTTTTCCATTTCTTGTTTTTGTAAAATTTCTTGCTGTTTCAAGAATTCGAGCATGCAATTTTTAAATCCCCCCCTCTTTTTATGCAAACCATCATCATCATGTCGCGCTATCAGCACGGAAATTTCTGACCCTCTCTTGCCACACCTCCCTGCTGTATGTAGGTTTGAGCTGGACATCCTGCCTTTGTTCGTGCATGTGAAGGGGTCCGCAGGAGTACATCTCTTATGAGCTCGTCCCTACTTCTCCAGCATGTCTGGTTCATCTAATTTTGATAGTTTTTGTGGTGGGTGGTAGGTGGCTGTACAGCTGCTGCTTTGTAGCATGCTGTCTCCAGGATTTGTTCAATATTGCTCACAGCATTCTTGTGTAATTGCTGTCAAGCTTTTTCTCCATACGTTTAGTTAGCGTCCATGTGGTGCATCCATATAGCAGTATCAACACTACCGCTGCTCATTTTATCAGTCAAATCTGACTTCTATATGTTCGATAGCCTATCGATAGCTGTTCATGTCTTTGCTAGTTGCGTGTTGATGTCTATCTTGGTTGATGATTCACTGTTCCCTAGGTAGGTGAACTTGTAAACTAGTTTCAGAGCGCTGCTGTTTAGTGTGGAGATGTTGCCTGTTTGATTAAAGTGCATATATTCTGTCTTGTGTGCATTGACGTGGAGGCTGATGCTTTGCAGCGGCTCGTTCCAGACTATGTAGCAGGGTTTCAGCTTGGGCAGGTGCATTTGCCAGGAGTGCTATATCATCGGCATAGTTGGCGTCGGTAATTGTTTTTGTGGGGTACCTTCTGCTGCTTTCTTTTGTTAGCTTGGAACCGTTTTCTTTGATTTTATCGATAGATGTTCTAAGCAGGTAGTCTAGACAGATGATAAAGAGGTATGGGGCTAATGTATCTCCTTGCAGTACACCTGCTACAATGTCGAAGTAGTCTATGTCTCCATCCGGGGACCAGACTTTTACTTTGATGTTTCTATAGAGCATCATTATGGCTGCGATGGTTTCTTTTGGTAGGCCGTAGGCGAGAATTTGCTCCATCTTTGCTCTGAATGGAGTCAAAGGCCTTAGTAAAGTCAACAAATAATATTGTTGCCTGTAGGTTTTTTGTGCTTACACCTTCAAGAATTTGACAGTCAAAATTTGTGAGGTTGTGGATCTATTTCTCCAGAAACCATTTTGGTTCTTCGTAAGTACATTCTCAATTTTGGGTTCTATGCAGTTGCGTAGAAGGGCATTGTATATCTTGGCTGCTATGGACGTAAGTGTTATACCTCGATACTTCTTGGCTAATCTGAGGTCACCCTTTTTAGGGAAGGGGAGGATGCATCCCTTCATCCATCTGTCTATAGGATTTTGATTATACACGGCATTACAGTGTCGGAGCAGTATGTCGTTGAATTTTCTGGTCTTCCACACTTCTGGGGAGTATTTTATTGAGCCCTGCTCCCTTTCTATTTTTAATTTTTCTCAGTACCGAGTCTAGTTCGTTCTTCTTGAATAAACAGTCCTAGTTTGATGTCTAATTGCTTACTTAAAATTATCATGATTGGTTCATGAGTAACTTCCAGAGGGTTTCCAAGTAAATTCTCAAAATACTGTTTCCACTGGTGTATTCGATCTTGTTGGCTGGTAGCTTTCATTTTAGCTTTCACAGTACTCTTCCTTCTGCTCACTTCGTTTATCATTTGCCATGCTATCCTAGATTGTCTATCTTCAACCGAGTCTCTAATCTTATCGATCTGATTTTGTATGCATTCTGTCAGTTCATTTAGGTATATGTTAGCTAATTCATTTTGGGCCTTTTTAAGTTTCAGGGCATTGGTATTGGTTGGGTTCTTGCTGTTGCATTTGGAGGCAGTTTTCATGTCTGTGCGCTTTTCTCTAACCACTAATGTCTCCCATGGTATGCATTTTCTTCTTTGTTTAGTTAGAATGAATTCTGTTGCCACTTCTAAGTATGTGTTAACGAAATACTCATTCTTCATTCAGAGTATGTGTTTCTGTCTGTTCTTGTAGTGCATCATATTTGTTTCTTAGTGCTAATGTATATTCATCTCTAATATTCCTGTTATTAAGCAGGGCCCAGTCATAGTGTACGGTGGTCTTTGTTAGTTTGGCATTCTTTTGTAAGCTCAGTTGTATTTTTGCCATGACAATTCAGTGATCGGCGGACACGCCCTCAAATGAGGAGTAAGCTTCGCAATTCAGTGCACTATTATTCCATTTCTTGTTTATAAAGACATAGTCTATCTGTGCTTTAGTATTGTTTGGGTATGTGTAGGTTCATAATTTTCTCTCCCTTTTTCGAAAGTTTGTATTGAGGCATGTTAATCTATTTTCTATCGCGAAATCTGTTAGATGTTGTCCATTTCTGTTTGACGAGTTGTGTAGGCTGAATTTGTGATGACAGACATTGTGTTTCGGGTTGCTACGAATAAGAGAGGATAGCTCATCATCTAAGGGAATGAGTTCAGTTTCTTCACAAATATTGGTAGGGCTGTAGCAGGAGATTATTGTTGCTCTGTGGTTGCCATTAAAATTGCTACCATCATCCTTGGCTGTATTTTCCCGATGCTATTTAGTGATTTTAGGACTTGTGTTCCTATAAGCATACCTACACCTCTTATCATGGCATTCACCGAATTTTTCCTTGCTGTAGCTAGCGTCCATCCATTGCTAGAATCGTGATATTTAATATCCTCGCTATGTGTGTATCTGTGTTCTTGAATGTATATTATGTCTATGTTATGATCTATGGCCGATGCAGTCAGCTCCGGTAGTTGTCTTATTTTATTTAAGGTTCTAATGTTGAATGTCGCTATTTGTATTGTTAGTTTGCATTTTAGTAATTTTTGTTTGAGCTTTTAAATGGAAGAACAATTAACTATAAATCAAAAATTAAAATTTTGAACCTGCTTGTAAAGCTAATACTATTGGAACGTGGAATTCTATTTTTAGAACACAGGTAAAATTATTTGATTCTCATGCTAGTCTCTAATTTTCAGTAGAAAGAGGGGGAAAAGAATTAAAGGTAGGGTAATAACAAATGAGCAAATGTCTTCCCCCCCCGTCAAACAGAGAGACCAAATGTGTATATAAATGCTCATAAAAGTAGAAAAATTATACTAGAGAGACTATTGGCATATAATTTATGATTGAATAAGCACGTCCATTCCACAAAAACTGGTTAGTAATATATTGTCCTTTACAATGCATGTATGATTTTATTTAATATTGTCATTGTAAAATCAGTGCTGTATACTGTGTCTTAAACGGAAGAACAATTAACTATAAATCCAACATTAAAATTTGGAACCGAGCCAAAGAAGCTAACACCATTGGACTTATTAGGAACCCTGTAGTGAAACTGAAAGGCAGAACCCGCAGACTGCTGTCTCTGACAAGCCAACTGGGATTCATCGTTCAAAGAGACCACGAGTGGCGTGCTGTCATTTACGTTAATTCAGCAATTGTACACGGCTGGATAAAAATAAAACAGGTGGTGAACAAGAGATGAAATGTGACAATGAAGCTGTGTGAATTGAATTCCTTTCATAGCAACACCGAAAGAAAGAAACAAGAAGTGACGAGCAAAATGGCCTACCTTGAAGTTCAAAAAATGGCACAAGTGTATCTTCTGTGTAGAGTACCGAAACGGAAGCATGAGGGTCGTTGGGAGTGCAATTTGTAGGCCCCGTGTCTCGTCTCATATGCAAATTTTGGTCAGCCAAGAACCAGTATAAAAGAAGCATTGTGGGGAGGGGCATTTTGTTGGTTACTTCGCTACAGAATCACGCAAACCAGTGTATTGATGTTGTGAGTGAGAGAAAGAAGTAGAGAAATGGGACTGGTGGTGAACTGTCGGCAAGTGAGAGAAAGAGATAGAGAAAAAGGACCGGTGGCGAGCAGTTAAAAGACTTCATCCCCCACCTCCACCAAAAAAAACAAAGTAAAAGTTAGATAGAATGCCTATAAGAATAATAAGTGTAAAAAAAAGGACACTAATAAATTTTTAAAAAGTAGTCGTGGACTTTAACCAAGTTAAAACTTAATAATGAAAAATGGAGGAACGAAAGGTTTTGTTTTTTCTTCTTTATCGAAAGCCATGGGAAGCAGTATGTTGGACATAAAGGCAAGCAGATAAACCATCTGACAGCTCAACACAATACCTAACCTAGTTCTGGGCGAATAAATCCCATGGTTCTACAGCCAGGATCGATCAGTTCAATCAGGGAACTACTGCTACTCATCTATAAGGGTAGCTTCTGTGGATGAGAAAAAAAACAGCCATCGAAAGATAACCATGACCCACACTCAAACCACATGTCCAAACAGCGTCGATCTTCACCTGGTTAAAAAAGGGGTGCGTCCTACTGAGGTTGGACTCCTGTTCGAAAAATCAAACAAAAATTACTAAAAAAAAAAAAAAATTATGTGAGTTGTACTTGTTAATTTGTACTTCCAGTAAATGTTTCTGTGTGCTTGTTCGTCCTTTGCTGCTATCATTGTCAATCTGTTGTTTCAATTGCGATTTCTTGGATCTTGGTCACTAATTTGTTGTTTCAGTTGCAATTTCTCGAATCTTGTCGCCAATCTGTTGTATTGTCGAGGTGCATGGTACATAGAGAAGAATGAGTGCTTAATATATTTATTCAGCACCAGTATCCAGTGCTAATGAATACATACAAAAACACAGTACAAGTTACAAACAATTAACAAGACAACTTACAAAGAATAGAGGAGGGTCAAATAGAGCAAAGCGAAGTAAAATCAGTCTGAATATTAATCGGCTTAATATCGACTTGTTAATCAACCACTGAAGTCATTGATCATAGGCTATTTTAAGGCTATGAGCCAGGCCATCTGGTAGAGTGCTTGAAGGGGTGTTTGCTACTCTACAACAATATGCCATAAAACAACCAAGTAATGATTTAAGGAAAAAAAATTAGGAAAGAATACTGGAAAAATTCAACTGTGATGTTGTCATAATTGAATAATGATCTGCTAGCATAGCTTGTTAACCATTACACCTTGATAAGTAGCCAAACTATGGCCTACTGGTTACTATTTACTATATTATTTACTTCTACTGACACATTTGCTTAAAGTGTGTGCTGTTACTAAGTGTTAACTCATTTAAGTACTGAACAGGCTCATTGCTGTTTATTTTTGGTGATCTGATTGGAACCAGTGCTGTTAGCATGACTCAGTTATTAGCCAACTTTGACTTACTAGTTGCTTTATATACGCTTTCATTGTCAAAGCTACATAATCAAGACATACTTAAGTTATGTGACTTGTTTACATGTATTACCTTGTGCATCACTTCTATGTGTTTTGAATATACCATTCAAACTTATATTTTGTTAAACCACATCGGGTTCATTATTAGTGCTCTCTTGAAAAAAGCTAAATATATTTTGAACTATTTGATGATTAGCATCATAAATGTATTTACTATATTTCTTGTTATATAATGTACATTTTATGAGAGATTTTAGAAATATTGAACATAAAGTAGAAAATACTGAGCAGCATTTTTACAGCTTGTGTAAACTGCTACTTATAATTTTCCTTTTAAATTTGTGAATTTAAATGGTTTCGTAAATATTTTCTAAAGTTATTAAAAATCATCTCAATGTATATAAATTGTGAAACTTGATGCCATTTTATTATAGGTGTGATATTATAATTTTGTAATGATACAAATGTTTCCTTCCCTATTTTTTTTACTGACTTCTAAAACCCAATAATTGTTTAATTGCAAATAGCAATGGCATATCATTAATTTTGACTTGTATTTTCTTTTATAATTTTACTTTCTTGTAATTGTAGAAATAATTACCTCAGTGAGATGAAAGAAAGTGCTACTTAAAAAAATTTATAAGAATGAAGGACATAACCTCATATAAATATTGAATGCTATTAACACTACTGTGTACAAACAATAACATGGCACTAATAGGTAAGATTAAGGCCTCTGTGATACTACTCCAGGTATTGGAGTAGCGCCCTCTCTTACACCTTAGTGTAGTAGTTATTGAAAAGGAAACCATCAGGTCACCCTTGTCTAAAGTCGACTAAGGTGATACTACTCTTGTAGCTTATGGCCCAGTTGGCTGGGACTATAGAATGCACTGACTGCATCTCTGCAGAGGGGTAAGACTTCAACAACGAGTGTTCCGGATATGACACTAAATAATCTAATGGTGAGGCTCCAGTAATGCTGGAGCTTTGGGGAATAGAGGGTACCCTTTCATTGCTATCACTCCCACGTTCATTCTAGCCCAGAGTAGCAGTATCTGATAGGTACTGCTACTCTGTGTACTTATGTTAAACTGAACTGTTTGAAATAGGACAGTTTATAAAAATGGATTTCGCATTAAATAACCTACAATGGTTGATATGCCATAAAACCCAACCAAATCATATATATTTGATATATATGTATAAAAGAGGATTTGGCATTAAATAACCTACAATGGTGGATATGCCATAAAACCGAAAACAGCTTGTACAAATGACTAAAGCAAAAGGAGAAATAAATTACTCTCATGGGAATGCAATAAAAAACAAGCAACTAAAATTAAAAGATGAAAGAAATGCTTGTCAGTGGTGTTTGGCAATGCTTTTATATATATATCATCATCATCATCATCATGTCGCGCCGCCTGCGCGGATATCCCTGACCGTCTCTCGCCATTTCTCCCTATCACTCATCGCCTCCGGCAGGTCTTCAGGATTACAACCCGTGTCCTCACATAGCTGCTGTATGTAAGTTCGTGCTGGTCGTCCCACTCTTGCACATCCATGAGTGGGGGTCCACAGGAGTACATCGCTTATGAGCTCGTCCTTGCTTCTCCAGCAGTGTCCCGCGTGTCTGGTTCGTCGAACTTGTATAGTTTTTGTGATGGGGGGCAAGTGTCCGTATAGTTGGAGTCTCGTGGGGTGTTGTCGCCAGGACTTGTTTAATACTGCTCTCAACATTCTTGTGTAATTTCCGTCCAGCCTCCTCTCCAGCCGTTTCGTACACACACACACACACACAAAGAGTGTGGTGGATAAATTGTCACCATTTTGAATTATTAATTTTGCACATGCATTTTATTTCAGTTGGGCATTGTCAGAGGAAAGAAATTCACTCCTTGGAGACATTTTGAAATGGCATGTTCTACTGCTTGGCATTCATACCAGAAGCCCCAATACAAAAATTTTAGATTGTTTGGGTATTGATCTGAGAATATATTCATATTGATGAAAAGCAAACACTCAGTTCACAGTTACAAGCAATGGTGACATTATGTCTCCATTTATCTTCCTACATGACCTCAGATTCAACATGAAGAGGCCTACATCAAGTGCTTGGAGAAGCTAGTGCTGCTCTTCATCTGGCAACAGGACTCTGTGCCATGCCACACTGGCAGGAAAACCCACTCTTGGCTGTCAAAATGTTTCTCCAACCACATCACCTCTAAAGTCTAGCTGCCTTACTCCCCAGATGCAATCCCCTTGATTACATGTAGTGCACAGTTATGCGAGAGACCAAGAAAACAATGCAATATTAAAGCTGAACTGAAAACAATAATGGCAGGATTTACCTATTCAAACAAGACTTACAGAAGATTCCAAAGTTGTCTGGAGAATATAGTTGAAACCAATGATAATTTATTTGAAAAAGTTTAATCTATAGTTTTCAAAACTCTCTCATGTAATTTTGATAAATATATCTGATAAAGAGAGATGTCAGTGTTTTTTTTTTTTTTTTTTTTTTTTTTTTTTTTGTGTAATTTAGATGACAGTTTACCCATCACACATAGGTGTGTGTGCATGTATGTATGTATGTATGTATATAGACACTGATAATGCTAGACCACTTGTGAAACAGGAGTCTGATTTTTTTCTAAACTGCCTGCTTTCATATATACAGGGTATGGGCAATATTTGTTTGCAAGATTACTGTCTAGGAAAAAATGTTTTTATTTTTTGAGATATATTCACAGATTGTCTTCATGACATGTTCTGTCAATTTCACTCAATGGACCCACCATTATCTGTCTTTGTTGCCATCTTCCAACTTAAGCAACTTCGTGTGGCAGCTGTATCTGTTGGTTCCTGCATCCCACACAAAAAAGTCAAGGAGATTACTGTCAGGTTATTAGGGAAGCCAAATATCTGGTACAGTGTGGTCTTCCTGCTGGTATGACATGGCACCAAGTCTTGCTGCAGTAACCTAGTCAATCCAGGGCTTCATTACCTTGCTCAGATCATGGATGTAGTTGACAATGTTTAGCCTGGGGTCCTAAGGAAAAAATGGTGTTGCATGACATCGCTTTCATTGCTGAAAACCATGATTGTTGCAGAAGACTCAAGGCATGTCTTTGTGTTAGACAGCAAGCCACTTGTTGTTTTAGAAGTTGGTCTTCTGGTCTTGATAGAAGTTCTTTCATCAGAAAAAAAACATAGCATGTCTGGCTCTAAAAGGTGTTTTAATTTGTTGATTATCACTTTTTCTGCATCACCTTGGACAGAAACTCTCTTCTTTATCTTGTATAGAAGTTAGCAACATGCCTGATGTCTTTTTCACATCGACTTGCTGAGATCATTATTGTTGATCTTCTGGACTTCCATGATGAACTCCGGTGTTCTGACAGTGTCAGATCATTGAGCATGAATTTTCCTCTGTGTAGACAAATCCTCAGTTTCCTTTCTGACATTTTCTACCATCCTTCTGCTGATGAAGTCTGAAATCTCCTTCTTTGTCCTTCTAGTACAGATTCCAAGGAGAATTCCATGCCTCTTACACAAATTTGAAGATTCAAAATTTTTCATAGTCAATTATTCTGCATAAAAAATGCAAAAAATTGTCAATGTTTTCAAACTAAAAAAGACCAGTAACAAAAGTTTTAAAAAATATGTGTAAAATTGGCTGTTGAAAATTGCATGTATTGTGAAGGCAGTAATGTATATGAATGACATATTTTACGAACAGTCTTTTCCATTCTATTTGTGTTCTAGTTCTGAAGATGAAACTCCTCAAAAGAAGCAACCAATATCAGCAACTACTTCCTCTAAAAATAATTCTGTCAAGGTTCCATTAAAACGACCATTGTCTTCAAATGAAACTGCTCCAGTATCAGCTACAAAAAAGCTTAATGTGACTGCTCAGAAAAAAGCTACCAGCAGTAGTAGCTCTTCAGAAAGTACTTCAGATTCTGAAGATGATAAAAAAAAAACAGTAGCAACTGTGCTCAAAACCATTCCAAAAGGATCTTCTGAATCTATAACCAAGAAAATCCTACCTGCTAAAAAGGAAGATGTTTCATCTGAGACTGATAGTGATTCTGATGATGCCAACAAAAACAGAACAGTGACAACTAAAACTGCCTTACCCTTGAAAAAACCGGTTGCAAAGTCAGCACCAAATAAAACTGTTTCATCATCTGATTCTGATTCTGATTCAGATTCTGAAGATGAAGCAGCAAATGCCAAAAAAGTAAAGGCTATTCCAAAAGCTACATCCTCCAAACCTGTTCCAAAAAAAAATTGTATCTCATCAGTACCAAAGCATGTAACCTCTTCTGAAGATTCTGACAGTGACTCTGAGTCCTCTGACAGTGAAGATAAAAATGTCAACCAAAAGTTGCAGCTCAGAATGACTGCTTCTACTAAAAAAACAGCTACTAAACCTGCAGTAAAGAATACAAAGAAAGCAGAAACCAGTTCTGATTCTAGTAGCTCAGATTCTGAAAGTGATGATGATAAGAAATCTACTGTCAAGCCAAGTATGACCAAACAAAATGTAAAAACACCTGTTAAACCTGCAGCAAAAAAAGCTTCAAGCAGTTCCTCTTCCTCTGAAAATGAAAGCAGCAAAGTTCTCTCAACACCAGCTACCAAAACTCCCACACCAGCTGCTAAAGTTTCAACAACTGCCGTAAAACCCCTGAAAAAGACAACTGCAAAGAAAGAAGAATCAAGTTCTGACTCCTCTTCTGATTCATCTTCTTCATCTGAAGATGATTCAAAGATAATAAAACCTAAGGTAGCAACATCAGGTTCCAAAGTTGTAGCACCAGCCACAACTCCAGCTATAAAAAGTCTGATCTCTAAATCAACGAAAAAGAAAACAGAATCTAGTTCTGATTCCTCCTCTTCTGATGAAGAAAATGTGAAGCCTACCTCTAAACCTGCACAAAAATCTTCAACATCTGCTGAAAAAGTTGCAACTTCACTTGTAAAAAAAGATTCTAGCAGCTCTGATTCAGATTCAAGTTCTGATGATGAACCAAAAAAAGCTTCTACAACCTCCAAAATTCCAGTTGCTCCTAAACTTACTTTAACTCCTATTGCTACTCCTAAAACACCAAAAAGCATGAAAAAGGCAGCTTCTTCAAGCAGTTCAGAAAGCGATTCATCATCTTCTGAAAGTGACACTCAAGTAAAGAAAACTCCTGCTACACCAAAATCTGCAGTAACTCAGCCTATGCCAAAAGCCACCTTACCCAAAACAATTCCAGCTAAAAAAACAGCATCTACAAGCAGTTCAGAGTCTGACAGTTCTAGTGAAGATGAAGTAGAGAAAAAAACATCAATTTTTATAAAGAAATCTCCTGTGAAGAAACCAATTTCTGCTACAGGGAATAAGCATGATATCAGTGATTCTACATCAGAGGAGGAGAAAGATGTAAATAAAAAATGTACTGCAAAGGCTCAGCAAAAACCTCAAGCAACAACAAAATTCACTGAGAAAAAAGAAAGCAGCAGCTGCACAGATTCAAGTTCTGAAGATGAAATATCTGCTAATAAGTCAATTTCTTCAACACCTATAACCAAGAATGAGAAACCAATCTCATCTACTCCAATAACTGGTATGAAGACTAAAACTCCTCTGAACATGCCTGTAACTAAGAAGATTATATTAAATGAAAAAAAAAGTGTCACCTCAAATTCTAGTAGTTCTGATGATCACCAAAAAAGAATTTCAATCAAGAAGCCCACAACTCAAACAAAAAGCAAAGAACCAGATAACAGTTCAGATTCTAGTTCTTCAGAAGAGGAAACCAATGTAAAAATGACCTCAAACAATAAAAAAATCAACTTGTCAACAACTCCATCTAAAGTAACTCAAACAACAGTAGCAGAACAAAGCAGTTCAGACAGTGATTCAGATACCAGCTCAGATGAAAAGTCCAAAAGAGGAGCACCATTGAAAACAATTACTGCTTTAAAGAAAACCCCTCAATCTGTGGCAAAAGATTCCGACAGTAGTAGTAGTAGTGATTCCAGTTCTGAGGAAGAAAATAGACAGACATCAAAGACAGCAACAACAAAATCCCAAGTGAAAACTGTACAAAAAAAAGTCCCAAGTAGTGATTCTTCAAGCAGTTCAGAGGATGATGTACCTGGACTGAAAAGTACTAGTTCTAAAAATACTCTAAGAAATGGTAAAACTTCTAGCAGTAGCAGTGATTCCAGTTCAGCCAATGCCACTGAAACTCAGAAACCTTTAAATGGTGGGCCAAACTCTGGTAAGGGCGACTTGGTATGTATTACTTTCCTAAGTGCTTTTTGTTGTTTTCCACTGTTGACAAAAATAGAGATAGTTCTGTTTCTAAGGTTTTTAAGGATAAAGTGTTCCTTATGAGTAATTGGCTTATGCTGATAAGTGTTACTCACTACTTATTTTTGCTTCATCTATTATTTTTTGGGAAATTAGGTGTAAGATAACAAATTCGTCAGCTATAGGAAAAATTTTTGAAGTAACAACTCCAGATATAACTAAAGGCTCAGTAACTTCATTTCAATTTTTCTTAAAGGCAAATCTTTGGTGGCCATTTAGCCACATCCGATAAATAGAATTGATATAATTAGTTACAAGTTAGTGATAAGGGAAGTTACTCTAGAAATAGTATTTAATCATTATTTCCTTTGAGAAATTATAATGATCTACAGACAAAAGACAAAAATTCCAAATTGGATTGGAAATTTCTAAATTAAAGCATTTAAGAATCTTCCTGTATTGAAGTTATGTATTGCATAAAATCAGATCATTATAAAATATATATATAATATTTACAATAAAAAAAATTTTTAATGTTAAATAAGACCTAGACCTACAGAGGTGAATTAAGAGTTTGACAGTTTTTTAATCAAAATAATAGCAACATCCACTGACCCTACATTTTAACAGCTGCTCATAAATGATTAACTACTGTATACAACCCATTTTTTTCTTGGTTTATGTTATCAAAAAATTTTATTTAAAATCAAATTTTAAATTTAGCAAATTTATTGTCTGCAGAAATTGATACCTATCTTAATTTTTAAAATCTAGATTATAAAGTTAATGAAAATGTGTCTAAGAAGAATACTTGAAACTATATAACCATGCAAGTAAATTATTACTAAATAGGAATATTCACTTGAAACCATAAAAAGACAGTTGATGATGTGCAGTAAAATCAACTCACTTTATAACTGCACAAACAAATGATTATTATTGATTAAATAGAAATAGTTACTTAAAAACAGTATAATTTTGTACAAATTATTTGTATTAGATAATACTATGTGAAAATTATTTGTATTAAATTGGAATATCATATTAACTACAAACAAATTATCAACAGAAATAGCCCAGTCGGCTACATCTCTGCAGAGAGATAAGACTCTCTCAATGAGTGCCCTGGATGTGACACTAAACAATCTGATGATGAGGCTCCAGTAATGCTGGTTCATTCTGGCCCAGAGTAGTAGCAACTGATAGGGTCTTATCTATGGGTCAAATAGAACTTAACTGTGTGCTTATGCTAAACTGAATTGTTTGAAATAGAACTGTTTTGACAATTAAACTATTACTTATGCTAAACTGAACTATTTTTTCATTTAACTGTGTGAATGAATGATAGATGTTTGATTGAATTGTTCATGATACATAGCAAAACTTAGAATCATTTAACTTTGTTGACTAAACTGGATAGTTTGAAGTAAAACTGTTTTTCAATGTTTAAACTGTGTGCTTTGAAATGGAACTGTTTGTATGTATAAAAATGGATTTGGCATTAAATAACCTACAAAGCTAAACTAAAACAAAGTTTTAAATAACCTACAAAGCTAAACTAAAACAAAGTTTTTATCAAACTGACTTGATTCAACATTAAATGACCTAAAAAGGGTTGATATGCAACAAACCAACTAAAAAAGAAAGTACAATTAATATATATATATATATATATATATATATATATATAAAATTTACAAATGAATTAAATTTCACCATTCAATAATAAGCTGGTAAAATTTCTGGTATAAATTCTTGTTCGGATCCTTATGGTGTAGCTTTAATTTATTTAATTAAATAAACCAAACCTACCCCAATAATAAGAGATATTTACTAATTATTATGTTTATAAAGATATTTACAATTATGTTTTGATAAATAATTGGTAAATTATGTAATTTGTCAATTATCTATAAAAAATAATTATATTATTTCATGAGAAATATAAAAGAATTATCTGGACTTAAAAAAAAAATTTCAAATTGGTAGTAATAATGCCATATGATTATTTATCTCTTTTGAAGAACTACCGAGACATCTAATGGTAATATTAAATTGAATATGAAAAATTATTTTACTCACAAATAAATTTCTTTTTCTTTTGAAATTTCAAATGTCTATAATCAGTTATAGCCTGTAGCTACATAACTTCCTCTACCTTTTCATTGAGAGTTATGTTGCTAAGTTATATTCTTACAGAACCTAAAAATAAAAAATTGAAATTTTCTCCTGGTGTGCATACAAAATTTGGTAGTTCTAAATTAAAGTATTTGCCCATCTGTTGTAGACAAACTTTTCCCAATTAGTAAAAATAGATATACAATTTTTATATGCATTGTTTCACCCATTAGTTAATATGCAGCAGCAATAATGATAACTTTATCAGACACACTCAAAATTCTGATATTATACTTTCATTAATTACTCTTATTGTACAAATAGCATGAAAAATAATAGATTATTTCGATGAGGTATATTACTTTAGAACCCTGGAGTAGTAGTTAAAAACATGGAAACATTTGACCCTCTTTGTTTATTTGAAGGTTTCATTATTATTATTATCATTATTAAAAAATAAAACTGCTCAAAACATTAATCTTTTTATTAAAGTTTTTAGAAATTTTGGAATTCTTAAGTATAATTGCCATCCAATTTGATGTCATATAATGTCTTCTAATTGTATTTTTGGCTTTTAGCAAAAAGGTACTCCCTACCGAAGAGTCATATCTGAGAATATTGAAATTGATCCACGTTTAAAAGATAATTCCTTTGAAGCAAAGGTAAGCTGACCATTTAGTATATGTCTTACACTCTCTCTCCTTTCTTTTCTTGACAAAGTTTAAACTTTTTTCTTATACAATTGTGAAATTAGTAGTTTGAACTTATATTTTAGTCTTAGCTTGTTTTTGTGATGTTTTTTTTTGTGTTGTTTGTCTGTGCGTGTGTGTGTGTGTGTGTGTGTGTGTAATATATATATATATATATATATAAATGTGTGTGTTTAGTTGGGCAGCAATCTTTCATTTAAAAATGCTTGATTCAATAATAAAGACACATTTTGTCTATATAATTTTATGAAGATCCTTTCGAGTTTCCTGATAAGTGTCTTGGTTTCAGGTTGGAATTGGTGGATGAATTGACTAAAATTGTCCCAAGCGCTTTCGGACCTTTCATGGGCCATCATCAGAGGTTGCTTGCATGAATAAAGAGTGTTTTTTTTTTGTACTGGCATTTAAAATTATCATAGACTCTTGAAAATTCAGTATGTTATTGCTATACATCTTAGGAGATGACTGACCAATTTTTATGATTTCAGGTTCAAATGAACTGCTACAGTAGGAATTAGAATACACCCTACTAAAGCCTGATTGTCACAGCTGGTGAATTTCAAAAATGCAATCTGTATGTCAGGACACTTTAGAAGAACGATATGCAATAAAATTCTATTTTAAACTTGGAAAAATTGCCACAGAATCGTATGGAATGCTTCAGACTGCTTTTGGACGATCTTGCATGAATCGAGCATCAGTTTTTGAGTGGCATAAGAGATTCAAGGAAGGCGGGGAGTCTGTGAGGGATGATGAGAGGAGTAAGGAAGTCAGAACACCAGAGTTGATTGACCAAATAAATGGATAAGGACTGTCGTGTGTCTATAGAGACAATAAGGGCACAGTTTGATATAAGTGTGGGAACTGTACACACAATTATTCGCAAGGAACTAAAGATGCAGAAGATTTGCATAAAGTTTGTCCCAAGGGTGCTCAGAGAAGATCAGAAAGAAAGACGTTGCCATGACAGCAGGGAGATGATCGGGCTGATCAATTCAGATCCCGCAGTTCTTGATGCTCTGGTGACCTGTGATGAAAGCTGGATCTACTGCTATGACCAAGAGACAGAGTTTCCAGTGGAAGCATGCTGGCTCTCCCAGACTCAAGAAGGCCAAACTGAGCAAATCCACCCACAAACTTTTGATGATCCCTTTTTTTTGACAGCACTGACATGATCTACATACACTGGGTTCCCACTGGACAGTCAACAAGGAATACTATGTTGAAGTTTTAAGGGAGTTCAGGAAGAGATTCCGTTGGAAGAAGCCAGCACTCTTCAAATCAGGTCAGTGGCATTTCCACCTGGACAATGCACCAGTCCACAACTCCATCCTTGTCACAGACAAGATAGGTTTCAAGACAGTTCCTCACACTCCCTATAGTCCAGACCTTGCTCCCTGTGACTTTTGGTTATTCCATAAGCTCAAGGAAAAACTTAGAGGCTATCATTATGAGACAATTGAGGAGAGGAAAGAGGCTGTGTCGAAGGTCACTGACACGCTCACACAAGAGGACTTCCATGGGGCATCCCAGAAGTTGTTGGAATGGTACAACAAGTGCATTGCAGCCGGAGGAGATTACTTCGAAGGGGACTTGAGTTTCATGTGTGTACTATCAATAAAAGTGCCCATACGAAAAAAGTCCGGAAACTTATTTGATGAGCATTAGAATCATGTTTTTTCTATGGATAAATGTACAAATTTATCCATAGAAAAAACATGATTCTAATGTTCGCTGTGCTCCATCCCATTACCTGTCACTTTTATTTCAGTTTTGTCTTATCACTGTTATAGGAAAAAGAGTAAACATCTTGAGTGATGACAGCAAATTCATTGTTAAATTCACACTTATTGCTTGGCAGATTTTTGTGGGTAACACAAGAAACATATTCAAGTTAGTACATTTTCCTTTATTCAAGTTAGTACATTTAGTACTTTCCTTTTTCTTGACAAAAATACATAAAATAAAATCTTATTTTTGTTAACAAGTAGCAAAAAAAATTAATGTATAAATATTTAATTGTTTAATACATAGGCAACTGCTGATCTCTGTTAATGACATTTTACAAATGTATTAAATGTACTAGATTAAATTGTTCTAGATTGTTTGATGTTGAAATACAAGTATTGAGATACCTCCAAGAACTTGTGGCAAAAAATGTCACTGACATGTATGTTTAATATACTTTAATATTGCTTTACAATGTTTGTTTTTTCTCTATCTTTTCAGAAAGGTGCCAGAGGTTCCTGGGGTGAAAGAGCCAATGATATCTTAAAAAACACACGAGGAAAGGGATTTCGGCATGAGAAAACCAAAAAGAAACGTGGTAGTTACAGAGGGGGAATTATTGATTCCCAAAGTGTCAATTCAGTTAAATTTGATTAAGCAGATCCTCCCAATCCCTTTTACTAGACTTTAATATCAGTTGATGCAGTTCTTTTTTATTTGCATAGATGTTAATCAAATTGGATGATTACAACAATGGAAAATTTGTCTCTTTTCATTTTTACTTATTTTTATCTACCTACTTGCTATTTCCTATACTCCATTCATCAATCCAGAGGAAGAAAAAGAAACTTGAAAAGTCATTTGTAAGATAATCATGATCTTTCAAAATAAATTCTTTTTAATTCTTTTTTGGTGTTCATTTGTTTTTATTATCATCTTACATCTTTTGGTTAGACCAACAATCCTTAACATACAGTAACTTTCTTGGTTTTGACACTGACAAAATAACATTCTGATGATAAATTCATTTAATGGATAGAAATGAATCATTAAAATTCCATTTCTGCTGAACCAAAATATTATTGTCCACTTGGAAAATTTAGAGGTTGAATTCCAATGATATATTCTTGATATGGACACCATTGATATTTCAATGTAATTAGCACAGAACCTGTTTATGAACAAGGATGATGTACTTGATGACATCCAAGAAGAATTCCCGTAACTGAAGCCCAATACCTATACAAAAAAATGAATTTTTAGAACTAGTACCTCCAGTTTGGGTGCTTCTTCCTCTAAACTACTTGAAGAGTCTGGGTTTTTATGTTTAATGTCTATGATAAACTGAAGTTTTTGGCACTAGTACAGACAAGAACCTCTTTTTATATATATATATATATATATATATATATATATATAGGTGTTGGTGGAAGTCAAAACTCCATATATTCATGAAAACAGTATGACTAGAGTAACTGTTGGACACAGAAGAGGGCCACCATACCAAGCTGGTGTCCTCTAGTAGGGTTATAATCTTGGTTTTAAAAAAAACATTTTTTTCCTCAAGTTTTTGTAACAATATAAAAGTATTTCTTTTCCTTTGAGTTTGACCAGGTAAGAAATTTTTAACATAATTAAGGAAAAAATACTTTCAGGAAATTTTCATATTTTGTGTTGCTTTTTTTTTTTCTTTTTTTTTTTTTTTTTACAAAAAAATTTTGAATTCTTCACATTTGACATGGTAGAGCAGTGCTAATGGTGATAATTTTAATTTTGAAATATTGTAAAATTCAACCAATTTTAATAAAATCTACATTTTGTAAAGAGCTTTTTTCTCAGTAACCTTTTTGTATTACATCAAGTCAAAAAATTGCTCTGATAAATGATAAATATAAAGTTTTAGCAAATCTTTAGGTTCTATGTTTTTCTTAAACTAACATTTTTATGATGTTAGTGCAACTTTGTGGGAACTTCAAAATTTTCATCAAAACTCATCAAGCTATTTCTAGATATTGTGATATGGTATGCTGCTTTGTACCAGACAGTTCCACCTGCAAAATGATTCAACCCATGTTAGATTCTCCAAGTTGTTGCAGGTTTGGGTTAAAACTTCACAAGTTACAAGTTGGCTCCACGAAGAAAAAAGGTGAAAAAACACTTTGAAAAATATACCTGCTTGATAGTATGTACGATGACAAAACTGGCTCTTGGTGCTACTATAACAATATTGGATGGCATAAGTGATTTCCTTGTTCCACTCTGACTACAATTGACCCCTAAGCTAACTCAGTTCTGTTTGACTACATGGCCTACACAATCAAACTTTTCCTTTTCAGAGTTTAATTCTAACTGCAAACTGTTGATTTCTTAGCTGTGAATATATATGGTCTAAAGGTACCTTCTTGCCGGGACAATCATCTTCAGATACTCAAAAAAAAATCTATTGACCTCTGCACCAGCACTAAAGATCTGTTTATGGCAGACATTAAAACCAGCAAAAATTCCTTTTTGAGCCACCTTATTTCCCATCAAAATCTGCCTAAACTTTCAGACTGGCCTAGCTACCCCCTTGATCTTACCTTGCACACATATTCAAGTACACATACAATTATATGCACCACCTATGTTCCCACACATATATCCACCCTTACATAGATATGCCTTCATGCACATACACCTATATGGATATGCTCACCTGTGCAATGTACTATACCTATATGCATACCTACTCATATAGATATGCTCACCTCTACATGCATACATTATTGCACCTGTGTGAACTTCATACATTTTTATTCAAACCACAGCGATAAAAAAAAAAAGCAGCATTCTCATAGGTTTTTTCCTGAGGGCCCTAAGAATCTGCTCCCCCAAATATGTAAATAAAGAATTTGAATACATCCATAATTCTTTCCAAACTACAATATCCCAAATCTTTCATTCACTATACCAAATCAAAAGCCATAAATATCCACAAACATACATCCCACAATATGCATGAAAATAAACCTTACTCAAATACCAACCTTATAAAGAGACATAATTTTACCCCCAAATCCTACTACCACCCTAATTGAAAAAACTTAAATCACTTAGGCATAAAAACCACAACCCGCACAACCAAAACAATAAAACAAATTGTAAAGAACAACTCCAAAAACACAGATACCCTATCCAATGCAGGTGTTTACAAAATCCGCTGCTAAAATTGCAATAAATTTTACATAGGAGAAACAAGCAGAAAATGAAACAAAAGAACCTATGAATATAAATGACTTTAAAACTGGTAACACAACAAACTCTTTAGTTTCTCATAACATTTTAACTAACCACACTTTTGACTTTCAAAATTCTGCCATGTTTGCCTTCATTCATGACAAAAATAAAAGAATAATAATTGAAGCCTGTTCCATAGCCCACCACGACAAGGGTTTTTTCAAAATTTCGCCATCTAAGAATAATATTAAAATTCAAAATTCACACTAAAGATTAACTCCCCTTTCTCTAAATATTCAAAGAAAGAAAACATCACAAATCCATTTCTCAAACCACAAAACACCATTTACTTATGAAAAAAATTCCATCACATGACATGCAATTTGAACATATCAACGAGTATTAATCTGTTTTTTTTCACATAGCAAGATCTGCAAGCCCTGATGAAGACTTCTGATTGAATCAAAATTTATCTATCATAATTATTTCTCATACTAAAATAATTATGATAAAAAAGATTGAAGTCTAAACGCATTGGCAAACAATCAAACACATTTTTCTTCTGTTTTATCTTTTCTACGTACATATGAGTGAATGCATATAATTGTAGTTTGTTGGTGTAAGCATATCTATGAGTGTATATATAAGCATCAGTGTTGCATATAGATGTTTGTATAATTGTATTAAAAGGATAGCTTAATAAATTGGGTCAGCAAATTTTAAAAAATAATTAAATGGAAGGATTTTTTTCTTGTCTTTAATAAACTAAAATCTTCAACACTAGTATGGTCAGTAGTCAAGAATCTCTTGGTAGTCAAAGTGGAGAGAGGCAGAAATAGTGTGTATGTGTGAAATATATATATATATATATACATATATATATATATTCATGGGGGCAGTAAGATTCTGGAGCAGCAGTTACGTGTTAAACACAGAGAAACTGGTCTACATTGACCAAACCAAGATCCTTCCCCTGCTCACCATCAGCTATTGTTGGGAAGCTGTCCAAATCCAGTAACAGAGGAAAATGCTAGACAGTGTAAAGAGCTGATCAGCACCTGATTTTTGTCCACCATGTTGCTATAGTTGGTATTTGCTTGACAGACTGAAGGGCTAAATGTCCCACGCACAATCTCTCCAGACTTGTTTCAAATAAATATGATTTTATTCACTATTTTTGTTTCTTTTTCTTTTGTTGGCCTGACTGATGACTTCTACAGTTTTGACCAAAACCAGTGGCTTACTTTTTCTTTTCTTTTTTTTTTTTAACTCAACATTGGGAGAGGCCAGTTTACAGGTGAGACTGGAACGTTCAATTTTAAGATCCATAGTTCAACTCCTTAAGAATGGATAAGTTAGGTTAATTACTCAATGGTCTTAAAATGTAGATATTGGAGAATCCTGGGTAACAGTCAGTTAATGGTTAGGAGTCTACAGTTGAAAAGTTAATTTAATACCATGAATTTAAGATTAGGATAACTGAGCTTGGCAATAAACCCAGCACTTTCTTCATGTTGATGTCTATAACAAATAAACAATAAAATCAGTTGAAAGTTGAACATGACTTAAGAATTAATTGGTAAAATATCGTACATTGCCAATCTTTTACTGTCATACTCTAATGGAAAAACAATCATACACAGAACTGATAGTTTTAAGATTCAAATAAATGTAACCCATTTAAACTAAAAATTATTTTGAAAGGTCAAATCTTTCTTATTATTGCATCTAAAAACTAAATGCTAGAATAGTTTTGAGAATTTAAAGAGTTCTCAAGTTTCCAAAGTTTTAAAACTACTGCAGTATCTCATTTAAAAGAAACCTTGATAAAATAATTCATTATCATTGAATATTCACTATTGTAAAAGAAGTTAGATTGAAGTTAAATTTAGTCTTTAAAAAGAGCCAAAAACTTTCTTAATTTATGCTCGGAGTTGTGTGTTAAAAAAAAGATCTTTGCCTTATTATCTAAGTAAGATTTAGTCTTTAAAAAATTTGGAAATTTGATAATTAGTAACCCACTAAGTGAACAAGAAAAGTCCAAAAAAGAGAAAGATGAAAGAAAGAATCTGATGCCAAATGTCTCTGCTCTCCCCCTTCTACTTGGTCATGTGAATGGAATTTTTTTTAGCAACATAGTTAAACACCATAGTTAGAAATGTATAACTGAAGAAACCTGTCATTTAAGATATTGACTGCTTAAGGAAAAAGGATTACTGTTTGAGGGGGCATTAGCAGAGTAAAAATCTAGAATAACCTAGGGTCAGAAGAGCAAAACCTTTCTAAACTTATGTTTTATCTTATTTATCTATTTTTAAAATTTTATTTTACAAGAGCAATTGTTCGCTCACTTGATGGAGATGCCAACTTTTTTGATATAGACACCAGAGACTTGCAAGAATGCAGCACACTGTCTTGAACAAATCCTGGAAGCAACACCCCACAAAACAGCAGCTGTACAGCCACTTTACCTCTCATCTCACAAACTATTCAAATAAGACAAACTAGATGTGGTGCACTGCTGGAGAAGCAAGGACAAACTCATTAGTCATGTTCTGTTATGGACTCCTACACATAGACACACCAGTGATGGCTGACCAGCAAAGGCTTACATCACCTCTGTGTAGGCACAAGATGCAGCCGAGAAGACCTACCAGGATGGATGGAAAGAGAGAGTCAGGGAACTCAGTATTGTTAGTGCATCTTGATATCAGAAGTTAGTTGTTGATATTTCCATTTCACATCTCTAACCTATCATCATTCTTAGTTAATGCAAAATATTTTTTCCTCCAATATGATGATATAATAAAAATCTAAATACATTGTCTGCAAATACAATTTTTTTTTTCATCATACAACATCTGAAAGCATGTGCAATACTCTGTCCTCATCAGCCGCCAATCAGGGTGATAACAGTTTCAGTAGCTCAAGGCAGTACTGCCACTCCTTACATCTATTATTGTCAAAACCTATGCAATAAAAATTAATGAACTTTAAATTATTTATCATTAATTTATCTTAAAACAAAATGTCAATTAAAATGCTACTGATTGATTCCAAAGGAAAAATAAATTATGGAAGAAAAGTTTTTTGGTTTGTTTTTTTTTGTGTGTGTGTTTTTCATTTTATCTCAGATGATTTTGGTTTGAAATGTCCATGCTGAAAACTTTTTCCTGTTTTTAAAAATGTTCCAAATCATTCAAATTTTTGTAAATATTTTATAATTAATGAATGTAGATAATATCTATAAAGTATAAGATGATATCAAATGTATTTAGTGGCTTCTCTAACTCTTTTTATTTTATAAATACATATATATAGCAAGAGAGAAGGAATAGAAAACTCCTCCCTCATTTTGTTAAAGGTCTTACTTTGATTAATTATCTTATTCTCAATTATTTTGAACTGGCTGTATAGATTTTTCAAGTTCCAATGGAAGTGATAGATAAAAACATTTCTAAGGATAAAATTGAATGATAGCCATGAGCTGTAGGTCATAGGTCAATGTAAGTCCAAACACTTACTGACATCTGAGATTCAACACACACTGAAGCAATGTAACAATAATTTTACTAGTTTAATTGAGAAAATAAAATAGTTGAATAACACAGAATTAGTTATTCCTCTGTTAACCACTCAGCTCACTTGAAGAGAATTTAACATTTTTGATCATCCTGAAAAACCACCTGAAGTGTTCAGCAACCTTCATCATCCCCTGAAAAAAAAATTATTACAAAAAAGTATGTGGCAATGCCTGATGGAGGCAGAAATATTACAGTGTGTGTGTGGTGTGATGAAAAATTATCAAAATTGAATTTTTATATTGCAAAAATTAGATGAATTGTACAAAACTAAGCAACTTATATAATAGATAGGTACATTGCATTTTTAAAAGCCAGTTTTAAAAAATTATGAAGCTAGCCTCAATACTTTTTAAACAAAATGTTTTTGACAAGACAGAATTATGCATCCTTCAGACTAATCAAACATTGCTCTGTGTGACTTTCTTCTTTTCTGAAATGAAAATTCTTCTAAAGGGTAACATTTGAGAAATTGAAGGGAATTCAAAAAATAAAATGGTTCATAAAGGAATTTTTGAGGTGTTTTGAATAATAGCTAACTCATGGGAATAAGTCTGTTAAATGCCAGAGAAACTATGATAAAAATTAATATTTTATTTAAGGTCTATTTCTGCCTTGGTAATCATTAATTTTCTCTTTCTCTATCCATCCCTATCATCCATTGCTCCTAGCAGGTCATCCAAACTACATTCAGTACCTGCAGAGAGCTGATGTAAATAAGTTCTTGCTGCTCAGCCAACATTGGCACGTCCATGTCTAGTGGTCAATAGAAAATTGTCATATGAGTTTGTCTTTGCTTTTTGCTTCTTCTGCAGATACTTGTTTGTCATATTTAAATGGTTTTTGAGATTGGAAGTAAATGGCCATACAGCTGCTGTTTGGTGGGAATCAAGATTTGTTCAAAACAGCATTCTTGCACTGTTCCCATCTAGGTTTTTCTCTATATTTTGTTAGCATTCATTTGGTGCATCTATACAGTAGTATTGACACAGCCACAGTGTGAAAAAAATCCCATTTTATTTTATTGGATAGATCAGACTTCCATTTAATTGTTAACTTATCAATAACAATCCCTTGCCTTTGCTAGGCATATGTTGACACCACTTTTAGTAGATGAGATATTGATCCAGCGGTATGTGAACTATCTCCTGCTACTTGCTTCAGGATATGCTGTAAGGATTCAGCTTGGGGAGGTGTATTTGAAAGAAGCACAAGAAGCACATAGTCTGCATCTGTTATAGTTTCTGTGGGATATTGTCTGCTTCTTGCTTTTTTTAACGTAAACCTATTTTCTTTTATTAGATCTATTGACCTTCAAAGTACCTAGTCTAGCAGAGTATTAATAAATATGGTTATAATGTACCACCTTACAAGATTCTAGTGACAATGTCGAAGAAGTCAGGAGAGCAAACTATTGCTTTCATGATTTTTTTAAAGCATTATTATAGCTATAACAGTTTCTTTGGGGAGACCATATGCTAGTAGTATTTGCTCCCTGTTCCCCCTGTATGGAATTAAATGCCTTTGAGAAATCTAAGAACAATAATGTTGCCTCAAGATATTTTGCACATTGTTGTGGATCAATTTTTCCAAAAGCCTTCCGATTTTTCTTATGAATTTTCTTGGTTTTGGTTGAGAAGCAGAGCATGGTGGTGTAATGGTTAGCAAGCTCGACTAGCAAACCTACACGAGTGAGTTCGAGTCTCATTGGGTGCCCCTTTCATATGGCCTTGTGCCACATCTAAGCAAAAAGCTTAGTAAATTACCACCCCCCAGAGCATTATAAACTTAAGCAGCTATAGAAGTAGGAATTATGCCTCTGTAGTTCTTGATGATTCTGAGATAAACTTTTCTTGGGGAAGGGGAGGATGCAGCCTTTTGTCAATTTCTCTATTGTATTTTGTTTATAGACAACATTGCAAAATCAAAGAAGTCAGTCATTTAATTTCTTTGTCTTCTATACTTCTGGAGGTATTTTGTTGAGGCAAAATAGCTGCTCTTTTGCTTTTAATTTTTGTCAGTACTACACTAAGTTTAAATTGTCCTAGTTGTTAATTTTTGTGACAGGTATATTAGGGAGTTTCCAAGCAGATTCTTAAAATGTTCTTTCCACTTCTGTATTCTGGCAGCTTTTAGTTTTCCTCTCAAGTTGCTCTTTCTTCTGTTCACTTCATTTATGGTTTGCCGTGCTAATCATGATTGTCTATCTTCTGCCAAGTTTCTGATTTTATTGATTTGGCTTTGAATACATTTTTGTTCTTTTTGGTATGTGTTCTCTCTGGACTTTTTTTCATGCTTCTTCATGTTGGAAATTGTTTGGTTTCTTTTATTAAGTAATGATGCAATTTTCATATTATATTGTTTTTCCTAATTACTAGTTACTCCCATGAAATTCTTCAATGTGGACAACGAAAAGGTTTTTATATTTGTCATTCGAAGTATGTGTTTCTAATATCTCTTGAAAAGTATCAAATTTGTTTCTTACAGTTAGTGTATATTTATTGCTAATATCTTTATTAGTAAGTGAGGACCAGGTTTAACAAGTGATTTCGACTTTCTTATTCCTGTATAGACTCAGGCATATCTTTACCAGAATGATTCTGTGATCAGAAGATTTTCCTTCCAAAGAGGAGAATGTCTCACAGCTGTACTTTAGAGTTATTTGGGTTGTTGCAGGTCTATAGTTTTCCCACCTTTCTTTGGATTTAGTTTAAGGTATACTAGCCTGTTCTTGAGTGAAAAGTCTGCGAGATATTCTCCATTTCTATTTGATGAATTGTGTAAGCAGAATTTGTTATTTTCGTCTTTACCTATTTAGCAATGAATGCTAATTAGGCAATGATTAGAATGTTCTGCTTGGGACAGCGAAAAAGTTTTTATATTTGTCATTCAAAGTATGTGTTTCTAATATCTCTTGAAAAGTATTGAATTTGTTTCTTACAGTTAGTTAGGGAAGATAACTCATAATAAAAAGTGACATCTGTTTCATCACTGGGATTGGTGTGACAATTGTGCAGAAGTTGACATTAAATGAAGCTTGCACCATTGTTGGTTTGATTTTCTCTATGCTATAAAGTAATTTTAAGACATTCCTCCACTTTCAATGATGGCATTAATATACTAATGCATTGTGTAATTTTATTTCTAGTTCACTCAGGTAGTATCTGTCTACTTGTATGTATATATATATATATGTATATATGTATAAGTTGCAAATAAAGGAGAAAATGAATGAACAAAAAATCCAATTTACAAATGCTAAATTTTATTTCTTTAAATTGAGTGAAAAGTTTGCTGAAGAACAGAAGTATAAAATCTTTTGTAAGCAAAGATAAAGTTAATTAAAGCATAAATATTTTTAAATAGAGCTAGTTAAAATTTGTGCAATGAAGTGTAGCATTGATTGTTAGCTTAAAATAAAAGGACATATTTTGTGAGTATAAAAATCTTTGTATCAGTTTGTCACTATATGAAAGAGATGTATTCATTCATTAATGTATGCGAGACCTGCTGCTAACTACTACTGATATTATATCAGTAGGGAACAAATGAATATTTTTAACGCAAATATAAATGTAAAGAAAGATTTTTTAATTTAGGAAGAATTAAATAAGGCGAAATGAAATATTTTCTTGAAAAAAATAATCCTTTGTCTTTAAAGACAAAGGATTATTTTTTTCCCTACGTTTTGGCTAAATTTGGCCGAAACGTAGTGAAAGAAGAAACAACATAAAAAAAAAACTACCAAGATGAGGATAAAAAGTCTGCAAAAAATAAAAATTAATTCTCAGATTAAGAAGCCTCATCTCAAAATGATTCCAATTAAAGAAAAGTACAAAAATTCGGTACGGACCCGACTTGGAAGACCAGATAAGGATTTATAAGACCAAAAAATCCATCCTTGATCGCCCTTCGGGGCCCGTGGCGCAGCGGATAGTGGCGTTATTCCACGGTTCCAGGTGAGCATTGTCAGAAGATAGCGGTTTCAAATCCTACCCAAGCCGGCCAGAGGTTTACTTGTGCGATAGACAACAACTATGGAAGGCAGTAATTACTGAGGATACGGTTACAAGACTCAGCATTCCTATCCGAGGTCGCGGTAAATCACCTGAAGAAGGCCAGAGGTGAAATTTGGCCGAAACGTAGTGAAAGAAGAAACAACACATAAAAAAAAACTACCAAGATGAGGACAAAAAGTCCGCAATTAATAAAAATTAATTCTCAAAATAATCCTTGCTCAGTCTTTTTTTTCTTTTGAGTTTTCTCTCAAAAGAAATAAAAGGTTGGGTAAGCAATCACTAACTAAATAAATATTTCTTTATTTATATAATTTAGATCGGGTCAAAATCAACTTAAAAAGTTAATCCTTAAAGTTAATCAAATTAGCTTAGGAATTGTATGTTTAATATTCTTGGAAGGAAAAGTTTTCTAAAATTATTATGGGTTCAAATTGTTCGTGGGAAGTCAAATATTGTTATCTGAATTTAAAAACTAGTGTGAATGTACTGATTGGTTGATAAATACAAAAATATAAATACAAAAATTTCAAAATATATCAAAATCAGTTGAGTTTCCAATATATGTATATATATATATATATTTGTTGGGAACTCTACTGATTTCTATATTAAAAATATTGTTAATTTTTGCGCAAGAATAGGCTTGAGAAGCTGTATTTGTATTTTTGCATAGAAGTACTATTCGTCGAATTCTTGAAGGTGTACATGCAAAAACCTACAGGCAACAATATCATTTGTCGACTTCGCCAAGACCTTTGACTCCATACACAGAGGGAAGATGGAGCAAATACTACTTACCTACGGCCTATCCAAAGAAACCGTTGCAGCCATAATGATGCTATATAGAAACACAAAAGTAAAAGTCTACTCCTCGGATGGAGACACAGACTACTTCGACATTGTAGGAGGTGAGCTTCAAGGAGACACATAAGCCTCAGACCTCTTTATCATCTGTCTAGACTACATGCTTTGAACGTTTATTGATAAAATGAAAGACAACGATTTCAAGCTGACAAAGGAAAGAAGCAGAAGATATCCCGCACATACAATTACGGACGCGGACTCCGCCGATGACATAGCATATTTGCTAGAAGGCCAAGCCGAAACCCTGCTACATAGTCTGGAACGAGCAGCTGCTGGCATAGGCCTCCATGTCAATGCAGACAAGATGGAATACATGTGCTTTAATCAAAGAGGTGGCATCTCCACACTGTTCTCTGAAACTAGTTGACAAGTTCAACTACCTAGGAAGCAGTGTCTCATCAACCGAGACAGACATCAACACGCGACTAGCAAAGGCATGGACTGCTATCAATAAGCTATCGGTTATATGGAAGTCAGACCTGACTGATAAAATAGAACAGTTTTTTCCAAACAACTGTCGTATCGATACTGCTGTATCCACCACATGGACTCTAATAAAACGTATCGGGAAAAAAGCTTGACGGCAATTACATCAGAGCGCTGCGAGACAACACGCTACAAAGCAGCAGTTATACGGCCACTTACCACCCATCACGAAAACTATCCAAGTTAGACGAATCAGACATGCGGACACTGCTGGAGAAATGGGGATGAACTCATAAGCGACATACGCCAGTGGACACCTTCACATGGACGAGCAAAGGCAGGACGACCAGCAAGAACCTACATACAACAGCTCTGTGCCGATACAGGATGTAGCCTTGAAAAGCTACCGGGAGCGATGGGCGATAGAGAAGGGTGGCGGGAGACGGTCAGGGAGATCCGTGCTGGCGGCGTGACATGATGATGATGATTTTTGCATATATATATATATATATATATATATATATGATGATGATAATTTTTTCCTTAGTTAAAATCATCACTATACAAGAATAATTTTTTTATTCACCCAAACTTGTCTATCCCACAATATCCGCTAAAATCGCTATACTTATTCTTAGGAATCTGCCGCAAGATGTATGTATCATCATACACACACATACTAACGATCACATATTCGACTTCACACAATAATACGCAAATATAATCTGCACAAACACACGTGGCACACACACACACACACACACACATACAGAGTTATACACAATCTCAACGTCTGACTGTATTTTTCGATTTCTCCAATATCTTTCTTTCTCTGCCTGATGATCGTTGTAAAAAGACGGCATGAAACCTGTAGTCGCAGATAAGCACCAGGCTATTAAATATATATGAAAACTAATATTTATTTATTTATTATTATGTATACATGAATGTATATATATATATATATATATATATATATATATATATATATATGCATTTATATGTATGTTGTATATGTATTAACTGTATAAAATCCATCCCTTACATACTAGCACGTAGAAGACACACAATAATCACCGATGAAAACCTAAAAAAATACGCCTTAAAGAACTACACACAACCCTACACCAGAGAGGATATCTAACAACACTAATAGTGATAATACCCGCCTCTGCAGCTCGTTGCATAAGTTACTAAGTCCACGTTGAGAACTTATGTGTGGCCGAATCGAGCGAGAAGCAGGTTCACTGGGAAAAGAACAAAAACACAACAACGTCAAGGGAGAATGGAGAGCGTGTAACACTTTGTGGATGATTAATTCTAGTTTGAATTTCGGCGGGCAAAAGATTATCTTAACTAACTGGATCCGGCTGGTAATGTCGCTGTTCGTTGTTCCTTTGTTCCGGCCTAATCAACTTTCCTCGAACCCAAACTAAGTCTAACTGCTTGGACACATAACGCACCTGTATATATACAGAATGTTTCATTATTATTTCCGGCCAAGGGACACTCACGAATAAACCCATAACTTTTTGGGGGGCCATTTCTCTCTTAAAAAAATGGACATAAAAATATTCCCTAGACTAGCCGTCTCCGATACAGGGACATTAAATTCAGACCCTTTTAAGTTTTTGACCAGAACCCGACAAATACTTAACGTCCGTGTATAAACATTTTTTGACCAGTACCCGACAAGTAAGTAAAGTAAGTAAAGTTAGCGACCATAGTCGAGGGTGACCCGAAGGCTCCCTTTTCGATAGCTACTACACCAAGGTGTAGGGGAGGGCGCTACTCCATTCCCTGGATTGCTCCACTTTACCCTTGAACCGTACCTTATAATGCTGAGTGTTAAGCAAGGTGGTATCAAGTTCCATTTTTAAAGTCTTTGGTATGACTCGACCTGGGATTGAACCCAGGTCTCCCGGGGGTTTTCCTAACATTTGAAATTTAATACTCAGGCCGAATCTAACTCATCTTGCTACATATATATGTGTGTATGTGTTTGTATAGGCGTGTGTGTGTGCACACACCCGCGCGTGGGCGTATATGTATATACACACACACACACACACACACACATATGGGCGCACACACACACGTGTGTATACATGTATGTGCATATATCCAACTCATAGTGTCACAAATTGTACCATAGCCATATACACGAATATGCGTGAAACGTACATCGAATGTCCATAAAGATAGAACATAGAACATAGGAATCTCGAAATGCGAAAAACACGTAACGACTTCTCACTTCAGGTACGAAACTTTACTAACTTCGAGTTCAAAGGTTCTTCGACATAAGGAGAGAGAGGCAAAATCTTTCTATCCTGGCTTTTTCATCTGCCCCCCCCCATCTCGTGCGACACCTGCCTCCGCGAGCAAGCGAAAGTCAACCGTCTCGTTTGGTGTCTAGTCTCAACCCTACTTTCTTTTTCAAAATCTCTCCAAATCCTCCGCGCGCTTCCGGTGCGTGACGTTATTCGTACTCTATAACCCCGTTTCCCATCTCGGGCTATTGTAACATCTCTCGGCCATTATATTACATGCCTTTCCCTTCTAAAATAAAATCATTTGTCTTCGATGATGACAGATTATTTTCTTAAACTAATGTGCCGCTCTTCCTCATATCGAACTGATCAACAAAATTTTTAGTTATACAATTTCAACAAAACAATACAACAAAAAACATACATCAGTCCCAAACTCAAAAGTCATTGAAAATAAAAGCGTTCGTATTGTCCTTAATTTTCTTTTTTTTTGTTTTCATTTTTTTTTTCCCTTGGAGTTGAGCTGTTTTTTCTTCTTCTTCCTTTTTTTTCTGGGGGCCTTGTGTCGACAGTTGTGTTTCTTCTTTTTTCTTTTCCTCTTTCTGGAGGCGCCGCATTTTTTCTTCTCGTTTTTGGTGTTGCGCTTTTTTCTTGTTTCTTTCTTCTGGGGGCCTTGTGTTTTCTCTCTCTCTCCTTCCATTACCTGAACAAGCCGCTTGAAATAGATCCTATGTTCTTAGCCTGATCGTCTCTTTGATAACCCAGTCGTACCATACCCATGATACGGATATGCCTATCTCTGGCACCAAATATATATAAATGTACCATCGCCATGATATGGCTATGTGTGAAACGTACATCGAATGTCCATACAACATAGGAATCTCGAAACTTGAAAAACATGTAACGACTTCTTTGTTCAGGTACGAGACTTTCTATTACCTTTGAGATTAAAGGTTCTTCGACATAAGGAGAGAGAGGCACAATCTTTCTATTCTGGCTTTTTCATTTGCACCCCGCCCCCAACACGAGTGACACCCGCCACAAAGGTCTCCGCAAGCAAGCGAAAGCCAACCGTCTTCTCCCAAGGCAGGTCTCATCTCTACTAACTTTCTTCTTCAAAATCTCCCAAAATCTTCCACGCACTTCTGGTGCGTGACGTCATTCGCACTCTGTAACCCCGTTTCCCATCTCGGGCTATTATGACATCTCTGAGTAACACGTCCCCCCACGCACGCGCGTGAACACCTGCTTTAATGTTGCACTTAAGTAACCCATGCACTGAGCCGAAAGGTTCTCAGCCTAACTAAACCCAAAGGCATAAAACGAAATCCCTCGGCCATTATATTACATAATAAATAAAGGGTTGAAATTAGCAGAAAATACCCCAAAGAGAATTAAGGAACCTGAAAAAACACAACAATGAGAAATCCCTAGAATACGTCGCAACCTACAGCAAAAATAATCCAGAACTATTCACAGAAATAATTAAAAATCTTGAAGAAATTGCAAACAAGGACAAAATCAAAGAAATACTAGACACAACAAAAATAATTAAAAGCCAAAAACAACCCAAAAATCTGAAAAGAATACTCACCTCGTCTACATTAAGAGAAAACACAACACAAGGAGTTACCGAATGCAAAAATAAACGATGCAAAATATGTGATATCATTATAGAAGGTAAATCCTATACGTTTAAAAACCCGGAAACCAAATTCAAAATAAAAAACAAAAACAAAAAAACAACTTAAGCTACGACTCAAAAAACATATTCTACATAATTGAATGTAGCGAATGCAAAGAAATATACATAGGGTCAACACAGGCACTTAATACAGGGACATCACTACACAATATCAAAATAGAAGAAAACCAAAAACTTAAATGTTTCGAAACACCTATACCAATGTTGTAGGGGTAAATTTAAAATAATGCCAATTTATCAGACCAACTACTACACGCAACTTCAAATAAAGGAAAGAAATTTTATTGATTAATTTAAACCAAAGTTAAATAAAACATGAATCGTACAGACACAAACGGAAATAAACATATATATATATATATATATATATATATATATATATATATATATATATATATATATATATTTTTATTTTATTTATTTTATTTTTTTTTTCATCATACAACGTGTGGAAGCACGTGCGATACCCTAGCCTCATCAGCCGCCAACCAGGGTGATAACACAGTTTCGGTAGCTCAAGGCGGTACTGCCACTCCTGGCGCTACCGAGCAGCTTTTGCCACCGGATAGGGTATTTAAAAAAAAAAAAATCTATGTATACACAAGATCAACTAAAAGCGGACATTACATTAGACGTTCGTTCATCTTCATTTTGGTGCAGTTTGTGATTTAAAAAAGCGTTTACTTACGGCCGTTAGATGTCATAGCAACCGTTTCTTGATTTTGCGTAATTACACGAGAATGGTGGTTACACGTGTATAACATTCGTGTTGAAATCCTTTCTATATCCGTTATCTTTTCGATTCGTTTTCTTTCATTTATGCGTTACTGCCTAAAAGCACTCGAGACAAACGTTATATATAATTCCGCTAAAAGATTTTATTTGTTGATCAATGGGTGGTGAGTAAAAAGAAAGCTCCTGGTTTAAGTTAGTCCAGGTAGCTATCTGATTACCCTTGGGCCACTAAATTCTTGGCTTGCAAAAAATGTCTCCAGGACGCTGATGGTCAGCAATGGGCTCGTGAATACTGTGGGGGTAAACCTGACTCATAGGCCCATCAATCGATTTACATTCTCCGGCAGAAGAATTACGTTCTTCGCACCAGCGCACCTTGTGGATTCGTGTTCCTCGCAAGCTGTTGAATTTTCTACCGCAATCACACGTTGTAGCCGGGTACATATCCAGATCGTTACCGTAGGAGCAAGTAAGATGGGTGATATATTCTCCCTCCCCGCTACAGACACCCTGAGGGCATTTTTCTTTCATTGTATTATCCATATTTGTTAAAATTCCTGTCTTTCCAGGATGTCACTCCAACTTTCTGAAGAGTCACTTTGTCTTTCCAAAGAATCATCTTGCTTTCCAGAGAGTCTACAAACACGGTTAAGTTAAAATCTCATTGAATACGCATTAACTAGACCTTATGCCAGACATGTTCTCAGACGAAAGCATCAAGCTGGAAACACACACACACACACACACACACACACACACACACACACACATACACATACATATATATACAAACACACACTCAAACATGCATATACACGGACAAAAACTATTTTAAAAAAGAGAAGAGTTACCAGTAAATTTAAAACCACACTGCCACACATACAAAAAATCCCCAAGACACGCGTTCACACATACACACAGAAGAAAAATAACTGTTAGTGAAACCCAAAACCACTCCAACACACACACACACACACTCACAGAGAACGACAAAAACATACCAAATATCAAAGAGAGGTAAAGAAAACTAAAGTAAACGCACTCAAAGAAAAAGAATATATAGAGATTATTCTTCCACAACCGAACGGAAAAAACATTCAAACTGCGAACAAGAGTGAGTTCAAGTCTCATTAACAAGGCCTTGTGCCACATATATTCTCTGACGAAAGCAACAAGCTAGGAACATACACACATATAACACGTATGTAAAAACAAAATGAATAAATTTTAAAAAATGCAAATCTCTTTGTAGACCTACCTATTTTAAAATATATGTATGTATGTACATATGAATGTGTGTATATATATGCATGTGTATATGTATGTATTTATTTATATATATACATATATATATATATGTATTTATTATATGGTATTAAATATATATAAAAACTGATGTATATTAATTTATTTTTATATTACTGTAGTAGTAATGCCACGAACAATTTTACCTCAAAGAAACAGGTGTGCTCTCTCTGCTGCCGGCACGTGGAAATCAAAAGAAGAAAAGGAAGCAAGAGGTGTGACTTGTTTTATGGAGGAGAATGCGAAGTGGCGAGATTTGATGAAGATAAAAGAGACTAAGTTTGAAGTGGAAAACCGCAGCATTTCGCTGAGTAGATGATAGACTTTCCCGGGCGGTGGCTGGTGGGGGGGCTCCCTAACCGTAGAGCTAGCTAGGGGGGACCTTGAGCGTGAGAGTAGCGAGCGCTACAAGGGATACGTAGCTAGATCTAGATTAAAGAGAGTTCTCAACGAAGCTGTGAAAACGAACGCGACTGCGCGTGAAGAAGAAGTGCGAAGGTTTCCCGATCGGTATATCGATTCTGTCAAGACCCCGGATGGACGACTGCTGCGATCGAGTCGCGAGATGCGTGATGCCACTAGCTCCCGATATAAGAACTATATCGGGAGCTAGTGGTGGGTTCCGCTTCGGACCCTCTTAGCTCTCACTGGAATTGGGCGCAAGGATCGAGCTTCTTGAACAACTCTCAGTTCTCGCTCACCTGGCGACTTGCACGGAATATGTTACCCCTTCTCGATTTGAACTTCAGAGCGGGCCTGGCAGACATGCCCGATTGCGCTCGCTGCGGCAGTGGCTTGGAAGAAACAGCTAAGCACGCCTTCTACTACTGCGAGCGAGTTCGCCCGTTCTGGGATCACGTCAGGGAGTGGACGGCTCGCATCGAACCCAAACAGCTTGTGCTGCTCGACGTTGGTTACGTCGTAGACAACGTTCTTCCTCCGTTTCAGGGTGAGAAGCGTGTGGTGTTTCTCGCGATCCTAGCTGTAGCTCGAATGGTGATCTGGACGACGCGAAACAAGGGATTGTATGACGATGCAAACTTTTCTCATCGTGATCTGGTTTTGTATTTTCGGCATCAGCTGAGGGTCAAAATCAGATGCGATAGAAAACGCTTGGATCGCATAACATTCAGCAAAAGGTGGGTGAATGCAGCGAGCCTGGTCGTAAGAAAGGGGGCAATGTTGGAGTCATCCTTCCCTCCTCTGCCGGCCCACGGCGTCTACGATACGGGTCCTTCGGGACCCCACCCCCGGTAAGTAGGCAATGTTTTCCCCCTTGAAATCTAGTTAGCAGTGTGTTGTGAGTCATTGTCCCCGTTATCTAGTCGTTAGTTCTCAAGATCTTCCCCATTCCCATTATTTTTATACCTCAACCCGTATCCCAGCCCACTTTTGTTGAAGATCTTGAAAGTTCATATGTATATAATCCACATTCTCTGCAATTTAACTGCCCACACCGGAAAACAGTCGGCCAAGAATTTTTATAGACGAGGGGATGGGAGGGCAACCAAACGGGGAATTTTCCCTTGTTTTTCGTTTATATATATTTCGTTTTTTTTTCTCCCATTCCCATCATATCCATTGTAATGGCGATGGATGAATGGATATGTATTGTACTGCTGAATGGGTCGACGAATGTGGCTAGCTAGGTCTCCTTCGTATATATAGATATTATAAGACCAGTCCCTTCCCCTCTCCCAAAACCTCAAGGCCTCGTGCCTTCTTTTGTATTTCACAAAAGAAATAAACCGCATCATTTTGCTGATGTCTGATTGGTGCACGTCCATCAGTTCATTTTTGCAAGTTAAGCGAGTTGACTAGCGTCCAATAGGTTGATTCTTCTTCGACGAGACTTCTGAAACCAACTACAATTACATATATATATGTAGGAACGCTAATTTTGAAATGAACAGACAGTATATTTTTAAGTAAATTAGGAAAGGGATTATTTTTTTGTAATTTACTTATCTATTTTCTAATTCATTTATTTATTCATTTTTGTATCATATTATTTATTCATCTATCAATTTAAATGTGAATTATATAGTTTTTGATTTTAGATGAATTTATAATTAGTATTTGTTTATTTACAATCTTGAATTAATACATGAACTGCTTTATTTGAAAAAATGTAACTTAAGTAACCTTATTGTATGACAGTTATGTATATTATATTTTGTAGGGATTGAATAATTGACATAAGTAATAATAAATAATGAAATAAAACCAGATAAAAAACACACAAGATATACAAAAGAAATAGTAATTTCGCTGGAGGTCCCTGACAAGAAAAACACGCTTGATCATGCTCGAAAAAAAAAATGAGTCTCCCTGGAGGCAAAAAAAAAAAAAAAAAAAAACTCAAAGAGAAAAAAAACTCAGACTTCGGCTCGGAAGGCAGCTATTCTATTGCTCTGGGAGGTTTTCATCCTTCAAGACTTACTTGTGAACTTCCATCGTAATAAAGTTGAGTCTTAATAGCTACACTCATCTCTTTGTCTCTCTTTCATTTCAGTTAACACAACCAGCAAAAAGAAAACAACATGTATTGGGGGTTGAAAGAAGAAATAATCAATCGGCAACCCATAAAACCCTAACTTCATTTTTTAACATATCTATAAATTTGGTGAAAGTAACTGAGGTTTATTATATATTTATTCATATTTCAATACTATTTAGTAACAAGGCGAATTGGTTGTCGTGCCCTGTTACATTAAGAAAGGAGTAAAACAAATGAGTGGACGAGAATATTGATGAGTTCCAAAATCTTTAATGGCAGCTTGAGAGAAAACCCTGTACTGTAAGTCGTACAAAGAGAAGAAAGCAGTTGGGGATGTTAGAGCAGGAATAAAGCATCCAACTTGAAGCTTCGAGGTTTAGAAGGAATTAATAAATGATAAAGGAATGATCGAGAGAAAATAATAGTCCAAAAATTAGATGCGCTCTCCTCATGTTGATGTTGGTCTGTTCTGCTGCTAGAATGAGTGAGAAAGAGACTAAGAGAGTATAGGACTTTACACTAATATGATTTAATTTGGGCAGTGTGCCACTTGTTCCCACAAAGATGGCGGACGCTCACATATTCAGTCTCGGGAAACATTGGCCAGGAGAACCACGTGACATGCTTAAAACTACGTCCGCGCGTAAATTTTCGTCCTGCGTTTGGAGCCACCTACAAGATGCGTATTTTCTATAAATACGTCGTCTTCAAACACCCTTTCTCTCTTTTACCCAATTTCTTCGCAGCGGCAACACACTCCCTCCAGTGTGAATCAACAGGAGTGAAAAGCAGCAACATGGATGGGCCTCGCAGACATTCATATACATTGACTATGAGACTTTTTTCAGTCTCAGAAAAACCGCCCGTTTCTAATCATAAAAAGAAGGACATTTTAAATATGTAGTTTGTAGTTTAGTTGTGTTAGACACACACACACACACACACACACACGCATATACACACACTATTACTTTGTTAGTAGAATTAGCAATATTTTTTATGTATCAATGTAAGTTTTATTGTTATAATATATAAATTTGTTTTGTTCGTCGCCTTGTTTTAAATGTTCCTTTTGTCCGCGCCGTTTCATTTGTTTCATATCTTTTACTCCTTTGTTGCATATCCTTCACTCATTGGCTTCCTTCATTTACTACTTTATCCATGTGCCTATATTATGCCTATTCTACCTTAATTCTAAACTAAACACTAAATATAAAACTTCAACATAAAATTGTGGGGAACTTAAATACCAAAATAACATGTTCCCATACAAGAGCATTTGTGCGGCCTTTTATACTACCCGGGGAAAGTCATCCGAGTAGAATGACTTAAATCATCCTCATTGGACGTGGGGGTATTGTGTTTTGGTGAATATGTTTGGTCCCCCACAATTTATGTTGGTATATATTTGAGAAGGCAAAATGAAGTAAAGATGTGAAACGACACATACAAAAGAACATTCAAAACAAAGCAGTACAAACAAAATTAAATTTATATATCAAGAAATACATGAAAAAGAAACATTACAAATACTCTGATATAGTCTGTTGAATATTCCTGTCCGTGCGCATGTGTGTGTAACTAATAGGAGTCTGTTGAATATTCCTCTGTGTGTGCGTGTGTGTATGCATGTACTAACACAGATAATATGGAAAAAAACTAAATATTGAAAGTGTTCTGCAGACTATAAAATGTATGTGGACTAAATATTTCATGTAAGGTATCGATATATAGAAATATAGCAACATGTCCTGGGAGGAACGTGTCTTCTTCTATGTTTGTTTGTCTCTTTCGGGGTTTGACGAAGTTTCTGTGGTTGTGTTGGAAGCTGAAGCAAGTCTAACCGAAAAGGTAGAACAAAAAAGAAAAAGGTTGTAGAATATATACATTTTCGTGGGGTTGACTGCTGGAAGTCAAAATGTAAGAGAGACAGAGTGTGTGTTGTCTTTGTAAGTCGCAATGGAGCGAGAGAGTGTGTTTTCTCTGTAACTTCAAATGGAAAAGAATGAGTTCTTGGAAGGCAATCTTTCTCATGCAATCGGCTCCAAATGCGCGGGACAAAATCAAAGTTGCAGACGTAGTTGTGAGCACTAACCACGTGACTTTCCTGACCAATAGCTTCCCGAGACTGATCAGTTTACCGACGTCCGCTATCTTTGTTTCGGGAACAAGTGGCATCACAGCCATTTTAAAATACTGGAGTGTAAATCCAATATATATATATATATATATATATATATTACAGCCTCCTTTGAAGCAAAAAGCAGTAATCCTAATGGCGCATTGAAAATGATTTACGGACTGTATGAAAGTGTTCATGATGTTTAACAAAGATTTCTGTACAATCAAAAATGACAGACCTTTTTACGTTTTGCATTTTTTCCCAAGGTTTTTTGGTGTGAACATTTGGTTTTGGCGTGTATTTGCATAGCTATTTTTTGTAATTGTCTTCATTGTGGTACAAGAGTGGGCGGTCCCTTTTGAATTTTACTAAGTTAAGAAAAATCCAACAATGCGCATTCTACCTTTAATTGTAAAAAATACGTCTCAGTAAAAGACAGATTGGATCGTTGTAAAGTTCTTGGGCTGTGTATGCTGTTGTGACCCTCGTCACTTGAAGGTCAACTGCCTTGGTAAAAAAGCACTCTTCAGACATTGCTGGGATTACTCGACCTACGCCAGCTACCCTCGTCGAACGTCCAGCTGCGCACATCTACAACTCGACTATACCAGCTATCGACGTAACCCATCCTACCTGAAGACCACATACAACCGCCACGGACATTTACATACACGTTTGTAATTCCGGCAATAAAATCTTCACTTTTGTTGTATCTGTTATCTCGCCTTTTGTCTTCCTTCATTGTCTCTGGCTGTCACATACTCGCACGCATTAAACCCCTTAAATCATTTGCGGAGTCGATGCGCTTATCGGCTCCGCCACAGGTCTGCTTGGAAGCGTCTGCAGGAATTGAAATTGTTGGTAAAATTGCCGGATGCTATCAGTTCCATTCCTTTCCTGGTGGATAGTCGATCTTCAGATTTGTGGTATGAACTATTCTCTGGTTATCACTCTTTACTCTAATTGCCCAGTTACCCATATGTATTTGTGTTGGAACCTAAGTCTCATTATCTGGACCCCTTAGACTGCTTTGCAGAGTCCTTTGTGGAAAGGACTGTAGAAAAAATATTCAGTTTAGAGACTATGGGGATTAAGGAGGACGCGGTCAGTGATTATGACCGCAATGATAGATTATTTCCGTAGAGAGGGATGTTATTTTGTTGATCTTCTTTGGAATGAAGATAAGTTGGTAGAAGTTCCTTCTAACCACCAGGTAGCGTGGAATGTCTTAGATCGTGTTGTGATCAAACTCGAGAGCCAGAATCTGTATGATGACAACTGCAAGGTGCTTTTAGATTAGATTAGATTAGGAATCTGAAGGCATTATTGAAAGGATAGATGTATCCCTTGATAATTTTAATAAATACGCATGAGTCTCCATTGGCCTGTTATAAAAAAGGATCCTGTTTGTACCACTAAGATTAGGCCAGTATTTAATTGTTCTCTGAGAACGGAAAGCAGCGCATCCCTCAATGGTTTTGTGTATACCGGACTGGATTTGTTTACAGATAAAAGATCTTTTATTTAAATTTAGATGCAATCGTTTTGTCCATAAAGAAATTGCTGAGTTAAGTAAAGGAGGTATTCTTATGAAATTCAATTATGTGAATACAAATGATAATCCTGTGGATTTGATAACAAGAGGCGAGTCTCTAAAAAGATTAAGGCACAATTCTTATGTAGGCTTCATGGTCCTTCCTGGTTGGTTGGTGAAACCCGACAGTGGCCTACTAGTGGGCTAGGCTGCCTGAGTGCAGACAGTCACATGTTAGTTTTAAACAATGCAGTTATGATTTCTCCGGTAGGTTTTGCAGGCTCTTCTATGATTGAATTGGAACGGTCCTCATACCTGGTTAAACTGTTGAGGGTGGTAAGTTATGTTTTCTGATTTGTGTTTAGTTTGAAGAAAGTTTCTTCAGATGTGAGTTTAGTTGCCAAGTTACATTTACTGAAAGTATAGCAGTCATTGTGCTTAACTGAGGAAAAGTTGCTTCTGTTGAACCCCTCCAGTAGCGAAGTTTATTTCCGGGTTGCTAGTCTTAACCTCTTTTTGGATGAGAAAGGGTTTATTAGCTCCATAGGTAGAATAGGTGAATGTGAATTTCACTCTCAGAATGTTTTATTTCCTATATTACAGCCCAGATTTTCTCGTCTAACATAACTTGTCATCATGGACTGCCATGCAAAATGGGAGCATTTAGATATCACAGCTACCCCTTGTAAACTGATTGTCCGCTTTTTGGGTTCATAAAGCCAAAGAATTAAGGCAGTCATATCCTTCAAGTACCCCAAGGTAACCAATTTACCCAAATATAGAGTAAATTTAGTGAGACCATTCCTGCATACGAGAATTGATTTTATTGGCCATTTATGGATGCAGGAAGAAGGAGAAAGAAAAAAGATGTATATTTTGTTGTTCACGTGCCTCAATATCAGAGCCATATCAGAGTTGGTCATGTCCACTTCAGTGATATTTGCTTTAGTGCGGGTCTTCATTTTGTATGGAGTACCATCGCTCATTTATTCTGACAATGCGCGTGCTTTTGTTGCTGGTTGCAACCAAGAGTCCGATGAGTTTGTGGGAAAGTTTACTACTTTTAACATAAAAACATCTTACCATTCTTTTGTATTTGGCTTGGTTTGGGATTGTCTAGGAGAGACTTATAAAATCAGGTAAGTGTCGTTTGTTTAAGCTAGTGGTCAGGAAAAATGTGGAGTATTTTGTATTTTTGACCTCTCCTTCCAGAGAAGATCCGTTGGAGCTTTTGGAAATCAAGGAACTCTATTTGAAAGAATTCCATGACTTATGGTATAAGGAATACTTGTTGAGCCTTAGAGAGCCGTCAGGGGATCTCTTTCAGGTAGATTATGATATGTCATTAAAGTAGGTGACGTGGTTGTAGTTAAAAATCCTATGAAATCTCGACCTTATTGGTCTTTAGGGAGGGTAATGAACGTTACTCCAGGTGATGACGACCATGTTCGATCAGCTAAGATCAGGGAGCCTGATGGTAAGGTGCAGGGGCGTTCGATAAAGCACTTATATCCCTTGTAGTTATCGATCACTCATTCTCATCAAGCAGTTTTCCCCCCAGATGAAAATTCAGTTTCAGACGTATTTGCATCCTCTCACCTCAAAATATCAACCAGAGGAAGCCACAAAACGATAAAAATCATGTGTGGTATCCCATGAATCTGTGTTCAGTTTCTGAAAAAAAAAATTTCTTTTCTTTTCATTTCTTTTCTTTTCTCTTTGTTTAGGTGGGCGTTGGAAATTATAAATTCGGCAGTTAATGTCTGCTCGAAAATCTTCGTCTTAGTTTTTTTTTTTTTTTTTTTTTTGTTATAATGAATTTATTTCTGTTACCTTGAATGTATGTAATTTCTGTTTTCGACAAGCATAGGGAAAATATGCAAAACAAGATTTTGTAAAGTTTATTTTTCTTGAAATAAATTGGTTGTTTTTGTTTTAAAAAAATATACATACAAATTACATACAAATTAAGCTTTCCCATTCCCCTTTTTTATATACTTTTTAATACTTTTCTCTGTCCCATCGCCTAGCCTTTCAGTTACTGTTAGATTTCTAGGGCTTGGCAGACATAAAACCTAGCAATTTTTTGAATTGAACACTTTTCTCATATAATATATGTATAAAAATATATATACATATAACTTCCAAATGCGTAGATTTTTCGCCAATGGTCCGGGAGACCGGGGTTAAATCCCAAGTCAAGTCATACCAAAGACTCAGAATGGCACTTGATGCCGCCTTGCTTAACATTCAGTATTTTCAAAGGTACGGATCAAGGGTAAATTAGAGCAATCCAGGGAATGGTGTAGCGCCCTCCCATACACTTAGGTGTAGTATCTATTAAAAAAGGAACCTTAAAGTCACGCACAACTATGGTCACCAATTTACTTTACTATATATATATAGTGTATATATGAATATTCATACACACATATATAAATGCATCATCATCATCATCATGGTGTGACACTAACACGGATTTCCTTGACCCTCTCTCGCCATTCGTCTCTATCGTCCATCGCTCCCAGCAGGTCTTCTATGCTACATCCTGTATCAGTACAGAGTTGTTGTAGACAGGTTCTAGCTGGACACCCAACCTTTGCTCGTCCGTGTGAAGAACTCCACGGGAGTACATCACTTATGAGTTTGTTCTTACTTCTCCAGCAGTGTCCCGGATGTCTTGTTGGTCTAATTTGGATGGATTTCGAGATGGGTGGTAGGTGGCCGTACAGCTGCTGTTTTGTGGGATGTTGCCTCCAGGATTTGTTCAATATAGTTAGCAGCATTCTTGTGCAATTGGCATCAAGCTTTTTCTCCCTACACTTACTCAGCGTCCATGTGGTACATCTATATAGTAATATTAACATGAACGCTGCTTGGAAAAACTGCGTTTTATTTTATCGGATATGTCTGACTTCTATATGACCGATAACCTATCGATAGCGGTTCGGGCCTTCGCTAGTCATGTGTTGATGCCATTTTCGGTAGATGAGACGTTGCTTCCGAGGTAGGTGAACTTATCCATAAGTTTCAGAGACCAACCATTTAGTATGGAGATGTCGCCTCTTTGATTAAAGCACATGAACTCTGTTTGTCTGCCCGCGCCAGACTATGCTGCATGGACTCGGCCTGGGCGAGTGTATTCATCGGAAGCGTTATGTCATCAGCGTAATCTGCGTCCGTAATCGTTTGTGCGAGGTAGCGTCTGCTTTTTGCTTTTGTCAAAATAAAGCCATTCTTTTTTATTAAATCTATCGACATTCGATGCACGTAGTCTAGGCTGATAATAAGCAGGTAGGGAGTAATGTGTCATCTTCCAGCACACCTGCGACAATGTCCAAGAAGTCTGTTGTCTCCATCCGGGGAGCGAACTTTATGTTTTTATATAGCATCATTATGGCTGCGACTATGTAGACCATAATCCAGAGGTATTTGCTTCATCTTCCCTCCGTGTATAGTGTCAAATGCCTTACAGAAGTCTACAATAATAGTGTTGCCAAGAGTTTTTGCACGAATTTCTTCATAATTCGACGGATTGTCAAAATTTGTCATGTCGGGGACCAATTTACCCGAAGAATTCTCTTAATTTCCGGTTAGATGCAGTTGTCCATCTGTCTATTATGTTCTGGCTATATACGGCGTTGCAGTATCGGAGCAGTATGTCGTCAAATTTCCTTGTTTTCCATAATTCTAGCAGTATTTCAAGACCTTCGGCTTTCCTGTTTTTAATTTTTGTTAATACTACGTACAGTTCTCCTAGCGTGAACTGTCCTAGTTTGATGTCTAGTTGATTTCTGACCCTTTTCGTTATAGATTCATCCGTAATTTTGGGGGATTTTCCAAGCACATTCTTGAAATGTTCTTTCCACAAGTGCATTCGTTCCTCTTGACTGGCAGCTTTTAGTTTAGCTCTTGCAGTGCTCTTTTTTCTGCTCGCTTCATTTACTGTCTGCCACTCTATCCTAGATTGTCTATCTTCTACCGCAATTCTAGATCGTCTACTTATTGATCTGGTCTTGGGTGTATTCTGTGTGTTCTTTTTAGTATGCGTTGGTTAGTTCACCTCTTGCCTTCTTAAGTTTCTGAACGTTAGCATTAGTTGGGTTCCTACCATTGTATAGGGATGCAGTTTTCACGCTGACACGTTTTTCTTAACTGCTAATGTCTCCTAGGGAACTCTATGATTTCCTCTAAGTTTGGTTGGTATGCATTCTGCTACTGCCTCTATGTGAGCATTGACAAAGTTCTCATATTCGTCATTTGGAGTAAGTATTTCTGATACCTCCTGAAGTGCATTGAATTTGTTTCTTTGTCCTATCGTATATTTATCGTTGATATCTCTATTGTTAAACAAGGACCAGTCTTAGTGTGCGGGTTTGGCTGTTTTCGTTGGCTCAAACGTATCTTTGCCGTGACAATTCGGTGATCGGAAGACACACCTTAAAAAAAAGGAATATGCCGCACAAATTTATGGGGGTGGAGTTTATCTGTGCTTTAGCGCTCTTTACGTAAGCGTAGGTCCAAAATTTTCTTTTTCTTTTCTGAGATTTTGTATTCAGGCATCTTAATCCGTTTTCTAGTGTGAAGTCCGTTATTTGTTCTCCATTTGTATTTGACGGGTTGTGTAAGTTGAATTTGTTGTTTTTGCTTTTACCTATTTGAGCATTCATGCCTCCACCGGTGATTAGAACAAGGGAGGATAGCTCGTTATAGAAGGGGTCGATGTCTGTTTCATCACTAGCATCGGTAGGGTTGTAGTAGGAGGTGATGGTTGTGATGGGGTTGCCGATGAACGCGGCTACCATCATCCTCGGTTGTATTTTCTCAATGCTACATAGTGATTTTCGGGCCCACGAACCGATAAGCATACCTTCACTCCCTATCACGGCGTTGACAGTTTTTCCATGCAGATGCCGACACAAATGTCAATACATTGCCAGTATCGTGATATTTTATATCTTCTTCACTATGATGGTATCTGTGTTCTTGTACACAAACTATGTCTACGTTTGTCAGCTTTGCTAGTTGGCCTATTCAATTTAAAGTTCTAACGTTTAATGTCACTATTGTGCTTATACATTTAAGTGATTCTTCTTGTTGTTTGAGTTCTGTTGCTGATTTTTCTAACACTGGGGCAAGAGCTCGAATCTCAGCAGAACGCACTCATTTTTTACCTGCGCGATGGGCAATGCGGTTTGGACATATGCTAATCTTTCGATGGCTGTATTTTAATCTCATCAATAGACGTCATCCTTATAGATGAGTGACTGTAGTTCCCTGACTGAACTGTTTGATCCTGGCCGTTAATCTGTGGGGTTCGTCCGCCCAGCATCTGATGAAGCGAGTCCTTACTTCACGTTCATCATGCTGCTTCCCATGGTTTCGGAGGTTTAACTTGTGAAAAAAAAAACTTTTCTTTTCCCTTTTTGCTTTATTTTTCTCCTCTTACTTCTCGTCCCGACCACCTGTATATTCCTAAAGTTTTAACTTAGTTTAAGTCCATAGTTAAGCTATTTTAAAATTCAAATGTTTACATATGTATATTTAATGCAAATTTCATTAAACATAATTGACACCTTATGCCTACATATCTTCTTTTGGATCCGTTCGAATTCCCGTATTACTTTTATCGTATTCGGGGGAATTAATTTAGGTATTGTCAATAGTTGTATGTATCTCTAGTACTTTCTGCCCGACTTTGGGCCATCATCAGGGGAGAATCTGTTACAAAAGTGATGTAACTTTTGTTTTAGCAAATTACTACTGTGTAAGGACGTCTTTGCTGTTGGAGATTATGGTGCTTGCTTTTAAATGTAATTCTGTAAATAGTGCCAGTAGCTAAAGACATTTAAGTACGTTAGCACGGGTTTGAAAATTAATTCTATTGAGTGCTGGTTGCAGGTTTCTAATATATAGTGCTTCGAGAATCTGAAGTTTTTGTTTATTATTTTGATGTTCCACCTACAAAAAACCCTCTAGTAATAACTCCTGTACCCTCAACTTTAAAAGTGAATGCCCCTTCAGATATAAAAAAGCAATTATTCGTAATGTAATATCCCGTGCCAAACTAATCTCCTCCTCCAAAACAATATTTTATAAAGAGGTAGAAAACATAAAACAGGCTCTCATCGATAATGGGTTTCCTAACTATATTGTTGATGAACAAATTAAATGTATAATCAAAAATGTTAACCAACAAAATAAACAGTGTACTACTCCATGCAGTCAACAAACATATATCAAACTTTTTTATCGTAACCAAATGCACTACAATTATAAATCCGATGAAAAAATAATGAAAACATTGATTCACAAAAACATACTCCCCACTGATCCTAATAAAAAAATAAAACTTATTATATATCATAATAAGTTTAAAACCTCGAATTTGGTCATTAGAAATAACTCCTCTCCCTCGATTGGGGTGCTGCAAAAAACCAACGTTATTTATAAATTTAAATGTCCCCTAGGAGATTGTATCTCTGATAATAATAATATATATGTTGGTTTAACCTCAACTACCCTGTCGAGGAGACTTACAATGCACCTTTCTGACACAAGTTCAATAGCTCAGCATTTAAAAAACATTCATGCCCAACAACACAACTACGAAAAATTCTCACCGACAACACAACAATACTCGAACATCAAAATAATAAACAAAAACTTCAGATTCTCGAAGCACTATATATTAGAAACCTGCAACCAGCACTTAATAGAATTAATTTTCAAACCAGTGCTAACGTACTTAAATGTCTTTAGCTACTGGCACTATTTACAGAATTACATTTAAAAGCAAGCGCCATAATCTCCAACAGCAAAGACGTCCTTACACAGTAGTAATTTGCTAAAACAAAAGTTACATCACTTTTGTAACAGATTCTCCCCTGATAATGGCCCAAAGTCGGGCAGAAAGTACTAGGGATACATACAACTATGGACAATACCTAAATCAATTCCCCCCGAATACGAAAAAGGTTATACGGGAATTCGAACGGATCCAAAAGAAGATATGTAGGCATAAGGTGTCTATTATGTTTAATGAAATTTGCATTAACGAAGAAATGCTGCCTAAATATACATATGTATATTTATATAGATTTGTATATATACATGAATATAATATCTGCATGTATTTATATATTTACATGAATTTGTGTATATACATACATATATATATATATATGTGTGTGTGTGTGTGTGTGTATATTTACATTTATATGTGCATATATTTATATATATATATTTACATAAATGTATTCATATATTTATATTTATGTATTTACAGATATGCATATATATGCAAACGTACATAAGAATGTCTATATAGATATGTTATATACACCTATATACCTATACGTATATGTTTATATATGTATATATATGTATATGTTGTGGCCTGTTAGGGGCCAAAAAGAAGACACAGAAGAAGAGAATGTAGATAGAACAAAGGTATTGAAAAACAGAACATATATACAAAGTAAGAGTGTTAGTACAGCAGATAGAAGTGTCCGCCCGAAAACTGTCAGGTTCGACTGCTGGGAGGAAGTCTCTCCGAGAGTGAATAGGGTTTGTATTTATAAAGAAGGAAGAGTTCATTATCGTATAGATGGGTCACCATAACACCCCCTCCTAAGTCTTAACTCTGTAGGAGTCTGAAGAAAAAGTTTTTTTGGGTTTTTTTTCTGCAAGATGTGGTATTCCTCCGCTTGACTTACTTGTTAAGGCTTTGAGAAATTTTTATTTGTTTTTGGTCTCAATACCTAATACGTTTTGGGTTGACAACAAATAAATCAGTTGCTTTCCTTTTTCTCTTGGAACGGCTCATTTCGGAAGCCGCTAGAGTGGTCGGAATATCGAAAGTGTCGTATATGACATCCATAACAGTTTCGTCAGATCCGCTATCAGCCTCATCAGTTAGGCGTTTCCTAACTTGGTTGAGATGTCTTTTATGAATAAATTGTCGACACTTTATAATATATATCATGTTCCCAACTCTTTTTTCGATCGTTCCCATCTCCCAAAAAGATTTGTTGTCTTTTAAGATTCTGAAAAAGATTTTATCTCCGGGATTATATCGTTTGGGGGGTACAATGCATGTTCTTCCAGGCTTTGTCTGTTTCGGGAGTAATTTGTCGTAAACGGACCATATCTAATGTGCGAACATCACCTCGACTGGATGTGAGGTTGGTGTCTTGTTATGAGGTGTAATCCTGTATAATTGAAGAAATTGTTGGAGGGCTCTTTCAGTTGGTGTCGCCCTAGCTTTTTTTAAAGCTCTCTTCAAAGTATCCACAAATCTTTCAGCCTAACCGTTACACCTCGGATGGTGCGGAGGGATCGTGATGTATTCGATCTGGTATGTTTCACAGAAATCTCAAAATACTACAGACGTAAACTGACCTCCATTATCGGACACTAAAGTGTCCACTACTCCGAATCTGGTGAACAGTTCATGTAGAAATTTTGTAATTTCAGTTGTTGGGTTTTTGCTTCTGTGTACTTCGGGCCACTTCGAGAAACTGTCGACTACAATGAGGTAGTCATATCCTTCCAGAGGGCTAGCGAAGTCAATGGGCATTCAAGATCATAGTTGATCTGTTTTTGGCCAGGGATTGAATTTTATAGACGGTGCCTTGTCTGTCAGGGCACAGCCTTTACTTGATTTGATAGCGTTTTCTATACCTATGTCTATGTTTGGCCAGTGGACACAGCTACGCATCAAACTTTTCATTCTAGTACTCCCTGGGTGGCCAGCGTGGAAATCTTTCAAGATACGCTTCTTGAGCGTCGACGGAATCACGACACGTTCCCTGTACAATAACACCTCGTTGCATATGGAGGAGACGTTCGTAGTTCACTGGTCCTTTTCAAAAATTTTCGCTCTCATTTGATTGATATACTCATCGCGGAGAGACTCTTGTTTAATTTGTTCAAGTGTCACTGGAAGTTCCCTTACTGTATTACAAAACATAGTTTTTAATTCTCCCTCAGATTGAAGGGAGGCGATCATTGTATCTTCCAGTGGTTCTTTGTACTTGGGAATTAGTCTTGACAATCAGTCTGCATGGTTGAATTTTTTCGATGGTAGTTACTCTATTTTGAAGTTGTAATTTAACAGGAACCCATCTCTGCAGTCTGTTGGCTGTATGCGTAGGAAGACCTTTTTTGAGTCAAAAATGGTGAGTACTGACTTATGGTCTGTTTGTAGAGTGAAGTGTCGACCGCAAATTTTGCGGTAGAACTTTGAGACTGCAAATATAATCCCAAGAGCTTCTTTTTCGATTTGCAAATAATTTTATTTTGCAAAAAGCAAGGTTCTCGACGCGTGAGCCGTTGGTTTTAATGTCCCATCAGTCATTTTATGGAAAATGCATGCCCCTATACCACACAAGCTAGTATTGCTGGCTACTATGATTTCCAAGTCCGGGTTGTAATATGTGAGAAATAAGTCTGACGTCAGTGTTTTCTTTATTTTTTCAAATGCCTCCTTGCATTTCGTTGTCAAATCCTAGGATTTGTCTTTCTTTAATAGTTCATTTAGAGGGCACGCAAATCATCCATGTTTTGTATGAATACCTGGTAATAATTTGCTAGTCCAAGGAAGCTCTGCAACGAAGCGATGTTATCGGGCGCTGGCATGTCTTTAAGCGCGGCAGCTCGTTCAGGATCTGGTCTTATAGGACTTTACACTCCTATAATTTAATTTGGGCGGTATGCCACTTGTTCCCACAAAGATGGCGGACGCTCAATGTTCAGTCTCGGGAAACCATTGGCCAGGAGGACCACGTGATATGCTTACAACTACGTCGGCGCGTAAATTCAAGTCCTGCGTCTTGAGCCACTTATAAGAAGATTTTTTCTATAAATACGCTGTCTTAAAACACATTCTTTCTCTTTTACGAATTTTCGTCGTAGCGGCAACACTCTCTTACGAAATTCCTTCGTAGCGGCAACACCTTCTCTTTGACCAAATTCCTCCGTATCTGCAACAGCATGCCTCGCAGACATTATTGTACAAGAACTATGAGACGCTTTCCCGTCTTTAAAAAACTACCGGTTTCTAATCATGGAAAAAAGACATTTTAATTTTACAATTCCTTTTGTAGTTTAGTTGTGTTACACACACACACACACATACACACACGAGCTCACACATATATATACACACTATCAGTATGATAGAGTTAGTTATGTTTTCATGTATTAATGTAAGTTTTGATATTATAGAATATAAATTTGTTTTTGTTCGTTCGCCTTGTTTTAAATGTTCATTTTGTCCACGCCGTTTTACAACCATTATCTATTCCGCTTCTTTTACGCACACTTCACCCCACAGTCTCCTGCCATCCTTGTCAATAATGTGTCCTAGGTATTTGATTTTTTCCATGAAAAATATCACATATGGTCTCTAATTTTGAAACCATAGCGTTGTATCGTAGCAAAAACTTTGTGGACTACGTTTTTACTATTCATCAGAATGCCATCTAAATAAGCCACTGAGAAGTCAAGGACGCTCAGCATAGTTATTCATCATTTACTGAAAAATTGCTGGCGCGACCTTGACCATGAACGGTAAAGGTTCAAATTTATATAATCCGCGGTACTTATTTATACACAAAAGCTTCGAACGCTCCTCTTTAACCAGAATTTGCAAATAAGCGTCGCTAAGGTCAATTCTCGAGAAAAATTTCCAAATATGTCTTCAGTACTAGGAAGAGAGTAATGACAGTCCTTCATGGCAGCATTAATCCTGTAGAAAAATCAGAGGAAACGCGTATCTCTTTAGATTTCTTTTTTACATCGACCGTTGGTGCAGCCCATTCGCTGTACTCTAGCTTTGATAGAACTCCAGTTTTTACTAATCTATCAAGTTCCTCGTTGATTTGTTCCAATGAGGCAAAGGGTACATTTCGTTTCTTTTTGAAAATTGGCTGGACGTCGTCTTGTAGCCCATATTTTGCCATCATTTTGGTACACCTTCCTAACCCGCCCGAAAAATTTCTGTATAGGCTCTATAGCGTTTCAGGGAATTGTTAATTTCCATATCACTATATTTTTTTTGGCAACACAAATGAATGACGAAACTTTTCTTTAACAACACAACAATTAAAGTTTTTATTTGCAGCTTTGAATATGGTTTGCTTTTGGTACTGCAAGACTCGTGGAGTTTAGGCTTGTTAGTGTTGGAGACGGAATGTTGATATGGCAGCGTGTGTTGCGGGATTGTGTTTAAAGTCACCGTGTAGTTTTGTATCTGGTATTTGGAGGAGAGTATGCGTTATCTCCATTAATGTGGGCCAGAGGTGAAATGGGAGCAAGTGTGTCGAGAGCAGAGTTACGCTCGGATCGACATAGCCAATTTTTGGGGTGACACAAAGTTGGGCCTGTGCGAGGCATGTTGTATGTTTCTAATTTATGTTCAACTGGGATTCCTCGTAAAGAATCCATAAATTAGATGGTCCCCTCGTTGAGTGTCCATGTTGCTGCTGCTTGTGTTGCTATGCTAAAAAGCTTCGCCAAGCAGGGACGGCAAGACGAACGTCTGTTCTGGTCGCCGTCTCAAGCCAAAGAGCTTGGGTTTGGCCGCTCACCCGTTTTGCAAGCCGGAAATGAAGGTCCGGGCTGAATAGGATAAGTCATCCTGATTGAGTGAAATTAAGTGTTGAAATAAATTGAGCGCCAAACCAAAATACGAGATTTTCCTCTTCTCTACAGCTCCCTTCAGTTCTTTTTTAGTCTTTCAGCTTCGGCATCCAATTTCAACTTTTTGCCAAATTTTCAGCTTTTTTTTTTGTTTACTGGCAAGTCCAACGCAGGAATTGTGTCATCTTGTCGGTGCCAAATAGATTGTTAGTATTTTTTAGGACGAACAATTCTAATAGAAACTTCCCATTGAACGTTGAATCAATAATTAATTCTCCCTCGAATCTAATTTTATCCCCTGTTACTGATCTTGCTATCTTGTCAGATTTTATCATTATAGGTTTACTCAATCTTTTCCATGTCAGCAAGTTTATTAGAGTCAAATCAGAACCCGAGTCTAGTTGAAATTTTACACTTTTGTTTAACATTTTTGCGTGCACGAATTTCCTGGTATTAGCACCGTCTAGTTCGTCCAACTTTGTATTTTTTACGTAGCTAATTGTTTTATTTTTAGATCGGCAATGCGAGCTTTTGTGTCCGTCTCGGTTACATATGAAGCACATCTTGTTCCGGAAAGTACAATCTTTGTACCAGTGTAGTGCCCTATACCCGGAACATGGGTTAGGAGGGAAATTACTTTGCTTTTGCTTTGTTTCATTAATTTTAGTGGGAGACTTTGTTTCTTTTTGTAGCGTATGTTTCTGACGTGAGCAATACTCGATTCTTCGATTTTTTAGAAACCTGCTTCACGCTTACGTACCTTAGACAGTCTTCAGTAATCGGCTCATTTTTTAATTTGTTTCGTATTCTTCGTCTAATTTCGGCATCTTTTGTTGAAACTAGCCCTTGCACGAGTATCAAGCATTTGAATTTATCCACACTTACCTTCACAAGTCTGAAATCATGACAATCCTTGTTTACTTCTGACGCAAAAGTGGTATAATTTTACCCTTCCTTCTTAGTCAGATTATGACATCTTCATCTCTTATGAAAAAGAGATGTCTTTGGACTAAAGAGTTCCATGAGTAATTCCACTGCGTCGGCAAATGTCAATTCTCTAGCCTTCCGGGACAGAGTAATTTATGTATTTTGTGTGTTCAGTTGTGCCAAGTTTCCCCAGAAGACTAACTTTTTTCGAGTCGCTCCAATTTGCATAATCTGTAGTATATAGTCCTCATATCTCCTAAAATATGACGCAAAGGTTACGTCTTCCTCGAGAGAGTATGAAAAATTCTCTATCGCACTCCAAATGGCATTTGCGAAAAAGAAAATCGTTTTCGATGGGACTACAACAGCTTGTTAGTTCTAAAACTTGCTTTTAAAATTCGAGCTGTCTTTCTTGATTTTCCTTCTGAGTTTACAGGAGTAATTTTTCTGTTTTTTTCCCGTTGAGAGAGCAATTGTTTTTGCCACTTCTCTTCCATTCTTTCTTGGACCTGCAATTGCTACATATTCTGGTGCTTTACCAAATCTCATAAAATACTTTTGAAATCCTCCATGATAAGTGTGTCTCTCAAGAAAGAAGAACCGAAAAATATGCAATTCAACGTAAAGAAAAACTTTTCTTCCCCACCTTTTCGCAATCAAAGAAAAACCTTGAATTTTCGTTATCCGAGACGAGAAGAAAAAATACGAGTGCTTTTATTCGAGGTGAATAAAACACAAAGCTATTGTTCTAAAAAAAGGTTTAGCGAGAATTTCCTTTTCGTTAGAAAAAGAAACCGATTCTTGTAACATGGAGTCTTGAGTTCCAGATCAGTGTACGGTAGTGACACTTTTTTTTTCTTTTTTTTTTTTCGGTTTTACTTTTCTGGTTTAGCCAGATGATTTTCAAATGAAAAGTGTGTAACAAAAAAAACAAAACAAAACAAAAAACAAAACAAAAAAACTCGTACATTCACTGTTAGAATAAATTGGCAATTACCACGTAGTCCTTTTTTCCAATTATTTTGTATTGTAAACAGAATTGGTAGAATTCTCGTTAGATGACGATTTTTTCTCGGGCGATATTTTCGTGGTGGTACAAATCCTTGTTCGTCAATCATTTGTGTACGACTAGTTTTTCTTACTGGCTGGCTTTTCGCGTTTGTTCTTTTATGAAAACTTGTTTGCCAGTGTTTTAGGAGAGTTCCATTTTTAATCCCTGTGGTCCTTGCAAATCCTTCGTCGCCAAGTTGTTGTGAAAGAAGACACAGAAGAAGATAAAGTAGATGGAACAAATGCATTGAATAAACAGAACATATATACCAAATAAGAGTACAGCGGGTAGATGTATCCGGCCGAAACTGTTAGATTCGACTGCTGGGAGGAAGTCTCTTTATTTCCATTTTATATAAAATGGAGGGCACAAGGCCCTATGGTTTCGTAGGGAAAGGGGAAGGGAGCGGTCATGCCATAACTAAATTGTCTAAGGGGCTAGCCACATTCGCCGATTCATTCAACAATACAATATACCGACAACCATCCTTCACCAAACACGCTACAACCACCAAAATACCGCGCTTGCACTGTGAGAAGACCTACTAAAAAAAAACGATATGAAATGTATGATTTTATTTACAAAACATAACTTTATTTACAAAATGTAATGTGCTGGGGATGGGAGAAAAAACCCGAAAAAGAAAAGAAAACAAAAACGAATAAAACCAAGGAAAAATTCCCCGTTTGGTTGCCTTCTCATCCCCCTTCTACAATATAGAGGCCGACTGTTTTCCGGTGTCCGAGAACACCGAAAATAAGCAGGACCTTCCCTAAATGGGAGATGGATCTAATCTAATCGGACAAAAGAAAAAACAGGGTCGGGCGCGGTAAGGACAGGTAGCATGAATTCATTATGATGAGGTTCCAAGATCTTCAGAAAAGGTGGGCTGGAGTAGGGGTTTAAGAAGTCCGAACGTGGCGCCCAGTTCCAATGGGAACGGATCTCCTCCGTCGTCTAGCCTCTGAGAGGGTCCGAAGCGGAGCCCACCACTAGTTCTCGATACAAGAAGTTTACGAAGGGCCGTACTTTACTTTTCGTTAGCTGGGAGCGAATATAGATGTAGACTCAAGGATAGTTTTTTACAAATGAATTTCTAATATTCGGTGACCGTCTTCAATCTGAACAACAGAGACATTTTGATTCCACTGTGGAAGCTTTAATTATACGAATGTTTACAATGAACGGGTGTCCAAGCGAGAGAGGGACTGGTCATTTGAAATTCTATTTGATCTTCTTTTGATGATTGCGGTATATTTAGGGGATTCGACACCCTTTTCTTTAACCAGATCATTTCGACGGTCGATAGGCGTCAGGCACATGACCAAAGAATTCACTAATGTCATTTTAGGTCATTCTAAGTAACTTGTAAATCTTCAATGGCATACTTTTATATTGTAAAAAAGAATCAGATTTCCTTTTTCTTCATTTGAAGAAATACGTTTCATTACTATTTTTGAATAACTGCCGGATGACTAGAATAACTTTCATCGCCCGAATAAGATTTTACTCGACCGATTCGATCGGAGGAGCGGAATCTTAAAGGATATATATATATATATATAAGTATTTGAATATCTATCGATCTATCTATATATATATGCATAATTCTTATGTTTACATACATGTGTACGTATATTCACATATATAAATAATATATTGCGACGGTGCATAAATATTTATCCCAGGACGGGAGTTTATTTTACGCACGTGTGACGTCGGGCAGTCTGGTACTTGACCCCTCGCAAAATAAGTCCTAGTCAGGACGCCTGTTTGGGGCATAAGGTAACTGGCAAATAATGTGGGTGTTAATTTTGGGCTAGACAGACCACCGCTGGCAAGGGGTTTCCAAATTCACTTTACATACGTCACCAAATCATTTCGTCTTCTTACCCCCTCGGATAACGGAAAACATGGACTTCTAGGTTGAGATAAAATATTATTCACTGTAGTCAGCATTTCCAATTTCCCGTATAATGTATTTTAAGGCGAATGAGACATTTAGCGAGAATAAATTGATGCGAATGAAGCTGAAACAGATATATGCAAAAGAAGGCAACTCGACAGATAAACAACATAATGAATAAATTTCGACAGGAGTGGACCTTTAAAATATAACAAGGTTTTTAATACGTGAGGACCAAACAAATATTTAAGGTGCCGGCTATATTACCAGCAGACAGTCTTAAACACAAATATCTCTCTTTCTTTTTCTTTTCTCTCTTTCTTCTTTCTTTCTTTACTTTTAAAACTTGGTAAGGTAGTTAAGTCCACTCGTTCGTTTACAGTTTATGAAACGAATTTCCTTAGTCTGTTTATTTCTTTTTCTTAATACATATAAGTTCCAATATTTGGGAAGGTTAGGAGGAAAAACAGTTTAAGATGTACTTATCTTTTTTTTTTTTTCGAGGAGTTCATTTCCTAGATTCCTTTTGTTTACGGGCGAGCGGTGTTCTGTAGAATTTGGCGGGAAGGCACCGGTTATCTTCTGTCCAAGATTCTTTCCGTTCTTCCCTAGAGTTTCGGCAACAATTCAACATATCTTGTCACATCGACTGCTGTCCCAGCACTCAATTCCTTTCACCGGCGAGGTACCCGGGAGTTTTTTGGCATCAGGTCAGCACGTCCTCTCACGGCGACCTCCGCCCTAAAAACTAATTTTTTTATCCCTATTTCCTGTGACGAAAAGGGTACTACTTCCGGCGCTAAGGTTTCGGCCAATCATTTGGCTCCTTCCTCCTCCTCCACCTCATTCGGTCATGCTACTCAATGACCTACATCCCTTCTTCGTCCACCCGGTTATGGAGTGCAGGTAGTTTGACCTTTATTTCCATCTGCCTCAGCGGTCAGTCGTTGGGCAGTTAGTTCATTACCGAAGGGAAAGGGAGATTAAATCTTACTTCTCCCCTCTCAGTGGCATATCACGTGACACCCTTTCCCTTTAAGAGAAGAAAGGGATAAAATAAAAGAAAAAAGGGTAATTCATTTCACTCTCCCTTTTCCTCTTCTTCTTTTTTCCACTTCACTTTTGTTTTATTTCCCTTTCTTCTTCACGCTTTGACGAATTTTTTCCTTTTTTTTTTCGTCTTTCTTAATTTTTCACCATTGAGGAAGACAATTTCTTTTTCCTCATTTTCTCTTTTTTTTTCCCAATCTTCTGTTCCTTCTTTTTCTTCCTTGCTTTTTGACCCTCTCATATTTCAACCTTGAGGAAGCAAATTCCTTTTTCCTTCTTTTCTCCTTTTCCCTTCTTCGTCATGTTTTGACGAACTTCCCTCTCGCCCCTCTTATATTTCAACATTGGGGAAGAGAATTCCTTTTTCTTCATTTTCTTTCTCTTCCTTTCTCCATATTTTTGACGAGTTTATAGTCTTTCTTAAATCAAACTTTGAGGAAGAAAATTCCTTTTTCCTCAGTTTCTTTTTTTTTCTTTCCCTCAACACTTTGAAAGACCATTCCGCTACTACATTTTCGTGGGACATCAGAGAATAAGCCTGGGTATTTGTTCATTAACTTCTCTTGGTCCTTTCGCTCTGATACCGACAAATGTCTTAACTTTCAAAATATAAAGCTCAATAAACTTATTTGGATAAAGTCATGAGAATAATTATATAACATTCGAAAAATAGATGATCAAAAACATCAGAACGATTAAATAAATCTGTAAAATTTAATAATCACTTTGTATTATCAAAAGAAATTAGGGTAAGAATATAAAATAGGGTATTTTCCAAAATTACACCAGCTCTTCACCCACTCTTGCATTATAAACATAGCGAAAAATCTGTGACATCATTGGAACTTAGAAAAATTGATAGTCAAGTTATGAAGATAATCTCTCGATTGGGGATATTTCATTCGTAGTAGTTTAAGAAAACTTTAGGAAACTGGGTCATATGAAGTCAAGAAACCACCAGGCAGGCCTAGGAAAACTACTGCAAGGGAAGACAAATGGATTAGTAATGAATCAAGAAAGGATCGATTTGTGACAGCAACTGCTATCTCTAAAAGATCTAATGGTAATCTTGGCATACTATTTCCCGAAGACTTAATGAAATGAATTTGAACAGTCAAATAGGTTCTACGTAGCCTTAAATTTCTAAAAAAAAAAGACATGGCCGATTGAAATTTGCCAGTGAACATATCATATGTGAGATTGTGTTCATTTCAGCGATAAGTCATAGTTTAACCTGTTCGGTTGTGACGGGACAAGCTTCGTTCAACGAAGTCCTCAGGAACGATATTTGCCTCAGTGCACTAAAAGCAGCATTAAATTTGGAGGAGGACGTGTGATGGTGTTAGGCATGATTTTGTGTTGGTACGGGACCTCTTGTCAGGCTACAATAAACATAGCTTCTCATGAGACTCTTCATTCTATTTATTCCCGGGTGTCCCGTGTGGAAATCTCTTAAAATTCTGTTTTGAAATTTTTTTGGTATTACGACCCTTTCTAAAGGAGGACGTTGTCACGTAGTGAAAATACTTCTGGTACTTTTTCGCTTTTTGCTGTGATTTTCTGTTTAATATTGGTAATAAAGTCGTCGTTTATTGCTTCGCTTTTTATCTCGAGTAGCGTCACAGGCAGTTCTTTGGTGGTGTTGGCTATCATGTTTTTAATTTCACAGTCCGTTCGTAAGGCTGCTATTATTGTGTCCTCGAAGGGTTCACTATACTTCGGTACCAACCTTGATAGTCCATCTGCGTGGCTAATCTCTTTTGACGGGAGGTATTCGATTTTAAAATTGTAATTCAGTAAAATCGTTCCACATCTTAGTAGCCTATTGGCAGTATAAATTGGTGGAACTTTTTTGATCCGAAAATGGTTGTTAGGGGCTTGTGGTCTGTTTGTAGAGTAAAGAATCTGCCATGCAAGTATCGGTGAATTTTGTCTCTGCAAATATTATTCCCAAGGCCTCCTTTTCAATCTGGGAATATGCTTTTCAGCCGGAAGAAGGGTTCTCGATGCGTTGGCTATTGGCTTTTTTTGTCCCATCGGGCATTTTATGTAGGATACACGAACCAACCCCATATGAACTGGCATCGCTTGCGACAATAATCTCCAGTTTTGGATCATAGTACGTGAGAAAAAGATCAGATGTTAATGCCTTTTTAATTTGGTCAATTGCTGTTTGGCATTCAGGTGTCCATCTCCAGTTTTTATCTTTTTTTAGTAATTCGTTTAGCGGGGCGCGGAGATCGTGAAAATTTTTTATGAAACTTTGGTAGTAGTTTGCAAGTCCAAGGAAGCTCTGTAATGTCGTAACATTATCAGGGGCGGGCATATCCTTGATAGCTGTTGCCCTTTCGGGGTCGAGACGTCTCCCGTCTTTGTCAATAATATGTGCCAGATATTTTATTTTGTTCATACAGAAATTGCTTCCTTTACCTTGAACCCAAATTCCCGAAAACCTTGTTTAGATGTTCTCTGTGTAGCTCTTTCGTTTTACTACTAATTACAATATCATCAAGATAAGCGAAAGTGAAGTCAAGGCTGCTCAGCATGGTGTCCATCACCTGTTGGAAAATAGCCGGTGCTACTTTTATTCCAAAAACTTGTCTGTCAAATTTGCACAGCCCTCTGTGTGTGTTAATACAGAGTAGTTTAGAGCTATTTTCTTCTACTGGAATCTGGATGTAGGCTTCGCTTAAGTCAATTTTTCAAAAGACTCTTCTTCCATTTATTTTATTAAAAACCTCTTCTGGGCTGGGGAGTGGATAGTGGTGCAGCGTTCAATTCTGTAGAAAAATCTACGCATACCCGGATTTCCTTAGATTCTTTTCTTATATATACCGTTGGAGCAGCCCATTCGCTGAATTCCACTTACGATAATATGCCCATATTCCCTAATCGGTCTAGCTCTTTAATTATTTCTTCGGTCGCGGCGAATGGTATGTTTCGCGCTTTCTAAAAATGGGGCGTGTATTTTCCTTCAGTTCAAATTTTGCCTTAATTTTAGTACATTTGCCTAGACCAGCTGAAAATACTTCGGGGAAACTACCTTTTAGTTCGATCTTAATTTTTTCAGCTTCGGCCGTAATGCATTCTACTTTTTGGCAAAACGTATTAATTGGTTGATCCCAGAGATTAAATTTCTGAAACCAGTCCGACCCAAACAAATTTTCTGTATTCTTCAGTACGAAGACTTTTAATTTTTTGGTTATACCATTTAGTGATACTGGGATAATTATTTCGCCTTCAAATTCTATTTTGTCTCTTGTTACCGTTCGCGCCGCCTTGCTTGTCATCTTTATTATTGGCCTATTTAATTTTCTCTACGTTTGTAAGTTTATTATTGATAAATCAGAGCCAGAGTCTAACTGAAATCTTACCGACTTATTTAGTACTTTGACTGTTATGCATTTACGAATGACTTTGTCTGACTCGTCCTCGCTTTTTGTATGTCTGACTCTGTTTTTAATTATTTTTCTGTTTCTACACTGTGAGCCATTATGTCCGAATTTATCGCAGTTTTGACATTTTTTGTACGATTGGGACATTCCTTGGCCTAATGTACTTTTCCACAGCAGTAGCAAGCGCTGGTTGTTTCTTTTTTTTTTTTTGTTTTTGGTTGTCACTTGACTGCCAGTATTGAAATTTTGGGAAATCATATATTTTTCTCTCTTTTACCGGAGAGTATGATTCCTCGATATTTTTTGAGTCTTTTATGACACTCACTATCCTCTGACAGTCTTCAGCCAGTTCTTGAAATGTGAGATCGGGTTCGTTCTCTCATTTCGACAAAACTCTGCGTCTGATTTCCGCGTCTTTTGCCGACACTAGGCCTTGTGCGAATATCAGACATTTGACGTTATCTGCTGATAATTCGCCTAGTTTAAAATCGTCGCAATTTTTATTGACGACCGAGGCAACCCTAAATAATCATCACTGTCCCTTTTTGTTAAGTTGAGACATTTCCATCTTTTGTGGAATAGAGACGTTTTGGAGCTGAATAATTCTGATAGTAATTTAACTGTTTCTAAAAAGCCAAGTTCGCAAGTTTGTTTTTTTTTGTAAGATATAATCTTCAAACTTGTTGTTCCACAGTTCCTAGCTTTCATATAAGTAGACGGACTTTTTGCATCAGTCCAATCGGCACAGTCGGTAATCTTGATATCATCATATCTTCTGTAATATGCCTCAAAGGTCTTAACCTCATCTGGTGCATAGGAAAATGTTTCGAGTGCATTCCACACTGCATTTTAAGTGAAAATAGTAGTACTATCTGTAGGCTGGTTAGTACATAGACTTTTAAAACGTGCTTCTTGTTGTTTTTGAAACTCAAGGAAGAACCGTTGTTGTTTTTCCTCGTTTTTTAAGATTTTTTCTTCGTTTTTTTTCTGAAGTTGAAGGAGTTTTTCCTCATTTTTTTGTTGAGACTCCATTTGGAACTTCATCATTTGTGCAAACATTTCTTTAATGTCTTCCATTTTTTTTAAACTTAAAAAAAAAATTCTATTAAAAAAAATCTTTTTTTTCTCTGGAAGGGGGGATTTTTTTTTACTCCAGTAAATATCCCCAGAAATCAAGAATAATCATAGTGTGTGTGTGTGTGTGTGTGTGTGTGTGTGTTTTGTACAACGCAATACTGTAAGCGCCGAATCAAATTTTTCTCTCTGAAGTGGGAGGGGGGAGAAAGAAAAATATGAAAATCACTTTTTGATTACGTGACAATCTTACTTACAGATTTTTTTGTAAATATTCGCTATCTGACACACTCCGTCGTTTGTACAATTTGATACCATGTAGTTGTTTAACAACAATCTTGTTCGGCTCGTTGTATGCTGGAACTTTGTTGTAGATTCTTTAACAACTTGTAGTTGGGTATCTCTTTGTTTTTGCGATGTATCTTCGCCAGTATGTTGTGCAATTAACCCCTTTTGCTTGTTGGAGAGTCCCTTTTTGCGTTCGAGTACCTCGTCGCCAGTATGTTGTGGCCCCGGAAAGGGTCACTAATGAAAACACAAACACGGATATTAGGTAAACAGATTATATTACACAAGAAAGATAGAGTTACACAGAAAAGGTAAGAAGTCTCGTACTGTTCGGATAACACTGATATTGATCTGCCTCTCTGGCAGCGAAATCTCTCAGTACTAATAAAGGTGAGAAGAGTCCATTATGGTGAGATGGGTAAGACTCCCACAACAATATCAAACTAGGACAGTTTACGCAGGAAGAACTCGATGTAGTCCTAGCAAAAATTAAAAACAGGAAAGTTGCCGGTCTCGATGAAATACCTCCAGAAAATGGAAAACAAGAAAATTGCTACGCCGTATATAACCAGAACATAACAGATAGACAAAAAGCTGTATTGTCCTTTTCTTCAAGAAAGGCGACCTCAAAATTGCCAAGAACTACCGGGATATAACCCTTTTTCCATAACGGCTAAGATTTACAATACTTTGCTACTTAACCGCATTGAACCTATAGTAGGTGCATGTAGCGAGTGAGAGTGAGTTCTCGTCCGTATTTTACGGTTATTACTTCACGCTTATTTCCACCACAAATACAACACAAATTTTTACAAGCACGTAAAACAAATGGAATATGACAACAACGAACAAACAATTTAATATTCATAACAAAACAGATATGAAAATAAATGAGAAACATAATGTGCGAGTGGCCTTGGTAAAAAATTTTAGGGCTAGTTAAATGAAAATAAGATTGTTCACACACGTGTGTGTGTGTGTGTGTGTTTAAATGTTAATAAAGGGTCTTTGCTTTCATTAAGTCTGCACTGTGTTTTTTCTTAAGATTTTGGCGACAGCGTGTCGCACTGATGAAAGAAAATTCGCAAGTCTCTCCCTTTGAATCTTAATTGCGGCTCTACTGCTGGTTTCATGACCTCTAGTGAAAAATCTTTTTGGGTAGTCGACGGAATGACTTTTTGGCCGTGGAAGAAATGAATTGAATGACCAACAACTGACTGACTGACTGACTTAGTTGATTTAATTCTTATTTATACTTTAGTAGTGGATCAAAAAATAGTTTTATTGCTTTCCTAAAATTTAAGTGCGTAGACATTTCTTGACTTATCAGATTCGTACTTTTACTTATTTATTTTAAAGCCTAAATATTTTCTGTTAATTAGTTTCTGATCCTGTTTCTCTAGAATGTTCTTATTCTATGTTTTTAGTTGATTGGTTGAAAAATATAAAAATGTAACTTCAATGCTAATGCGGTTTTGATCCAAAATTTCTAGAATGTTCTTATGTATGCTTTTGTTGATTATTTTAAGACTAAAAAAATATGTATTCTATAAACCTGAAATTGAGAAAATTCCTTGGAAAAATCAAAATTCCTTTCATAGGAATCGGTTCACAACATCACAAATCCTGACAATCTGTCGAATTTTAGAAAGTGTTGTAGCATCCACAGATCTATTTCCTTTCGCGAATCAATGCCCCTGCTAAGAGAGTCGGTCACTCACTGACCAATCAACTGGCAGAGCGCATTAATTCCTTCTCCCGCTCAGGAACTATTTTTCTGGTCCCTTTTGGTAGAACGGACAAAATCAGAGAGCCCTGAGCCAGCAGAAGAAACACATCTCTCTCATATGACTGCCACTGATTCCACTTGGAACCTTATCGCTCGCTGCTAACTTCAAACACGCTTCCTACACATCAAGGACCAGCATACTGACCAGCGACACAAAAGAGACACTTTCTCACTCTCACTCCTTTACGCCTGCTACTATAATAAACCTTTCTTTGTTGTGTTGTTAAAAAAGAAGTTTCGTTATTCATTTGTGTTGCCTAAAATATATAGTGTTAGAGAAATTAACCATTTCCCGAAACACTAAAGTGTTTGTGCAAAAGACCTCGAAGCTACACTCTTTATTTGTAGATTTCACCAAGGCATTTGATTCCATACACAGAGGGAAGATAGAGCAAATACTTCTAGCCTACGGTCGAGACCGTCGTAGCCATAATGATGCTCCATAAAAACACGAAAGTAAAAGTACGCTCATTGGATTGAGAGACAGACTTCTTTAACATTGATGCAGGTGTGCTGTAAGGGGACACATCAGCACCATACCTGTTCATAATCTGCTAAGACTTCGTAAAAAATTCTCTGAAATTAAGTTTGCAATAAAAAAATTAACTTTTTTGCTACCTATCATTTGATGCTTGACTCTATTAGTTCCACTCTTTTTTTTATTGCTATGGTTATTTTAATAACAAGATAAGGTCTGTAGTTAAATATTTATAGTGGTATTCATAATCCATCTAAAATTTAACATAGTGTTTTATTTGATATATATTTTATCAACTTCATTTTTATCAAGTTATCTTTGAATAATAAAAATCTACACAACTTTTTAATGGATTAACTAGCCACCTGATCTTACAAAATTTTTTAATAATCTACAGAAGTCATTCTAGATTAATATGCCAATACAAATTTTTACTATCATGACCAAAAATTATCTTGGTTGTATCATAATCGTTCAATAATGTAATTTTATGAGTATGAACAAACGATTTTTAACTTTCATAATTTTCATTGAGGCACCAGATAAAAGAATAATCCTCCATAAAATAGAAATATTAATATTATGATCCTCTGAATAAGTGGAACTGTCTCAGTTGTATATATATATATATATATATATATGTCATCATCATGTCATGCTGTTTGCACAGATTTCCCTAACTCTTTATTGTCATCTGTCTCTTTCATCTGTCACTTCCAGCAGGTCTTCCATACAGAGCTGTTATTAGATAAGTTCTTGCTAATCGTCCGATACTTGTGTGTTCATGTAAAGGGGTCCATAGTAGAACGTTGCTTATGAGTTCGTCCTTTCTCCTCTAGCAGTGTCCAGCATGTCTTGTTCGTCTAATTTGGATGGTCTTTGAGAAGGGGGATAGGTGGCCATACAGCTACTGTTTTGTGGGATGTTGCTTCCAAGATTTGTTAAATACAGCTTGCAGCATTCTTATGCAATTGCCGTCAAGCTTTTTCTCCATACGCTTAGCCATCGCCCATGTGGTGCATCCATATAGTAGTATTCACATGACTGCTACTTGGAAAAAACTACGTTTTATTTTATCTGATAGGTCTGACTTCCATATGATCAATAGTCTATCGATAGCTATCCATATGCCTTCGATAGCCGCATGTTGATGTCATTTTCGGTAGATCAGACGCTGCTTCCGAGGTAGGTGGACTTGTCCACAAGTTTCAGAGACCTACCATTTAGTGTGGAGATGTCGCCTCTTTGATTAAAGCACATGTACTCAGTTTTGTCTGCGTTGACATTGAGTCCTATGCCGCCTGCTGTTCGCTCCAGACTATGCAGCAGGGACTCGGCCCAGGCGGGGTGTATTTGCCCGAAACACTATGTCATCAGTGTAGTCTGCATCTGCAATCGTTGGTGCAAGTTATCGTCTGCTTCTTGCCTTTTCCAGTGTAAGGCCATTTTCTTTCATTATGCTAAGAATAATTGTATTTATTTAGTACATCCTAAAGGAACACCCGTCAACCAGTGTATTACTAATAATGATTCTAATATGTAATACTAATAAACAATTTTTTAAAAATTGTTGTTGGACATAAAAATGTTGGCCAATTCTAAAATGCAATAAAAAGAAATAAGAATTATTAGAAAGAATAAAACATTACTTTTTCTTCCTTTTAGTGAATGAAACTAAGCTTAATTTTTGTTGCTACTCATTGTCTCAAATCCTTAAGGGAGAAATTATTAAATATTAATTTGTGCTCTCATTTCCCAATCTGTTCGGAAATAAATGATTCTTCACTCAATTTCTTCTATAGCAATTTTTTTAGAAATTGCCATTATAAATGAGTTAATATTAAAAGCTACAAAGCCATTTTTGAAAAATTCTATTGTGCAAGTGTTTCTTCTCAAGAAAAGACAATAGAATATTGATTTCTTTTCTGAATATTTTCCAGTCTTCTCCCACACCATTAACATCACCCCTTTAGAAATGTTCAAAAGTGTCAATTTCCTTTTTATCAAGATGCTACTTTTTCCCTTACAATTGTTCACCTTTTCTATTCATTCTACTGAATTTGGTGATAAGATCTACTATTTCTTAGAGATTAATTTTTTTTCAGTGAGTTCTATCTCCTGATTACTAAGAATACTCTTGCTACTAGCTCTTTTGCAACCTTTTCAACCTTTGTCATTTTAGAAAATGAGATAGTGTTGATTTTGTAATGTACATAGGTATGAGTGTGTGTATTTATATTTTTATCTACATATAAAGATGGTAAAATCCCTACATATACATACACACACACACATGTACAAATTTGTGTATACAAGCATACACATCCATTCACCACTTGATAATATTAATCAAAGAGATGTTCAATACTTTTACGAAGAAAATTGTATTTTCTTTTTAGATAAAAAATAATGAAGCAACTTATAAATAGTTAACAAAATATGATCTTAAAAATGTGCTGTTGTCAAAGATGAAAGAATCCAACACATTTCTCTTATAACCAATTGCATTGTTTTATTTTTTGACCAATCAGGTTATGTCTTTCTTAGTTTTCTTTTAAAGTATTCATCTGACTTTTAGTTTGAACAAATCACATCCTTTTCCTTGACAAGCAATCAAATGATTTTTCTTTTACAACACTGCCCTGACACTTGTAATCATGCAATATCAGTGTAAATAAACATATATGTACATACATATGCATATAAACACATAAGTACATAAACACATATGCATACACTGTTCAGATTTCAGTTTTATTTTTCCCCCAGAAATCTTGTTTTTCTCAGCATCTGAAACTTGAGATTCTTACTATTGTAATTTCTCTGATATTATGAAGATAGGAAGCCATGAATGCCCAGTTTGTAGATGTGTTATTTTTGAAGACAAGGACATGAGAGTCATCAACCAAACTGGAAAAAAGAAAATATAAGAAAGGATATAAACATGTATAAAGAATTTAGTGCAAAAAAAAAAAAAAAAATAGAAATAATACAAATATTATTTTCTCTCACTTTTCTCATTCTTTTCTTCTTAATTTTTCCTCAATTTTTTCTTTTGCCAGTATCCTTATCTTTTTTCTTTGTTCTTCATTAGATTTTTCCATTTTGCTTTTTCTCCTGACATCATTTCTTTCCCTACTTTTTCTTTTTCTTTCTTACATTCCATATTCTTTTTCACTTTCCCAAAATTCCACATTTTCACTCATACTCTCTTTTCTTTCATTTTTTCTTTATTTTACCTCTCATTCTTTGTTTCTTCCTCTCATTTTTTTTTATTTTCCTAATTTGTTTCTTTCTCCTTTTTGTATTTTCTTTTTCCATTTTTTTTTCTTTCTTTATTCCTAAATTTTTCTCTTTTTCTTTCTTATCAGTCTTTCTGCTTCTCTTTATATTCATCTCTCTCTCACACTCATTTTTATTAGTCCTTCATTCTATTTTTCCCCTTTTTTCCCGTAATATTCATACAATTGTAATATTTATAAATTGTCACCAGTATCAAGGCCAGAAAGAGAAATTAATAGAACACACACACACACACACACACACACACACACACATGTATACACATAAATGATAAAAAGAGCATTTATTTTACAAAACAAATATTTATGATTCTAAATAATCTCAGTTAATCAAATCTTTTTCCTTTTTTCTGTATACTGAAAATGAAAATTTGCATCTCAATTGATTTTGTTGATATCTTTTTTTTTTAAATCCTAAAATCTGTTTTGTAATTGGCAAAATGCATAAACTCAGTCTTTACTTAAACAATAACTTCTGTTTTCCCATAACATTTTTTTGGCAAAAGTGATGAACTTAAAAATGCTGAATGAATATTGTGAATGTTTTATACTGACAATTTTGATTCAATTTGAATTTAGTTTTTTCTTCGAGAAAGTAGAGATTCAAATTTTTTTAATGTAAGCATTAAAAAAGTGATAAGCATTTTGTATTATATACCAGGAAGAACAGAACAACTCATATATATAAATATAATCTGTTTCTTTTCTTTTCCTTTTATTAAAAAATATACGAAATAGGGAAGGAGAGAGTTGAGGAATGGCTAAGATATACATCCAGAGGGAGATACAGCATTTTCAGTGAACTGCTTCTTCATTCTTCTTTTGTGAGACTGGTACAGGGCCAACTCAAAACATTTAATCATCTCAGCTTCTATATGTTTGTTACCCACATAACCCATGCAGCCTGTTAAAGAATTCTTGTCACTATTCAACATTTGTTTTACAAGATTACCTTCTTTGAACCCATGAGCCTGATATTTTGGACTGAGTGCTTTTACTATAAACCTGACATTTGGAGCTCAATAAAATCAGATACTAATAATAAAAGGCTTAATATTTCAACTATTTGCAACCTTTCTTTGAATGGAATAATAGTATATACAAGTCATCTTCTTTCTGGAGCAAAATTTTAATGAATTTTGTACTCAGACTGACAGTGATTTGGCCCCTTTGTCAAAAAGAATTATTTGCCCCTTAACTCATTCCACCCGACTATTCATTCCATACAAATATGTACAATCTTAACCAGACATTTGTTTTATATCTTAAGAATTATATTGGGGTATTGAATATTTCAAGTACAACAAAGTACCATTTTATACATATCAATTAGATTATATTAATATAGGAGTTTATAATGTTAAAACATTTTAGCTATAACATATTACTTGATTAAGAAATAATTAAGACTTTTGCTGCATGGTCTTCTTGGTTCTTAGGTTCCTCAGGGACTACTCAGTCTAACCCAGTTTTGGCTTATTTTTGGATGAATTTTTTCAGAGGGTATCTGAGAGCCCAAATGTTCAAAGGGTTAAGGAATCAAATGAATGCACTAGTTAGTATGCTGATCTCACAAACTGTTGAGAGTGACTTCATTCTTCATTAGGTACTTGAAAAGTGTAGCCTAATGCAAAAGTGGGTCTAATTCAATTAATAACTACTGCCTGTTTGAAGTTATTATGCAAATCAAATAAACTTCAATAACTTAAAAGTTCTCAGCCAATATTTGTCAAATTTAAACTCATTCATTTCCACCCTTTGTAAAATATTTAACTAAATTTTCTGCCATTTTTAATGCTTAGTTTTTTAGATACTTGGAATTTATAAAAATCGACTGACAGAAATTAGCATGCAGATTAAACTAATCTAATACCTCTGAACTCTAATAAAAACTATTTGTTAATATTGAAACATGAGTAAAGAGAAGGATCTATTAACTGCTGAAAAAGATAAAATAACAAAGTTATTGAGTGAGGGAATGTCCACTTTGCAGATATCAAATGATCTTTGAGGAGATCATCAAACAATAAAGAAGGCAGTTGAAAATATAAAGAAGTTGAAGTAAAGAAAAAGAAAATATAAAGAAGTTGAAGTAAAGAAAAAGGCTTTAAGAACTTGCTTCCTCAAGATGAATGTAAACAAAAATGAGTTATAGCAAAACAACCACTTTTGACCAGTCCTCAGATCTTTGAAAAGGTGAGAATTGAGGGATTCAAGAAGGAAAAAATATATAGAATACTTTGTGAATTTTCTAAAGTGATTTTCACAGACAAATCTTGAATAACATTTGATGGACTTGATGGTGAAAGGATAGATTTTATTCAATTCAGATGTGCCGGTAGCTATGAGAAGACAAGAAGGAGGTGGTAGTGCAATGATATGGACTGGAATTATTGGACCATTCAAAATTGATGGAGTTAAACTGAATAGTACGAAATATTGCTATATTGTAGACAAAACGTTTTTTGAATGGTACAAGTCCCAGTCTTGCAGTTTTAGAGTTGTATGACAATTTTTCTTCTCATGTATCTAAGCTTACCTATGAATTCTTTGAGCATAAAATATTTGCAGGAGAGAAGATAATGGAATGGTCACCATCAATATCTGATCTGAATCCAAATGAAAATCTATGGTCAATTGTGAAGATGAAATTTATGTGAAAGTGACAAACAATATAACAGCAGAGTATACCAATAAGAAGGAATGATGTCAGAAATTGAACCGACTGAAGTAAAAAAATTAACAAAATCAATGGATAATAGTAATAATAATAGTAGCTGTTATTGAGAAATATATAGAAATGTTAGAAAATTTTCTAGAAAAAGCTAAAAAAAAAACTATGTTGAAAATTAAGAAGTTACTTAAATGTGTTTACATAACCTAAAGAACAATAAACATGTATCATGTTTCCAAGAAAGATATTTTTCTATAAGATTTTGATAATTTCAAAATTCTTTATTTATGATACACTTTACTTTATAACTTTATGAACCCTAAACCCTTCAGATACTCTGTATGTGAACTTGTAAAATACACACACAAAAATCAAGCATAAAACATGATCAAGCTTCACAATAGGGCATAGACATTTAAATCAACCCCATCATCCCATTAAAAGAAAAGCTGCAAATATAGTATAGTAAGATGATGTGTAATATTAATTTTACAGATTGAAAGGTGTTTATTGTTTCTCTGAAGCAAAAAAAACAAACAAACCATGATCCAAAAGATGTTAACATTTCAACAAAAATCATGGAAATCCACTCAAAAAGACAGAGAAAAAAACAATGCTGGGATGTGAGTTGAATATAAACAAATCCAAGGATGTTTTGTTTCAATAGAATTTATGGCTAACTTTTTTTTCTCTTTTTCCACTGTAAATTAGTTATATAGAGATAACAATATTTTGTCATTCCCTTTCTGTCAGTTCCATTGGTCAGCATTATGTGGATATTGTAGTAGTCATGACTCATTTAGAACAAATGGTATTTATTTTTGGTGAATTTTCTTCCCGTTTTTATGGCAGTGAAGAGGCTCCAAACAAACTTCCAGCAAATTTTGTGGGTATTACTTTGGTTGGTGAGAAATTGTTCATTTAATGTTTAACTTAAGTCAAAGGAACTCCAACACTTTCATCCTTTAGTTTCACAAACTTCATAAAAGATGAAATTTTTAAAAAACTAATTCCTTTAGTCTCATTGTTCACTATGTCACCCAGACAACTACCTAGACCACCAACAGGTCACTGCTCCAATAAAGGACTGAATCCAGGTTTGTCTGATTATCTGCCCACATTGTGTTTTTAGATCCAGATAACTGAAGCCTTCACTCACCAATCACCAAATAATCAGACAGGGTTGATCATTCAAAGAAAAATAAATTGAAGTTGAAAGGCCAGACAAAACAAACACAGAGTGATCAATAATTAATAAAAAGTTCAGTTAACAAAAAAAATAAAGTCCGTTTTTAAAAAAATAATTAAGTCAGGTTTAAAAATGAATAAGTCTGATCATACAAGTTCCTTCCCTGTTGAATGAAGTAATGTGATTCAGAGACCTGGCCCCATTTATCTCAGGAGTCAATCTAGTCGTAGTTGTAGGCATAGCTTTTCAAAAAGCTGAGTCGCTTAGCAGTTCACAGTATGGCTATCAATTCTCTCATACCAGTCTTCCATTACTAATTTATGGTTCTCGCTTCTCTGACTCTAAGGGCCTGGTGCAAGGCTTAAATGTGGAGTGATAGAGGTGCACTCTGCCGACTGCTGTGTCCCTTCTCGCAGGCTTCTCTTTCCTGTCTGTCTGGGTTTCGAAAAATCTTGGTTTATATAATTATTTTTATTTCCCTTTTATTTTATTATATTATCAACAGTTTTCTTCTTAATTAGATTTCAGTAATTAATTCCACTCACGGTGAATTTCTGCAACCATTACTCAAAGAGGGAGGGGTTTGCTTCCACTTCCATGTGTCGGCTGCTATACCTTCTCCCCCTGCATTAGGCTACCGTCTCCAAAACATCACGTCAAGCAAATCATTCAGTCTTCCGAAGGAAAAAAATAAATCACTAAAATTTCCATTTCTCAGGATCTGAAATGTTTCCCATGCAATCATGGATGTACCTGGGCTGCCACTGACCCCTTCTATGACCTCATCTTTAGCTTTGTCAATGTTTTGACAAGGCTATTTCCAATGATACTTTTAGTACAATCAAAATAGATATTTTAGCTTTCTCTCTTCCTTTCCTATTTCTGGTTAAAAAAAGAACAATTCCCATATTTTTTGTTTTTCTGCCCAGCCAAAAATTAAACAAAATTTCTGGCTTTTCCATTTTGACAATATATTGTATCATACTTCTAAAAGATGAAATTTCTTTTTTAACCAATTTTATTCTTCTAAAATCCTTGCTGATTATCTTTCTACTATTGAAATCATTCTTCAGGTATCCGTCGCCACTTAACTATGTTATACTATTCAACTCAGTTCTTTCAATGAATTTGCTGGGGAAAAACTAAAGACATCTACACCTAAATTTTAATCTTAATGAAAAGTTGGTGGTTTGGATTTAATCAATAAAGATCCTAAAGTTTTTTTATTCAAGTAGTAACAATAACTGATCTGTGAGAACATTATGCCAGTAAACGCAATCATTTTATGTGTTGTATAGTGGCTCATACCACATGACTTTTGGCATCTTGGAGGAATAAAAGACGTGTTTCTTAAGCACCGTCAGTACTGAAAGATCTCTGCCAGTAGTAAGACCAACTTCAGATGTAACACCAACAGTGCAAGACTAATAATATTTGTTGGACTGTACCACTTCAGTTAATAAATTGTTAACTCTATTTCACAATGTATCTCTTCCTTACAATGATACAACATTATGACAATGCAAATAGTATCATACACACCATACATATTCAGTTAAGCACAAACAAATATCTTGATATAAAAATATTAGATGAACAGTGAACCTGTTGGGTTCCTGTTATAACAGTGGAGGTATTGTAACTTTTATTTATAAATGGAAGATTCAAATTAACATTTCTTAATTATCTATCTTATATTAAAAAATAATATTTAGCAAAAACGTAGATGTCACTAAATTATAATTCAGTCACAAATAAGAGCATAGCATTTTAAATGTACTGCTTTAATAAAAATCTTACAATAATGTATCATTTCTGTTTGGTTACAGTTACATACAAATATGAGAATTTTAGTATTATATAAATATCAAGGTATTTCTTTTAATCAAATAAATTTGAGATATCATCATGGAAAAATTTCTTTAAAATTCTGTTTTACTTTCAGAAGTATTGAATCTTCTTTATCTAAGATATTGTTTCATATAATGTTTGATTTATGATTCTTTTATTACTTGCTTTTATAAAATATATTTGAAAAAAAATAGAAAAAAATAAGTGTTTTCATCTTTGAGAGAGGGACTTGAAAATAATTTTTTTAAATTGGAAATAAAGTGTTTTCATTCATTTTACAAAGCACATACAGGCCCTGATAAGGAATATTTTACCTCATCTACCTTTCTCTTATGATCTTGCTTTTAGAACTTTTACAGGATTTCCTGTAAATTGTACAGCAATTATGAAATGGTTAAAAAACATAGTTGTTTTTTGCTTTGAAATGAATATACATAAAGGACTTCTTTGCTTGATGGGATTATCAAAAATAAAGGAAACTATTGAAAACTTAATTGAATTTGTAATTGAACCTTAAATATAAATACAATAAGGTTTCAACAAAAGATTTTTTCGTTTGTCTGACAATAACCAGTTTTGCTTAACTTTTGAAATAATGAAAGACCATGTGTTTCTAACAGGCTAAAGCTGTAAACTTATGAGACTGAATCTGTTGGGTTGATATTTTTAACCAACCAAAATTTTGTTTATTACCTTCCAGTTGCATCTGATTGCTTGACAAGGGTAATGAGATTGTAAAATAGAAAAAATAATCAAAAGACAATTTTATATACAAAATAAATAAAAATGGACCAGAGTATGTGTGGAAGTGTCCAAAATTGACTTCAATTCTATCTAATGTTAGATCAAAATGGAATTCTTAAAAGATTGCTGATATTTTTAGAATTCTGTTGAAACGGTAAACTCATTTACAGAATCTGTACATTATAGACAAACAAAGAAGAAAATAATTCACTTTCTTGAACAAATCAGTGAGATCAAATTTTTGTACATTAAATGCAATGTTAATTCATTTCCTATAGAAAATTTTTAAGAGAAATGCTCCTTGATTCAGCCCGGAAGGATTTTTTAAATTCATTTTTGTTTATTCTCTTTTCTTTATATTTTTCATTTTCCTTGTATTACTTTCAAACATTCTTTTTCTACTCTTTTTTATTTTTTTTATCAAGAATTTTCTCTCATTTTTTATTTTGTCTTAAGAGTTGTCTTTTTTCTTTTATGCAATTTCTTTTCAGTTTTTCATCATCATCAAGGAATGCCAACAACACAGATTCCTTTGACTACCTCTCACCATCACTCTTGGCAAATCCTCTAGATGGCATCTAAAGCTGATGAATGTAAGTTTTTGCTGGTCAGCAAACACTGATGTCCATGAGTTCATTCTTACTTCTCTAGCAGTGTCCAGCATGTCTTGTTCATTTTACTTAAATAGTTTGTAAGATGAGATATAAGTGACTGTACAGCTGCTGTTTTGTAAGGGTCTACTTCCAGGATTTATTCCAAACAGCATTCAGCATAGTTGTGTAGGTCCCATCTAGCATTTAGTCCAACCATTTATTAAAGTCCAAATGTTGTCAGTACTACTGTATAGCTTCACACCATACAATAATACTGACACAGCTACAGCTTGAAAGAATTCCTATTCAGATTTCCTTACGGTTATTAACTTGTCTATGCTTTACTTATGTATTTGTTGACACTGATGCCAAGGTATATGAACCTGTCTACTAATTTCAAAGGCTTGCTATTTGATAAGGAGATGGCACTATCTTGATTAAAACATATAAACTTTGTTTTATCTGAGTTCAAAGAGAGACCAAACTTGCTGCCAGCTCCAAGCTGTGCAACAGAGATTCAGCTTGAGCATGTATATTTGCAAGAAGCACTAGATCATCTGTGTAGTCAGCATGTTTTTTGTTGGTCTTTTAAACAGATTGCTTTCTTATCATCTCCCTCATCAGTTTTTCTCTACATATTAATGCATTTTCATTTTATTTTCTATCTTAAAAAAGATTTCTCTGTCATTGTTTATGCAGAGTAAGTAGCCAAAACCTGAATCACAGACATAAAACTAATAGATGAATGTCAAAAATCACTTCTACTTATTTTATTTTTCTAAACAATGTTTAAATTTCTATTTTCATTATCAATAAAAAAATTTCATATAACTCCTATGATAGTTATTGTAAAAGCTTTTTTGTCACTCACTCCCCATCTATCACATAATAGTAAACAAATTTACCAATTTTGTTTCTGTCCAGATTGTTAGTCCCAGTTAAGAAATAATGCTATGTATTTTATATCTCCAGCTTGAAAATCTACCAATAAACCAAATTTAGTTTAATTAAATGGGAACAGTTATTTTAGAAACACAATTCTTTGATGCTTTTCTTTTAAAATTTTGAAATTGAAAATTCTTTATAATCAAATGTGTTCTATAGTAACATGGCTTCCCACTGATTATTGCTTATTATTAGATGCTCTCTGAATTGAGAGTTCTTCTTTTCTTACATTTGGAACAAAAAAATATTTACATTAACATCATATTTCCTTGGCTCCAGAAAATATGCCTACCAAATTCGGTAGCTTTACATAGCTGGCCACCTATGGAGGACAAACAAACAAACTCTTCCCAATTATCTATATTTACTCTTTCCTACTACTATTTCACTTTATTTCAATTTTCTTTCCAGCTATTTTATTTTTCACTTTTATTCTTCTTTTTCTTTTTTATATTTCTAGTTAAAACTTAATTTAACAATCAGGATGGGAGTGATTGACAGCTAAGATTTACTTCTATGTAAGCCCCCACAAATCTTTACTCCCCGCCATATCATAGATTCTTTTTCTATCTTTACTGTCTGTTAACATCCATTTCACTGTTGGCTACAATATTATTATTATAGGAGGAAGCATGGGTCACATATGCGATGAGTACTGTGTATCATCATGAAATATGATTCCTTAGGATTTCAGGAGGCAGCTAATTCCAAGCCTGATCAAGTTTTTTTAAACAGATGATTTGAAACATTGTCATAGAATTTTTGAGATAACTTACTCTTTGTAGCATGAAATGAGCAGCTTTTCTAAAGAAGAAAAAACTATTTAGGCTATTATAGTGAGATATTCAGCTGACAGTTAAGTGATATAAAATAATATTCTACAGATGAATTCTTTTTCTTCTTGTAAGTTGAGTGTGTAAAATAATGCCAATTCTTTTTATATAAACAAGTACATTGATATTATGCTGCAAATAGAGAGCAAATTTGTGGCATGGTATAACTTTTGAAATATTACTGAAATTGACATCATCTCTAAAGTATAACATGGCCAAAGTTGCTTCATCAGTACTATCAGGCATGTGCTGCTCAAATGGCTGCTCTTTTAGAAGCCAACCTGCTGAATGAATTAGTGGACTTTTCAGATTTATTGAGCGTCATTACTTGTGCTATAAGGCATCTGGAATCTGCCTTTCTCAGGGGGATTTGAGATCAGATAACAAAGTTGATGAATGGGCTCTTCTGTTCATTAATCTCAATTTCTTAGGAAATATTTGGGATGTCACAGGACTGCAAGGATAAATAACATTATGACAGTTCTACTTAAATCCTTCCTAACTGAAAAATGATGCGATTTTTAACCTAGTAAGACAGTTTTGCTTAATATCTGGATTTCTATCATGTTTGCTGTCCTTATTTTAAGATTAAGTATTTTCTTTCAGTTCAGCTTTTCCCAATCTCAGTACAATTCTGAAAAAAATTTTTTTAAAAATATAGATATATTTTTTGTTTACTTAGTTCAGAGACATTCATTAACTTGACAGCCTCCCTGGAAGAATTGTAATATTGCAACTTACTGGATCATACAGATTAAATTCTAAATTTAGTAATATGTGCCAGAAGCTGGTAATATGACATGCTAATCAGTTCTCACAATGTCTTTCTATTGACCAATAAAAACAAAATGTGTGCATTGCATCAAATGAAATGTGGAGAATTCCAATACCTATCAAAAACATGTTAACTTGGTTTGTGCATCTTAAATATACATACACACAAGGGTTAATGTACTGTTAATTTAATTTCAAATTCCTGTGATACCTCATGTTGGTTATTTACTGGTAATATTTACTGTTTCAGCCTAGTTCCAAGCTGCCTGGCATTTGTTTTAGGTGGCCAAATAATGACGAGCATAAATTCACATTACACTATGTCTAGTGAATCTATGACCAGCAAGGTCACCTGGGATACATGCCGGGAGACTTAACAGTGACTAGCAAAATTCACATTGCACCTTGCTTTTGGGTCTAGTGAATCTGTGACCAGCATTGACCAGCAGTGCATGAGTCTTGACTCATATGTAACCTCCCTTCCTATAAAAAAGAGCTTGTGTCAAATCCAGCCTGGTGGGAGGTATGGATAAGTATCACCTTATGCTAGTTATTTTATTCTATAAACTTCAGTATTTTACCATTTTGATTGGTAACCTTGTGTCTGTTATGTTCTATCTAACAGAGTTTTGATCTTGAAACCATCTTAAAAGAGAATGGAAAAACTGAAGAGCAAATGAGAAAATTTTTACTATATTTAATTTTATCAATTTCATACTTTATTATTGATATTGTAAAAATATGCAGTTCACTGTTAAACTAGTTGAATGAATATAAAACATACAGGATAATGATAATTCTAAATTAAAATTCCTTCCATGTAATACAGTTATACAAAAAAGGTTAAAGTATTATCTGAAAACACGCCATTCAAATGGGAATTGAAAACATCCCTTAAAAATGGATTTTAAGCTAGTTGCTTATAAATGACACTATTGGAGTTAATATGTAATCATGGACTTTAACAATGCATTTAGTGAATCATATCTTAAAGAAGTTATGTAGGATAAAACAATGATTTATTCTTGAAGGTACAAAAACTAAACATAAATTCATTCACTCCACATTTTCATGCAGCAATAAACAAAATAACCCCAATTTTTTGTGGGGACCTATATGTTAATTGATATTACCAAAAAATTAACATTCATAGCCATTTGTACTATGAATGTAAACAATTTTTTAGGTCTTGATTTCTTGGTGACTAGAAAAAATGATCAGAACTTTGATTTTTGGCAAAGAAATAAGATTCAGTTTAGCTTCCTGATAGACACAAAGGGTCAACATAGCATTATATTTACATTCTAAATGATGTAGTCTAGGTCAAATTTTGTTATGATTCATGATCTTTTCAGAATGGTCAGTGGACAACATGAGGTCACTAACTGACTGCTCTGTCAACCTGGTGAGCAGGTTATGTAATCAAGGACTAACCTTTTTTGGTCAGTTGAAAGGCACCACAGATTGACACAGCAAATGCTTCCCTGATCCCACTGAAAATACAAATCATGTCTCAAATTCTAGATTGTTCTCACTGTCTCCCATGCATCTACCACTTATAATAGTTTCCTGGCTCACATCAACAGAAGTACAGATAGTTGGTTTTAACATATTTCTTTGGGACCAAACCATTTCACCTCACACAAATAGCTCATTCTAAAGTACATACCAAGAACTTAATTATAGCAGAAGTGAACATTTAACAGCATAACTTAGTTTGCAAACTCTCTTCTACCTTTTACCTCCCTTCACAAAAAACAAATGGTTTTGTTTATTTCAGTATATAAATTACATCTTTTTTGTTAATTCTGTTCCTTTACTGTTTCTTCCAGCCTTTGTCTAACCAGCAATTAGAATAACTCTTGTCTTCTTATAAGCCTCTCCTTCCTTACCAATACATGCATGCATAACATAACTCAATTCCCAGGCTAAAAATGTTTAAAGTTTCAGAACTGTCCTAATCTAATAACCATTAGTAACCCCAGAAAAATTAGTGGCTATATTTCTAGCTGTTCTTGAATTATGGGGACCGTTCAAAAAGTTCTAAGCCTCACCCAGAAGGAGTTGGAAAAACAAGACAGATTTTCACTATTTTTCATTAGAGTCCCCCTTGAGATTAATGCACTTGGTCTAATGATGCTGAAGCATTGCAATCTAATTACATAAGGTGGTATCCTGGTCCTCTAAAAACTTCTCCACAACCCATATGACTTCATTGTTGTTTCCAAAATGGTGATCTCGCAGGTAGGATTTGAGTTTACGAAACAGGAAGATGTCTGGTGAGCAAAGGGGATAGAATAGCAATTTAAAACTACAGTTACAACAACCCAAGCAGTGTGAATGGGTACATTATCCTGAAGCAAGTGCACACCTGCTCTCAGATTCCCTCTGCATTTTGACTTGATGATTAGTCGTCTTAATTCTGATGAATAGTACTGTCTATTAATAGTTTTTCCATTTTCCAACTAGTCTATCATGATTACACCTCCAGAATCTCCCAAAACAGAAATCATCACTTTGCCAACAGATGCTACTAGCTTGAATTTCTTCAGAGGTGGAGAATCAGGGTGTTTTCACTGTTTATTTTGAATCCTTGATTTAAGTACAATGTAGTGAATCCAGATTTCACCAGGAGTCATTAATCTGCAGTGGAAATTTTTAGAATTAGCCTGGAAGCAAATCAGAAGTGTCCTGGAAATGTCAACCTTTTTCAGCTTGTGTTCAAGCATCGGCATTCTTGGAATCCATCTTGCAGACAAGTTTGCTCATCCCCAAGACAGGGTAGATCAAACCAAAACTAATGCCTATGGACTGAGTCATTTGCTGGACAGTAAGATGTCTGTCATCCAGAATCATACAATGAAGGGCATCAACTTATTCATCAATGATTCTGTTCTGTCCTTGCTCCACTTGAATTCTGCAGACACTTTTTCACAGTTTCATAGGAAGGAGAGTCCTTCTGTACCTTGTCTTCATGGATTTCCTTAGGTGTCATACATTTCTTTTGCAGATATTCTAAGACTACTTGGATCTGTTTTGTCCATTCTTAGATTTGTTGCACACCTTTCACCTTTGTATGGGCCTCACCTGCACAGAAATTAAGACAGAAATCTGAATTAGTTTTTCTAGAAGTGGTTGTGCATTGCCACAACAAAAATGTTCAGCTAGGGCTCCTCTTTTGGAGTGAGGCTTAGAACTTTTTGAACGACCCTCATATATAAAGTAAGACGTTTTATACAATGTAGAGTCTTTCTTCTTTAAATTAGAATTCTAATAACTAAAATTCATTGAGAAAATATAAACTATATAATTAAATGGACATTGTAAAAAATTACAGATTGTTTTATTAAAATTACATTGAGCTTTGAAAGTAGTTTATACCAGCAGATACAAAAGTGTATATTTTACATTTGCACCAGTTGCCTTAATTATAATAACAGAATTGCAGCTAGTAATAACATAAAACATCTGTTATGTAATCAATAAAAAAAATGCTCCCCCCCCACAAAAAATATATAGAAACTTATTTCATCAAATAAATAAACAACTCTGAAATTGATTACATTTCTTTGATTTGAAAATCAAATAGAGTAGACACTTGTAATAAAAAAACACACACAGCATCTAAAAACATCTTGATTGAGATCTATCATATTTGCTATGGAATGACTTTTTACAGCACAAAAGGACAGTTATTCTGTGCAACTTATACAGATTGAGCACTAAAATTAATGATGACTATATCTTCAGGGTTTACTTTTGTGTACCATAGATATGCATAAAAAGTGAATTAGTAATCAAAAACTCTACATAGAAATGTGATGTTCTTTGATCAAAATAATTACTATGTTTTACAGTGTAAAATCAAAGAGCTCATTGTTGACATAATGTCAAATATAAAATAAAATATAGATGTGAAAGTAAATTGATAAGATAGATTGATCTGTAATCATAAACAGGTAAAACATAGCAAAGAGACAAATCATTTTCCAGTATACTTGGAACAAAATTTATGGCATATAAATCAAATGATCAATGTACACATAAATATATCAGGGTTGACTATTTTTTAATTGATTCTATTATTGAAAAGGCTTGTTCCGATCTGTGTTGTTCTGAAATGACAGACATAATTGTGAACATATTTTCTTAATTCTTGAAACTCTTTATGGAGAAAAGAAATCATATCCAGGAATTAATAATGTCAAACATATTTAGGATTGAGGGAAGCTCATCAGATTTCTTTTTCAATTGGGAATTTGTATAAAACTGCAAATATTCACAAAGAATGAATAACGCATGATCCTTTTGTATACAAGTGCCAATTATAAATTGAATGTCAAAAATCACTGGAATGTAATGCACTCATTTTGGCACAAATATCATGGGTTGGCCATTTTTGAACAATATAATCAAACAAAATGTAATGTCATTTTTTAATTTTTTTGATACATACTTTACAAAAATATGCAGACTATCATGGATTTAAAAACTTGCAGAAAAATAGTATAATTCTGTTGACATAAAATAATTTCATCTTTTGTTCTATTCATATAATAGCTGTTATGCACAGTTTTTTCTTAGAAATAGTTGATCATTTCTGTATTTGAATGTATCATTATCCTTCATTTCTTTAGGAATTTTACTAGAGAAAATATTCCTTATGGAAAGTGATCTGTCTTTTCTTGATTATTTTTTGAGGTTGAGGTGGCATAATGGTTATTGGCATGGTAAATGGAAATAGCAAGCTGAATTCAAAATTTGTTTGTGGTCATTTCATTTTCTTTCCTTAGCTTAGGATGAAATAGTAAGGCAGACTAGTTTCTCAAGACTTGGAAGAGAGAGGATAACCAGTTTAGGTAAAGGACAACTGAATTCAAAATCAGGAGATAGAGTTCCTAACTCCACCAATACCTGTCTTAGGCATGAGGGTAGAGATAACACGATCATAAAATAAAAGGACTAATAAAATTATGAAATAATTTGTGCCAAGAATTGAATGTAGATCTGAGCAAAAATTTATTGAAAACTAACAGTTATCCATATAGAAATTGCCAGAATAAAGTTAGAGACAATGTTAGAATACTTTAGATACTCCAGCTCCTGCTTTTTAATTCAGTTATCTTTCTTTTTGACTGGTTGTCCATCAAAGTTAGAAAACCCACTATATCTAACTCATAACAGAGGATGCTTCAAATATAAGAAGTTTACTTAGAAATTTGAAAAGAAATTTTTCATTAAAAAGGATGTCTTTTAGATTCCAGATAAAAACATTTTTCTTATACATGGTTGAGAAGTAAAAGTGCAGTCAATAACATTATGTTGTTATTGGACATTGGCCAAAAAGGTAGAGAGTTTGCCAATGGTTCAGGTGACCTAGGTTCAATCCCAGCTCACGTCATACTCAAAAAATGGTAGTTGATACCTTCTTGCTTAACACTCAGCCATATAAAGTACATATCAAGGGTAAAGTGGAGTAATCCAGGGAAAGGAGTAGCACCCTCCCCTACACCTCGGTGTAGTAGCTATTGAAAAGGGAGCCTTCTGGTCACCCTCGACTACGGTCACCAACTTTACTTTACTTATTGGACTGCACTATTACTTTTGTTTGATCTGGTATATGAGCTTATTTATGTGCATATTTGCCTATACTTTTTGCATGTTTTTTCATGTATAAATATTAGTATTAGAGAGTATAACTTCAGATCTATTAACTGTTAATTATAGAGTTTTCCCCAAGTTTCTTAAAAAGAAAATAAAAGGAATAAGCTGTAAAGAATCCTTAAACTGTTTGCATTCATTTCCATCAACCATATTGGCATACCATAATGACATCCTCTTTCAATTTGTTCAGATAAGTTGTTTAAAATTTTGCTGTCAATTAATGCTCAGTTGTAGCACATAAAAAATATATATAATAGACAGAAAATCACTATGATATTTTATTACTTTTTCTACTTTTTATTATTCTTTTATCTTTCATTTTTTAATTAGAAAATAACAGCTCAAACTCAAGAATCAGAAATAAAAAAGAATTAGTTAAAATGTAAATATAAGTTACTCTCATATTAAAAAGACATATATTCTTAATGTTTCTTCTTGTTGGAGGAAATATCTTCTCTTGATGTTGTTTGCTTGGCTTCTGAATTTTGGTCAAGTATTTGAATTTCAGGGAGTTGACTTACTATTTTCTTCAGCTTGTCCATTTTACTGATCTAACCATTATTTTTGACAGGTCCTGTAACTTCATTTACCACCAAAATATAATCCAAGATATCATACCATTCAATATGGACAATTTGGTGTATTTATATTTTCTCTGAGTATTACATTTTTTCCAGAGTTAAAAGATTATTTCTTGAACTAAACAAAACTTATTTGTAATTATGTTTTTCTTCTAAATTTCAAAAAGTATATTGAAGATGTGCAGACTGATACTTTTGTAGCAGCCACAGATCTATTTCCTTTTGCGAATCAATGCCTCCACCAAGCGATTAAGCCACTAATTGACCAATCCAGGCAGAGCGCATTGATTCCTTCTTCCTCTTGAGAACTATTCTTTCTAGTCCCTTTTGGGTAGTGAGTTGACGGACAGAGAGCCATTAGCCAGCAGCCCAGACAGACCTCTCTCACATCCACTGCTACTGATTCCACTTGGAACCCCTTTGCTAAAGAACACGCTAGCTTCACACACACTTCCTACAAACTGAGGACCAACTTACTAACCAGCGACACCAAAAGGGACACTTTCTCACTCTCACTCCTTTACGCCTGCTACGATAATAAACCTTTCTTTGTTGTTGTTTAAAAAGAGTTTCGTTATTCATTTGTGTTGCCAAATAATTTTTAGTGTTAGAGAAATTAACCATTTCACAAAACACTAAACTTTGTACATCAAACAGTTGAAGATTTAGCAAAAGTTTTATATTAGTTAAAAAGCCAAATAATAGCATAACCATACCACAGGACTTGTTTCTCATATCTTCTAACCAGCAAAAACAGATGAAACCCATATTCCTTCTTCACAAACAAAATTTGGTTCCTTCAATAACAACGATTACTGTCTTCCTCTCACATAGGTCGATTGTTTGTGCTCTAACTGAAGGTCACTCTTACTCTGGTTCACTTCCAATGGTTCTGCTCCTTAGACTGCCATCTGTTGCTTAGAGATACATTAACTTATGAATAAGCAATATCACAGACTTGAACATGCACATTCTCAGAGACAAATACAAATAGTATGAAAGCAGTGCAAAACCTTCTTGCTTCATGCAAGTGCAAATCATCCCAAAATGCTTGAAGATTGCATCAACCCAGCATTTCTTATGTATTTTAAACAATGCAATGTGGTCTTTATTTGGTATTTTGCATTTAAAGACTTCAAATATTATCCTTAATTTCAGTTAAAAGTGTTGTAATTCAAAAGATAAATTTTGATCAAATTTTTTCCCTTGGCATAAAGCAGATGATAATGAAGTGGCTTGTTTATAATTCTCATATTTATATTTACAAAATACATTTACAAAAATATATTTGCAGTCAAATTTTAAAAGTACAATGGATTTCATGAATCTTGTCAGAAAAGTAGTGTAGATTTTAAAAGTTATAGAACATTATGGATGATAAATGAATGACGATTAAAGAGTGAGAAAATATTCTTTTAATATATTTTATGATTTATACACCAAAAAATATTTTTTACTTATGTGAAATTTTATCAAAACCATCATAAATTTATTGACAAAACAGGTTGATCAAAAAAGTAGGGAAAAATATTTTAAAAATAGGAAGAAATATGTCAGGAAAGAGACAAAAAAGTTTTATAGATTATTTTTTATACCTTTTTCTTTATATTTAACAAAATGTTTTTCAAATCAGTCATAAAAATGAGATATGGAATATTTTTTCATATCAAAAGAAGAAATAAAGTCATCCATCTCAAAGAAGACTTCAAATATGTACTATTTTTAAAAAGCAAACTAAAGAATTATTTCTTCTATACTATCAGAAGAATTATCAAATGCATTGAAAGCTGATCGGGTTTCAAATATACTAACCTGTTGTCTGGAGGGTAATAATTTGCTTCCATCTTTGTAGCTATTATTTAGGCCATCTCCATTAAACAAACCCCCAACACTGCCAACAGTCTGATTTACCCAATCCTGTCTATTTGGACGGTTTAGATCTCCAAGGATTAAGTCATCTTTATTGATGGAGATGCTGTCATCAACATTCTCGCCAAAAAGTTCTTTATAAACATTACTTTCCATCTTTGATTTTCTTGACTTTGTTTTACTTTCAGAAGAACTATGAAAGATAGGCATGTCTCCATTGACAAAATCAGACATCTTGACATCATCGTTTTTGGGGGAAACAGTTGAAGTAAAGAAATCTTCAATCATATTGTCTGACTTTCGGCTGGTTAATCTGTTTCCTTTTTGGAATGGAGTTCCAACATTACTCTGGTTAGATTTAAAAATAGAATTTGGTTTACCTTGATTTAATTTCAATTGTGAATCCAAGAAGTCTAAATCATTTGAAGGTCTCCCTTGATGGAGATTTTCAATTTCTTTCGTAAAAGTGTAATTAGTTCTGTTAAGACTATTTATAACAAGATCATTTCTTACATTTGTAAGAGTCTGTGGTTTGTTGTCCAGCTCTTTCAGTTTGGCCAATAACAGATCCTTCTTTTTACGTTCCTTTTCCTGTTCTTTTTGCAATTGTTCTTTTTCTTTCCTAGCTTTCTCTTCAATTTTTTCAATTTCAAGCTTTCTCAATTCCTCTGTTTGGTACTTTTCCACTTCCTCTGGTTCTGCTGTCGTTTTCTTGGGCTCCGTTGTTAGTTTTGGAAAGTTCTTTGCCTCAGTCCTTTCAAGTTTGATATTTTCAAGCATTTCTCCAATATTATCTTCCTCTTCGATGCTTTGTTGAAAAGTCAAGTTGGGTGTGTCCATTGCTGTGGTTGGTTGTGTAACTTTGTCTGGTTGATTCAAAACTTGCATTACTGGATTAAAGTCACTATTATCAATTACTGAAGACTGGTTGGTGAGTTTAGTGTCACTTGCAGCACATGGAGAAGGTGGGTTCACTTTTTTCAACTGTATCAAAAATTTGTAAATGATTATGATTTTAAAATTCAATAGACATTTATAAAATCATATACAATTTCGACCGTATAATCCAAAACACATTGTTGAAAAATTCTTGTTATAATATAAGAATCTTATTTAGTAAAAAAAATGATCAATAAATGAAATTGTTAATCAAGACACATTGAAGAGTTCAAGAGAATTAAAATACTTATTAATTTCTTTTTTTAATAACCCAAAAATGCATCATTTTAGAATACTGATAACTCTTTCTGTTTACCAATTTTTTAAAAACAAGATCTGCTTTAAATGAAAGAAACAATAAAAAATGTCAATAATTCTATATTTTTTAATGTTGCATAGTAGCCATTAGTGTTTATGGAACTTCAAATTTTCACAAAATAAACTTGGAACATATATGTATTTATTACATATAAAGTTTTCTAAATTTTCTTTTACAGTAAATTAATAGTCAACTGAAAAAACAAAAATATACATTTTCCCTGGTCAAAAGTTAAGGAGTGCACCATAAATCCTTGTTAGATCAATATATAAACTAAATAAATATTCAATATTTTGTGAATTTTCCTTTGCATTGTATTACCTCATTGCATCCTTGACCACATGAGCTAATTAACTTCTTACAAAAGGTGGTAGTGATACTTTCTCATTCTTCTTTCAGAAAACCCCATAAATCATCAATACTTTGAGGATTTCTGTTCTGAGCTTTCTCTCCTATGATTTTCCATACATTCTCTAGAGGATTCATATCAGGGCTTTGTGGTGGCCACTTCATGTCAGCTATTCCCCCCTTTTCAAGAAAATTTACCATAGTTTTAACTTTGTGGCAAGGTGTGTTGTCTTGCACAAATATTGGAGTTTCAACTGTCCCTTTGCATAAATGAGGAAGAGTATGCTGGCAAAGAAGTTCTTTATAAACACTGGCATTAATATTAACATGAAAACGAACAATAGGTCCTACTCCCACTGAAGAAATCATCCCCCACACCATTACGCTCTCCCCTCCAAACTTCACAGTTTTCTTAACACATTGATGAGGTAAGCATTCACCACGTTTATGTCTTACAAACCTCTTACCATCAGATCTAAACAAGTTGAATTTAGATTCATCACTAAAGTAAACCATATTCCATTGTTCCTCTGTCCACAGGATATGCTCTGTGGCGAAGTCAAGATGAACCTTTTGATTTTACTTTGAAGTCAAAGGTTTGCGACATGGAATCCAAGCCATTAATTTTTCCTTATTTAACCTATGAGAAACAGTTTTTCTAGAGATTGGCTTTCCTGTTTGCACACAAAATGCACAAGAAATAGATGTTGCTGTATTGAAACGGTCTTTTAAAGACATTTAACAATCATCCAATCTTTCCGTTTGGTAGTCATAGGAGGCCTGCCAGTTCTTGGTTTTGGTTTTGGTTCAAGTGTCTTGTCAGCCTTAAATCTACTGATTACAAAATAAACAATGCTTTTTGACCTTTGTACGATACCAGCAATTTCAAAATATGAATTACCTTCCTCATGATTTGCTAAAATGAGCTTTTTTTTCTTCTTGAGTTAAACAATTATGTGTTTTCACCACCATCTTGCTTAAAAATAGATCCAACAATGTATGACAGTTGACTATAAATCAAAATTAGTAATCAAGTTGTTTAAAAATTACCTAGATTACTATAATTCAACAGAGTTCCTTAACTTTTGACCATGGCAAAATGTATATTTTTGTTTTTTTTTAGTTCACTATCAATTTATGGTAAAGTTTTTTTAGAAAACTTTATATATAATAAATATATATTTTGGGAAAATTTCATAAATGTACATGCAAATTTTTTCAAGGAAAAATCATTTAAATATTTGTTGTAGTTCCGTTCCTTAACTTATGGCCGCTACTGTACATACATACACACACACACACCATAAAGATTAGCTATGGTTGTATGAATAATGTATGATAAACCATCACCATAAAGTAATGTACAACATTGGTGTTAACAGTGAATCTCTCTACAACAGCAAGGGTACAAATTATTGCCCTTTATACATACGTACGTACATATATATATATATATATAGTGAGAGAGTTATATATCTGTTCCTTTTGAATGGAAATTTTGAAGGTCAATGAGTGAAAAAGGAAAACTTAAAGATTGATTATAAGGAAACTAACTTAAAAATACTGTAATACCTTGTTGATGTTGTTCCAGAACATTTGCTAATCTCTCAAAAAGCAGTCAGAGAATGAGCAAAAACTAATTCCACTTAGACCTAGAGTCAACATGATTAAAGAAGGATATATTTACTAGTTATTATCTATGAGGCAGCTAATGTTACCAAGGGATATTCTTTCTTTTGCTATATCTGAAATTTCCTATGTCAAATAACACGTGAAAAAAGTGCAATTGTAAATATTGATTAGAATGCTTTATCACTGAATTTTGTATGTTATGATTGAAAATTACGCAACAAATTCCAATTATTACACTTTAAGAAGATTTGTAAAGAGCTGGTATATTGATTATCCAAGGATTCAAGTCTTGTATGCCATAAGAATATCATTTAACAACAATGTGGAGAAAGGAAACATCAGTAAATGACAGAGGTTGGAATATAATTATGTGAAAATACCTTTTTTGAATGAAACACTTCATGCAAATGAAGGAACTATGAACAAATGTATCAGAAGATTTTGAAAAATAACCTATTTCTTATGGCAAATAAATTGAAGATGAAATATGATTAAATCTTTCAACAAGACAAATGATAAAAGCAATTTGAGCTTGTAAGGAAGAATAAAATGATGTTTTAGTGACTAAGTTAATCTGAAATCTATAAAAACAATTTACAGTGAAATTTAAAGAGGTGTATTCAAGAAATGTGTATGGCTGTTCACAAAACGTCAGCCAAAATTCTCCAAGATTTGCAAAAGAATTGTAAATAAAGGTTTTATGATGTTGTTAGAATCATGGGTCTGATTTCTTTTATCTGTCAATATTTTTATTTTACTTTTATACAACATTGTATACTTACAACTATCTCTCCCTCTTTCTTATATATATATATATATATACACATGTTGAATTGATAGATTGTGGTGAATCTGACAAGAACTAACTTAAAAATAAGTGGAAAGATAAATAACTTAAAAATAAGTGGAAAGATAGATAAATCAAGCACTTACAAAAATTTCATTATTGTTTATTCAAAGAACGTCATCAGACTAAACCTTTTTTAGGTTTTTTACTTTTAAGAAAAGATAACATAAAATAAAGGTATAACAGGGAGGGAGAGGGTCTAAAAATAAGAGGTAAGTAAGTGGAGAAATGGAGAGGGAGGTAGATGTGGGTTTAAGTGATGGTGGTGGGGTTTTTGGTTTTGATTGTGACTGTGTGTATAGTGATGGATTCAAATGTATCAGGTTTCATTTAAAAATTTGATCATGTGAAAGTGGAATTAATTGAGCTAAAAGAGAAAGAAATAGGGAAAAGGAGGGGGAAGGGTTTAAAGCCTGTCCTATTTACTAAAAGACTAAGTGGAAAGGAAAGAATAGAGACAAAAAAGGGAAAATGAAAAGGAAAAATTAGAATGATATAGTAATATAGAGTGAAAAAATGTCTTAGCCGGCTAAAAAATTTTTTTTATCCATTCTCCATTTGGATATTCTTTTCATGTAGTATAATGTCCATCAAATAGGGTGAAATTTGATAGAAACCTAGACATTGCTTTATGTGGTTTGTTTTGAAAATGACTGCAGATTCTAATAATCTGCAGGATTTTTTGCAATGTATGGGTTTGATTAGAGTGGCTTGGGAAAAATTTGTGTTTGAGATCTATCACGTGGGCCCGCAGATTATTAGAATCTGAAGTCATTCCCCAGAACCTTCCATAATACTTTCAAACATTATCTTTGTTATTTTTTGTCAAATAAGAATTGGCTCTTCTAATATAACCACCTTGCCTTTGTTCTTCTTGCCTTAGCTGTTGTCACTTATTTCAACTGTCTGTGAGATAAACATCTTTATCAACCCTACAACATATATCCAATTTTGTACAGCAATCAGCTAATAGTAAAAACATTTGCTATGACACCATAACAATACTCACCACTAATTCTTTCTGTTTCTTTGAATGTCGTCTTCGTTCCTCATATTTTTTCATTCTCATTGGTGGAGGTGTGAGTGGTCGTATCTTCTCATTAAATTTACTTTTCACAGAAGGGGTTGAACGGGGTGTGTTAAAATAAGAATTGCTCATTTTCTGAGTGGTGTTCCTTTGACGATTACTATAAATATTCCATACTTCAAGTTCCTTCTCTTTTTCCTGTGAAATAAACATCAGAAAATATTTTTAAAGTTTTAGCAGAAATATTAAAAAGGAGGAACATTTCTATAGTTCCGTCAAATCAACATATCATCTTTCCCTTCTGATAGACCATAGCAGACATCCTTCCAATGCCAAAGACAGTATGACAACATATAGGTAGCTACAGATGATAGGCCACCTTCACTCTATATAAAGCTATATTATAATGGACTGATTTTTGTATGTATGTTATTGTTATTACAACAAGAATTGCACAGCATAATAATATCTTATAAATGCAGTAGTGTTAAAATGCTTTAAATTAGAGAATAAAGCAATTTGTGAGTGATCATAATAATTTCTCAAAAGAGATAATTGTTGTGGAGTATTTCCAATTAATTATTCATTTTTTTGCAATTAATTATAACACAAATTCTATAAATAGGATATGGCTTTACATTGTGCTATGAAGCACAATGTAAAGCCACATCCTATTTATAGAGCAGTTTTTAAGTGAGTTTCTTTAATAATGCAAACATTGTCAAGAACAGTTCTAAGTCAAGTCATCAGTTTTAACCTATAAGATCAAGTTCAAAAGGAGAATCCCCAAAACATACTGTACTGGTATCAAAAATAATATTCTGTAAAATATATATGTAGCAATGGAGCAGGTCACCCTTGTAGATTCTATTTGTTTACCTTTGGAATGTTTTCTTTGTTTAATGGCATATCTAGCCAAAGCTATCCTTGTAGATAACAGTAATGATACTATTCAACCAATAGCTGGGGCGATAAGGAGGTTCATACCTTTTCCAAGGCTATTAGTCCAAAAATGAACATAATAGCATGATTGGAGTTTGAACTCACTCACTACATGTCACAGTGTAGCATGTAAACCACTATTCTATGGACCATCCCTTTGAAATGTCTGAGTTTTATAACAACATATTAAGAAGTCGAAATATGTCAAATTCTGAAAATGCAAAGCATATATATTTTAGTGTACAACATTGAAGTATACATAAATAACACATTTTTATATCAATACATGCAAATGTACACACATAAACATACATGATAGACCCTAGCGTTATATATATATATATATATATATACAAACATGTGCGTGTTGAGACTGAAGTTATATTTACCAAAACAGAAAAAAGCAATGAAAAAAACAGTAATTTTCTTCTAAATAGCCCCCTTGATATTCACTTGAATACAATATTGGTTGAGGCACCTTTGAAACTCCTCTTTTGATATGATGTGAAGCTTTGCCGTCTTTACCTTTGAAGTAAATTTTCAATTTAGGAAATGTCATTCAGAGCTGCCCTGGTGCTGTACTAACTCAATCCTGTGTTTTGCCAAAAACAGCTGATTAAAAAGTATCAAGAATTAACACTGTACTTGTCAAGACTTCATCTATATATCATCACATCATATATAAAGTGGCTCAACTTTCCACAGGTTTTTGTTTGATTTTAAAATTTCAATTTAAAGATACAGTCTCAACTACACCTCATATTAGTGTTTTCTATATTTATTTTAAACAAATATGATAAACCTTTTACCCACAAGCTTTGAACGCTGTTTAATGCAAATATCTAACAAAAATGTAGGTTAATTTTTTAAGTGAAAACTTTAGGGAAAATTGTTTGAAGGGCATTTATAAAAAAAAAATTTCTAACTTTTAAAATTTTGTAATTTGAATATGAGGTCAGGTAAACACTTTCCATTAAGAAAGGATAAGGAAGATAAAAAAAGATAACAATCAACAATACCTATATTTGATGTCTTATTCAAGTAAGGCTTTTTTGTTGGTGTTGAGTAATGCTGATTTTGTCATAGGTTGTTTGATTTGAACCTAATATTCATTACAAGTAAAGAATAATTATAGATGAAAAATAATAATAAACATGTGCAAATTTAGGATAAGTGTAGAGAGGGAGAAAAATACTAAATTTTTTTAAAATGGAGTCTCACTCATTCTATATTGGAGAATATTTCTTATAAAATCAAATAAGGTTTCAGTTTAGATTTTTTACTTCATTTGAAAATATTAAATTTCCATTTCATAAGTCTTGATGTTAAGATTCTTTTCAACATGAGAAAATAAAGTTAATGTGCCTGGTTGTTTAGAAATTTTAATTTTTGGCCTATTAAAAATAAAATTAGGGGATGATATATCATTTTAAATCTATCAATGTCATTGTTGTCCAGAGCGGGCGTAAAAGGCAATAGGAAACTGATTCTTGTATCAATCCAACAGAGACCACTATTGTTGGTTTCAGGGCGTATTGAGTTGAGCACTCTCTCCCTCTCTCGGTAGCTGTTCCTTCTCTCTCGCTTTCTCCCTAGTTCTCCTTCCTTCCTTCCTTCCTTCCTTCCTTCCTTCGTTCGTTGAGTTGTAACGCGTTCGTCGGGCAACTGCACTCAGAATCGTTCGCCCTTTCAGCCGTTACCGTGCATATTTGTATGTTCGTAAGCTCTCGCACTAATTTGCATACGTGTACATTACCTCTCGCTGGTTCGAGATCTCCCCTCGTCAAATATGCTCGCGGCAGCCATATCGGTTTCTCTTCGACAAGCCAGACACGTTCGTGCGCGCTTCGAATGCCCAGGTACGTTACCTTTACACTCCTCCCTGATTTGGGAATCACACAACGTACAGCGCGGAGCAGGTCTTTTGCGTCTGCTGCTTCGTCTGAGCGGAACGCTCTCGACTACGTCGTCGTCCTCGGACGTGTCTCCAGGCCCATGTTGACCACGGTCGCTGTGGTCGCTTTCAGATGCTGCGGGATCCTCCCGCGGTAAATACAGCATCGGCGCTTCGTCTTCAGAGGAAGCGCTGCTGCAATAAGTGGCGTCTGCTCCTCGCACTAGACGAACATCCTTTATGTGGCGAGGTGTCCCGTCAACAAGGACTGAATGAGGGCTGTACACACCCGTAATTGTTCCCTTTCCGAACTGGGTTGTACATCGTCCATGAGGGAGTTTCACCCAAACATTATCCCCTACCTTGTACCTGCTGGGTCCGGCATCCTCCGGTGGTAACGTGACATCAACACCTCTTATACGGGCTGTATATGAGTATATTAGGTTTGCTGGTGCAGTTGACGCTGACGCATCATCTTTGGGAGTCACATTGTACCAGTATACAGCCTCCATCACTGAGCACCGTGTTCTTGCGGCAATGCGCTTTATTGTGCGGTGAGATCTCTCCACAATCCCGTTGCCAGCCGGTACGTATGCGCATCGGAATCTCATTCGAACGCCCCAGCGCTCGGCGAATCTAGAGAACGCCTCTCCGCTAAAGGTCGTGGCGTTATCTGTGAGAAGCTCAACAGGTGCCCCCCTCTTGCAAAACACGGTCTCCAACTGCCGAACAATGCTGGCAGCATCTTGGCATGATAACGGCCACCAAATAGCAAACCGACTGGGTCCGCAGTCGATTAAGGTTAGGTAATGACGACCTCCAAGGTGAGTCACATCCATTGCAACCCTCCTCCAGTTCTCGCATACGTCCAGTCTGCCTGCTTTCCAACTCACCGGGGCTGGATCTATAGACTGACACTCTTTGCATTCTCTAACTACCTCCCGAACAGCTGCCTTAGAGACCTCAGGACTCGCCAGTTTCACGAAGTAGAGTGTGCGCTTTACGCCAGGGTGCCCACAAGATCGGTGAATGGTCCGAATGCGAGCGAGATCCAGCTCACCCATAGATGCGGCGCATATTGGCTCGATGGGTTCCGCTTCTTTCCGAAGTGCATCCAGCCACCATTGGGGCACTCTAGTGAGTGGATCGGCTCGGTTCGCCTGGGATTTGACGAGTGCCACGTCAATTGTCAGTCTATACTCTGCCGCTAATTCTTGGAGCGTACTCAGTCGCCGTCTTATTAACATCTCCGACGACGCCTTAGTCCGCACCCTTGCTTTCCCGGACAGGGTGTCAGAAATCCACTGGTGCACGCAGGCCGAGTCTGTCCGCAGGTGAATCACACTCGCCTTCCAGTGCAGCGCCAGAGTAATGCCCTTCAACACTGCGTCAAGCTCTGCCATGTTGATGTGCTTATCTGTGTGCACCGGTCGTAGCCAACTTGCGTCTTCAATGATGGCTCCGTCATATTCAATAGCCACCCTGGTGGCCAGGGAGCTGGCATCCACCCACACAGTGACTTCCTGACCATCCGCGCACCAGTTACCATGTGCTGGATCAGTTTGTGACAATCTCATCATAATTTCGTCAAGCATCCAACGCAACATGGGGTCTCGTGTTTCGTCGTCCCATCCGGTTGTCACAGCGTTAGCTCTCCGTTTCACAAACGCAGCTGCAACACGGAGCCAGCCACACACTGGAAAATGCCCGGTCAGCCGCCCACACACAGAAAAGACGGCACGACACGTGAGTACATTGGGGACCTTCGGACGCTCGCCGTCGCGTCGCCATCTAAGCTTGCCGCGCTCCTCCCAGACGTATACGCCCAACACTCGAGCGCCACTACTTAGTTGTTCCGGACTCTTACAAGTCAGCCCAAATCGTTCAAGATGCGTCTTCACTTGCGCCACCGAACACACACTTTCGTTAACAAATATGTCATCGACATACGAAGAGGTAGCGCGACTGACGGTGTCATCTTGCCCGATCACAGCTTTTACAATGGCCCGCATAATCTGGGGAGCTACATTGAGCCCGAACCCCAAGCGGGTAAGGCAGTACCTCTGCCCTTTAATTTTCACCGTTTGGAACGGCCACAATGACTTGTCAACGTGGATCTGCAGATATGCCTGGCGTAGGTCCACTATGGCGGCTTTTGGCCCCTGCCGTCGCCATTCCCGCATGGTTTGAGCACATACGTCTGCATTCGCCGTATACGCGTTCACGTGCTCATTCAACTCGCGATAGTCCATAACTGGCCGGACCTTCTGCTTACTTTCCTGTAATATGGCCATTAATGGTATCAGGCCTTTAGGAGGGCCAAGTTCGCTCTCCGGGTACGGAATCAGCCAACCGTTTTGAATCCAAGCCAGCAACTCCCGCTCATATTCACCTCGGAGTCGCTTAGGGGCAGGGTATTCTGAAAGCCTGTTTTTCAAACACACAGGTGGCTGGTCACCGGCCCATTTCCAAGATGCGGTCCATACGCGCTTGGTCTCGTATTTAGCGTGAAAATCAGGCTCGTCGAGGGTAATAGCAGCACACATCAGTCTTTCCCGCAGAGGAAATTTCACTTCGCCGGTGGCAGACATAGTCATTCCACCAAGTTGCCTGATCGCATTTAGCCCGAGTAGCAGATCATATCCAAACAGCGCCTCATCTACAACCAGGGCTCGTACGGCGACTGAAGGTCCATTGCCGATGCCAATTTGGACCACGCTCTCTCCACATCACATTGACGAGTTCCCTCCTACAACCATCAAGGGGACTTGCTTTTTCTTCCACGTCTGACAGCATGGCTTGCGAACTAGGGTTTGCGTACAGCCTGTATCCACCAGGGCAGTTCGTCGTATTCCGTCAATCTGCACACTGACTGCAGGCAGAGCACCATTCATACGAGGTCTGGGGGAGAGACTGGCGCTGAAGACTCGTCCCCTCGCTCGTTTCCCGGACAATTTCGTGCAACGTGGCCCTGTCGATTGCACCGATAACAAATGAGACTCTTTGGGGACCTGGGACTTCCGCGCCGCTTAGGACAATCTCGAGCCATGTGGTCAGGCTCTTGACACACATAGCATCTCCTTAAAGCTGTGACTCCCTTCTCCTGACGTCCCGGTAGTTGAGCTGCTGCGGCTGCCGATTCTGTGCCCGCGAGCCTGTCCTTCAATATTGCTTGGGCACGGGCCAATATGTCGGATATCGGCAAATCGTCTACTCGGGTAGTGGCCTGGAGAAGATTCTCTGCATGCTCCGGCAACCCAGCTATAAATGCGCAGACTAGGCCTCTCTCCGTCATACCTCCGAACTGAGTCGCAAGCTTGTGTAGCTCCGCCAAATAGACGTCCACCGTTTCTCCCGGACGCAAACGGCGCGCCGCGAACTGCTTATACGCCGTTACAGGACTGAGAGCAAATGCTGTGTACAGAACATCTTTTATACAGGCAAAGTCAGCCCTCTTCTCCTCACTCAGCTGCTGATACACTGCGTATGCGCCCCCCGAGAGGCGCATCGGCACCACACATTCGATATGTTTTACCCTGCTCAACCGGCACACCAACTCTGCCTTCTCAACCCATTCAACCACCGACTGCCCAGCATTGGTCCCGTCAAAAAGGGGAATTAGTTTTGGATCAAAGGCCATGATTGTCGAAATAGCTTGTTGTCCAGAGCGGGCGTAAAAGGCAATAGGAAACTGATTCTTGTATCAATCCAACAGAGACCACTATTGTTGGTTTCAGGGCGTATTGAGTTGAGCGCTCTCTCCCTCTCTCGGTAGCTGTTCCTTCTCTCTCGCTTTCTCCCTAGTTCTCCTTCCTTCCTTCCTTCCTTCCTTCGTTCGTTGAGTTGTAACGCGTTCGTCGGGCAACTGCACTCAGAATCGTTCGCTCTTTCAGCCGTTACCGTGCGTATTTGTATGTTCGTAAGCTCTCGCACTAATTTGCATACGTGTACATTACCTCTCGCTGGTTCGAGATCTCCCCTCGTCAAATATGCTCGCGGCAGCCATATCGGTTCTCTTCGACAAGCCAGGTCTTTTTTTTTTCTCTTCGACAAGCCAGTTTTTTTTGTCGCGCGACGAAAAGGATTTTACCATCTTCTCCCGGCTGGTCTGAATAGTCCTGACCTTGTTGGAACAATAAGATAAGTCCTTTTTTTTCTCCCACTTTTTTTTTCACTTCATTTCTTCCCTTTTTTTCATCCTTACACCCCCCCTTTTTTTTTATCCACCCGGCCCATTATTTATGGCTGGCCAGTCGGACGGCTCGGCCATAAAGGCCCTATTTCCCCCCAGTAAGGGTGACCCCCCCACATTGTCCAAAAAAAAGAAATCGAAATCACCCTCCGCCAAAAATGACCCTCCCCCTGACGAAAATTCTGTGCCAGTATCTCCCCCTAAAAATACCCCTCCACCTGAAAAAGAAAGAAAATCACCCTCCCCTCATAAAAATGCCCCTACTCTGGACCAAAATGAGAAAAAGAGTTCTCCCAAGGAGAAAAATGACCAGAAAGAAGGCGGCGAAAATATATGGAAAGCGCCGCCGAAAATCCAGGTCGATGTTGCAGACTTGCTCCAGAGGGCAAAGGCTATATCCAGCCAAGTGCAGGAGCATGGGCTTATGTTCAATTTGGAGGAGGTGAGATTTGACCAAAAGAAAAGAACGGTGTCTGTCTTTGTCGTGGACAAACGCTCTAGAAAGATCGTTAAGCCCGTCAAAGACATGGTGTTACGTCAGCTATCTAGCCTGGGCGTAAAGGTGCAAGTCATTATAGCGGGCTCCTCTTACGCTTTTTGGGATGTACTGCTGCCCACTGAAGAAGAAGCCGTCGCCCTAACGCGGAAAACGCTTGAAAACAAAGAATACTTTTTCCGGACGGAGTATATGGGGCGACGGCGGACAACGGTCTCAGTATATGAGTTTCCCAGCTTCCTGAGAAGCTTCCTCTGACAGCCGGCCGTTGTCGAGTAGGGCATTATATCGATGTTTAGTCAGGGGGGCCGCTAGCGATGGTCTGATTGGCGAGCTCGGTGTGACGGAGGCGGAGGGTCGCTTACTGTGGCCTTGGGCCCCCAGGATGAGGTGTCTCAATAATGACGAGGCTTCCCTCACCTGGCTGGTCATTCGGAATGCCCTCTGGGTCGGCAAGAAATTGTTTGCAGCGCAACAGGTCATTTCGCCTGAGTGCGGCCGGTGCGGTGATTTGGAGGAGACTATTAGTCACACCTTTCATTGCCCGGTCGTACGGCCGCTGTGCAAGCTTCTTGAAGGCTACATGGTCCGCATCCTCAATGGAAAGTTTTTTGTCTTGGAAGCCAGTTCTGTGTGCAGCAATGTGGTGCCGAGGTTGAACAGACAGGAACATTATGTGTTTCTCTGCTGACTCGGCGTTATGCGTGTCGTGATTTGGACGACGAGAAAGAAGGAACTCTTCGAGGATGAGTCTTTTTCTTCTCAGACCCTGGTGGCATTTTTTAAACACCAAATTAAAGTCAAAATCCGGTCTGAGAGAAAGAGACTCTCTTCGCTGGAGTTTGGCGAAAGGTGGGTGACTGTTGCGCGCTTGTGTCGCGTGGTAGGAGCCAACCTTACTTTCACTTTGGACATTCCAGGGACTTAAGAATTTTGAGTTACCGGAAGGACGTGACCACCCAGCCCAGGTAAGTTAGAATTTTTTAGGCCATTTTGATTTAGTTTGTTCCTAATTTAATTAACTTAGCTAGAGTATGCAAGGTCATTGGGCCCCCTCTTTTTTCGCCCCCTTCTTTTGTTTTCTCTCCCTTCCATTCCCCTCTGTTAGATGACAGGAATTGGAATTCTCCAGGAGTGCGATGGAGGGCTTATGTTATTTCATATTTATTGTTTACTTATATTTTTTACCATTTATTTATCCTATTTCATTATTTTTTTTCCTCCTTCGACACTATTTTCGACTGGTTAACTCCTCTTTCTGCCATGTTTTAGTACGTGGGGGGGACCCCATACTAACTATCATAATGTATATATGTTTTGTTCATTTTCGTTTTTAGGGGAATTATTTGTAAATAAATGTATATAGCATTCGTTTAGTTTTTTTTCTAAAAAGTTCCCCTCCCCCTCACTTTGTAAATATGGGATTAAGTTTAGAAGTCCATTGAGCAGTAGTGTTGTTTTGGTGATTGTTGTTTTTGGTGGATGCAGTTTGAGAGTGATATGTTTAACTGAAGTATTTTGGTGTTTTTAATTTGGAGATATGTATTGGTCAGTGAATGAGTCTAGTTAAGTTAGAGATTAGGATAGTGCAGACCAGTCTCCCCCCCATTTTTAGGCCTTGTGCCAAATTTGTATTTTCCTTTATCTTTTTAAAAAATACAATAAATAGTCTCTTCGACAAGCCAGTTTTTTTGTTGTAAGTAGCCAGCCATTTTTGGTTTTTGCTGCTTGCGAGAAGGTTGTGTTTTCATTTCAGGCGCGACGAAAAGGATTTTACCATCTTCTCCCGGCTGGTCTGAATAGTCCTGACCTTGTTGGAACAATAAGATAAGTTTTTTTTTCTCCCACTTTTTTTTTCACTTCATTTCTTCCCTTTTTTTTCATCCTTACACCCCCTTTTTTTATCCACCCGGCCCATTATTTATGGCTGGCCGGTCGGACGGCTCGGCCATAAAGGCCCTATTTCCCCCCAGTAAGGGTGACCCCCCCACATTGTCGACCAAAAAAAAGAAATCGAAATCACCCTCCGCCAAAAATGACTCTCCCCCTGACGAAAATTCTGTGCCAGTATCTCCCCCTAAAAATACCCCTCCACCTGAAAAAGAAAGGAAATCACCCTCCCCTCATAAAAATGCCCCTACTTCGGACCAAAATGAGAAAAAGAGTTCCCCATTGAAGGAGGGCTCACCTCCCAAGGAGAAAAATGACCAGAAAGAAGGCGGCGAAAACATATGGAAAGCGCCGCCGAAAATCCAGGTCGATGTCGCAGACTTACTCCAGAGGGCAAAGGCCATATCCAGCCAAGTGCAGGAGCATGGCCTTATGTTCAATTTGGAGGAGGTGAGACTTGACCAAAAGAAAAGAACGGTGTCTGTCTTTGTCGTGGACAAACGCTCTAGAAAGATCGTTAAGCCCGTCAAAGACATGGTGTTACGTCAGCTATCCAGCCTGGGCGTAAAGGTGCAAGCCATTATAGCGGGCTCCTCTTACGCTTTTTGGGATGTACTGCTGCCCACTGAAGAAGAAGCCGTCGCCCTAACGCGGAAAACGCTCGAAAACAAAGAATACTTTTTCCGGACGGAGTATATGGGGCTACGGCGGACAACGGTCTCAGTATACGAGTTTCCCAGCTTCCTGAGAGACGCGAATTTAGCCGCATTTATGCTAAATTTCAGTGACATCGTCTCGGCGACCCATGACGGAATGCGTGGGGAGTGGAGGTTTGACCTAACGTTAGACGCTAAGACCTTCTTCTCCGTTCCCAACTGGTTGGATGTGGAAGGGCGCAGGCTTCCGGTTATCGTCTCTGGACGTAAACCTGCCTGCTGGCACTGTGGCGAGATTGGTCACCTCTCTGCAGTTTGCCCGGGGAAGAAGGCCCCGAAGAAACCCGACGAGGATGCCGGTACCCCCCACCTGTTGTAAAAAACAACGACAAAAAGGAGGCTCCCGTAGTCTCGCCCACTTCAGCGGCAACAAAAAGCCTCACTCCTCCTACGTCATCTACGGTTAGTTCCGAAGAGGCGGGGGGCGAGTGGCTGACGGTGGGAAAAGGTGGGAGGAAGATCCAACCAATCTCGAAAGTCAACCCAGGTGGGCACCAACAGTTCCCCCACCTCTAAATCATATGCTCAACTTTCCAAGTCCCCCCCAAGCAGCAAAAAATTCCCGCCCAAAACTCCTCCCAAACAGTCCACCCCTCCCTTGGTCAGGTCTTTCAGTCCAGGCCGGGAGAAATTTGAGCAGCTGATGGAGTTCAAGAAGCGGCTGGACCTACAGAGGAAGTCGACCCCCCAACCAGGACCCTCTCGATCCACCCCTTCATCACCCAAGCAGTCCAGAACATTAAGACCTCCATCCACACCTCCACCAAAGTCCATGCCTCCCCCAAACCTAACAGCATTAAAACCCCATCTGAAGAAGGGACCCACCCCCTCCGCTGCCGTTGGAGTCGCCACCTTCCAAACTGTCACCGCCACCAGTAGCAGCAACAACATCGCCCTACTCATCTCCGAAGAAACGGCAGCGGAGCTCATCCATCGATAGTTCGGGGGATGAGGTCCCTAAACATCAAAAAAAAGAAAGGAGGGGGGAGAAGAAACTCTATCACTCTGGTGTAAAGATTTGCCGGGTGGATGAGGGGGTCCTGGACCGTCATCACAAGGTCCAGCCGCAACTCATCAAAGACTTGAGGGTCCTCCACAATCTCAAGGAGGTGAACGGTAAAAATGTGGAGGACCCTCTAAATTTCCCAAAGGCATGGGTAACATCGGTCATAAGGAAGGGCCGGGGGTCCGAAGGTGTAATTAAAATGTTGGGGGAAGCCAACGAGGCCCTCGGCCCTATTTCATTCATAAAAGACGACAGTGATTCATGTAAGGGACTCATTGGGAGGGTCCCTGTTGTGTTACACCCTTCCTTGTATAGGGCTGTAAAACTAACTTTCCCGCTAGACATCGGGGGTCTCGCTCATGACGGAGCCATCACTAATGAGATGGCCACAGGATCCATGATCCAGACCGTTGGGGTCTTGACCCCTGTCATGTTTAGTCCAGGCACCCAACCCCTGTAAATGCTTAATGATGGATTTAAGGCTGGCTAGTCTAAATGGCCGCGGCCTGAGGGCGGGTTCTAGAAGATCCCACTTGTTTTTATACCTCCAGCGTCGCGGCATTGATATTTGTTGTTTGCAGGAGACTCGCTTTGACTCCAACTTCCATGAAGATATTCTGTCAAAGGACTATTTGTCCTTCTCAGCCTATTTTGATGGTCGTTCCAGAGGTGTCACCTGGCTGATAAGTAGACGTCTCGACGCTACGTGTGCTCTTGTTCTTTTAGATCCGGCGGGCAGACTTTGCGTGGTGGATGTTACCATAAAGGATAAGGCGTTTCGCTTGATTGGGGTTTATGGACCCAACGCTACCAGTGAGCTCCCTGCGTTTTTCCGGCGCATCGAGCTGTACGTTATTCCGTCGAAGCGGGTAATTTTAGTGGGAGATTGGAACGCCGTCCTTGATCCCAATTTGGATAGAGGGGCCATTAGTGCGGCTACTAATACCTTGGATGCGAGATATTTTCGCGAGTTTGTACAGCGACTTGATCTCGTTGATAAATTTCGCGAAAGGCATCCAAATAAGTTAGCTTGGACTTGGACCGGTAGGGGCGCCTCGGCCCAGCTGTATAGCTATTTGGACCGAGTGTTAGTTAGGCGAGTCGACCTAGACTATTTAGGTGGTCCAAGTTTTAATACCTATAAAAATTCCGACCACAAATCTTTATGTGTGTCGATTAGGTTAGATAAGGCTAGATGTAGGATGTCTGGTTACTGGAAGTTTAACTCTTCCCTTTTGGCAGAGGCTGACTTCCGGAACCAGCTAGAACTAATGATAAAGCGGGAACTGACGGGGGATATTATGGGAAATAGGTGGTGGGCTAACCTTAAGGATAGCATTAGATCCTTTGCTGCCGACTATGGTAGGAGACTCAAGTCAGCCAGGGTAGCGGAGCAAAGAGCGATTAAGGTTAAGCTAGATAGGGCGGTTTTGGCGGGAGATAGTGGGCTAGTTAACGTAGCTAAGGCCGAGCTGGCCTCCTTGCAAATTAAGGAGTACCAAGCTCTGGTAGTTAGAGCTAGGTTAAAAAGAATGTCGTGCGAGGTGACGAATATGGCCCAGGAATTACGGGCTGAGGAACTGAGGCATGCATCAGATCGGCATATTGCCAGTGTCACATCGCCGGATGGGCAACGTCGAACTACAAACGAAGCCATCTGTGGGGAGTTTCGGCAGTATTTCCTGAAGCTTTTCACTAGGGAGCCCGGACTGAGTTCCTTACAGTTCGACACCTATCTTGCCGACTTCCCTCGCCTTTCGGCGACTGAAGCGGCTGGGTGTGAGAGGCGCATAAAGGAGGAGGAGATTCAGGATGCACTGAAGTCGGTCGGGCTGGATAAGTCTCCCGGAATTGATGGTCTGCCCTACGAAGTGTACTTGAGGCTGTCGCACATGTTTGTCCCCTTACTGGCAACCACCTATGACAACTGGATGAGGCAGGGTACTATACCCGGACGCTTCACCAGGGGCATAGTGAAGTTGCTTCGTAAGAACAAACATGGTGGGGATGGGATAAGTAACTTTCGCCCTTTAACGATGTTAAACACGGACTTAAAGATTTTGGTGAAGATCCTAGCGAACCGTTTGCAGTCTGTCCTGCCTAGTCTGATTTGCCCCGAGCAGACTTGTGCTGTGAAGGGTAGGACTATCCAGGACAGTCTTCATCTGGTCCGCACGATCGTAGAAAAAGTCGACGGAAATGCCGCGCTGATCAATTTAGATCAGTCCAAGGCCTTTGATAGGATTGACCATGCTTTTCTGGAGGCTGTCTTGTCTGCGGCCGGTTTCGGGGTGGATTTTCGCACCTGGATACGTCTCCTTTATGCGTCCCCCGGAGTGGTGGTGGAGGTGAACGGGGTGAGGTCGGAGCCCTTCACTCTGACTCGATCGATTCGTCAAGGTTGCCCGTTATTGCCAATGCTCTATATCCTTGCGCTAGAGCCTTTTCTGCGCAAGCTAAAGGCGAACCCAGTCCTACGCGGCCTCACGTTACCTGGCGCCAGTGAGGTGGCCAGGTACACTGCACACGCTGACGACATCAGCGTGCTTGTAACGAGCAGTGCCGAGGTGGAGGAGGTGAGCAAAGAAATCGGGAGGTACGAAGCTGTGACAGGGGCCAAGATTAATCGCGAAAAGTCTGTCGGCTTGCGGTTGGGCTCGTGGAAAGGCTGTGCTCTTCCCGGCCCCTTCAATTGGAAAGACGGTCCGTGCAAGATACTCGGCGTCTGGTTCGGTCCTGATCTTCAATTGGAGAAAAATTGGTCGGAAGTACTAGAAAAGGTCGTAGCTGCAACGGAGTTGTGGCTACGTAGGCGTCTCTCCCTTAAGGGTCGGGCGGAGGTGTGCTGTTCGCACATTTACTCCCTAGCCGTTTACCGACTTTCAGTGCTTCCTATCCCGGCCACCATCCTATTCAAGCTGGAAAGGATTCTCTTCCGGTTCCTCTGGGCTGAGAGACATCCTTTGGTGCGGCGGGAGATCTGTTACCTTCACCCTTCCGAAGGCGGTCTAAGTGTGCCTAACGTCGAGGCACGGCGCCATACTTTGCGTCTTACTTTCCTAGACCGGATGTGTTCACGAGATACCGTGGCGGCGGGAAGCGTCTGGAAAGAAGACGCTAGACAATCTTTCCCGTCGCTAAGAAGTGTGCATTTTGCTGACGGGGAGGCCCATCGGTTGCCTAGACGCGAATGTCCCTTCTATCGCGAGTGTCGGCATGCTTTGAGAGTTCTCTCTCGGCTGCAGACAGGTCTCTCTGACAGCCGGCCGTTGTCGAGTAGGACATTATATCAAAGTTTAGTTAGGGGGGCCGCTAGCGACGCTCTGATTGGCGAGCTCGGTGTGACGGAGGCGGAGGGTCGCTTGCTGTGGCCTTGGGCCCCCAGGATGAGGTGTCTCAATAATGACGAGGCTTCCCTCACCTGGCTGGTCATTCAGAACGCCCTCTGGGTCGGCAAGAAATTGTTTGCTGCGCAACAGGTTATTTCGCCAGAGTGTGGACGGTGCGGTGATTTGGAGGAGACCATTGGTCATGCCTTCTTTCACTGCCCGGTCGTACGGCCGCTGTGCAAGCTCCTTGAAAGCTACATGGTCCGCATCCTCAACGGAAAGTTCTTTGTCCTCGAAGCCAGTTCTGTGTGCAGCAATGTGGTACCGAAGTTGAACAGACTGGAACACTATGTGTTTCTCTGCTTGCTCGGCGTTATGCGTGTCGTGATTTGGACGACAAGAAAGAAGGAACTCTTTGAGGATGAGTCTTTTTCTTCTCAGACCCTGGTGGCATTTTTCAAACACCAAATTAAAGTCAAAATCCGGTCTGAGAGAAAGAGACTCTCTTCACTGGAGTTTGGTGAAAGGTGGGTGACTGTTGCGCGCTTGTGTCGCGTGGTAGGAGCCAACCTTATTTTCAACTTGGACATCCCAGGGTCTTAAGGATTTTGGGTTACTGGAAAGACATGTCCACCCAGCCCAGGTAAGTTAGAGTTTAGGCCATTTTTGATTTAGTTTGTTCCCTTTTCGGTTAACTTAGCTAGAGTATGCGAGGTCATTGGGCCCCCTCTTATTTTTTTTGTCCCTTTTCTTTTTTTTTTACTCCCCTTCCCTTCCCCTCTGTTAGATGACAGGAATTGGAGTTCTCCAGGAGTGCGACGGGGTGTTCATGTTATTTTGTGTATTTATTGTTTTCTTATGTTATTATTTATTAATTATTTACCAATTATTTATTTATGCTCCGTCGACACTATTTTCGACTGGTTAACTCCTCTTTCTGCCATGTTTTAGTACGTGGGGGGACCCCATACTAACCTTCATAATGTATATATGTTTCGTTCATGTTTCGTTTTAGGGGACTTGTAAATATATGTATATAGTTTTCTTTGTTCCCCTTCCCCCTCACACTGTAAATATGGGACTAGGTTTAGAAATCCATGGAGTATTAGTGTCGTTTTGGTGTTTGTTTTTTTGGTGAATGCAGTTTGATTGGGATATGTGTTATTGAGGTATTGTGGTGCTATCATCTTGGAGATATGTATTGGTCAGTGGATGAGTCTAGTTAAGTTAGAGATTAGGATAGTGTTGACCGGCCTCCCCCCCCATTTTTAGGCCTCGTGCCATATTTGTATATCATTTACAATAAATAATCTCTTCGACAAGCCAGACACGTTCGTGCGCGCTTCGAATGCCCAGGTACGTTACCTTTACAGTCATATGGCAGCTGAACAGGAAATATTTTACCAGAATCAGTTGACTCGGAGAAAAATTTCTTGCTGAAAACATTTGTTATTTTGTTCCAATACAATTGTTTTCAAGTGAGTAATATCAAAAAAAGGATGCGGAGAATAGAAAAAGAATAAAAAAATGATATGTGTTACTCCAAGCTGTTTTTTCTCTCTTCCTCAACTCTGTTTTGCTTAATTATTTAAATTTTTTTCTGTATAACATGAAATAAAAACCTAGAGCTCAGCTTAATTAGGAAATTAGAATGGGAACTAGCAACACCTTGATATATACAAATCAGTGGCGACTCTAGCCTATTTTTCCTACTCGTGCCCTCCCGCCCTCTGTCAACTTCAGTTCCCAACCCGTGGTCCGTGGACCCAAAATAAATCATCATAGTTGCTATTGCGTGATTCTCCATTGTATAGCACAGATTGACAAACGTACCTTGCATGGTGTTTTTTTTGTAAACAATCAAGATACTATATAATTTCTAGTCTTGTTAATACAGTAGATAAGATAATTTTTTTTCCTTTCAAAAGTATAGAAGAAAAGAGAAGATGTTCATTACTATGACGAGAAAAATATGTTTATTAGAATAAAGAAACTGATGACAATATACACAGACACAGCTAGTAGTTTCAATTTCGCTTAAAATAAAGATTATTTGTTGAAAATGTATACAAATAAACAAATTTTAGTTACAGAATGTAATATATGCAACATTCATTAAAGAAATAGACATCTGTTAGTGAAAAAACGAATTAAAACACGCCGTTTAACCAACATTTACCATAGCGATGATGATGACATCGGCGACGGCTCTAATCTGCTATCCCCTCTCTCTCTCTCTCTCTCTCACTCTCTCTCTCTCGGTCCCTCTCCTTCTTCCCAATACATCTATCAGCAGTCTGTGCTAAGATTTTTTAGCACAGTGTAAGGGTTGCTCTTGCTATTGACTACAGCCAAAAGCGTATTTCTCTAACATTACTGTTATTATAAGGGTCTAGTGCCTGGCACAGATCGGGCGTTCAACATTATAGCCGATTTTATGGGATGTTCAATGAATATGACGGTGGCCGGACAAAGACCATCCGTTCAAAACAGCATCGTTGTATTATTCCCAGATATATTTATGATTTTTTGGCTACTTAGTTATCGAAACTTGAATTGATACATAATTTAATTGAGATCAGATTAAGTATGTTTGCTTGAAATTAATGGATGATTTTTAATCCATTTTGAATAACATTGACTGAGTTATTGGTCGTGCCGGGCACGAGTAGCACTAGTCCCGTCTCCGCCCCTGATACAAATATATGTATGTGTTTGTAGAGTACTTAGAAATCAAGCAACTTTTAAAGCAATATCAATCTTTAAAAAATTATCACCATTTGCACATTATTTAAAATAAACAGTTTACTTAAATTGTAATTTCATAGAAATTCCAACAGTAAGCAGTATATAATTATCAATAGATAAAAACTAAATTTAGCTTCTCTTACTCATAATAGATGGTTATCACTATCAAGATTGTTGTAATTCTCTTGAGAAAATTATAAAATCTTTCTTCAAGAAAAATTATTAATCCCAGAAAATAAAATCTCACAAATCAATAATTGTTAGGAATTGATTTTTATATTTGTCACTTGCTAAGAGTTGAACAGGAAAAAATTTTAATACATAGACACATTATTTTTTTCTAATCCAGTCATTTTTTTTCTAATACACTCATTTTTTTAGAGTTACAAAAAAAATAATTGTTTTATTTCTTTTAAATACCTCACAGTGATATTATGATAAAATGAGATAACTTACAAGTAATTGTACTTCTAAATGGTTGCATTTCTCCTCAAGTTCTTGAATGTTCAGTTTGATCTTTTTACTTTGAATCTTTTCGACATTGATCTCATATTTATGATTTTTTATCAAATGTTGTATATGGTTTTCTAAATCCTGAAGTCAAAACAAAAACAGTGTTAGAACAAAAAAAAATGTACATGACAAAATACATATATCTATAAACCAACAATGTTAACAAGTTAGATATATGAATCTAGTTAAAAAAAAAAAAAGAAGAAGAAAAAGAGCATGAAAATCTTCCTGTGTCTGTTTCAAGATCCAGTTATTATATTTGCCATAAAACCATCTTTTCCCAGATGTATTTGGAACATGTAGTAGTATTGTTCTATTCTTAGCAATTACTTGTAGAAATCAGAGACAATGAAATGAATAAATTAGAACAACTGAACACTCATAGAAACAGAGATACTATGATAACAAAAACTGTTTTTTCAAAAAGAGAATAGACCACATTTTCTATATACATACGGAAAGCAAAGGCAAAATTTGTTTGGTTGGTTTTATGGCATGCCAATATTTATTTAATTAGTTTTATGCTGAATTCTATCTTTTTTAGTGGTAAAAATTTGCAAAAGTTAAAAATAGCAATAAACATAATTTTAAATGTAACTTATAGAATACATATTTTTTTAGCCTTAAAATAAGCAACAAAAACATACATAAGAACATTCTAGAAATTTTGGATCAAAACTGCATTAGCATTGAAGTTACATTTTTATATTTTTCAACCAATCAGCTAAAAACAGAATAAGAACATTCTAGAAAATCCAAATCAGAAACCAATTAACAGAAAATTTTTAGGCTCTAAAACAAATAAGTAAAAGTACGAATCTGATTAGTCAAGAAATGTCTATGCACTTAAATTTTAGGACCTGCAATAAAACTATTTTTTGATCCACTACTAAAGTATAAATAACAAAGAATTAAATCAACCAGGTCAGTTGTCGGTCATTCAATTCATTTCTTCCACGGCCAAAAAGTCATTCCGTCTACTACCCAAAAAGATTTTTCAATAGAGGTCATGAAACCAGCAGTAGATCCACAATTAAGAGTCAAAGGGAAAGGCTTGTGAATTTTCTTTCATCAATACGACATGTTGTCACCAAAATCTTAAGAAAAAACACTGTGCGGACTTAATGAAAGCAAAGACCCATAAGTACGGTCCATCATTCCTATACACACTCACATACCCACATATGTAAGTAAAGACAATAATTTTTATCCAACTTACTTTGGCCAACCATGGAACCATTTATTTGATAGAGTTTATTAACATTTAAACACACACACACACACACGTGTGAACAATCTTGTTTTCATTTAACTGGCCATAACTGTATTTCAACAAAAGGCCACCCGCACATTATGTTTCTCATTTATTTTTATTCCTGTTTTGTTACAAATATTAAATTGTTTATTTCTTAATGTTAGTTGTTGTCATATTCCATTTGTTTTATGTGCTTGTAAAAATTTGTGTCGTATTTGTGGTGGAACTAAGCATGAAGTAATACCTGTAAAATACGGACGAGAACTCACTCTCACTCATGACATGCACCCACAACAAATTACAGACAAAAATATAGAAAAGAACTCTTTATAATTGGTTGAAATATCAATGTTTTTAAGAAGCCAATATACTAAGAAAGTTCACAGTTGTTTTAAATGGTAATGAATGAGTTAAGAATATGTTCCTGAGCTATTCAAAAATATATCTCTAGATAATTTGAATAAAAGTGCATTTTCAAAGTAGAATATTGAATTCTATAGTTTTCAATTCTGATCTCCCTCCTTCAGGAAATTCATGATGTGTTTATTTTCTCAAACTATTACCCTATACTTTTCAAGCTGTAATATTTCTGTTTGATAGAGTAAAATTCATTGCATTCAATGTGGAAGTGCTTTACCATGTGTAGTGCCTGGTATGCCATACATACTGACTATTGCTCATGTTTGAATATGGAAGAAAGTGCCAGTATTATATGGCTAATGTGCAGTCATGACAAAGTAACTTCCTCCTTCAGGAATTGTCTGGAACTTCATCTCTATTGTCCTTGTTGTAGAGCAGCTAGCACCCCTTTAGCACTCTACCAGATGGCCTGGCTCATAGCCTTAAAATAGCCCTATGATTAAGGACTTCAACAGCTGATTAATAACCTGATTAATATTCAGACTGATTTTACTTCATTTGGCTATACAATATTTTTACCCTTTTCTATTCCTTGTTAATTGTCTTGTCAATTGTTTGTAACTTATTGTACTGTGTTTTTTGTATGTATCCATTAGCACTGGATACTGCTTCTGAATAATTATATTAAGCACTCATTTTTTTCTGTGTATCATTCACCTTGATGATACAACAGCTGCAAAGTGGGTATTTTTAAGAATTTGTTGTATGTATTATTGTTTCAATGTTATTGCCACTTAGTTGGCCAATGAGAATTTGATATGAAATGATCCATCATTGGCTGATCAATCAGGTCTTTAGGTCTATAATTCTCTTCTATAAAACATAGGCTGAGACAGTTTTAATCAGAGAAGAGAAACCAAAGGAGAAGATGACTCACGGAAACTACTGTTAGAAGTTCCAGACCTCCAAACAGCACCAAAACAAAAAGCAAAAACACCAACCAAATTCCTCACAGTGTCTTTTCTCTCCTTCCTTATGTGCAAAACTTTTTCTTTTACTATTTGTTAGTTTGTTTGGGTTTTATGGCATATCAACCTTTGTAGGTGATTTAATGCCAAATCCATTTTTATACAAATGAACAGTTCTATTTCAAACAATTCAGTTTAGCATAGGTACACAGTTTAATCATCAAAAACATTTCTCTTTCAAGCTATTCAGTTTAGTCAAACAGTTGTAATTCGTCCATACACAACCAAATGTCAAAACAGTTCTATTTCAAACAACTCAGTTTAATTTAAGTACAGTTTCAATATCAAAAAGTTTTATTTCAAACAATTCAGTTTAGCATAAGTACACAGATTACATGCCAAAACAGTTCTATTTCAAGCAGTTCAGTTCAGCATAAGTATGCATTTTAGTTCTATTTGACCCATAGATAGGACCCTATCAGGTGGACCTGAGAGTGATGGCAATGAAGGTGTGCTCTGCATTCTTCAAAACTCCAGTATTACTGAAACCTCACCATCAGATTGTTTAGTGTCATATTCAGGATACTGGTTGGGAGTGGGGGGTCTTACACCTCTGTAGAGATGCAGTTGGTGTATTTTACAGATCCAGCCGATTGGGCAATACACAGAATTAAATTTAAAGTTTTATATCAGATAATTCAGTTGAGCATAAGTATGCAGTTTAAATGTCATAACAGTCCTATTTCAAGCAATTCAGTTTAGCATAAGTATGTAGTTTAAATGTCAAAACAGTTCTATTTCAAGTAATTCAGTTTAGTATAAATACCCAGTTTAAATGCAAAAACAGTAAACTCTTGAGACCCTAGTTTAGTTTTATATTACCCATAGATAGGACCCTATTAGGTGCTAAGACTCCAGGCCAGAGTGGACCAGGGAGTGATAGCAGTGAAGGGGTGTTCCACATTCCCAAAAGCTCCAGCATTACTGAAACCTCACCATCAGATTGTTTAGTGTCACATCCAGGTCACTCATTAGAGAGGTCTTAACCCTCTGCAGAGGTGCAATTGATATATTTACAGTCCCAGCCGACTGGGCAATACACAGTTAAATATAAAAACTTTTTTATTTCAGATAATTCAGTATAGCATAAGTATGCAGTTTAAGTGTCAAAACAGTTCTATTTCAAGCAGTTCACTTTAGCATAAGTACGCAGTTTAGTTCTATTTGACCCATAGATAGGAACCTATCAGGTCCTACCATTCTTGGCCAGAGTGGACCTGGGAGCAATGGCAATGATGGGATGTTCCACATTCCCAAAAGCTCCAGCATTACTGGAACCTTACCATCAGATTGTTTAGAGTCATAAATCAAGAGGTCTTATCCCTCTGCAAAGATGCAATCAGTGTATTCTATAGTCCCATTTGGCAGGGCAATCTTTTACTATTGTATATGGTTATATAACAATATTGTATAATATAATTATACTGTTATTGTTAATGATGAGTTGTATCATTCTTGAAGTCGCCAAAGTTTTTGGCAACTCTTTCTGGAGAAGCTTTGATGAAGTTGTGTCAATCACCTTTCTGGAAATCTTTAAAAACACAGCAAGCAGGTAGAAAGCATTGACAAAGCTATCAGTTGGAAGGTGCATGTGATCATCCCAGTGATAGGACCACAGTCCCAAATAAAATGGAAGGTGATGATTAAGCATTCTACTTAATTTTAAAATACAGAAATCATGAAAATGCAGGTGTCAGGTTGTTGAATGGAGTTTATTCTGCTTCATCACACAAACACACACATTTTAATTCAGCCAGACATGAAGTAATATTTTAAACAGTGAGAGACAAACTTACTGTGTGACTAATTAACTACCACTGCAGTTTTGCAACTGCATGTAGATGACAAGATAATTAGGAAAGAAAAAATAACAACAAAGAATCAAAACAGATGAATAACTATACAGCTTGAAAATGTAAGTTCAAATAAATTAGTCTCATTTTTAATCATAATTATAGATACACAATAATAATATTCTAAATAAAAGAATTTCTTGTATTCAATACAGAATTACTCTAGCTAAATTTATATTAATCTCTAAAGAAATACATCTTCAAATAGATAAAGTACCTCTATTTTACCAAAACTGAATCACAAAAACGGACAGAAATGCAGAAAAGATTGCAAAGCATTTGTGAACACTGACCAATATCACTGATAAGGGAGATAAATCTGATGTGTTTAAAAATATAAAAACGAGGAAAGACAAACATTGACTGCATTCTATTAATTTTTATGATAATAAAATACACTTTAAATATGAGGAATCTGCACAGAAGAAATCACATTTTTCAACAGTAGATGCGAAAATAATCAGGGTACAAACATCTCTTTCTTTGTATTATTTACTGTTTGAGTCAAGCACTTGGTTTAAGGGGAGGTAACTCAAGTTAAAAGGGTAGAGGTATCTGTAACAAATACATATTCATGTGTTTGGATTATATGACCAGCTTCAACATCTGTTGAACCAAACATATATATAAACTTATATGTATGCGTGTGCGCGTTTGTATAATGAAAATAACTTCTCATCTAATGTCACAGAAAAGTATAAAGTGATTGTATCATATATCACAATTTCTTGTTAGTTTTTTTTAGATATTGGAAAAAATTTTGATATTAAAGAATTAAATATGTAATATAATGGTTGAGGGATTTCGTTTTATATATCTTGCCTTTTGGTTTAGTTAGGCAAATAACAGGAACAACTTACTCCAGCATTCCACCATTTCTCCTCCGAGTTGCCTCAAGTAACTATGGAGGAAAACACCAACATATCACAGACAGACCTTTTCAAAAACAACCTAGATGCCCTCCCAAAGAAGAGACAATGGAGAGACCAAAGTGAAAAAAAAAATGGTGTACGCAACTCAACATTACCACAGAATTACAACAGCCAACAGCGGAAGTCACACAACAGCCTCCTACACAATCTCAACCTCCATTGGAAAAATCCCCCACCCCAACAAACTTTTCTTCAAATCAAACTGTTTGCAGCTTGTCATTAGTGATTTGATCAGACCTGAGCAGAACTATGTTTAAAGGGCAGGGTGGAGGTGTCACATCTTCTCCTTGATCCTTTACTGTTTTTCTGTACTTCCTCTGCCTAGGGACCATCAGCTGGCACTTCAACAATCTCTCTCCAAAGTACTTTGGGGAAGTGGAAGGCCGATGGTCCATTATCAATGTCCGAAGAATAGGGGTCTAGGTATATCTGATCTGGAGGCCCACTGGTTTGTAGGAAGACTGGCTTACCTTGGCTGATGCCTGTCAAAAGGCATGGCGTGGAGACAAAAAGTGAGAAAAACCATCCCTCGCTTTATGTCAGACCCCAAGGCTAAAGGCCGACATAAGAGAAGGAGCGAAGCACCGTTTGCCCGAGAATGCTGTCAGGCCCTTTGCAACCTTCCTGGGTCTAGTGACCTTTCTCGGTCTTGAAAGCAACTGTATCAGGAACTATTGGTGGCCTCCACTTCAGATCCTCTGATGGATCGGCTTGGCTGGTCAATGGAGGAGGTTCGCTCACACTGGAATTGGGCACCAGGTTCGAGCTTCTTGAACAATTCTGAGTTCTCACTCACCTGGCAGCTTGCACCGAATGCATTGCTTCTTCTCAGCCTGAATTACAGAGCGTGCCTGGCAGACCTGTCTGATTGTCCTTGCTGCGGCAGTGGCATAGAAGAAATGGCTGAGCATGCCTTCTACAACTGTGAGTGAGTTCACCCATTCTGGGATCATGTCGGAGAGTAGACGGCTCACATTGAACCCAAGCAGCTCGTGCTGCTAGATGATGGTCATGTCGTAGACAATGTTTTGCCTCAGTTTCAAGGTGAGAAGCGTGTGGTGTTTCTCGCGATCCTAGCTGTAGCTAGAATGGTGATTTGGATGACACGAAAGAAGGGATTGTATGACGATGTAAACTTTTCTCATCGTGATCTGATTTTGTTCTTTAGGCATCAGCTTAGTGTCAAAATCAGATGAGATAGAAAACGCTTCACATAACATTTGTCAAAAGGTGGGTGCATGCAGCGAGCCTGGTCATATGAAAGTTTGAGTCATCCTTCCCTCCTCTTCTTGCGCATGGCGACCACGGACCGGGTCGTTCAGGACCCCAATCCTGGTTTAGTAGGATTGCTTGTTCCCCTTTTTTCCCTTGTTAGTGAGTTATTAACCCTGTCATCTAGTTGTAGTCTCCAAGATCTTCAACAACACTATTCTTTATTGTTCCATAACCCTTGATCCAGCCCATTTTTTCCGAAGATCTTGGAATTCATATCTATCCTCACTACTGTGGCCTGCATAAAATTTCCACACCGTGCCCAAACCTGCATTTATCTTGCTCCCTTAGCTCAGTTTCCCTTCCCCACTAGGAAAGGTCCAGCTTGTTAGCTTTTAGGGTTTTACTCCCATTCCCATCATTTTCACAAAATGTATATACATTGTAAATAATACATTTTTCATTTTGGATTTTTAAGTAGGGCATTTTTTTCATAGAGCAAATGTATTTTGGTGGGTGCAGCATGCTTGATGAAGAATGAATAACCATTTGTATTGTTAAATGGGTCAGCAATGTGGCTAGCTTGGGACCCTTAGTTTCACAGACAAGCTTGACCAACTCACCTACCACTCACTTACAAAACTTTGGGCCTTGTGCCCCTCCAATATTGTAATTTCACAATTTCAGAAAATAAACCTAACACTTGCCTGAAAACACTCTACCAGACCTTTTCAACTATAAATGGTAGCAGAGCAGAACAGAACATTAAAGGTGACTACATACAAGCATCCACCCACATTTGAAAAGGAAAAGACTATTCACAATAGAAATTGGAGGTTGAGTTGTAGTAGATGTTTACTGAGATGGATAAAGCAAAATAAGGAATAGCACTGACCCTCTCCTTGGAAGGAAAAGCAAGGGAAACAGCCATATCTATAGACAAATCTCTGCTAAAAACTTAAGATGATATTAAAATTGTTCTAGCAGAGCTGGATAAGAGAAGGAAAAGACATACCAAATGTATGAAGCATATACAAAATTTTAATCTTTTAAAAAGACAGAGGCAATATCATTGCTTGACTGCATAGTAGAGTTTGAGCAGTTAAACATTGACACAGATGCATTATTGGCCCTGGAATTACTTTATAATGCAAATCTTACTGAATATTAAAAGCAATTGACTTTAACAGCATGCCTCCAAATGAAGTATGAAACCATGAAAAAAATGTTCTGACCATGATATTTACTACTGCCAAAATAGAACTGCAGATAAATAATGTAGTGGAGATAAAAGAAACGATGATAACAAAAAATTGTGATAGAAGCAGGAAACCATTTAGAAAATTTATGTAAAGAGGAGCAAAATATAAAGGATGCAATAGGACAATTGGAAGAAGCTTTGAAAGAATGAATCTTGCATTCAACGGAGTTATATCATGATGTAATGTATGTGAATCAAAACATCACTGGGCAAAGGACTGTCTTCATACCAACCAAAGTGTTAATATGACAGAAAATATCAATTTAGAAGAGACAGTTCATATGACTTTGATGACAGAAGCTAAACAGTTGGATAAAATATCAAATCAAGATATTTTGGTAATGGAAGCTCGGGATGCAGCAATTGTAGACACTGCATGTAGCAACATAGTTTGTGGTAATGAATGGTTACAATACCTGCTTGATTCACAATTCTTTGAAAAGTAAGTCAGTCAAAAATGAAAAAAGTCATGTGCTATTTAAATTTACAGATGGAAAGATAATTAATTCTAATTAAACTGTTACTTTCCCAGCAAAAACAGGTAATCATGATATAAAAACAGAAGTTGTAGAATATAAAATTCCACTGCTATTAAGTAAGAAATCTCTAGCTAAGGCAGAAGCAGTGACTGATAATGGAAAAGATCATGTAATGATATTTGGTCAGAAAGTAAACATTCAAACCACATTAACAAGACATTATTGTATGAATATCATGAGAAATGATAAGGAAATTATTTATGATGAAAATGTTATTCTCGTAGCTGTGTGGTAATACACTGCTGGCCGACCCCCACAATCTCAACTTCCTAAACCACTCATGGCCATCAGATTAGATCGTCTAGTGATTTCTCTCATCTCCAACCAGGGGTATTTCGCATTTTTTTACAGACACACAAAACACAACATACACAATCGAGAGGGTGGAAGAAAAGAGAACAAACAAACATGGACTTGGATTAGCTCCAAGTGCAAGAAGGGAGAAATTTGTGACACCTTTCTATCATTTTGTGAGCTATCGCGAGCATGTATTCGTGAAACTCCCACAAAGTCACCAGGAATGCTGACTCATCCTCTAATGTTGGTCAACCCGACATCTGAGTCCACAGATTCTAGCAGCTGCCTTTCTCGACTGTCAGCTTCCCCCGACTTCTGTCCACTTTTCTGTTCTGCCTCCTTCTGCCAAATGACTCCTTCTCTTCACTCTGGGACCTTCCTTCCCTTGTCTTCTTCCAGGCTTGTGGGAAATCTTGCACACAAGCCCTTTGTGTGGGTTTCATGCCAAAACAGACAAAGGGATCCTCTGACTGGCACCCTAATCCACTCAACGAATGCCCAACATCATATCACAGTTGATAGCAACATAAAAAGAAGTGATAAAAGAAATGCACTTTTAAAATTACACAAAAAATTTGGTCATGCTTCACAAGAGAAATTATTAAATTTATTAAAGACAGCTGGCATGGTTGATCAGGAAACTAAATATCTTCTCAAGGATATTTACAAAAAATGTGCTATTTATCACAAATACACACGTCCTAAAATGAAACCAGGAGTTAGTTTTAATCCAGCAAATTGATTTTAATCAAGTAATTGCCCTTGACCATCATGAACTTGATCCTGGCCTCTGGTATTTTGACTTGTTTAGTAGATTAAGCATGGCTGTTGTAATCCGTAGTAAAGAGGATGTCATCATAGATAAGTCATTGCAGAAATGGGTTGCTATTTATAGTACACCTGAAATTGGTCTTTTTACTGATAACGGTTTTGAATTTAACAAGACTTTTCAAGAAATGGCTGAAAAGTTGAATCTATCATTAAAAACAACTGCAGCCTATTTCCTATGGTCAAATGGTATTGTTGAGCACCATAATGCAATTGACAAGTCATCTCTAAGAGCAGTGTTATCGGTTATTGCACAACATAATTGGTCTGTCAATACTATTGTCATAAAGACTGCATTCTTGCAAGGTGAAGAATTCGAACAGAATGTCTACATTAAGCCACCAGCAGAGGCAAAAGATTTGGAAATTAAGGAAATGTATCTATGGTTTAACAGATGCATCATTGCAATGGCATCAGAAAGTAAAAAGAACTATGTTAAGATTAAAAGGACAGGTATCTAAGATTGATCCATCAATATTTTATTGATTTGATAAGGAAGGCCTATATAGAATACTTGCCATGCATGTTGATGATTTCTTATGGGCAGGAAGCAATAAATTCCAAAAGGACATAATATCAAGAATCAGAAGTATATTTGAAGTAGGAAAAGAAGTAACAATTCCTTTTAAATATATTGGATTAAATCTGAGTCAAGAAGAGATGTGTATCCTGTTAATACAGAAGGATTACATTAACAACATAAAAATAGTGAAATTAGACAAACGGGAGAAAATGGCACATTTACCTGAAGATGAGAAGACTTAAGTGCTAAGCTTGGTCAACTCTTGTGAATTTCCAAGTAATCATACCCTGATATTGTGTTTGATGTGACAGATTTGGCTGGGAGAATCAACACAAGTTGAAGATTTGAAGAGGCTGAATGAAATTATTAAGAGAGTAAAATCTGATCATGTTTCTTTAAAGTTTCAAAGTTTGGGCAAGAACCTAGAAACACGTGCATCATTTAGAAATTTGCATGATGGTGGCAGCCAAGGAGGAGATTTTATAATTACTAAAGGAACTAACCAGAAGATGAATCCAATATTATGGCAATACCGTAAAATAAAAAGAGTAGTAAAAATACATTAGCCAGTGAGACACTAGCTCTATCAGAAGGGATTGACAATGCATTCAATATCTCAATGTTCTTAGGTGAGTTGTTAGATAATGATCACCAAAAGACCATTCCTATAAAATGTTTTGTAAATAACAGTGATTTGGTTGAGGCAATCAAATCAACTAAACTTGTTGCAGATAAGAGATTGAGAATAGGAATAGCAAGTATCAAGGAAATGTTAGTGTAGTGTAATGAAGAAGAAAGACCTTATCAAGGCTTTATTCAACAGAACTTCACGACAACAACCAAACATGGCAAGAGGCCAAATGCATATATATAAGAATCAAAAAGAACGCATGCAAATGGGAAAATCATGTGGCAAGAACTACAACTTTTTTTTTTATGAAAGTTATAACACTCTACCCCACTTTTATAAATCCAGCCACTGGACTGGTTTGCAAATCCTGCTAGACTGGCGGGGAAGTAGCTCACCACTAGAAGAGCCAGGGTACGTTTCAGATTTTTGAGAAGAATGCATCTCGGGATTCTGATTCACCACTTCATCTTCTGTAAAACTTATATCAGGTGAAGAGGTGAGATTTGCAGAGCTTACGTCGGGTAAAATGTTTTCAGCAGAATCTTGAGGTCGATCCGAACGTGGAAAACGTGCTAAATGTCTCAATGCTACTGAATCTTCCCAACCATTACAAAATTGAATTCTCGCATGTGTATGGTTGGCTTCGAGGAGTTCCACTACCTCAATGATCTGGTCATACTTGCTCCTGCCTCCAAATTGTTTTAATAAAACTTCCCCAGGGAAAGAGCGCCTTTCAAAAATGAACATGCACTCATGAGGAGTGGGATTAATGGTGGTGCATAGTAGAGAGCGGATAGAATGCAGAACATCCTACCAAGTGTTAACGGGTAACCGTTGGGATTCAAAGCTAATAAAATGGTGTTCCATATAATGTCGTTATAGCGCTCACATTGGCTGTTCCCTCTTGGGTAATAAGCAGTAGTGTTGCTGGATCCAATCCCAAGCCACAGTAGGAATTATTTGAATTCCCCCAACATAAACAAAGTTCCTCGGTCGGAATGGATAAATGAGGCAAGTCCGAAGATAGAAAAAATAGTCATCAGGCACTGGATCGCAGTTTGAGAGGAGCAATCATGACAAGGGAAAGCAAAAGGAAATCAACTGTATTCATCAACGACAGTAAGCATGTAATGGCAACCTGATGAAGATATCGGGATAGGTCCTTTGTAATCAACAGAAAGATGCTGAAACGGAGCAGTAGAAGAGATAAGATTATTATTAGGGGAATTAAAGAATCGGAGTTTTATTCTTGTGCAAGTAGTACATTCAAATGTCACACGCCGGACCTCATCAATTGAATATGGTATATTTTGTGCCCTTACAAAATGCCAAAAGCATTGTACTCCAGGATGTATTAAAGAATTATGAATTGATTTTAGTTCCTCCAAGGAAGAAGCAGTAGCACATGTTTGTGATAATGTATCAGCAACAACATTTTCATTCCCAGAATGGTGTTTTATATCATAAAAAGGTAAGAAGCTCCATTTTCCACCTTATAATTTCATCGTTTTTAATTTTTCCATGATTACCAGGTTTAAACATAAAAGATATGGCTCGCTGATCCGTAATAATTGTAAAGTGTTTCCCAGCAATGAGGTCTCTCTATTTACAAATACATTCGACTATGGCATATGCCTCTTTTTCAAGTATATGAACTCGCATTTCAGAAAGGTTTAATGACCGAGAACAAATGCTACAGGTCTACCAGCTTGTAAGAGAGTACCTCTGATAGTCTTTTCTGAGGCATAAGTTTCAATAACAAATGGCAATTCATCATCGGTAACCTTTACAGAATATTCGGCAATGTCTTTCTTGAGTCCTTTGAAAGAGTTTACAACCATGGGAGGCATCGGGAATTGTTTATTTTCAACCAGTGGACGAATTTTGGATGAGTAATTAGATATCCATTTGGTGTAGTAGGCAAACATACCAAGAAACCTTTTTAACGATTTACAGTCGGAAGGGGGAGGCATTTGCAAAAGAACTCTTAAACACTTAGGATCAGGTTGAAGAGTTCCATCACAAATTTTATAACCAAGCACATTAATGGAACGAAGTGAAAACTTTGATTTTTCCAGGTTTATTTCAAGGTTGTATGCTGAAGCAGCTTTTAAGAAACCCTCCAAGTTGATGTCATGCTCCTCCTGAGTTTTACTACAGACAATTATGTCATCTAAATATGAAAAGGTTTGTTATCGGAGATAAAAGAATTCATAAAACGTTGAAATGCAGAAACCCCGTTTGTGACACCCATGGGTATTCATTTAAATTGATATAAATGATTTCCAGCTTGAAAGGCCGTATAGTGGCGATCTTTGGGACAAATTTCAATCTGGTAGTATGCTTTAGATAAGTCAATTATGCTGAAGATACGATACTGGGCAATTTGATTTACAAGATCTTTGATTCGTGCTAAGGGGTATGCATCAAGCATGGTGAAAAGGTGAATGGTATGGGAGAAATCGACAACCAATTGTTTCTTTTTATTAGGTGTAGAAGTCACAACAATTTGAGTGTGCCACGGAGAATAACTTGGTTCAATTATATCATCCTCAAGTAGTTGCAGAATTTCTTTTCTATCCTCAGCACTGTAATTCCAGGACTTAGTAGCAATAGGTTTGCAATTAGGGGTCAAGTTTTGGAATAATTTCACAGGAGCACAACTGATTTTAGTTAAAGTGCAGATTTTTAGGATATCCTGAGGCCCACTAAAAGAAATATAATAATACTCCGGTGCATTTTTAAGAAGGGCACTCTGAGTATAATATCTATACAGGAATTAGGAAGTACTGTGAAGTCAATGGCTTTATACTCGTAGCTGTTGAAGATAATGTTCTCAGTACAATACTCAGATAGTTTGAGGGAAATGGCAGATGACACCATGGAAATTACGAATCCCGTTTCAAAGTACCTGAACTAGTCCAAAACAAGAGCAGTAGCCCAGTCCTCAGACAATCGGATAGCCTCAGTTGACTAAAAATAACAACACACACGACTAGCAGCCCTTTCTCAGTATACCTCTGGTCAACTTGTTTGTTCTGTAAGCCAAAAAAGCAGTCCGCAAAGAATAACAACAACCCCACTCCTGCTGCTTGCATGCTCTTTTATGCAAGTTCCGGCATATAGAAATTTACATGCGTGGTAGATTTCTTCTCGCGAAAGACAAGATCGGCCCACTATAACTTCTGCCTCCAGAAGTGAACATATTTCCTACTGCTTGACACGCAAGGCATAATCTTACAGATTTGATCTAGGAGATAAGTTTCTTCTCTTGCAACACTCCCCCCGATCTCATGATCACAAATGTGGCAGTCTGGCGGCAGCTACTTTCGCTGAGTGCTTTTATGCAAAGGCACGGGAGGGGGTTATGCCACAGCTCCTTCCTCCAGCAAATCGTCTGATTCTGTATCTTCGATATCACACAGTAGGCTTTCTGCCTCGCTCTCAGAGGGTGGGCAATCAGAGTCTTCCTCCAGTGATCTCACACTGTGTCACGGGCACAGATCCTTTACGTGGCGGGGTATTCTGTCCACCAAGATGACCTTTGCCGAATTTTGTGGTACATCGATTCTGTGCCATCTTGAACCAGACGCGATTCCCGACCTGGTAATAGCTGCATCCAGGACCTGAAGACGTTATCAGGGAGTCAACCCCTTTTACCCACACCTCATGATAATAGATCTTGTTGGCGGGCACGATGGGAGGTGACACGCTGTCTCTGGATGTGACATTGTGCCAGTAGACAGCTGACCGGATCAGACAGTGCATTCTGGCTGCAATATGCTTCACGTGCAATGACATTGCTCAGCTATTCCATTCCTGGCTGGGACGTACATGCATCAAAACCGCAAGTTAACTCCCAAATCATTTGCAAAAGCCCTGAACTCCCTACTGCACGTTCAAAAAACACAGTCCCCAGCTGGTGAATCACGCTTGCAGAGTCTTGTATTGCCAATTGCCTCTAAATTGAGAAACGTGACGGGCAACAATCTGTGAGTATTAGGAAATGGTGGGCACCACAGTGCGTGATATCCATTCCTACCCTCTGCCAGTTATCATCTACCTCCAGTGTTCCTTTTGCCCAGTGGACTGGTGCTGGGTCTATGGACTGGCATTCCTCACATATTCTTATGGCCATCTTGACAGCTGCTCTTGGTGTCACTGGGCAAATTCTCCTTACGAAGTGGTACGCCACACTCCCGGGTGTCCATTGCTTCTGTGGATCACCATAATTTGGTCTGCATTCAACTCATCTACGTGAATAGTGCCGATCAATGGCTTGGGTCCATTCTCCATCTTCATAGCGGTGAACCACCTCTGAGGCACCCTTGTCAGTTGGTCGGCCATATTCTTATTTGACGGAACCAATACCATGTCCACAGTTAACTCATACTCCTCCACAAGTTTTTTTAGAGAGTTTAGCCACCTTCTGATAAGCATTTCAGTGGCTGCTTTGGTACGCACTCATGTTCTCCCAATCAGAGTGTCTGATACCCAATGGTGCATGCACACCGAGTCTGTTTTCACGTGCATGCACGTTGCATTGCCATTGGAGAGCCAAATTGATGCCCTTTAACACGGCGTCCAGTTTGACTTGGTTAATATGTTGGGCATCATTTTCAGGTCACAGCCAGCAGGCATCCTCAAGCACTGTTTCGTGTCTCTTTAATGCTACTCCGATCGCTAAGGAGCTGGCATCGACCCACACGTTCAATTCCTGTCCATCTACCCACCAATCTCCATAGGATCGTCTCACCACACAGAGTCCACAGTCTCAGATATTATACGCTGCAGCAAGTTGTCCCTTGTTGCATCATCCCAGCCCTTTGTGACCGAGCTTACCCTCCTCTTGAGTACTCCGCAAGCCACACAGAGCAAACCACACACCAGAAAGTGCCTGACAAGCCTCCTGCATAAAGAGAATACTGCCACTCGCAGGACAATATCAGCAGCATCTGGAACCATGCTTCTTCGCATTCACCGCAATTTACTGTGTTCCGTCGCGATCGCCAACTCTAACACTCGTGCCCCAGCTTCCAATCATTCTGGGTCCTTACACTCAAGTCCAAATCTAGCTAGGTATTCTCTAACGCAGGTCGCAGGCATAACATCTTCGTTGACATAGATGTCGTCGATGTAAGCAGACGCCGCATGGCCTACAGCCTCCTCCTGCAACAGTACTATGCTGACAATGGCTTTCATGATGAGAGGAGCCACATTAAGGTCAAACCCTAAATGTGTCAGGCAGTATCTCTGGCACCAATCCTCATGGTCTGGAACAGTGTCTTCTGGACATGCACCTGAAGATATGCCCTCTTAAGGTCCAACAGGGATACATTGGAAACCTTTTGCCACCATTCACGCAATTTAGCTGCGTAGACATCCGCATTGGCTGTGAAAACATCAACATGACATGTGTGGGGATTTAGGAATTAACAATAAAACTCCCAATCGGATGTTGACTCATCGGCTGCCACATACAAAATGTATAAACGCGTCGCCACGTATAAGGCTCCACGCATCCATCCGGTTAAAAATCAGAAAAAAGAAAAATAATAAAAAGTAAAGTAGCCAATGGGAAGTGGTCGCCCCAAAATTAGAAGGATTTTGGAGTAGTGAATTTAGAGCCGGTGTATAGAGATAAATACTCAGGTTTTCTGTGAACCGACCTCTTTTTCGGGTAGTGACGTCGTACCGACAACACCGATTTTGCTGTCTGGTGTTTTAGGCACCATGCTACATCTTGGGATGTAGCGTTGGTTAGTCCATTCACCAAGTAAATAAAGGAAAGTATGGAAGAAATGTTTTCGTCTCTTATCTGTTTCTATATTTTCTTTTTGTATATTTCTTTTGGACTTTCTTTGGACAAGGCATTACGCCAGCCAGTCAACGTGGGGTAAAATAATATAACCAAAATATGGAGTCAGATATCTTACGGCAACACAGTCTTGCCCTTAGCCCCTGACCACCTAAATACCTTCAAACCCCACACATGTGAGCTGTTGAAAGTCCATCACTGGACATACTTTTGATTTATGCTGCTACAGAACGGCCATTAGGGGTATCAGCACTTTGGGGGTCCCAGTTCTTCCTCTTTGTATGGCACAAGCCAGCCATTACTCATCCATGTGCGGAGCTCCTGCCCGCAGTCCTCCCAGATCTCTGCCATGACTGGATATTCCGCTACCCTGTTGTCTAGTGCTTTGGAGTGTGCCCCTCTGACCACTTCCATGCCACAGTCTAGGCCCGGCTCCAATGGTTGAAAGTTGCGGTGAAATTGGGTTCATTGATAGAAATGGCTGCACACTTAACAATTTCCTTGTTGCTGAGTTGTACTGATCCTGTTGGTCCAACAACCATGCCTCCCAGTACTTTTATAGCATCGATCCCCAACAGCAGGTCAAATCCTACCACGTACTACCAGCACACTGGACTCAGTTACTATCGTCATCATGTTCACAATCATTCTCCTTGAAGACTGGCATCGATCTGCATCAATTTCATGAGCAGCCGGTGTCAATTAGTGCTGAACACTTTTCTCCGTCAACATAGATGCTCACTGCTGGAAGTGCCGCATTCACATCTTCATGGGGGAGAAGGCTGGCGTTGATGCCTTGTCTCCTGTTTTGTTTCCCGAATAGTCCTGGGCCCAGTGTCCAATCTCACCACACTGGAAACAACATATCCCACGCTTCCGGCAGTCCTTTGCAATGTGAACCTCGTTGTTGCATCTATGGCAGATCACATTGGAAATGGAGCCACTCTTAGCTGCAGGTGTGATGCCACCGCGGGGTGAGCTCACAGCTGCGGCCATGTCCTGGCTTTGGTTCCCAGTTGTCAATACTCTGGCTCGTGCTAGCAGGTCTCCCATGGCTAGGGGTTTGATGTTCGGGGCTTGCTGCAGCTCAATTGAAATGGCATTAGGGAAACCTGTGATGAAAGCCAGCTTCATGAACCTCTCCACTCCAGCTCCCTTGAACCCAGGCAATCTAGCCAACTGCCTGATTTGGTTGGCATATACATTGATCCATTCACCAGCCCACCTAACCATGGTCAATTTTCTGTATGGTGTGAACGCGCCATCCGTAAATGCTTTCTTAAGCCGGGCCTCGATCAGGCTAATGTCCTTCTGGTCCTCCTCCTCCATTTCCATATAGAGAGCCAGAGCATCCCTATCCAGGTACAATGGCAGCAAAGTCAATGTCATCTACATGCTGAAGTCTGGCCATTAGCCTGACCTTTTTTAGCCACACCACCACATCACCCTCACCGGAAAATGGCTTTAAAATGTCACTGCAGAGGCAACTTTTGCCATTCTGCTGAAATAGCTTGATGCCAAATTAGTCCAAAACAAGAGCAGTAGCCCAGTCCTCAGACAATTGGGTAGCCTCAGTTGACTAAAAATAACAACACACGCGATTAGCCGCCCTTCCTCAGTATACCACCGGTCAATTTGTTCGTTCTGTCAGTCAAAAAAGCAGTCCACAAAGAACAACAACAACTCTGCTCCTGCTGCTGGCATGCACTTTTATGCAAGTTCCAGCATATAGAAATTTACATGTGTGGTAGATTTCTTTTTGTGAGAGATGAGATCGGCCCACTATAACTTCTGCCTCCAGAAGTGAACATATTTCCTACTGCTTAACACGCAATGATCCAGGAGTTAAGTTTCTTCTCTTGCTACTACAGGTTCATTGTTTTAACAATACAAGCATTAATGAAGTTATCAGGGCTGCCTGTGTCTACAAGGGTGGTTAATCGTTTACCCTTTAATTTAACAATTTTAGTAATGGGGGGGACCTATCACCATCTTTAACACAGGCTACTATAACAGCCAAGGTAGAAGGTGAAGATGTCGGTTTAGTAGAACAGCAAACTTTGGCAAAATGGTCGAGTCTGCCACAGTTTCGACATATCTTATCGCAGGCAGGACAATGACGGCGATCATCCTTAGGGTGACGTTTCCCTCCACAATTGTAACACCTGTCATAAATAGGAAGGGCAGCACACTCCATACGAGGATCAGTGGTATCAGTGAACACATTTTTAGTAATAGTAGTAGCAACGACAGCATCAACAGAATCAGTAAACACATTTTTAGCTGTAGTAGTAGCAGCAGCGGCAGGTCCAATCTGAGAGGCATATGACTCAGCATGAAGGTGAGCTTGTTCCAAAGCTCTAGCACATTGTGTAGTCTCCTGGAAATTCAATGCATCATTTTCAAGCAGTCTGGCATGTATCACGGAAGACTGAAGGCCACGTACAAATGCATCGCAGACAGATTCATCCCTGTAAGTAGTAGCAGTAACATCCCTGAAACAACAGTCAGCAGCAAGGCGATTCAAGGCTTGAAGATACTGGTTTACGGACTCATTTTCCTGTTGTAGGCATGTAGAAAGTAAATGTCTAGCATGAATAACATTAGGAGGCTTGTCATAAACAGCTTTTAGTAATTCAATAGTATGTTTGAACTCAGAACACCCCTCAATAATGTCAGCAATGGTAGCACTAATGTTTAAGTAAAGGACTTCGAGTTTGTCTGGATTTAACGGAGCAATAGTAGACAAATACTAAATAAAATTATGATACCATAGTCTCTAGAGCTTGCTAGCCTGAAGGTCCGCAGAAGATACATCAAACTTGTCCAGTCGAATAATCTTATCCATGAGGAAATTAGTAAAAAAAATTCTGTAGAATAAATTGTAGTGTAATGAAGAAGAAAGACCTTATCAAGGCTTTATTCAACAGAACTTCGCAACAATAACCAAACATGGTAAGAGGCCAAATGCATATATATATAAGAATCAAAAAGAACACATGCAAATGTGAAAATCACGTGGGCAAGAACTACAACTGTTTTTTTTTTGTTTTTTTTAAATGAAAGTTATAACAGTTAGATAAAGGAGAAATCTGTTCAATAACATGGCTGAAGTCTAATGATCAAATTACTAATAGTCAAACTAAAAGAGGTGCCTCAACTTAAATGATAGACTGTTTGAATAATGGAGAGATGACAGAAAAATGAAAGGAATTAAATTGTAAACTAATATAGTTATTCCCCCTTCCAAACTTAATGGACTGTTCCAAACAGCAACAGCAGCAGGAGAATGGACACTATTTAAACAGATATTATTTGTCTCTGAGGCATTCACTGAGCACTTGCCTAAAGACACACTACAAGATCTTTTCAACTATATCATATGTTTTAGCTTTTCCTGTTGGAGAGTCTGTGCTTTCTGTTCTTCTTTTATAATTGCATACCACCAAAAAATGATTTTTTTAACATAATTTTTTCTAGGTCTGGGCCTTTACTCCTATTTTGTTTATTTTCCTGGCCACAATATTCATCACAAACTTGGTTGTGTTGTAGGTCTTTTGATAGTCTTTTTGTTAGTTGTATATTTTTCTTTACTCTTGCTAATGCTATGAAACATCTATTCCATGTTTTCATATGCTCCAGTTCATCTAGTGTGGTTAAGGCTTCTATCGAAGACAGCATTGTTATGATGTGTATATCTCACAGAGTAGATGATGAGTGGCTAATAGCATTAGCTAGACCCTAGTTGATATTGGTTAAGTGCTTTTATGGGTGCATCTAATTTACATGATACAACAAGAATAATACCATCATCCTTCATAAAAAATAAAAGAAACAATAGAAGCTAAGTAAGAATAGAAAACATTCAAACTACAAAAATCTTAAAAACAGAGTAGCAAGTAGAAAGAGTGCTTCAAATCTGAGAAGACATACTGACACTTAGCAGAAGAGTTTTTAAAAATCTGGGAGAACTGATTACTTGATTCCTAGTGAAAGTTACTGGATACAACTAGTATGAAAACTATAATTAATATTTTCATAGAAAGAGAACTTTTTCATTAAATAACAGAATTTTTTTTATAGAAATAGATAACATTTCTTTTACAGAATTCACATTTTTCAATGAGTGTGATCAGTTTTTTTGTTTAAGAAATCTCATTTTCCAAACTTCTATCAAAGTTATAGAAAAGTCAATTACTTGAGAATTACTTTTGTCTTATGGTGTGAAGTTACATCGGGTATTACCAAGTAACTCAACACATTTCTGGCAATTGCTGTGTCAGGTCAACCATACTCAGCTCCCCACTATATACACACTAAAAGTTTACTTTGAACTCACCTCTTGAATTAAAATTTTAAAGAGAAATTAATGTAGGTAAAAAAAGACAAAATCTTATTATATTATTCCATACCTAAATATTCATTTCTTAAGAAGTAGCATGTATTCAACAATATTACACAATAATTTGTACCAGACAGAAGCCTGTTAAAGGAAATCTTAGACAGGTATGATAATTATCATATGAAAAAATAAATGATAATTATCATACCAAGACACTATATACATTCATTATTAACAAAAAGCTTTGTGACGAGTTTTTTATCATTAAAAGGATCAATAATATCATATTTCAGAGTCTCCTTCAATTAACAACAGAGCAAATGAAAATAGTCAGTCATTCTTCATTATAGATCTGTGAAATATTTTAATAAGATTCAGTTTGCTAAAACTTCTTTCAGTGGTCCTAACTTTTATGGATCATGTTAATAAAATGCAAAAGGCAATTGAGACATTTGCATACATCTCTTGCACAAATGTAATCAAGAAAATTGTTGGCAGTTATCAAGCCTTCTTTATTTTCCATAATGATCTGCACAAACTGTTTTAACTCCATCTCCATTTCATAAGGATCAATGTTTCCCATCTTTTTTTGAAAATTCTGACACTTGGTCAGAAAGCTGTTTCCTTTAAATGTACCAAGGAGAAACAAAAACATATGCATAATTTTTTTTTACAGTTCAAATAGGAACAAAGACACAAAGCAAAATTTAGGTCTTCTATCATTTCCCAAGCCACTGTAACAGCACTAATGTATCAATTCTCACAATAATTTAAAAAAAATATTATCTTGATAGGATTGGATTGTTTTACGAGGTTTATTATTTATAATGTCATATGATGATTACTGACAAAATGAAACTCCCTGATGCAATTTGTATTATCAATGAATGAACTTCTATTGCTATTCTTCTATCCTACTTCTCTATTCAGAGTCTTCGAAAAAATCTACCAAGTAATATCAAAGTGGTTTGATACAGTTGATGTGACTTTCACAATGGGTATTTTATTGAGATTTGATAGACAATTTCACATTTGCCTTTAAAATACTCCAGCATTTTGTGAACAAAGAAATTATGGGGCACTACTTTGTGGAAACATTAAAAAAAATATCAAGGCTTTGGCAGATGACTTGGTGCTGTCAATGACAATTAGATTCAGTAAATGGTTAACATATAGCACATACACAGCTTTAGGATTTATTTTGAAAATTTTTGATTGTGCACCAGCATGCTTTCCTTTCATGTTGGTTCCATTTTTGTATTGTGTTGCTCAAGTAGTGATCTTGTGTTCATTGCAAGCGATCCTATTATACAGTTTATTTAATACTGGATCCCTTTTTTGCAAATGCTCAATCAATCCAAGAAAGTTTCTATTTTTCTGAGCATTTAAAGATAAGATTCCTTTCTGAAAGAAACAATAGAAATAAGCCACTCTGAAATATCTCTGCAAGACTGTCTAACTTTCAGTAAAAGCAGTATTTCCTTTTTATCAATGGGAGAGTAATTGAGTATTACTTTTTGAAGCTTCATCCACTGGCTAAAATTAATAAGCCTTCAGTTTTTTCAATAAACCCTCTCATATATTGGTGCCACTATAAAATAGACTTTCATTTTTTTCAAGGAGTTTACAACAAAAGCAAAACACCTTAACACAAGCCATTATTGAGAAACAGTTTTTACATTGTTCATAACACATTTGTAATGGACAATTGCAAATTGTTGCCTGGCAACATTATATGTAATGTCAATAATACTATGTCATATTGTTGTGTGTTGGACAACTTCTGGATCACTTGATATAGGAATGAATGAGTTGAGTAAAGCTGATTTCTTCTGAACTGGCTCTTTTTAGTACAAAGTAGTTTTAGGTGAACAATTTTCAGCTCAAGGTTTGATGCATCTGCACTACTACTACACTGAGTAGTTCTAAAAAATAGTCAGTTTAGAAAGTGTGTTAATAGCATCTCTAATTGATGTGGGGTTTTTTTTGTTTATCCACTCTTTTTCCCTAAAAAATATTTTTATAAAATTGTAACAAAGTTGTTTATCTCAACATGCATTAGGACTGATGGTTTATAAGTTTAAATTCATGATAGATATTATTAAACATTTTCCAAGTATGGACGTATATATATATATATATATATAGATAGATAGATAGATAGATAGATAGATAGATCTGTTGTCAACAGGGAAAGTAACACCAATGGCAGGCACCAATATAGTGAAATTCCACCCTTAGTCAAACGGTCACCAGAAAGAGTTATGAAAAAGTCATAGTTTTGACAAGGAAAAGTTACATTTTGTTTAAATACTATTTTGAATTTTAAGACATAAATTTTTTTTGTAAAGTTCAATAACAAAATAATAAATAAATCAATATTCTTAAAAATTATTTATTTGTCCAAAATCTGAATCACTCAGAGATTTCATCAAAATATCTTTTAAGGAATATATGAACATAAAGATTAGCCAGAACTATTTTCTAAATTTTAAACTTATTAATAATTTGATATTCTTTGATTTTTTCTATTTCTTTCAAAACTCAAATAAGTCCAAAATTTTATAAAAATCTAGTATCTTTTATGAACATCTATACAAGAAGATAAAGTAGAACTATTTTTAGATATTTTGTAGTTTTCACTAATAGCTAATAAATAAGTTGGTATATGGTGAAAACTTTAGAATGTAAAACAAATTCAAAATTTTATTTAAAAACTTAACCTTGAATTCAAATTAACATTTTTGGATTATTGAATATATAATTTTTGGGACAAATTTTCAAAATCTTAAACCAATTGTATAATTAAATACATGATTTAAAAAATAAAAACATTAATTAATGAAATCAAAACTATTTAAAGAAAATAATTTTTCAGCAATTTTTTCTCTTCACAATTCAAAACATAAGATTTTTTTCCTCTTCACAATCCAAAACAACAAAAAGTTTTCCAAGAAAAATATAAAAGTTGTTTTTTTTAATCCAGTTCAGAGCCATTTTATTTTAAATATGAATTTTAAAAAGCACTAACTACAACAGAGTAAAATTTCTAGCATTAATCTTTAAAGAAACATAAATGTAATTCTAAAACAAAATATAACACTGGCCTGGGATGTTTTCAAGGTTGAATATATAAATTTACAGATGCTATATTTACATAAAGTCCACATTGTGCAATAGTAAACTGAAAAATACACCAAAAAAAGCTATTCATGGATGAAAGGTCTTTTCAGGAACTTCCTACTCTGTTTGGCAGCCACTGCATCCCATTTTAAACACCAGCAGAAGTCAACAAGAAAGTTTACTCTTCAGTAGCTTTTCAATTTCCTTCTCATATTCTGCTGTCTGTTGTTTTCCTCAAGAAGTTTGTAACTACTTCAGAGACTGCCAGGTGGACAGTTCAGCTTTGCTCAGTGCCATTTCAAACATTGGTTCCTTCAGGAGTTCTCTTATTTGAGGGCTGTTAAATATACCAGCTTGAGTTACTCCATGCCTATCCATGGGAACTTCTAGAGGAAATCAAACTTGCTACCTTCCCTGTCCATTGCCTTCACAAAGTTTTTCATTACTTCTAACTTGATATGTAAGTGTGGAAGCAGTATTTTGTTTGGTTCAATGAGACTAAACATTATGTGAGCTAGGTTTTAACCCATGTCTTAAGGGCCAATCTTGTCTGGTGCCAACAGATGTTTCTCTTTGAGACATGAACCCAGCAGCTGGGAAGAGGGTAGGATGGCACTCTGTAGTTAGGTACACATACAACATTATATGCTATACTAAACATCAGGAACCCTTGATCACCGGTGACAAGTAGAGTCCTCAGGCTTTTAATAAGTATTATTATTATATACAATTTGTTGTGAAGTATTTGAGCACATCTTAAAAACCAAACCTAACCAAACACAATGAATGATATTTTTGAATTCAGCATAAAATGGCTATCATATGTCACTTGATAAACCTTGGACCTTTGGAAAATATTTTTTAAGGCAGGACAGTGTAATCTGCCTAGACTTTGTACTTAGAACGTCAATAGATCTAATAAAAGAAAATGGCTTTACACTAAAAAAAAGACAGGGAGCAGGCTATACCCCAGAGAAACTATTATGGATGCCGACTATGCAGATAACATAGTATTTCTTGCAAATACACCTACCCAAACCGAATCGCTGCTGCATAACTTGGAGTAAGTAGCAGGAGGCATTGTGTAATATAATTGCAGAGGGATTTCGTTTTATATATCTTGCCTTTCGGTTTAGTTAGGCTGAGAACTTTTCGCTTAGTGCATGGGTTAGTTAGGTGCACACATTGAGTGCAGGTGTTTATGCGCGCATGCGGCGGATGTGACAATCAGAGATGTCACAATAAAAACCCCAGATAGGAAATGAGACTGGGGACATGAATGATATCATGCCCGGAAGATTTTTAAAAAAAACAGTTAGTTGAGATTCAGACCTGGGCGAGGCCAGATGACTTTGTGTGCTATGGACGCCGTGCGTTGGTTGGGTGAGTTGGAGTTGAGATTTGGGCTTGGATGAAGAAAGTCGATATTCGAAGCTCGCCGAGGCCAGACCAGTAGTTTGTGGCGGGGGTGCCGCACGTGCTGGGGTTCAGATGGAAAAGTCAGCATAGAAAGAAATTGTGTCTCTCTCTCCTCATGTCGAAAAACCTTAAACTCAAATAGGTAAATAAAAGTTTCGTACCTGAACCAATTTCATATATTTCGGGATTCCTTATGTACATTTCACATATCTTGGTTGTATTTTTGGACCTATGAATATATTACAATTGGCCTCCATGTAAATTGGACAAAACAGAGTAAATGTAATTTAATCAAGGAGATATCTCCACTCTAAATGGTAGTTCTCTGAAATTAATGGACAAGTACATGTATCTCGACAGCAGCATCTCATCTACTGAAAGTGATATCAATATGCACCTAGTAAAGGCATGGACTGCTTTCGATTATATGGAAGTCTAATCTATCCAATAAATTAAAATGGAATTTCTTCCAAGTAGCGGTTGTGTCAATATTGTGGTATGAATGCATCACATGGATGATGATGAAACAAATAGAAAAAAAGCTAAAAAGGAACTGCACAAGTATGTTACCAGCTATAGTGAACAAATCCTAGAATCAACATTCTATGAAACAACAGCTGTATGGCCACTAACCTCTAATCTTTAAAACCATCCAAATAAGATGAACAAGACATGCAGGACATTGGAGAAGTAAAGTTGAAATCATGTGATGTTCTTCTACAGACCCCTTTACATGGACATGCCAGTGTTGGCTGACTAACAAAAACTTACTTACAACAGCTCTGTATGGACACAGGATTTAGTCTGGAGGACCTACCAGGAGCGATGGATGATAAGGACAAATGGAGAATGAGAGTCGGGTAAATCTGTATTAGCAGTGTGAGTTGATGAAAATTTATAACTTGAAGTGCAGTTAACCTAAAATTGTCATGATCTTCAACTTCAAAAGAGAAAGAAACAGAAGGAATTGATGATAAAACTAGTAAGAAACAAGAAAATTGAAATTCTATCTTGATTAATCATTGAACTAAATTACTGGTGGCCAGATAAACAATGATCAATCTGTATGAATAATATTAAATTAAATGATGTGCTAATCATATAATATCTTTATCAAGAAACCTAATTAAAATATTACATCAGCATTATGTACCTACCTTGCATGAAGAGAATTATAAATGATTCAAAGTACTCATAACCATAGTCTTTGATAGTTCAGCTACTATTAATAATAATCTCAATAATGATCTCAATCCTTGAGTGATCATGTTTGCTCTTAGTTTTCTCTCTTTTTATACATATCAATTGCATACCGAGTTCCTAAACTTTTTTTTTAATTTGCAGACCCCTTAACTCCAAGACCTCATTCTTTTTTCTCACTGCCCTACCTTGGATCTTTCCACTGTTCCTGGTAGGATGGTACTGCCTAATTTTGGAAATGACTAGTATATAATCATAGCTTTCTCATAAATGATACAATTGCTATCATTTATAATTTTAACAGTCACTTATACATCAAGTTATAGATTGTCCCTAAGATCATTAATAAATAAATACACACTATAAACAAAAACCATCCCACTACACATAAAAAAATATAAAAGACATGAATTACCCGAATCTTTGTTTCCAGTTCATTAACTTTCTGCTGAGCAATGTTGAGTTGTTTGGTCAATTCACCTCTTTCTTGCAGATTCTCATCATCTACAAGAGCTTTGTATTTGTTGAGCCGATTCTTAGTTTTTTCAAGTTCATCCTCCACTTCCCGAAGTGATTCTTGGGACTTTCTGTAGCGGGCCTTCATTGTTCGTACTTGCTCCTTCATACCAATCATTTCTTTGTTATGCGATTCAAGAAGCATTGGCAAGCGGCTCTTGCTATTTTCAAACTTCTCTAAAGCTTTGCTTTGGCGGAACTCCATCCTCTTCAAGAGACGAATCTCCTCTTTCTGGTTTTCTATCTGCCTTAGTAGGTCAGCATTCAGATTCCTTAGTTCATTATTGTTCAGTTTTTTGGCTGCCACAATCCTCTGCTCCACTTCATATGTTGTTGGTGTGACTCTCATCAACTTTGTGTTTGCTGATTGTTTCTTTTTCCATTGGGTTGGGTTCTTTTTTACTAGGGAATAAAGAAAAGAAATATAAGCATGTCTTAGATAAATCCTTTATAACTAGAAACATCTAAAAATATTTTTACCAAGTATGCACAAATATATATATATATATATATATATATATTTTTTTTTTTGAAAATGAATAGATCCACAAGGGATTTGTATTTTTCAGGATTTTTTTATTCATTTTATTCTTAAATATATGTTTCCAGCTTTATGTTTTCATCAGAAAACATGTATGGCACAAAGCCTTGTTAATGGGGTATTCTATGAGACTTGGACTCACTTGTGTGGTCTGAAAGTTGATTTCAATAACGTCACTGACTCAGACAATCCTGTCGCACGCATCTGTCTACGCAACACGCCTTGTTTCAACATGTTCTCGTTCTCTCCATGGCTCTTTTTATACAACTGACAGTCTCATTTGCACCGGAGCACTGAGAGTCTGCATTACTTCACGTGAGATAAGCAAATACAAAAGCGACAGTGTGTCGCCATTTTAACTTTTTTTTTGTTAAGCGACTGAACCATTCAAAATGCAGCTACACATGAGTCAGGTAAGTCACGATTTCCCCTACAACTTGTGTTTGCAGTTTGAATGGTTTTCAGTTGGTTATGGGTTTTTTTTAATGAAGGTTGCTTCTTTCTTTTTTTTAAGAGTGTATTTCTCTTAGCCTACTTTATCCCTCATTTGCTTTTGATATTTGATGTGTTGTGTGTGTGTGTGTGTTGGAGTGGTTTGGGATTTAACTTATAGTTATTTTTTCTCTGTGTATGTGTGAATGTGTATCTTGAGATGTTTTTTGCGTGTCTTTGTGTGTGTGTGTATATAAATATATGTATGTATTTATGTATGTTTGTTTGTTTCCATTTGTGTGTATGATTCATATTTTATTAAACTTTGGTTTAAATTTATCTAGAAATTTCTTTTCCTTTATTTGAAGTAGTGTGTAGTCTTTCGTTTGTGATATATCCCTCGGGGAATATACTCAGTATAAATAAGACTCCGCATGAAGAGTAAGTATAACAAGTTTATCATTCGAAAGTACAACATACAAATAATGTATGAACACTCGATTGTATCTTGAATGCCAGAGTGGGTACTCTTACTTCTCTCTCTTGGTTACCACTTACTCACGTCTTTTATAGACCGAGTAATCCATTCACAGGGAGTTTCAGGATCTTCCACTATATCACCTTCCCCCAAGCTAAATTCTTCATCAAATTTTGCTTTCAGTATTTCGTTCTTTTAGGATTAAGACGTAGGTGTTTAGTCCTCTTCCTTTTCCTACTGCTAATTCTCCTCTCAGTCCGTGTACTTTCATATTTAGAAGAATCAGTAGTTTTTTGTTTCATTGTTGCTTCTATCAGCATTCCAACATTCATGGGTGGTTTTATTTGAAAAGAGTCATACAATACCTTCATTGGTATTTCTTCATTATTTTGAAAGATTTCTATGTATCGGGGTCTCACTTGATTAATATGTCTCTTACAGACAAACTTTGATCCTTGAATTATGTAGATAACTCTCCCGATTCTTCTAGTTACAATACCATCCTCCCAAAAACATTTTCCAGCCCGATAGTTCCTAAAGAAAACTTTATCCCCTTCTTTATACGATCTATAGTTCATCTTTATTTTCATATAGTTCTTCTTTCTATTTGGCAACAACCTGTCGAATACTGAACATATTTTCGTTGCATACATGATCTCGGCAGGTGATAAATTTCCCTTTATATTCTGATTGGGTGTTATTCTGTAAACCATCAGAAAAGTTTGAATGGTTTTCTCTTCGGTGTTGAACCCTTTGGCTTTTTTTAACGCACGTTTAAATGTATCGACAAACCTCTCTGCCTGTCCGTTTGATCGAGGATTATACGTCAGTGTTGTTATGTGTTCAATTGCAAACAAATCACAATAAACTTTAAATTCACTTCCAGTGAACATTGTTCCATTGTCACTTACTATGGTATTAGGGACTTCCAGCCGATTAAACACTTCGTTTAGCGCTCTTATCGCATTTGTAGCTGTCGGGTGTTTATATTTGAAAACTTCTGGCCATTTAGAGTAGCTATCTACCATCACCAAATAATAATATCCATTTAATGGCCCTGCATAGTCCGTATGAATACGTGACCAAAGGATATCCGTCTTTGACCTGGGCTGAGTTCTTACTGGTGGTGATTTGGCTGCTAATTGACACCCTTTACAATGTCCAACCAAATCCTCAATGTCCTGGTCCATTTTCGGCCAATACATGTAACTTCTCATTAATGATTTCATTCTGGATATACCCGGATGACCCAAATGAAATTCTTTCAAAACTTTCTTTCGTAAGACACGTGGTATTACTACTCTTTGTGCATACATCAAAGTTTTGTCACATATTGAAAATGTCGATACTTTTAGTTTTTTATTTTTCTCATTACCTTTCACTTGTTTATTCATGTTGATAATGTACTCGTCCATTTTTGCTGCTTTTTTAATTTCTTCCAGCGTAACTAGTAATTCGTTAACGGTATTAATCAATACTTCCTTTAGTTCTTGTTCTTGCTTCAGTGCTGCAATCACTGTTTCTTCCAACAGTTCAGCATTATCCGGGATAAGTCTTGAAAGACTCGTGTGTGATTTTCTTGAATGGCGTATATTGTATTTTGAAGTTGTAATTTAATAAAATCACACTCCATCTTTGTAACCTATTTGTGGAATGAGTAGGAACACCTTTTTTTGACCCAAAAATTGATAATAACGGTTTATGGTCGGTTTTTAGAACGAATGTTCTCCCGTGAATAAATCTATGAAATTTTTTCACAGCATATGTTATTGTGAGTCCCTCCTTCTCAATCTGACTATAATTTCTCTCCACAGGTAGTAAAGCTCTTGAAGCATGAGATATAGATTTTGTTACTCCATCCTCAAATTTGAGTAGCAGAACGGCCCCTATGCCATAATCACTTGCATCTGAAGCTACAATTAACTCCTTTTTCAGATCGTAGTGGGCTAAAGCTAAATCCGATAATAAGCACTTCTTTATTTTATTAAATGCATAGACGCATTCTTTAGTCCAGCACCACTTTTTATTTTTACTCAAAAACTTATTCAATGGTGCTCTCAATTTGTGCATATTAGGAATATATAAATTGTAATAGTTTGCTAAACCAAGTCACGTTATCTGGAATAGGCATATTTTTTATGGCTTCCGTTCTTTTTGGGTTCGGTCTTCTTCCTTCATGATCTATTATCTGACCCAAATATTCTATTTTGTTCATACAAAATTCGCACTTTTCAAGTCTGACCTTAAATCCGTATTTCTCAATTCTTTTAAAAAGTTCTCGGACATGACTTTTGTGTTCCTCAAAATTTTCGCTCTTTATTAATATATCGTCTAAGTATGCCATTGCATATTCCAGACCAGAAAGCATCATATCCATAATTTGCTGAAATAGACTCGGTGCTACCTTCAGACCGAACAGCAACCGTCTTAGTCGATATAAACCTCTATGTGTGTGAATGGTTAGATACTTTGTACATTCTTCTTCTACTTTGACTTGCAGATAAGCTTCTGACAAATCAATTTTCAAGAAGTCTTTGCCTCCATTCAACTTTGAAAATATCTTCTCCGATGTGGGAAGTGGATATGTGTGATCCCATAGACATTCATTCAGCCCAGCTGAGAAATCCGCGCAGACTCTTATCTTATTGTTTTTCTTTTTCACGTAGACTGTAGAGGATGCCCATTCCGAATAGTCTACTTTTTTAATTACTCCATTTTCTTCTAATCTCTGTAATGCTTTGTCTATCGTTTCTAACGATGAAAACGGGACTTTTCTTTTTGGCTTGAACATTCGTTTTACATTGTCCTTGAGTTTGAATCTCACTTCAGTCTTCATACAACAACCAAGTTCGCCTGCAAAAACTTTATTAAATTCACTTTTTAACTTATTCACAAAGTTTTCAGTTTGTTTTGACTTTCCCATACTCGACGCATTTAATTTCCTACAAAACGCGTTTATTGGCTTCTCCCATAAATCAAATAAAACTATAAAGTCAATGCCGAATAAATTTGCATTTCCCCCTGCTATGACAGAGATCTTTGTTTTATGCATTTTGCCATCGAATTTTAGCTTGCTTCCCAAAATACCTCTTGCTATTTTGCCTGTATTTCGTAATTCAGGTTTGCCTATCTTTTTCCAGGTAGTTTCGTCAATTGTATCCAGCAAACAAGTAATATTTCGACCATTGACTTTCATGTCTACATATTTTCTTTTCCCGTTATTTTTCATAACTTTCAATAAAACTACATTTATCTTTTTAGGCTTCTGATAATTTCTTTTTCTACACATAGAAGCCTTATGCCTCGTCTGAGCACATTCGAAACAAATCTTGTTCCTAAAATAACATCTACTTGTAGTATGATTCAAACTTCCACACGATTTGCAATAAATTTTTCTCTCATACTGTTCTTTTACCCTTCTTTAACAAGGTTCACTTTCCTTTCTTTTTTTATTGTCACGTTTGACTTTATTTATTCAGGCAACATTTTTTCTTCAATACATATGTTATCCCGTCTGAGATTAATTAATTTCTGGCATTCTTCTGATACTTTTTGCAATGTTATCTTGTTCTAACATTGTCAATATCTTCGACCGAATCACTTTATCCTTATTTAATGTCAAGCCCTGTACAAATATTAAACACTTAAACATGTCCTCCTTAAGGTCTTTAAGTTTGATCTGTTTACACTGGGCATTTACTTTCACAGCATATGCTATGAAATCTTCATCGTCTTCTATAATTATGTTCAAACATTTATACCTGGTATGAAACAAACTATCCCATTCTCCAAATATTTTGGATAGAGTTTCTATAGTTTCTTCAAACATCTCTTCCGGTTTATTCAGCAATACGTAATTCGTATATTTCATGTTTTCATGAGCGCCTAACTTTTGTAGTACTAACTTGATTTTTTCTTCATCGGACTATAATAGACACCTTTTTGCAAAAATTGTTTTGTACCTTTTGAAGTATGCAGGAAAAGTTATTCCTTCCTCAAGTTTATAAATAAATTCTGACAGCGGGTTTGCTATGCCCTCTGCAGAACCTTTCTCCCGTTCGCCTTGCTTTAACAATATTTTTTGCAAAATGTCCTGCTGTTTTAAAATTTGTTTTTGCACATCTGTCTGTTGTTTCTGGAAATTTTCTTGTTGCTGTACAAACTGTTGTTGTAATTGTTGTACTGCAGCGCCTAGCATTTTTGTAAATTCCGTTAATTGTTCCATATTTAGCATAAAACAAATATGTAAAACAAAATCCAACCAAACAGTTAACCAACAATTAAATAGTTTTGGCTAGAAAGATGTAGTTTCACTTTTTCTTTCAACGAGGCTCCCACATTGAAAGAAAAAGTAAAAATACGTCTGAGCCAAAAAACTACTTATCTTTTTTTTTTATAAATGCTACTGTTGGTTTGAAGTACTTCAAGTCCTTGTTATATTTCCGGGTGTGTTGAAAATCTTTTTTTCTTTAACTGGTCCACCTAATACGGTGACAAAAAAACTCTATGTCGTTCATCCAATCTTATAGATTCGATGGGAGTTTGTTTTACGAATCCTTTGTCGCCAAATCTGGTATAGATTTGTGTGTGAGTCCGTTCTTGAATCTCTCGTCGCCAAATCTGATATAGATTTGTGTGTGAGTTCGTTCTCGAATACCTCGTCGCCAAATCTGATATATCCCTGAAGAAATATACTCAGTATAAATAAGACCGCAGGACGACCAGCACGAACGTACATTCAGCAGCTATGTGAGGATACAGGTTGTTGTCCTGAAGACCTGCCTAGGGCGATGAACGATAGGGAGGAGTGGCGAGAGAGGGTCAGGGATATCCGTGCTGCCAGCACGATATGATGATGATGATGATAAATAAGACTCCACATGAAGAGTAAGTATAACAAGTTTATTATTCAAAAGTACAACATACAAGTAATATATGGATACTCGATTGTATCTTGAATGCCAGAGTGGGTACTCTCGCTTCTCTCTTTATTTCCATTTAAATTAAATGGTAGGCACAAGGCCTTAGGGTTTTGTGGGGGAGGGGAAGGGAGTGATCATGCATTTAACTATATGTTCTAAGGGGACCTAGCTAGCCACATTTGCCAACCCATTCAACAGTACAATATATATTCATCCATTCAACAGTACAATATCTATTCATCCATCGCCATTTACACAGCAATCACCAAAATATCACATTTGTGCTATGAAAAAGACATACTTAAAGCCCAGAATGTAATGTATGATTTTATTTACAATTTACGATTTATTTACAGTGAATTTCATATGATGGGAATGGGAGAAAAAACCCAAAATACAATAAAACGAAAAACGAACCCAAGGAAAAAATTTTCCCCATTTGGTTGCCCTCCCATCCCCTCATCTATGAAATGGAGGCCGACTGTTTTCCGGTGTCCGAAGACACCAAAAACAAGCCAGACCTACCCTAGAAGGGAGAGGAAACCTAGCCTAATGGGGCAAAAAATATGGGGTTGGGCGCGGTATGGGCAGTTAATGACAGATTATATGAATTATATACATGTGAAATTCCAAGATCTTCAACAAAAGCAGGCTGGAGTGAGGGTTGAGGTACAAAAAATAATGGGGATGGGGAAGATCTTGGAGACTAGCAACTAGATGACAGGGATGATGACTCACAAAATACTGCTAACTAGGCTTTGAGGGGGAAAAAGATTTTCCTACTTACCCGGGGTGGGGTCCCGAAGGACCCGTAGCGTAGACACCATGGGCAGGCAGAGAAGGGAAGGATAACTCCAAAATTGCCCCCTTTCTTACGACCAGGCTCACTGCATTCACCCACCTTTTGTCAAATGTTATGCGATCCAAGCGTTTTCTATCGCATCTGATTTTGACCCTAAGCAGATGCCTAAAATGCAAAACCAGATCACGATTAGAAAAGTTTCCATTGTCATACAATCCCTTCTTTCATGTCGTCCATATCAATATTCGAGCTACAGCTATCGCAAGAAACTCCACATGCTTCTCACCCTGAAACAGAGGAAGAACGTTGTCTACAATGTAACCAACGTCGAGCAATACAAGCTGCTTCGGTTCGATGTGAGCTGTCCACTCCCCGACGTGATCCCAGAATGGGCGAATTCGTTCGCAGTAATAGAAGGCGTGCTCAGCCGTTTCTTCCAAACCAATGCCGCAGCGAACACAATCGGGCATGTCTGCCAGGCCCGCTCTGAAGTTCAAGCCAAGAAGGGGTAACGCATTCCATGCAAGTTGCCAGATGAGCGAGAACTCGGAGTTGTTCAAGAAGCTCGATCCTGGCACCCAATTCCAGTGGGAGCAAATTTCCTCTGCTGTCCAGCCACACCACTCGCTCAGAGGGTCCGAAACAGAACCCACCACTAGCTCCCGATATAGCTCTTTCTGAGGCCGTAAAAGGCCACTGGACCCAGGAAGGTTATGAAGGGCCACAAACAAACGGTGTTTCGCACATTGGATGCAGACCTGTCTACGGACCATCGGCCTTGCACCTCCCCAGAGCAATCTGGATAGGGATTGTTGAAGCGCCAGCCTTAGGCAGAGGAAGTACAGCCAATCTGTAAAGGATCAAGGGGAAGACATACACGGCGCATGCCTCCACTCTGCCTTTTAAGGACAACCTCCTTGAAAGCCAGGTTCCCACCTGAGCATTCACCTTAGCTTGTACTTCCGACCAATTTCACTCCAGTTGGAGGTCAGGCCCAAACTGCACCCCAAGGATAGGGATGGATCCGTCACTCCAGCGGAAGGCCCTGGAAGGGTATCGCTACCCCTCCAAGCACCGAGCCACAAACCTTCGCTTTTGTTAAAATTGACCTTGGCTCTTGTTGTCCGCTCGTACTCACCAACCGCTTTCTTCACAGCCTCTATATCCAGGCGGTGGGATATAAACACTGTGATATCATCGGCGAACATGGAAACCCTTGCTGTTAGAGGGCCAGCAAAAGGGACACCATGCAGGGCCGGATTTGCCCCCAATCCCTAAGCCTACGGATCAGGGGCTCCAAAGTGAGAACATAGAGTAGAGGAGACAAGTGACAGCCCTGCCGGACTGAACGCTTGATCATGAATGCCTCTGAATGCCTTCCGTTCACCTGCACCACTGTCTGTGGGTTGTGATACATCATGAATCATCTGCGGAACTCCAGTTGGAATCTGGCAGTCTCCAAAAACCAATGGTCAACCCTATCGAAGGCCTTGGACTGATCTAAACTGAACAGTGCGGCTTCCGTGCCATCTTCTATCCCCTCTAGGACCTCGCAAATCAAGTGCAGATTGTCCTGGATCAATCTTCCCTTCACAACGTAGGTTTGCTCGGGGCCAATCAGATCACTAATGACAAGCTGTAAACAATTCGCTAAGACCCGGGCCAAAATCTTTAACTCACTGTTGAGCAGAGTTATGGGCCTGTAGTCATCTAAACCCTCCCAAACATGCTTGCCATCTTTCATCAGCAATGTGATCACGCCCTTGGTAACACTACCAAGGATGGCTCCCTGGGCAAACCAATGGTTGAACATATCCGTCAGAATAGGTACAAACATGCGCGACGGCCTCAAGTACACTTTGTGGGGTAAACCATCTAGTCCTGGCAACTTGTTGAGGCCGACCTGCTTCAACGCATCATGGACTTTGCATTCAGTAACAACACCCTCGTAACTAGACGCTTCCATCACCCCAAGGCAGAGGAAGTTGGCAAGATAGCTGCGAAACTTCTGTATCAGGAGATCAGGACAGCAGGCACAGCGATTATGAAAGTGTGCCCGAAAGGCATTGCATATCTCACGATTCAATCACAGCACATGCCCATCCGGAATGGATAAATCGATCGGGAAAACTTCGCACTTCTTCCTCACGCTCAGTCGTGTTCAATTTCACAGCTTCGTTAAGAACTCTTTTTAACCTAGATCTAACTACAAATCCCTTGTAGCACTCATTAGTCTCACGCTCAAGGTCCCTCCTAGCTAGATCTATGGTTAGGGAGTCCCCCCCCCAAGCTACCACCCGGGAAAGTCTATCATCTATAGATTTCGCCTCCTTGGTCCTATCTAAATTGAGCTGTCAACCATACTTGGTGGCAAAATCTCTAATCCAATGTTTAAGAGAAACCCACCATCTATTTCCGGTAACCGCCCCCACTAACGCTCACAAATTAGGGATTCTAGCTGGTCCTAGAAGTCCCGTATCTCCTGTAAGAAGGTATTGAACTTCCAGTAGCCTGCCAGACCAGGCCTATTAGCTAACTGCAAACTGACCCTAACAAGTTTATGGTCAGTCCACGCTATCAAGTGGACCGTGGGACAACTAACAAAATCGATATCAGCTCTTCTAACTAACACTCTGTCAGAGTAGGAACCTGCTTTGGCAGACAGCGGGCTATCAAGCCATGTCCACATCTCCCACCCTGGGTGATCCAGACGAAACCTATCAACCAAGTCATGATGAGTCATAAGGCTGACAAGGCTGCTTTCACACCTTCCCAACCTTCTAGCTCCCCGCTTGACCTTATCTATCTTGGGATCAAGGATTGCATTCCAATCACCCATTAAGACTAGCCACTTCAAATCATCCAGGAACGGCACCAACCGACGAAAAAAGGAAACCCTCTCCGCAGCGGTATTGGGCGCATAAACCACAACCAGCCGAAACTTGAAACTTTTAACAGCAACATCGGCCACAACCAACCGGCCACTGTCACCTGCAAAAACAACGTCATTATCAGCATCAAGGCTGCGTCCAACTAGCAAAGAGACCCCAACGCTAGTGCAGCTGGTGTATGCTGAAAAACATTAAAATCCTTCTCCAGCACACGACAGTCCACAGCCCAAATGGAGTGAGTCTCTTGCACCGCAGCGACATCTATTCTGAAGGTTTTGAGCAAGCAAGCGTGCACACTTGCCTGGATCCCTCAGTCCCCTCACATTCAATGTGGCAAGGTTTAAAGCCATCAAACCCACTTACCTTACTCACTGTCGATTACGGGCCGGAAATCCTCCGGGGTGAGGATGCCGACAACCTGACACAGGGAGCCGGTACCCGGGTTCAGTAGTAACTCGGACATCCCTGGAAATTCCACCGACATCTAAGATATACTGCAACTTTAGGGACCTATAGAAACATAAATCGGGACCCTGTCCGTGCATTTACTTGATAAGACATTGAGGGAGGGGCGCTCCATTTCTGCCAGCCTTATGTCCATTCGACTGGCTTCCTCAATAAATTGCCAAAGCTCTTTAGTTAAGTTTGGTTGCTAGGTGAACGGATAAAGGTGGTCACCATCGGTGCACTCCTGAATAAGTATGGGTTTGTGACGTCCTTATGATTGTCAATTTTTGTTAATGATCTGAGCAGTTTTAATGTTTTTTTAGGATATGATCAATGTTTGGGGGTTCCAGTATGTCTTCACAGAAATAAAAACTGTTTAGGGCACGTTTGACTTCATTTGAAGCTGATCTTGCTCGATGTTTGGTAGGAGATTTTGCTGGTGGTGTGGAGTCTCTGGCAACCGAATGGGACCGTGAAAGTAGCTTGGGGGTTGAGATTGGTGAAAGAGAAGGTGATGTTGGGGAAAGTGGGAATTCAGTGAGATGAGCTGGGGTATTTTTTGATTGTTGTGAGGGAGGAATAATTTGGGCGGGTCGGTGGAGTGGAGCAGGCGATTTCTTTTTTTTCTTTAGGTTGTTGCTGTGAGGGTGTTTGAATTTGGGATTGTGAATTTTGGGCTGTTTTTTTTAATGTTTTTTATCCTCCTCTTCCACTTGTGAGTCCCCGCTGTCCCTTCTTCATTTCAGGTTTACTGAAGTGTCCATTTTTTCTTCTTTTTTTCCTATTGTTGTTAATGATGATGATGATGATGGTTTAGCAGTAACAGTAATATCAGCAGTTGTGGTTGCTTTTATTGTTGTTGTTGATGATGATGATGATTTTGCAGTAGCGGCAGTTGTAATTTTAGTAGTTGTCGGTGGGTTTTCAATTAGTGCTTTTTAGGAGACTTTTTCTTTTTTCCAGTTACTTGGGTCCACCTCTTCTTCCCTTTGTCGGGGTGGTCCCCATCTTCGGGTTGTGGATTTTCGTTTGTCGGCGAGATGATTTTCGCTGCTATTGTTGTTATGGTTCCTATTGTCGTTGCAGTAGTTGTTGTTGTTGGTGGTGGCGGTGTTGCTGTTGTTTTGGTGGTCTTTTGAGGGCAGGACCGTGAGAAATGCCCCAGTTGCTTACAAAACCAACATTGGGGCTTCCTACCCTCAACGACCACCATCATTGTCTGCTCCTTGTAATCTAATGTTTGAGGGATGGCAGTATTGGTAGTATTTAGAGGAAATATTATTCCCAGCCAGTTTTTTTGCAAGGTCTTTGGTCGGCAGCAGGACATCCCAGGTGGTAAAGCTCCTTCAGCAAAAATACCTAGCTGGGATTCCTGCTGCCTTTAGTAACTCTTCAAAGGTTTCTTTCTTTAAGCCTGCCTATCTCCTAGTTTTTAAATCTGTTACAATGAATGACATCATCTTTGGTTGGACTGTTTCTACCAGTTCGGGTAAAGGCAAAATTCTGTTACCTATGAAGAACTGGGCATATTTCGCCTTTTCATTTGTATAGTCTTTTTTTTACTTTTGTGTTGACCAGGAGACTGGCATTTCTGGCACCTTTTGAGCTGGTGGTATCGAACTGGCCGGGAGTGATGATGACGGTAATGAAGGCCATTCCGGTTTTTTTTTGAGGGGCTCAAGCCATCAAATAAATTGGAGGATGGATTTGGTGACGGCGAAGTCTCCTCCATAGCTGCTTGGAGGCAAGCTAGGAGGAGAGGGATCCGAATGATAAGATGAGATATACGATGTAAAAAGTAGTGAATGAAAATAAAAATATGGAAGTCGTTTTTTTGGTTTTTTAAAATTGGCAAAAAAGGCGAGTCGAGGTTTGACCAGGAGGGTCACAAACAAACAACAATAACAATTGTTTGAGTGGGGTCACAAGTTATAATAAGAAAAAAATAACAATTTCAACAGTAACAATAACAATAATGCAAACAATAACTTACTATTCACGCGTAACAAAAGACAGAAGTCAGTCAGAGTGGATACTCACACTGTTGTATAGCCATGATACAACTATACACATATACAGGTGGAAACATAATCAACAATAATGATGAACAAACACACTTCTTTAGAAAAATATACCTCTCACACTTTATTCGAAAGGGTTATGTGTGAGAGGTAAGTTGGAGACTGAAGAAACTGCAACATATTGACCCCCAGTTCCTTTTCTTTATCAGCACTTCTTTCTCATTCTGCTGGGCTGCTCAATCGGAGGTTCTGAGGGCCTATAGCCCTCTGCTGGATGCTGGTTCTCTCTACAGAATCTTATCTCCAACTAACTGAACCTGTCTGTGGCCCCGGGTTATATAATTGTTTGACGTCTGCTTCTTGTGGGCATCACATCTGCACCCAATTCAACCCGTCCACAGTCAAGGTTATACCCTGATATCTTCGACCGGATGCACCTGTTCTTGAATGACGGCTAGGTCGAAGGTCAATATGTTACAATCATCCCATAATTATTTTTCAAAAATGTGGAATTTTCTTCATGTTCATCTCCATCCCCCTCATGCACAACAATAACTGAAAAAAAATACAAAAAGAAATTACTTGAACCACAGCAAAAAACAAAATCTTAATTAGAAGCCGATCTTCTCCCTATGTAACACTTGCCCAGCTAATTATCATCTAAATTTGTTTTACTATCTTTGCGCGGTTGGCTATCTTGACATGTGTGCATCAAAGTACAATATGGATGCATCTTTCATCCTCCCAAACATAACAGGGCTCTCTGTAATTCCTAGAAGAATCTTAAAACCCTAGAAGGACCATACTCTAGTCCCAGATTCTGGTCACAAAACAAGTGACCCTGGTCATTCCAGCAATGCATTTCACCTGGATTCTTCATGACCACACTCCAGTCCTTTGCTCAATAGGTTCCTACCTGGAGTAACTGGAGAATTCCACAAACTAAAACACAATATCTTCAAGGCCCAAAACATTCCACATAAATCTACAAAAATCATGGCCCAAAACAATGCATCACAATTCTATCAAACAACAATACATCCGAATGTATCACAATCTGACATGCATGCAGTAAACCACCTAAAATAGACCATGCAAAATATTTATTAGTAATGTGTTACTCATTTTTTTTTCATAATATGAAACAGAAAAAAAATTTCTAATGTCGCCTTTAAACTCAAACAAACTCTTTTTTTTTTCACAAATTTTCACCATTAGTCAACAAGTCAAAATAACATGTCCACCATTAAAGTTCACAAATGTTCCGCTTTTTTTTTCTTCTTTTTTTTTCAATCTGTGTACTGTCTATTTTCTAAAAAATGTTCGTTCTTTTTTTTCTTTTTTTTCTCTATGCTGTGTTCAACAGTGTTCAAATTTCTTTTCTTTTCTCTTCCTGTCTCCTTTCACTGTTTTGTCATCCTTTTTTTTACTTTTTTCTTTCATTTTTTTTATAATAAAATGCTCATTCACTATCCTTTTTTTTCAAACTTTATATCTGCCTCTCTCTGTCTTTACCTTAATATAATAACTATAGGTTCACGCCTCCTCGTTTATTCAATTTCTAACATAAGACATAAAACATAAGCCTGGTTTATTAATAAAACTTTTTCAATCGCTTACGAGTATCCCTCTTTTTTTTTCTTGCTTACTTCCAAAGAGGAGCCAAAATATCCCAGGTGTTCTTTCCTAAACAACCCAAACTTTTATCCATTCAGCCAACATTTCCCCCTCAAAAACAATTCAAAACCGAGTCCACGAATTTTCCAGCACATAAGATATTGTCAAAATTTTGCACATATATTTGATTATCTAGTCTCCAAACCCCTGTTTCCGAATATCCTCTTCAATAAAACCTCAAACCCCACTCCAGGGGGGGGGAATTCACAAAATATCCATCTGCCTCGTCAGACACAAAAAAAAAAAATCTGCCTCTTAGTTGTTCTCCCCCAATGGCAAGATCATTCGAGACAATTCCAGTTGACAGGACCAGAAAAAGGGTCCGAGGCGATCATCCGTGCCCCCGAATGTATTCAGTATAAAGAAACATTCACAAAACCTGGTATGCTTCCACCAGTACCCAAAATCGATCCCATTCTAGGGAGACCTCACAAAACACTTCCAACTTCCACAACTTTTACAAACATTGAAACCCGTACCACAGCCTTAACTACAGATATGCATTTTGTAGACATCATTGATGCCCCGAGAATCCTCCCAGATCTCGGATTAAAATCCTAATTCCCAATTACTATGCGTAAGGATAGCATCCACAAGTTACTACAAAATTTCACTCATAAAAATTTTGTTTACTATAAAATTCATTCATAAAAATTTTAAACTCAAAACCCAGTGAACGTTTACTTATGGCTGTCAATCATTTTAAAAACAGGAACAGTAGTCTGTCCAACGGGGCCATCTTTCTTTCTTTTCTTTTCACAGCCACCTGCTTGTATGTTTCCCTCTTACTTTCTCTCTCCCTCACTAGGATTCAAAATTACATATAGCAGTAATTGTCATTTTTCTATGCTAAGGCTCAATCGTTTTTTTTTTTAAATTATTTCCAATTTTATCTTTTAGCAAGGCCAAATAACATTAACCTAAAAGCCAACAAGACTTATTTTACTCACCACTTGTTATTAATACTCCTTTTTTTTCATTATTATAATCATTAAAGATTTTTTTCACGAACCCAAATATTAATCGACAGGGAGGTTATAAAACTTATACAATGAGCAATTTACTTACAGTCTCTCTTTTCGTTTCTTTTTTTTCTGTTCATTGCTGGTCTTGTCCTTTTTTCTTCTTTTCTACCAGCATGTTGCAGTTTTTCCTTTGTCCTTTTTTTTCTTTTTTCTTCGAGATTTTTCTTCTCGTGTCCCACTCGCCTTTGAAGTGTTGTATTCTGTTCCTGATTCTTTCTTTGGCCATTTCTACGATTTCTATTCAGGCTCAATACCATGCCATGATGGCATGCCTGGCCCCAGGCACCAAATATGAATATGTAACATATACAGATGCATGCGTCAACAAAATCAACAATAATAATGAACACACTTCTTTAGAAAAATATAACTCTCACACTTAATTGGAAATGGTTGCAAAAGGGTTATGTAGAGAGATAAGTTCCTTTGTCTTTATCAGCACTTCTTTCTCATTCTACTGGGCTGCTCAATCGGAGGTCCTGAGGACCCATAGCCCTCTGCTGGATGCTGGTTCTCTCTACAGCATCTTATCTCCAACAAACTGAACCTGTCTATGGTCCCGGGTTATATAATTGTTTGATGTTCACTTGCTTCTTGTAAGCATCACATCTACACCTAATTCAACCCATCCACAATCAAGGTTATACCTTAATATTTTCGACTGGATGCACCTGTTCTTTGATTGACGGCTAGGTCGAAGGTCAATATGTTACATCGCTTCTCTCACTTGGTTACCGCTTATTCGCATCTTTTATAGACTGAGTAATCCATTCACGGGGGTTTCAGGATCTTCCACTATATCAGTTTGATATATTGGCATTATTTTAAATTTACCTCAACTACATTAGTATAGGTGTTTTGATACATTTAATTTTCTATTTTCTTATATTTTGATATTACTCTTGTGAAGTGATGTCCTTGTATTAAGGGCCTGTGTTGACACTATGTGTATTTCTTTGCATTTGCTACATTCAATTATGTAGACTACATTTTTTGAATTGCAGCTTAAGTCTTCTTTTGTTTTGAATTTTGTTTGTGGGTTTTTAAAGGTATAGGATTCTCCTTCTATGATTATATTTTACATCGTTTATGATTGCATTTGGTAACTTGTTGTATTGTATTTTCTCCGAATGTAGAAGAGGTGAGTATTCTTTTAAGATTTTTTGGTGTCTCTGGCTTTTAATGATTCTTGTTGCGTCTAGTATTTCTTTGATTTTGTCATTGTTCTTCTAGATTTTTCATCATTTTTGTGAATAGTTCTGGGTTGTTTTCGTTGTAGGTTGCGACATATGCTAGGGTTTTCTTGTTGTTGTGTTTTCTCAGGTTCCTTAATTCTCTTTGTGGTATTTTTTCTGCTAATTTGAATCCCTTATTTATTGGTGTTGGGTATCCTCTCTGGTTTAGAGTTATGTGTAGTTCTTTAAGGCGAGTTTTGTTTTTTAGGTTTTTATCTGATTATTGTGTGTATTCTGTGTGCTAAAGTGTAAGAGATGGATTTTATACAGTTTTGGGGGTGGTGGGTTTTGAAGTGGAGGTATTGTTGGGTGAATGTTGGTTTGTGGTAAATATCTGTGATGATTTGGCCATTTACGTTTTTTATAAGGATGTCTAAAAAATAATTCTTTTGAGCTGTGTTCCATAGTAAATTTTATTTTGGGGTGTAGGTTTTTTAGTAGGTTGTGTAATTCATTGATGTCTGCCCATGGGCATTTCCAGAATATGAAGCAATCATCCGAATATCTTTTCCATGATTTGGTAAATTTTTCTTTTACCTATTATTTTGTATAGGTTTTCTTCTAAGTATGCTAGGGTTAGGGTAGCATATGTTTGCACCATTTTAGTTCCCATAGCTGTTCCTAGGGGCTGGATATAGTTAATGTTATTGAATTGGAAGTAGTCATTATCAAGGATTATTTCTATACCCTCAATGATAATTTTTTTGTTAAATCTTGTGTGTAATATGTCAGGGTATTTATCTATCTAAAATAAAATGGCTTGTTTTCCTAATTCATGGGGGATATTGCTATATAGGCTTGGGACATTGTTGTATCGTGGTAAGGAAAAGATACACAGTGACATAGAGTTAATTATTTATTAACTCAAGTGGTACAGTCCGACTAGTATTATAAGTCTTGCACTGTTGGTGTTATGTCCGATGTTGGTCTTACCGATGTCCTTTCAGAGCTGTCTCTGTCTCTGCTTCTTTCTGCTTCTGCTTCACCGTGCTTTTATACTTCCGTGATACCGGAAGTCACGTGGTACAAGCCACTATACAACATCTCCATCCAAAAAATTTTTTAATATGACCGTAGGACATCATATTTTTGTCTTTTGAGATTTATTTCCATAGTTCCCGTCGGGGTACGTTTTTGTTTTCTCGTACGATATTTTTGTATTGGTGAGGGCCTTGGTACCTCAAACATGTCATAAATAACTAACATGGGTTCTTCAACTCATTCCTTTGTGTTTGGGGTATATCTTTTATTTATTTGCTAAATATGTCTGCGAACCTTCCATCTTGGATGTTTTATTGTGTACATCATACTACCAATTCTATAATGAACACACAAGAGGTGGGTAGGTTAAGAACTTGGTTTATTATGGTGATTCCTACCGCGAGAACTACTATATACAAAGATGGCGTTATTCCCACTGCATGCTGGGAAAAAGGTGGTTGTTAGTTCATGCAAGGGGAACTACTCCATCATACATACTTTACACCCCTTCACCCATAGTTCAGGATTTCATGCCACTTTATGTGACATAATCCTTTAAATGCTTTGGTTGGGTTTTACTTCAGTTACTGCTTCTAATCGTTTCTCTTACTGGTGGCTCCTGCTGGGTATGCCATGCTCCATTTGTCATTTCTGTGTTCGGGATCTCACTACCTGGAGTACTAGCATCTGAGGTAAGTGGGATCCCCCAGTCTATGTCCAAATTTTTATTTCTTTTCTGTGAGCTTATTCCTCTCATTTCCACATCTCTTGCTGAATCTAGCTCTAACCGTTTTTTTACCTGGTCCATATGTCGCCTTACCACTGTCCCCGACTCTAATTCAATTTCATATGACACTGGACCTGTCCATCTCTTGACCACTCCTTTTTTCCATCTTGGTCCTGTGTAGAAATTTTTTGCAAAGACTAATTCCCCTTCTCTAAATTCTCGTATAGCCAGAGAGTTGTCATGATATTTTTTTTGGATTTGCTGGTGTTCTCTCATGCGCTCCCGCACTGTAGTCTTCTGTAGAATGATCCAATCCAAAACGTCTTTATTTTCTGGTTTATTAATAGTTATGCCGGTGACCGTTTGTGGTGTGGAGTTATAAGACAGCAAGAAACGGCTTAGTTTTGAACTTAAGGAACCTTTCTCCTAACTCATTTTCTTCATCCCCTCCTTGAAGAAGCGGACACATCTCGCAGCCAATCCATTTGAAGAGGGATGTTTTGATAATGTGATGTGTTGGATTCCTAGTCTTGACATAAAAGTTTGGAATTCTTCACCTACAAAAACGGCCACATTGTCCATTAAGATTTTCTTTAGTAACCAGTGAATTGCAAAACATCTCTGTAGGTTTTCTAGCGTGGTGTTTGTGGTTACTGAGTTCGATACATAAACATTTAGCCTTTTACTAAAAGTGTCCACTATTACCAGAAACATGTGGCCTTTAAATGTTCCTGCATAGGCAATGTGGAGTCTGGACCACTTCTCTTCAGGAATTTCCCAAGGATGTAAGGGAGCGGTTGCTGGCATTTGATTCGTTTGTTGACATTCATAGCAATTCCTTACCTTAAATTCTATTTCTTGATCTAATTTTGGCCACCAAAAATAGGTTCTGCTCAACCCCTTCATTCTTACAATTCCTGGATGTCCTTCATGGAGCGCCTCCATGAGTTTTTTTCGTCCTTGTATGGGTACTATTACTCGTCTTCCCCACAGTAAACATTCTTCCACTATTCCTAGTTCATGTCTTTTGTTGAAGTACGGGCACCATTCTTCTGTAGTAGGACACTTGTCTGGCCATCCATTCTTTACATAGTTCAGCACCTGTTTTAGGAGTTTGTCCGTTTTGGTTCACTTGGCAATTTCCTGGTATGTAACAGGAGTTTGATCCAGGTATTCCAACAGCATGATGTTCTTCTCGGGTAAGGGAACTTCTTCCAGTTTTGTAGGCCTTGGCAATCTACTCAGCTCGTCGGCATTTCCATTTTTATTTCCTTCCTGATATTCTAGTTGGTATGCATATGTGGATAGGATTACCACCCAATGTTGAATTCTCGCCGAACTGATCTCTGGGATTTTCTTATTTTCTTTAAAATATTCCAAGAGCGGTTTATGGTCGGTAAATAATTTGAATGGTCTTCCATACAGATATTGATAAAATTTTTTAACCCCAAAAACCACTGCCAAAGCCTCCTTGTCAATTTGGGAATAATTTTTTTCTGCTGGTGCCAGGGTCCTTGATACAAAAGCTATTGGTCTTTCGGATCCATCCTCCATGATGTGAGATAGTACATCTCCCACCCCATATGGAGAAGCATCACATGCCATTGTCACTGCTTTGCTTGGGTCGAAATGTACCAATACCTTTGGAGAATTTAATTGTTGTTTTGCTTCTTCCCATGCTTGTTCCTGTTTTGACGTCCACTCCCACTTTGCTTCCTTCTTCAATAACTGATGCAAAGGAGCCATGATGCTGGAAATGTTTGGAATATATTGAGCATAGTAATTTATCATACCCAAAAAGGTTTGAAGCTCTTTTACTGATGTTGGGTGGGGCACCTTATTTATCGATTTCACCGTTTCTTCTGAAGGTTTTATGCCCTCTCTGTTTACTAAGTGGCCTAGATATAATACCTCGGGAACTAAAAATTTGCATTTTTCCCGGTTTAATCTAATTCCAAATTTTTCCAGCCTGTTCAAAATTTCCTCCAGGGTCTCTAAGTGTTTTCTCCTGGTTGTGCCGGTCAGTAGAATGTCATCGATTCTAATTATGACATTTCGAATGCCTTGTAAAATGTTTTCCATGGTTCTTTGGAATATTCCCGGGGCTGATTTCAACCTATAGCATAACCTATTGTACCTGAAAAGGCCTTTATGGGTATTAATGGTTGTAAAATTTCTTGATTTTTCATCCAGCAATAATTGCTGGTAAGCTTGGCTTAGATCTAGCTTAGTATAGGATTCACCTCCTCCCAATGTTGCGTACAGATCCTTCATTTTTGGTATCGGATAATTGTCCAATTTGGTGACGGGGTTGATTGTCACTTTATAGTCACCGCAAATATGCACAGATTGATCCGATTTTAAAATGGGTACTATTGGTGTCGCCCATTCAGAAAAATCAAGTGGTGAAATTGTTCCTTCTTTTTCCAGTCTCCCTAATTCATCTTCTATTTTCTTTTTTAGCATATAGAGTACTGACCGTGATTTGAAATACCTGGGTTTTGCTTCTGGGTCTACATACAAGGTAGCATAGGTTCCTTTTACTTGACCTAACTTACCATCGAATACCACCGCATACTTTGCTAGTATTTCTTTCAGTTGGTCTTGGTCTGGCTCTTCCACTGTTTGCACCTTGAAAATCTCCTTCCATGGCAACTTCACATGTTGCAGCCAATTTCTGCCAGGAGTGTGGGTGAATCCCCATCCACCACAATTAGCGGTAATTCCCACCGAAGGCTGTCCAACTGCACTGGAACTTTCGTTTGTTCTATCACATGGATGCTATTTCCCGTATAAGACTTGGGATGTAGTTTCGTGGGCTCCAGCGATTTTTTTATAGTTTATTTTTTTCCACGTTTTCAGTCCCATTATTGTCACTGAAGCTCCAGTATCCATCTCCATTGACACCCTCTTGTCACAAATGTTGATATCTACATAGTAGGGGTCCACTTTTTCCAGTGGCGCACTGATTCTATTTATGATATAAACTTCCTCAGAATTATCCGAGTCAGCGCTTTCCACTTCTTTTTCTTTTTTATAGTATCCGCAGGTTTCTTTTTTATGTTAAGTTTGAAGCATTTCTCCGCTATGTGTCCTCATTTTTTACAGTAGTGACACGTGACATGTGTCCTCGTTTTTTACAGTAGTGACACGTGGCATGTCTAAAAGAGCACTTACTTGGTTTGTGTGTTGCTCCACAACGAGAACACTCTTCTTCCGACCTTTCATCCGGTCTGGGCTCTTGTCTTATTTTTTCGGTCCGTCCCCTTGGTGGTACATAAATTTTGTTTACTTCCATGTTTTTTGTTTGAATGTCTTGTAAATGTTTGGAAGCAGATTCCATGTTGACCGCTATGTTGAGGGCCTCGTTAAAAGTTATTGAGTCCCTCTCTGCAAGTAATCTCCTCTGAATATTGTCGTCATTTACTCCTACTACGAGTTTGTCCTGTAGCATTTCGTCTAAAAATGTTCCAAATCGACAATCTTAACACATGGTTCTTAACTCCACCACATAATCTGTGATCGACTCGCCCGGTTGGTGGTTTCTTGAATAAAATTTCGTTCTCTGAATGATCAAAGATGCCTTCAGGCTGAAGTAGTTCTTCATCAGACTCACAAGCTCATCAAATTCTTTATCTTTCAGTTTCTCTGGAGCTAATAAACTTAACACCTTGCTCCCACAAAACGATAAAAGAATAGCCCGCCTCTTCTTCACTTGGGCAGTATCTAACGGTATGTCGTTTGCCTCGAAGAAATGTTCCAGATGTTCAATGTATTGGTCCCATTGTTCACTCAAACTGTCGAAAGATTCTAACTGACCGAAGGTAGCCATAATTTGTTCTAGGTTTGAAAACTCGTCGCCAAAATTATAATGAACAGACAAGAGATGGAGAGGTTAAGAACTTGGTTTATTATGGTGATTCCTACCATGAGAACTACTATATACAAAGATGGCGTCGTTCCCACTGCATGCTGGGAAAAACGGTGGTTGTTAGTTCATGCAAGGGGAACTACTTCGTCATACATACTTTACAAATTCTTTTTTTCAAAAATGCCCACTCACCAGGTTGCTTTACCTAAATGATAATTTAGAAAATAAATTTTTTCCCCTGGACTAAAAGTCTTATTAGAGGCATTAATTTTTTTCCATATTTTCTTTTTTTAATGGAATCAATTTATCAAATATTGATCGAATTTTCCAAGCAAACATCAGTTCTGTGGGGGACATGTTTGCGATAGTATTTGGATTAGGTATTATTCAATAAATGGATAGAAATTCTTGTAATTCCTCATTTTCTATTTCGATCCCTTTTGCCTTTTTAATTGCTCTTTTAAATACATTGATAAATCTTTCCACCAGTCCATTTGATCTTGGATGGTAAGGTGCTGATTTTTATGTCATTTATCAAGAGCAATTTACAGAAATTTTCAAATTCTTTTGATGTAAATGGTGTATCATTGTCAGAGCAATCTAATGTAAAGTGTGTGTCATTGCCAGAGCAATCCGAATCTTGCAAACAGTTTCTGCAACATCTTAATTGTGATTTTTGTCGTTTGAGTTTTGCATTTGAAAACTTCTGGCCATTTCATAAAGCTGTCTAAGTAAAGTTGGCGACTGTAGTCGAGGGCGACGAGAAGGCTCCCTTTTCAATAGCTACTACACCGAGGTGTAGGGGAGGGCGCCACTCCTTTCCCTGGATTGCTCCACTACCCTTAATACGTACCTTATATTGCTGAGTGTTAAGCAAGGAGGTATCAAGTACTATTTCTAAAGTCTTTGGTACGATGCAACCTGGCATTGAAGCCAGGTCTCCCAGACCATTGGCGAACACTCTACTCACCAGATTAATGACAAAAAAGTATGTTCCTTTTATTGGACCAGCATAGTCAATATGATAGACATCTTAGGCTATGAATTGAATTTTATGGGAGGTGTTTTGCTACTGATGTGCAGCTTCTGAATGATTTCACCATGTTTTCAATGTCTTTATCCATACCCGGCCAGTATATATAACTTTGCATGAGAGCCTTCATTCTACTCATTCCCGGGTGCCAGGTATGGAAATCTTTCAAAATTTTCTTTGTGAAAACTGCGGGTATGACCACCCGTTCTCCATACATCAATATGCCGTTGCACGTTAAAAATATATTATTTGTTTAACTTTCTGGTTCATTAGTTCTTTTTTGTTTTATTAATGAACTTATCACCTTTTGTCTTAAATTTATCTCCTCAAATGTAACTGGTGGTTCTTTAACTGTATTGGATAAAATGTATTTTACGTTCATTTCTGACTTTAATGAAGCAATGATAGTCTCTTCTAGCGGTTCTGTTTTTTTTATATTAATCTGGATAATCCATCCGCATGTGCGATTTCTTTTGACGGTAAGAATTCCATTTTAAATGAATAATTTAACAGCATCGTGGCACATCTTTATAAACAATTCGCAGTGTGTGTTGGTATTCCTTTTTTTAGAACCAAATATTGCAAACAATGAACGATGATCTGTTTGCAATATAAATTCTCTAGCGTGTATATATTTATGAAATTTCTTGATTAAAAATATGATAGCTAAACCTTCCTTTTCTATCTGTGAATAGTTCATTTCTGCCGGTAGTAGCATCCTTGAGACATATTGAATCGGTTTTAATTTACCATCTTCTTTGTGAAGTATAACTGCCCCTAAGACAGAACTGCTTGAGTCGCTGGCAACATATATCTGCTTATTAGAGTTGTAATGTGTCAAAGCTAAGTTTGACATTAGCGCAGTTTTTAATTTCTCGTGCGTGTTTTTACATTCGTCTGTCCAATTCCATTTTACGTCTTTTTTGAGTAAATGATTCAATGGAGCTCTTAGTATATGCATATTAGGTATTTAGCTATTGTAGTAGTTAGCCAGCCCCCAAAATGATTGTAATGCTGCAACATTAGTCAGTGCAGGCATGTATTTTATGCATCCTCTCGGTTAGGATCAGGAGTTCTGCCTTTCTCATCAATTACTTGTCCCAGATATTTGATTTTTGATAGAAAAAAATTCACATTTTTCCATGCTTAATTTAAAAGCAAATTCTTTTATTTTTTAAACACTTCAGTTACATGTTTTCCAAGATCTTCCCGATTTTTGCTTTTTATTAGAATATCATCTAAATAAGCGGTTGCAAAGTCCAGATCCACTAACATTGTATCCATTATTTTTTGAAAAATACTTGGAGCTACCTTTATTCCATATTGAAGTCTATTCATTTTGAAAAGACCTCTATGTGTGTTAATAGTTAATAATTCTGCATACTTTTCTTCCACTGGTATTTTTAAATAAGCTTCTGACAAATCTAACTTAGAAAATATGTGTCCGCCATTTAAATTTGCAAAAATTTCTTCCCAACGGAGGGGATAATTTATTTCTTTTAGACAATCATTAAGTCTGGTTGAATAATCTGTGCAGATTCTAATTTTTTTTTTCTTTACATATACAACTGGAGCTGCCCTGGGATGTAGTAATTTTTTTTCTATTACACCCAGTTTTTCTAGTCTTTCTAGTTCTTTGTCAATAATTTCAACTGACGCATAGGGTACCGTTCTTCTTGAACAAAAAACTAGCATAATATTTTCTTTTACATCGAATTTTGCCTTGACTTTAGAGCAGAATCCAAGTTCTTCTGAAAATATTTCCGGAAATTTTATTTTTAGCTCTTTTTTCAGTTTATCTGAATTTGTCATCGTACCATCTATTTTATAGCAGAAAGTATTTATTGGGACATTAAGTAGATCGAATTCTTCCATCCAATCTGTTCCAAATAAATTTTTGGCATTTCGCATGACAAATGCTTTTAATTTTCTTTATTTTCCATTAAAGAAAATATTTATTAAGGTTTCTCCCATAAATTTTAATTTTACAATTTTTTTTTTGTTACTTAGGGTTGGAAATATTATTTTTTTTCCAAGTTTCAGCATTAATTATAGTTAAATCAGACCCAGTGTCTATCTGAAATTTTATCTTTTTATTGTTGAGACAAACATTTATATATTTTCTTCGTACTTTTCAGTTGTTGCTGGTTCAGTAGTGAACTGTACCCGTTTTTTTATTTTTTGAATAATTTCCCCCTCCAAGTCTGCAGTGTGAGAATTTGTGTCCTTTGCACCTGCAAGTATGGTATTTTTTTGTGTTTAAATGGACAATCTTTAAATAAATGCAATTCTCCACATCTGTAACTTTTTTTCTCGTCTGGCCATTTATCACAGTCTTTTTCAAAAATTGATTCATACCTTCTGAAATATGCCTCAAATGTCACTTCTTCTGGTTTGTAAATAAATTCCTTGACTGAATTTATTACCGACTCTCGCAAGAATATATTTAAATTACCCGAGTTGTTTTGTTTTATAAGACATTTGAGTAGTTTCATGAATCTTTCTTCTTGTCATTCAATGTTCTCATGGAGTCTTTTTAAATCCTCATGTCGTTGTATTTCCAGTTGTTTTAAATCTTCTTGTCGTTGTTTTTCTTGTTGTTTTAGGAATTCCAACATACAATTTTAAAGTCATATATTCTTGAACGTCACTGTGTGTAGTTTGCAGTAAGTTCGAATCTTCAAATCCTGCGTCAACAACTGTTGCTGGGGTTTTTTTCTGTTAAGAATACAAAATCTTCAAATCCTTCCAACTGTTGTTGTTATTTTGGGGTTTTTTGCGAGTGTGAAATCTTTGAATCTCTCGTCGCCAACTGTTGTTGTTTTTTTCTGTTGCTGTAAGTGCGAAATCATCAAATTTCTCGTCACCAATTGTTGTATCGTGGTAAGGAAAAGATACACAGAGACATAGAGTTAATTATTAATTAACTCAAGTGGTGCAGTTCAACTAATATTATAAGTTGGAGTTACGTCTGAAGTTAGTCTTACTACTGACCGACGTCCTTTCAGAGCTGTCTCTGGTACAAACCACTATACAACAGACGTCAAATATTACTATGTGTTAGGATCAATTTTTTCTAGTATGGAGTTTAAAAAATCTATGTTGTCCTTAATATAGCTTTTTATTTTGTTTAGGAAAGGTTGTAGTAAAATGTCTATTAGTTTGCTAAGTCTGCTTGTCGGGCACAATGGGCCTGCTACAATGGGTCTAAATTTGAGGTCACTGGGGTTTGGGATTTCTATATATTCGGATTTTTGTGTTTCTATGATGTTTTTTATTTGTTTGGACTTGTGAATTTTTGGTAGTCCGTAGAAGTTACCGGTTATTGAGATATAGTTTTTTAAGAAGTCTTCTTTTTTAGTCTGTGATTTATTGTGTATTTTGCAGAATTTTGTGATTTTGATATTATATTATTGTCTATATTTGTATCTATTAGTTTGTAGTTGGTTTCATCTTTCAATATTTCTTGGATTTTTGTTTTGTAGTACGTTTTATCTAAGATGAATACAGCACTTCTCTTGTCTGTTTCTTTTATAATTATGTTTTCCTTTTCTTGTATATTTTTTAGGCTTGTTTTTGTTTAAGTTCACTATTGTTGTTTTTGTCTGGGAAGAATTTGATCTTATTCTTTACTAGGGAGTCATCTGTATCTCTTTTATTTTTGAATTTTTCTATTAGCCTACATTTTCTTTCAAATATTTTTAGGTCTTTTTTTAGTTCTCCTATGTTGTTTTTTGGAGTGGGGTAAAAATTAAGACCTAGTTTGAGTAAATTTATTTGGTCTTTATTTAACTTGTGTGTATATGAGTTTATAATTTTTGGTTTAATGTTACTTTTGTTTTTTACATTGGTTTTTTCCTCTGGTTCATTTTGTCTAAAAAATGGTTTTTGTTTGTATTTGAAGCAGTCACAGATCTATTTCCTCTCGCAAATCAATGCCCCTGCCAAGCGATTTGGCCACACAGAGTGCATTGATTCCTTCTTCCTCTCTAGAACTATTTTTTACTGTAGTAGTAATGCCATGAACAATCTTACCTCGAAGAAACACAAGGTGTGCTCTCTCTGCTACTAGCACATGGAAACCAGTAGAAGAAAAGGACGCAAGAGGTGTGACTTATTTTATGGAGACAAGCCCATGTGAAGTGGCGAGATTTAATGAGCATATAAGAAACTAAGTTTGAGGTGGAAAAAGTAGAACAGTATTTTGCTTATGTCTGATTGGTGAACATCCATCAGTTTATTTTGCGTGTTAAATAATTTGACTACCCCCCAATAGGTTGATTCCACTTTGACTAGACTTCTAAAACCACGAACAAGCTATTTTGGCCTACGTGTAACCAGACGCAAATAGCAGACATTTGGCTGATTCCCGAATTTCATAGCATCTCATCCGACCACATGGTGTCAGAATGGTTGGAACAGGTGGAGCTGGTGTGCAAAATGTAGGGTGTTGACAACGTTGAACGTGTTCCACCACTCAGGCTGAGAGGCGGGGCTCTGTCAGTATACCGATGGTTAACCCGTGACCGAAGGTAGGATTTACAGCAGGTAAAACAAGCCCTCCTCATGGCTTTTGCGCCGGACCCTTTTGTTACATTTGACACATTTCTCTCACATCGTTTGCGCCCCGGAGAAACTGTAGACGAATATTTGGGTGACCTACAGGACCTAGCGCATCTGATCGAAGAAAACACCTCTGACCGATGGCTCAGTTGTGCTTTCGTGTCAGGACTCCCCGGTCCAGTTATACGACAATTGCGTGGGTCCTCAAGGATGGAGCACATGACCCTAGAACAGATTCTTGTTAGAGCTCAAGCTCTTATGACGGAAGAGGCAGAAGTTGATGAGCCTGTTGCTGTGGCGGCCAGGCGACGCCGAGTTCTTCCTCATGTGCCTGTGGCTCCACCTTTAACCCCCGACAAGCAGAATGCAGTCGCAGTGCAGTGCTACAAGTGTGGAGGTCCCAATTACTTTTCCAGAAACTGTCGGCAGCCCGGGGGCAAATCACAAAGAGCGCTCCCGGAGATATGCTGTTATCAGTGCCAACAACAAGGACATGTAGCATCGAGGTGTCCAGGAAAACTAGGCAAGGGGCGAGAGGCTGGCACTACTCTCTCCCCACATAAACTAGAAGAAGCGCTTCCTGTAATGAAGGTGAAAGTCAATGGAATGGATCAGATAGCGTTGGCGGATTCCAGCTGCTCCTCATCTGTTGTGAGTGGAATGTTATGTTGACCCGAAGTATGGAAAAGTACCGCAATTCTGACAGCAAGCAGGAAGTGCCTTTTAAGCCATGGTGTTGGTAGCATAACTTTAACAGTGACCAACAGAAATCTCTTAAAAACGAACGTGCTAGTGGTAAACAGCAAGCCATTGGGATTCGACCTCCTTCTGGGAATGGACATCATCAAGATATTGGGGCCCCCGAAGGGCCTGATCCCATTAATGGCAGTCATCCAGCAGAATAAACAAACAGTAAGGCCGGTTCTTGACTTTCGGGAGTTAAATGATCACTTGGATCCATTTAGGGCTTGTGCAGACATATGCACTGAAAAGTTGAGAGAATGGCAGCAAGCAGGATCGAATGTATCCGTGTTAGACCTTCGCAAAGCATACCTTCAAGTACGTGTGCACCAATCACTATGATCCTATCAAACTGTACTGTTTAAGGGACGAAGGTATTGCCTGACCCACATGGGGTTTGTTCTCAATGTGGCACCATCCATCATGTAGACGATTGTTGATGCTATCTTGACGAAGGACAAGAGCATACAGTGGGCAACATCTACCAATATTGATGATGTGTATGTGGACGAGAGCATTGTGCCTGCAGCACGTGTGAAGGAGCATCTCTGCAGCTTCGGCCTCCTCAGCAAGGAGCTGGAGAGGCTACAGGATGGTGCACGAGTGCTTGGGTTACAGGTCTGGGGGAGAGGATAACTCTCTGTATTGGAGAAGAAGGAACAAAATCCCTGACACGCCTCGTGTCATCACGCAACGGAACATATTTTCACTATGCGGCAAATTTGTTGGGCGCCTTCCCGTGGGTGGTTGACTTTGTGTAGCCATGGCGTTAATCAAGCAGAGAGCATGACGTCACCGCTGGATGGGATGACAAAATTGACGACGCCCCTCTCAACACCATGATTAAAGAGGTTCTCACTATGCGCAAGGAAGACCTGGCGCGGGGCAGATGTTGCATCGACGGCCAAGCCCTTAGCGTATGGGTTGACGCAAGCTCTCTCGCTACCGGCATGTTGCTTGTATATGATGGGACTCTAGTAGAGGATGCTTGTTGGTTACGACCAGCAAAGGACCCCCAACATATTAACCTTACAGAACTCGATGCCATTATTAAAGGAATAAACTTGGCAATTCTCTGGAAGACAACCACCTTGCATTTGTTCAATGATTCTGCCTGTGTCCATAAATGGATCTCAGACACCCTTACCAGCAAAGCCAGGGTACAAACCAAAGCCGCAAGCGAGATGCTCATTCGACGGCGGCTTGACACCATAATAAAACTGGTGAAAAAATATGCGCTGTCAATGAATGTGTCCTTGGTCAAATCTAGCCAAAATAAGGTAGATCGATTGACTAGAGTGTCGCAGAGGTGGCTTGATGCAATTAAAAGGAACACTGGACCTGTGCAACCTGCCTGCACTGCGTCCATGAGCTCAGTTGGGCTTGACCAGATCAAGAGTATTTACTGACAAAGCGGTCATCCTAATGTGCGGCGGACACTTTATTTTATGAAACAGACTGCCCCCAGGGTCTCTAAGGCCGCAGTGAAAACCGTCGTCAGAGAATGTGAAGAGTGTCAGTTGATCAATCTAGCACCCGTGCACTGGTCAAAGGGGACTTTGAATGTTAAACAAACATGGCACTGGGTAGCGATGGATATTACCCAATGTAACTGGTCCCATTTTTTGACGGTGATCGACTGCGACCCTGCTCGGTTTGCCATCTGGCGACGTCTTCCTCAACAAGATGCGACAAGCGTAATCAACCAGCTGAAGGTGCTCTTCTATGAGCGGGGCCCACCGACAAAGATTCTGACAGATAATGACACTGTCTTTTGGAGCAGCCTGCTTAAAACCTTTCGAGATGAGTGGAGAGTCCGACTTCGATTCTGCTGTGCATACGTACCCTCTGGTAACAGAACTGTAAAAAAGGATTGCCGCCAGAAAACAGAGTAATCTACCAGAAGCAGTATACTGGTACAACATCACGCCAAAGGATGACATGTCCTCTGCTACAGCACCAGCCAAGATGGTCTATCGGTACCGCATACAGCTGAAAGGTATAAATGGAACACTGGCGCCGACACATAATCAACAGCAGGCTGTTTTCAAACCGGGTAACTGAGTGTGGGTAAAGACTCCACATGGACAATGTACCACAAAATATAAAGTGGGACGTGTGACCGGAATTACCAGTGTACAGAGCGTAATGGTCAACGGAATGCCACGCCATGTGAAAGATCTGCGACCCATAGTGGGACCAGGCCAGCCAACGGTCTGTTCTGACATGGTTTCAGAGGATGCAAGCGAAAGATTTGTAACCATTGGAGAGAGACCGTGTGAACAGGCACCCAGCACAAATGCAGGTGATGCCTTTTCCAATAACACTTCTAATGAAGACCAAGTGACTATACTACCACGAAGAAGCACACGGCGCAAAAGACCAACACCCAAATGTTTCATGTGTGATCATAGGATCAGGGGGGAGTGTAGTAGTAATGCCACGAACAATCTTACCTTGAAGAAACAGAAGGTGTGCTCTCTCTGCTACTAGCATGTGGAAACCAGAAGAAGAAAAGGACACGAGGTGTGACTTATTTTATGGAGGAGAATGTGATAAGCCCACGTGAAGTGGCAATATTTAATGAGCATATAAGAAACTAACTTTGAGGTGGAAAAAGCAGAACAGTATTTTGCTTATGTCTGATTGGTGAACATCCATCAGTTTATTTTGCGTGTTAAATAATTTGACTACCCCCCAATAGGTTGATTCCACTTTGACTAGACTTCTAAAACAACGAACATTTTTAGAAGTCACGACAAGTCAGAGAGCACCTAGTTAACAGCCAAGACAGACCTCTCTTGCATCCTCTGCTACGGACATTCCACATGGAAGAACTTCACTAAAGAACACACTGCTACTAGCTTCACACACAGAAGAACCAGCCTTGTGGCTTGTCACACGAGCTACTTGCTACAGTGACACATCTACAAACTAAAGGACCAACATACTAACTGGCGACACCAAAAAGAACCTTTTCTCACTCTGACTCATTTACTTCTGCTACAATAATAAACCTTTCATTGTGGTGTTTTCAAAAGAAGTAATGTTATTTATTTGTATTGTCAATTAATTTATAGTGTTATGGAAACTAACCACGAAAAACACTAAATATTTCTTAAAAAATAGTAATTTTGTTTGTATTGTGTTTTGGCCAATTTGTATGTATCTGGTATTTTGGAGCATTACTTTTTCTTTTATATGTTGTTGTTTGTGTGTGGGGATTATATTTTCCATCTTGTACTGTGTTTTTGGTTTGTTGCTTGTTTATGTTCTTTTTTGTTTTTATTTTCCTTTTGTTTGTGTTTTTTCATTTTCTTTCTCCTTGTCTTTTTGGGTTTGGTTTTTTAGCCATGTAGGTTTTTTTGGTTTAGGGTTTTTCTTGATTTTTCTCTCTTCATTTTGCAGTTTTTTTCACATAGTTCTATTAAGCATTGTTGTGTTTCTATGGAGCAGAGTTCCCTAATTTCTGTAATTGGTTCTTGGTCAATTTCCTTGTATTTGGTTTTATAATGGGTAGTTTCGTCTTCCAGTATTTCTGTTTGTGCTTTTAGTTTCATGAGGTTAAGGTTGCCTTTGATTCCTTTTCTGTTCTTTTGTGTCCTGTGGTGTTATTTTTTCTTCACATTTTCTAGGAATGAATATTTCGTCCTTTTTCATGAATTCCTTGTAGATTTTTGCTGTTTCCTTACTTTTTATAGCACTAAAGAGGACTATTTTTTGTTGGTTTTACAGGTTTTCCTACATCTTTAATTTGCTTTTTGTTTTGTATGCCTTTTTGTTTGTTTGGGTTTCCCCGTAGAAACACAAAAATCCGAATATATAGAAATCCCAAACTCCAGTGACCGCAAATTTAGACCCATTGTAGCAGGCCCATCATGCCCGACAAGCAGACTTAGCAAACTAATAGACATTTTACTACAACCTTTCCTAAACAAAATAAAAAGCTATATTAAGGACAACATAGATTTTTTAAACTCCATACCAGAAAAAATTGATCCCAACACATTCATAGTCACATTTGACATCCCAAACCTATATAGCAATATCCCCCATGAATTAGGAAAACAAGCCATCTCATTTTGGACAAATAAATACCCTGACATATTACACACAATATTTAACAAAAAAATTATCATTGAGGGTATAGAAATAATCCTTAATAATGACTACTTCCAATCCAATAACTATATCCAGACCCTAGGAACAGCTATGGGAACTAAAATGGTGCCAACATACGCTACCCTAACCCTAGCATATTTAGAAGAAAACCTATACGAAATAATAGGTAAAAAATACGGCAACAACATAAAAGAAGAATTTACCAAATCATGGAAAAGATATTCGGATGATTGCTTCATATTCTGGAAATGCCCATGGGCAGACATCAATGAATTACACAACCTACACCCCAAAATAAAATTTACTATGGAACACAGCTCAAAAGAATTATCATATCAATACAAATCTCTTCGTAGACCTACTCATCTAAAAAAATTTATTCTCTCTTTAGACCAAAAAAAAAAAAAAAATATATATATATATATATATATATATACACACACAGGAGGTATGTCTGGAAAGTATCTAACCATTTCGAACATTTTAAGAGCCAGTTGTGCTGCCTAGATATAACTGTAAAAACTATATAACTGGCAGCTGGCAACCAATCAGAGAGAATTTACAGCCACATGAGTAAATAATCGCCTGTAGGCTAGTTGGTAGTAAGCTTGTGCACTGTATAACAGTCACATAAATGGTGAATATGCATCAAGTTTTGCTTGAAACTTGAACATTCAAATAATGTTGATATCTTAAACAACAATATTCTAATAAAATTCAAACTGAAGTTGAACAACTGTTAAATTTATGTAAATTTTTCAAATTAACATTTCTGACCAAATAAGTAACAATTTAAATGCATTGAAAGTATTTTTCAGTACATAAATTTTAAATCAGTGATTTTACAAAGCTCACTGTGTTCAAAATAATTTTCAATAGTGTTGAAATATACTTTCAACAACTTTGAAAATTATTTTGAATATGACAATTTGAATCTCAGAATTCTGTTTATAAAATTGAAGCAAAAAAGAATTTCTGTGTTTAGAATTTTCTTATAGAAGAGACATCTAACAAGATTGCTGCTCTTCAGTAGAATAGGTCCCCAGAAAGTGATGGAACGAAGAATAAATGGAAAGACTAAATATTAGAATGAATAAAAAAGGAAACAGTGAAAGAAAGAAAAGAGGAATAGACAAATACTGAAAGAAACTAAGAAAAATGCATAATTAGTTCAATGGGCACTTAAACAAATATTTTTTTCAAAACATGAAATATTGATTTTTGCCAAATGTCTTATTGACTTGACATACATTGGTTGTTTGCCAGTCAGAATGTTTATTACTCGGTATGGACAGTGAGGAAAAAACATGTTAAATTCAGAACATGGACAATTTCATTGGCTAAATTTTATCTGCTTCAATTTTTCTTTTTAGTTTTCTTTTATTTGGCAGATATTTGATAGCATTGTTTTTTTTTTTGAATTGAAGGTTTGATAAAATAATCAGATTAAATTTCATTTGGACTCTGAATATACTGAGAAAATAACTATCATTCATTTCTTGTATCAAAGGATTTAACTAGATAAAAGTTTGGATAAAGAAAGTCTGATCAAAAATGTAATAACATTTGTTTGTAACTATATATGTGATGGTCATACTTTTAGTTATAAAAATATACATGTGGTGTAGACTGCATTTGTTTAATAAAAAGCTTTAAGAATATCTAAGAGTAAAAGGAGAGAGAGAGAGAGAGAGAGACGGGGTTCAGTTAGGTTAATTTTGCTTATCTGCATACCAATCTTTGTGACTCATTTAATGCTGAAACCAGTTTTTTCTTCTTTTTTTTGTGATTTGGTATCTCTCTTGGTTTAAAATCAATTGTTTATAGAGGATTTGTATAAGATTTAAAATTCTTTTTTAAAAGTGTGTTTAAATTTTCTTGTGAAGTTTTATTTTTTTAGGTTTGCATTATATTGTTTGAATTGGTTTAAACAAATAGCTTTTTAAGTTATTTGTCTGATAATAATTTGATCGTATCAAACTTAAATCACTGCAGTTTTCTAATACGTTTCATTGCATAGGGCTCTTGAGATGCAGCGTTTTTTTAGGAAGAATGAGTGTGTAATATCAGGATTGCAGCCAGAACCACTCCCCTTTTTAGCTTTCCACATAACTAATTAATTGATGGATTTGTCAGGTCTATTTTTTTCAGGGCCATTCATGTGGATTTTGAGTCAGAGAAGATGAGATATTTGTTGGATTTGTTTTTTGTTTTATATCCAGAACTAGGACAATGGTTGTGATCTCTGCAGTATATACTGATGTTCCATTCAGTCGTCATTTTAGATATTCTTTGATTCTATGAATGGTGACAGTTCCTACTTTGTTTCCCTCTTTTGATCCATCAGTGTAGATTTGTACTTAGTAAGAATAGTTATTTTTTATCATTTGGAAATGTTCTTGAAATGTGATGGGGTTTGTTTTTGTTTTTCAATGTTCTGTTCGGTCCTGTAAAATGTATGGTTGCTTTAACAGACAAGGTGGATTTTTAGAAATAAAATATTCATAGATTTGTTTTTTTAGTCTATCAATTTATTTTTAGTCTATTATTTTATTTTATTTTTTTTAGTGTGGAGGCTGAATGTTTTGATAACTTTTGGCTTTTTATCATAGGTGGTATATTGTACTTGGAAGATACAGTTGGTTCTGTGGACATAAAGCTAATTTAACATGATATTAGAGTGATAGCTTTTCCTACCTGTGATGCAAAGGGGGTTCATTGGCTTCAATTTATAGGTGCTGCATTGGAGATGTAGGTAGATTCTGAGTCCTTGATTCTAGATAGACTGTAGTTTTTTAAAGATATGATTTGTGGGCAGAGACGTAAATAGTGCAACCATAGCCCAGTTTTGATCTAACAAGAGATCTGTAGAGTTATAGTAGCACTATCTGACCTGCACCTCATTCCATCTCTTTTAAGATACAACTTTTAAGAGGTACAAGGTTTGTTGGTATTTTTGTTGTAAATGTGAACTTTGAAATTTATTATCAAAAATTATTCCCAGGAATTTGGTTTGCTGGACAACATGTATATTGTAATTGTCTATTTTAAGTTAAAGATCAGGATGAAGCTTTCTTTTGTGGCAAAACGGAATACAAACTGTCTTGGACTTTGAGAAAAGGAAACCATTCTCATTAGACACTTCTCTATTTCATTAAGGCAATTTGCATTTGTCTTTCTGTTATTGTCTTATGAGGTGATGAGCAAGTGATGGAGGAGTCATCTACAAACTACAAATAAGAATTTATTAAATCCACCATTGACAACATCAATAATGCTATTTATTTTTATAATGAATATGCTAGAATACTGACTTGAGATACACTAATTAGTTGTGCAGCTCAGACAATGTAGTGTTGTATAGCAGAGAAAGACAACAATGCCGGTGTATAAAAATATAATCTACTTCTTTTCTTTTTGTTACCCAAAATGTACATATAGGAAGAGTGAAAGAGGGTCAAAAATAGCAGGGCTTACACACACACACACACACACACACACACACACACACACACACACACACACAGAGGCCAACTGTATGGATCTTCTGTGAACTGATTCTTCTTCATTCCCTACTTTTACGAGTCTCATACAGGGCTATCTCAAGGCATTGAATAATTTTAGTTTCTACTTGCTTCTCTACTTTTGCGAATTTCATAAAGGGCCATCCCAATGCATTGAATCATCTTAGTTTCTCCTCACTTCTCTACTTCAGCCAGTCTTCCCTGTCTTTGGTCTCAGCTGGTCATATAATATTCTCATACCACATCTCCAGTCTGCTGCCAAATTCGTTGCACATAGATATGCCTCCTTCTAGCATGCCACCCACACAATTTATGTGACACTTCTGCAGAGGAGCAACCATCATCCTATTTACTTTAGGCAAAAGGTACATTTCCTGCTATGCCACCCATGCAATTTACATGCTATATCAAAGGGATCTTCAAGTCAATATTCAACATGTAGTCCCAAATTGGACTCTGAAAGTTTGGTCAGATATGAAGTTCTGAAAAAATATAGTCGTTCTGCCCCTCAAGCTGAAATTGTACATAATTCCAAATAGTATCATAGTTTTTTCTCTATAAAAAAATATAGCTACCACATGATGTTTTTGTATTAGGCCTTTTTGAATAAAGGGTTCAAGACAAATCATTTGACCAGTTGTACTTTGGTTTTGTTAAAATTCACTTTGGTACTTGTTAGTATTTTATTTCTCTTCCAAAACCAAACAGAGTGAGAATTCACCATCCTTTTCATAGTTTTACAGAGGCAACTAGTTAGAGAGATGGAATAGTAGTTGGTGGGTTCTGTGGCATTCTTGCCTGGTTTAGGTATTGGGATATTGTAGATACTTGCTATATTTTTGGGACTTCACCAAGTCTCTATATATTATTCATAATGTCAAGAAATCTTTCAATTCATATTATTTGATTGCAAATTAATTTTTTTGTTTTTCTATTTTGCCTTAATATTTCTTAAAAGTGGTTGAATAATGATTGCTAAAGGAGTTATTTTCAAATAGATTTGCTAATAAATTGGCCATTTCTAGTATTCCTGTGCATTTAGCCCCATTAGATCTGTTTAAGTGTAAACTGGTGGTGGTTGAATATTTCCTCAAATACTTCCTTAGTTAGTGTTTGGGTGGTTAGTTTAGAAATATATTCTTTCCACATTTTATGTTTATTTTTTGTAATGATACACCTTGCTTTTTCACAAGCTTTTTTGATAATTCTGTAGTTTGCTTATTGTTGGTTTGTTTCTAAACTTTCGTAATCCGTTTTTTTTATGTTTTGTAGCTTCTTTGCATTCTACATTAATCCAAGGTTTGTGTATGCAATGTGAATTACCAAAGGTTTTCAGAATTGTTTGTTCTGTGATATTGATAAGTGCATGTGTGAAAGAAGGCAGTGGATGTTTAACATTTGTAAATGTTTAGCTGTGATTAATAATAGGCAGAGGTCTGTAAATGTAGACCAACCAGCTTTAGGAAGTTGCTACTTTGGAACTCTCCTCTGGCATTGATTTTTTAATGTCTATTAAAATGGGGTAGTGATTGCAACCAGATTAATCATTATGGACTCTCCACTGGAAATCCATATGAATGGTTGGGGAACAGATTGATGAACATGTGGATAAATGGAGATAAGTGTATGATTTATCATAAAGGATGCATAGATCAGATGTTTCAAATGAGAATTCTATTGTGTAACCCAAGTGATTAGAATCTTTGCAGGGAGTACTGTGAGCATTAAAGTCTGCTAATAAAAGGAAGGATGCAGTAAGTTAGTTAATCAGTTTATCTCAATTTATTTTAGTTTGTATCTTGTAACATAAGCATTTTGTTATGGTACAATGTATGACTTTAATAGCTATAGCTTGGAGGTTGGTATCTAGTAAAAGAACTTTGTGTGGAGATCCTCTTTTGATCAGTATACTTGAGACTTCAGTTGGTCTATCATCTAGCAGAGATGTGATAGTTTTGTTATAGATGTCATAATCCTTGAATTTTTGGGTTTCTCATGGTTCTTGCAAGCAGATAATACAGTGATTGTGATCTCTTTCATTTCTTCATAATTTGATTAAAGACTTCTGCATTTCCATTGCAGTATTGCTGTTCTCTACATGGTAATTTTTGCTCATTTCAAATTTAGATTTCATGAGTTCTTGCTTCGATACATTTGGTCAAGTTTTGGTTTTTTCCTTTCCTTTTGAGAATCAATTCATGTCAGTAGTGAAGGTGTTATTTCTTGAGGGTTCTCAGGAGAAATTTCAATTGCATGAATCTAGCTACCTTACATTTTTGTGGGTTGTATCTCTACTGTTTGCTCTTAATTCTCAATTTCTATTTCATTCAGCAGGAGTTAAGATTGAATTTTTTCAGAGTTGGCATGTATTTTTCAATATTTTTATTGTTTCATTATATGGGGGTAGTAGATTTTTGTTGTATAACATGTCTTGTGGGCAGTGTTGATTTAATTTCAGTAATAAATCATGGCCAGTTCCCTGACTTTAGTTGTAATAAGATCTTGATTATTATCTTATAATCTGCTTCTTCATATCAGCTGTGGTTGCTGTTGCCTTCACTATGTGGGTTTGAAAGGGGCTTTTGAAGGTCAGGGGCTAAGGGCAAGGCTGTGTTGCCGTAAGATATCTGACTCCATATTTTGGTTATATTATTTTACCCCATGTTGACTGGCCGGCGCAATGCCTTGTTCAAAGAAAGTCCCAAAAGAAATATACAAAAAGAAAAGATAGAAACAGATAAGAGACGAAAACATTTCTTCCATACTTTCCTTTATTTACTTGGTGAATGGACTAACCAACGCTACGTCCCAAGACGTAGCGTGGTGCCCAAAACACCAGACAGCAAAATGATGTTGTTGGTTTGACGGACACTACCTGACAAGACCCGGTTCACAGAAAACCTGAGTATTTATCTCTCTCCACCGGCTCCAAATTCGCCACTCCAAAATCTTTCTAATTTTGGCGCGACCACTTCCCATTGGCTACTTTACTTTTTATTATTTTTCTTTTTTTCTGATTTTTAACTGGTTGGATGCATGGAGCCTTATGCGTGGCGACGCGTTTATACATTTTGTATGTGGCAGCCGACGAGTCAACATCCGGTTGGGAGTTTTATTGTTAATTCCTAAATCCCCACAACTACATTTGTGTATGTAGGCCTTAGCCTGGCATTTTCTAATTTTTTCTGAGTTTTTGGAAATGTGATGTTTTGTGTGTATTTCATTCTCTTTATTTCTCTTTCCTCCCTCCATGTTTAACATTTCTAGTATTTACAAGCTGGTTTCCACAATTTCCACTCTATCATTCTTATGGTTACAATAGTCAGGGTCTTTTTGGCTACATTTTCTGCATACCAGTCATCCTGCGCATGCATCTTCATGGTGTCCAATTTTTTAACATCTGTAATACCTTCGTGGGTTAGGAACATATTGTTTTACTTTTTCCTTTGTGTTACCAATTTTTATTTCTTTTGGAACAGCTAAAAAAAAATGTATTTGTTTTCTCTTGATGTTTACTTGTCTTGTGTCTGTTACTCCTTGACTTTTTAATTCAATCTTGATTTCATCCAGAGTACAGAGGGAGAATTCAGGGCTCCATCCTTTGTATGTGTTCAAGGTTTGGTGTGGGTATGCCTTGATTCTACATTGGTGGAATGTTGGCATCTTTAGTAATTTTTCAGCATACTTTTTCTTTTGTACTTCTACCAGCAACGTTCCATTTTAAAGTTTTTTAACCATTTGGTGGATTTGTTGATATAATTTTTTCAATTAGGAAAGGTGATATTTTGGTTACTGAGACTTCTTCCATTGATTCCAAGATTATATATCTGGAGAACATCTTTAAAGGGAGTTCATCCTCACTGTTTAACCCAAGTAAGAGCCAAAGAAGAGTGTTGCAAGTCACAGACCACTCAGCCAATAAGATCCTATCCTCAAGCATTATAAGTTTCTACTTATGGCTAATAGATAGCCCCATTGGTGGTGAGGGTTTTACCCTTCTGTAGAGTTGCAGTCAGCTGACAGAGCAGAGGGAGACATTTTAAATATGCTAGTATGGAGAAAAAATGAAGGAGAAAGGAGAGAGTAAGGAAATAGGAGCTAAGGAGGAGAGATGAAAAGGTGAAGAAAGAGATCTAAATTGTTAATATACATAAGAAAATAAAAGATTATGGTTAAATTTTATTTTTGTTAGGTACTCATACATGTTTTATGAAATTTCCATGGGCCCAGCTAGTAATAATGATAACATTTTTTTTCTAAGTAATAGAAAGTTAACCAACGAAAAGAATATTTGGACTGATAAATATGAAAGATAGGGAAAAATGAGCATTTGTTAAAGTCACCTTAAACTGGCAAAAATATTAAGCATCCACTAAGGCTTGAATTTACACACAATAACTTTTGGGATTAGGTTACGAACCACTAAACTATTAATTACATGTGCTCAGATAAGAAGATAGAAATATGAAGAGACAGACACAAAGAAAGAGAACCTTTCATGTTGGAAATAGATAAAGATATAATGAAGAAACAAACAAGAGATGAGATAGAAAAACAAACATAAAGATATATGTAGTGAAAATTGGGATGAAAATAGCCACTCAGCTGGGCACAAACATCAGCACATATGCTCCGCAAGCAAGATCTATTTTCACAACTGGAAAAAACATGGTTGCCCCCAGCAAGCTTATATTGCAAATGGCCACATATCTTCACGCTGGCAGTTACATAAAACCATGAAGAGTGTCCAGGGACAAGGTGCTCCTTCCTGGCCAGTGAATGCAGCATTGCTTGTAATTAAGGTACAAGTTGATGGTGTGTGGTGTTCAGTGCTCATCGACACAGGATGTTCCCAATTGACAGTTAGTGCGGACCAATGTATGGCATGGAGTAGTCAACAAAAAGACATGCGGACAATTGACGGAACATCCTGGGCCTGTTGTGGAATTGGGACCATGTCAATCTTCACTGATGGAGGTGGTCAAGCCGAAGTTAATGTTTTGGTAGCATGCGAGGGGCCTCTTGGTTATAACTTACTGATTGAAATTGATGTGATACGAGTTCTAGGAGGCATCATAATCATAATCATGCCAGCCAGAGACATGAAACTTGGAGGAGGAAAAGAAGCAGATGTGGCTCTTCGCATTGATGAATCAGATTTTTATGCCTTTCAACCATAACGAGATGATATGGACCACCAGGTAGAAATGAAACAACACACTAACTCTACTCCACAACCAAGTTGTAGAATATAAGATGCCCAATAACATCAAGGGAGAGTATGAGAGGGAACTGCAAATGTGGATCATGAATGGTTGGTTGATCCCATATTCCCAGGAACGACTAGGACCTTCTAAGAGTTTGATTCCTCTAATGGCTGTTGTACAACATACCAAAGGCAAGGTGCACCCAGTGATGGACTACAGGGAGCTCAACGAGCATGTAGATGCCTTCAATGTGGATGCAGATATATGTACAGCCAAATTGAAGGAGTGGCATCAGCAAGGAGTGAATGTGCCACTGCTTGATCTACAGAGGGCCTATTTACAAGCACAAGTCCATGAGTCTCTCTGGGTGAATCAGACAGTACTGATCAAGGGGGAAAGATATGGCATCATGCACTTGGGCTTCAGGCTAAATGTGGCGCCGATGATCATGAAGGCTATCGTCAGTACAGTGTTGACATAAGAGGAACAGATGATGAAGGCGACATCATTGATGACATATATGTAAATGAGGACATAGTATCTGCAGATGAGGTCAAGTTGGAATCTTTTTGTCTAACTTGTGTAGACTCTGAGTGCCTAAAACATGGAGCTAAAGTGCTGGGCCTTAAGGTCTGGGGGAGTGCGACACCTTACGTTGGAAGCGAGGAACTGTAATTCTAGAACCCACTGCTGAAATGACATGATACACCGTATTTTCCATGTGGAAAGTTGGTGATCCACTTCCCTGTTTGCAGCTGGCTACATGTGATAGTCGGAGTCCTAAAGAGATGTGTGACTACGGTGACCAAGGGATGGGATGACTCGGTTGACGATGTCTCCCTCAGGCATGTTGTAGAAGAAGTGCTGGTGAGAGTGACTCATGATGACCTTGTTTGAGGTAACTGGAGTGTATCCAGAGAAGAGTTGAAGTGTGGGTTGATGCAAGCTCCAGTGTGGTGTTGGAGAGATGTGGTGACATCCTGGAGGATGCATGCTGGCTTCATCTGACAAACGACGCCCAGCATATAAATTTAGCAGAGCTTGATACCATAGTGAAAGGTCTCAACCTTGTGTTGCAATGGCAAGCTAGAACAGTTCATTTGCACACAGACTCCATGTGCATCTACCATTGGCTAACCGATGCACTGATGGGAAGAGTCCTAGTAAGAACCAAAGCTGCAAATGAGATGCTGGTTCGAAGGATGTTGATGATCCTACAGCAGCTGATCCATGAATACGGCCTCCAAGTCGATGTAACTTTTGTTGCGTCAGAGTAGAATTTGGCAAATCAGCTGAATCGAGTACCAAAGAGATAGCTAGATTTGATAAGGCACTGGTCTGATTCCTCACCACTGATGTGTGCTGCCCTGATGGTTCAATTAACACCTGAACAAATGCGAACCATGCATTGACAATGTGGACATCCTGGCATCAGATGTACAATCTATTTCTGCCCCTCTACCATGAAAGCAATAGTCAGATTGATAATACAAACTTGCAAGGAATGCCAATCTATCGACCCAGCTCCGGCCAGGTGGGAAAAGGGAAGAATTGAAGTGGGAGACAACTGGTATTGGCTTGGTATGGACATAACCCATTACAGTGGCAATGGATTCTTGACGCTGACCAATTGCGGGCTGACACATTTCACTGTGTGGCACCAGCTGGCATGTCAGGATGCATTGGCCATTATGCGAGAACGGAGGTCTATTTTTTTTTAACGTGGTGTGCCAGCTGAAATACTGACAGATAATGTCCTAGCTTTTTGTAGCCTAACTTTCCTTGCTTTCATAGATGAATGGGGCATACAAATGCGATTCCGGTGTGCTTATGTCCCAGAAAGTAACGGCATTGTGGAGCGGTGTCACAGCACTGTCAAGAGAATAGCAGTGATGTTGCGTTGCTTGATAGTGGAGGCCATGTACTGGTATATTGCGACACCTAAAGATAACGAAATGCCATCTAGCATGCCAGCAAATGGCATATACCAGTATCAGCAGCATGTAGAAGGTATAGACCCCAAACTGTCTCTGCCTAAAGTCAGAAGTAATGTATACCAAGTTGGGGAACTTGTCTGGGTCAAACCACCGAACAGCCAATGCACTACCAGAGAGAGAGAGTGAGAGTGTTTAAATTTGCACAGTCTGGTGGATCTAGTAATGTTTTTAAGAAATTGTCTAATTAAGTTTTACTATGACTAGCAAGAATTTTATTACTGCAAGTATTATGTTTTGCGGGGAGTAGGATAAAAATAAGTGTTTATATAACTTTTTTGTCACACACATTTTCTTTTCCAATTTTGTATATGAATAAAAAATATCTCTCCGGTAATTGATAAATCATTACTATAAAAGATAAATTCACACAACAAAGAGATTTACAATTAGATTTGTTATGTAATGAAATCAATTTTATTTTGTGAAAAATGTTACAGAGTTTTGAGGAGAAATATTTTTTGAGTGACAATAATTGAATTATTGATTTAAACATTTTTGTTTTTATCCAGATTGTTGGTAAGCAATAATGCTATGTAATTATTTTATATCTCCAGCTTGAAGAGATGTCTATAAATCTAATTAAAAATGTTCAATTCAGTATGAATAAAAAACAAATTATTAACTAAAGCAATTTGTTTTTTTATTGATACTTAATTGAACATTATCAATTAGATTTATAGAAAATTAATTTGTTTAATTTTTTCCTTTGAATTTTGGAAATTAAAATTCCTTATGCTTGGTTATGCTGATAATCATTTATTCTAATAAACCTCTTCTCAATAAAAACTCCTCCATTTCCTCCACGAAGAACAAAATTTATCATGTTGAAAACCATTCACTAAGCATGGATTCAAAATTTGGAAGCTCTACATCAAACTTTTTGGTTGTTTAGAAGACAAACAAACTCTTCCTTAATATAGAAGACAAACAAACTCTTCCTTAATATAAATGCATATAAAGATAGAAACAGATTTTGGAAAAGTTATGTAAAAAGAATGAAATCAATAAAATTTTAAGTTAAACTTATTAGAAATATAATAAAAACATGAAAAATCAAACAATATAAATAGAAAGATCGATTAAAATAGACTAAAGTGGAGGGATAGACAAGGAAATTATGGTATTATAAGGTTTTCAAATGTTTCCAAATTCACAAAAAAGGAAAGAAGCAATAGGCAGTAATGTTTACTTTTATTATTCTAACTTCATATACTTTTAAATACATATCACTTTAGAAAGTTTTGAAACAGGAGATTCAGTAGATTAATGTTAACTCAGAACAAGAATACAAGCTAATGAGGATCCAAATTGTATAGCCACAATAAATCCAAAAGGACAAAAGAATATTTTTTTTACTCAGTGTATTATAATTATATTGAATCTAAATTCTGTCAGGAAGTCAGACTTCAAACAGTACAAGTGTTTTTTTAAGTGTTTTCTTTCCTAAGTTTTGGCATGTTTTTAACTGTACTCAAAATGTATTCAATTTCATTGCTTGTTAAGAGAATAGTGTATGATAGAACAACTACTACTGCTCATTTCATTCTTCTACTAATATGAAAATGTATTATTGTTAGAATTTCTGAGATGATGAATTACTATTATTATCAATAGTACTTACCTACCCCATATTACAAATGACTTTTAATGATGTTCATAAAGCTGGATAGGATGACTTAAGACCCAGACACCAAAACAGATTGCAAATTGATTACTTAAAGTTTTATTGGCACAAGTATAAATTTCATTTTGGTGGGTAAAAAAAAAAATCAAATGATGTTGGTTGACTACAGTTCAAAAACTTTTTAGGGATATAATTTTTGAAAGTTTGGTTGAAATCAGGCCAAAACTGATAGAGCACAGACAGATAAACATTTGGTAAATTATAACAAGATTATCATACTCAATTTCCTATGGAACACATGACCTAATGGATAAAAACATTGATTTAAGCGTATTTAGTTACCTAATGGTCATGAGACCAATCTCTGGATTATGTAGTGTATAATGAAAAAGTTATATGCTCTGGTTTAGTGAAAGAGACAGACAAGCAACATTAGAAGATCAACTTATCTAGAAAGATTTAACTGAACACATCATCAATGTAAGGACAGTGGAACAATGGAGTATAGAAACTATAAAAATAGTTTTGACTCAAATCAAAACTGACATGAGGCTAGATTAATAGATTAAGAAGAGAAGAGTGAAAAAAAATCTACTGCTATTTTCTTTTGTTGACTCTGTTCCCTTTAAGCAAAAATCAAAATTAAAAAAAAACAACAGCAAAACCACTGTATAAGTAATAGATAACTGCTTTTGAGGTTAATGAAGCATTTCCAATCATGAAAATTATTAGTAAGCAATTAGACATCAAACTAGGTCCTTTTACTCTAGAGCAACTCGACTCAGTACTTAGAAAAATTAAAAATAGAAAAGCCGCAGGGCTTGATGAAATTTCCCCAGAAGTATGGAAGACCAGACAATTTGATGACATGTTACTCCGACACTGTAATGCAGTTTATAATCAAAACCCGATAGACAGATGGATGAAGGGATGCATCCTTCCCTTCCCTAAAAAAGGTGACCTCAGATTAGCCAAGAACTACAGAGGTATAACACTTACATCCATAGCAGCCAAAATTTACAATGCCCTACTACGCAACCGCTCAGAACCCAAAATTGAAAACATTCTTAGGAAAAACCAAAATGACTGCCGAAGAAATAGATCCATGACCTCACAAATATTGACTATCCATAGAATCCTTGAAAGCCTATGGGCAAAAAAACCTACAGGCGACAATACTATTTATTGACTTTACTTTGATTCCATTCACAGAGGGAAGATGGAATAAATTCTACTAGCATACAGCATACCAAAAGAGACCGTCCCAGCCATAATGATTCTCTATAGAAACACCAAAGAGAAAGTACGATCTCCAGATGGAGACACAAACTACTTTGACATTGTAGCAGGAGTACTACAAGGGGACACATTAGCCCCATACCTCTTTATCATCTGTCTAGACTACATGCTTAGAACACCGATTGATAAAATCAAAGAAAATGGTTTCAAGCTGACAAAGAAAAGAAGCAGAAGGTATCCCGCAAAAATAATTACTGACGCCGACTACACGGATGACATAGTGATTCTGGCAAATGCACCCGCCCAAGCCGAAACCCGGCAGCATAGTCTGGAACGAGCCGCTGCAGGCATAGGCCTCCATGTCAATGCACACAAAATGAAATACATGTGCTTTAATCAAACAGGCGGCATTTCCACACTAGGCAATAGCTCTCTGAAACTAGTTGACAAGTTCACCTACCTAGGAAGCAGTGTCTCATCAACCAAAAAAGACATTGATACACGACTAACAAAGACAGGCTATCAGTCATATGGAAGTCAGACCTGACCAATAAAATGAAACACAGTTTCTTCCAAGCAGCAGTCATGTCGATACTGCTATATGGATGCACTACATGGACACTGACTAAATAGATGGAGAAAAAGCTTGACAGCAACTACACAAGAATGCTGTGAGCAATTTTAAACAAGTCCTGGAGGCAACACCCCACAAAGCAGCAGCTGTACGGCCACCTACCTCCCATCACGAAAACTATCAAAGTTAGACGAACCAGACATGCAAGACACTGCCAGAGAAGCAGGGATGAGCTCATAAGTGATGTTCTCCTATGGACCCCAGCACATGGCCTAGCTAAAGCAGGGTGACCAGGTTGAACCTACATACAGCAGCTCTGTGAGGATATTGGATATAGCCCTCAGGACCTGCCAGAAGCGATGAACGATAGGGAGGAGTGGCGAGAGAGGGTCAGGGATATCTGTGCTGGTGGCACGACATGATGATGATGATGATGATAATAAATTTCAACTTGTACTTTTTCATTCATTGTTTATTTCATTTGCAACTCACTCAGGCATAGAAATAATAAAGGATAAGTGCTACTGAAGCTTATCGTCCTGTTTTGCTCCAGAGAAGAAGTTTGGTTAAATGCATTAACTGAAAGAGGATAAGCGATGAGTTTATAAGTTTGCTTAGAGCTTCTGCATATCAATGGCTCTTCATAGATAAAATTTGATAGTCGTTCAAGGGTAATGCTTATAAAGGCTATAGAATGTACAGCTTATAACTATTTGAACAAGCACTGAAAATTTATTCTATTGCCTAAGATTGTCGGGACCATAAATGATTTTTTAAAAGAGGGGTTGTATTAACTAATTATTTGGGGAACTTTTCCAAATAGCAATGTGACTTTGCTTTTTCAGTCCTTTTGATTGATTCTTAAAAAGATTTTAGAATAATTTTTTAAAAAATAGTTTTTTTTTCTTTTATTAATCTAATTCTTTGTCTAAATTTTTGAGATGAAGCTTGATAATTTTTATCATTTAGATTATTTGGAGTATTATCTTCATCCTTATTGTTATATACACAGCATTTTGGTCAATGCATCCTTCAGCCTTCTTCAGGTGTTTCTTGTTGAACTCAGGAGCCCACACAGAACTTCAAACCAAACCCTTTATTTAATCTATCATGCTACGTGTCCAGCATTAAATAAAAGGTTTTGTTTGAAGTTCCATGAAACGAGAAACACCAGAAGAATGCTGAAACACACGTTGGCTGAAATGTTGGGAATATAACAATATATGAAGACAATATTCTGAATACTCTAAATAATAACAATTTACTTCTATTAAAAAAATACTTTTCAAAAATTTAGCATTTATAGCCACAAAATACCTTTTTATGTTGATTGCAATAGTTTGGTCCTTTTATATCATATATGAGAAATATAGTGTGGATGCACACACAAGTTTGTAGATCTTAATATACGAAATGGTTTCTTTGAAAGAAAAAAATAGTAAATGATGTTCTTTGTTTTCTAATGGACTGATTTTGAGAGATGCATGAAATGTTTGATTGGACATAGGAAATTTTGGGTAAATGATGAACAGATTAATGAGTTTGTTTAAATTCCTTGGACATTTGGACTACCCCTTGAAAATTCACACATGGACACACAAACAAACAAAAAACTAACACTAAGAAATGAAAATTTAACAACATGAATGAGAAATTTAATAATAATAAAACCTAGTTCTTTTTGCATGCATATCATTAATGTAAATACTACTTTAGACACTAAAAAAGAAAAAAATAGATGTTAATAAAAAAAATAGACCTGAGAGTAGAAGCTGACAATAATCAATACAAAAAACTGCTAGAGAAAACAAAGCAATACTTGTATGATAATAAGGCAATAATAATAAGAGAAAATATGATAATGAATTATTAATAATTTTTAATTCTCTTTTAGGTAAAGAAAATAAAAAGCAAATCCTGCTTACATTCAATTTACAAATGTTTCATACTTTCATTTTGAATACCAACTAGAGAAATGACATTTAGCATGTGGATATGAATACATAATGTTTTTGTTTGTTTATATGAAATTTAGTGTTATTTCTTTTCTCTTATTTATCCATCAAAACATAGCAATGTAAATAATCTTTGTTCATCTCATTCTTTTCATATTTATCTCTTGGGAATCTTTTAATCATTTTTCTGTCTTTTTTTCTTCTTTTAACTTTTATCTTGCAAGAAGCAGGAGGAATTTGTCTCCATCTTTTGTAACGAGGCATAAAATAATCTTGTTTATTGCATATTTTAAGTATAAATTCTAAACAATTTTTAATGCATCACTGTTAAAAACAAACAATATATCATGATTAAAATTCACCAATTTTACAACTGAAATTTTCAATATTTTCTTGAATATAGTTTAATAATGTGTAACACTTTTGATGAAATGAATTCATCATCATCATGTCGTGCCGCCAGCATGGATATCCCTGACCCTCTCTCGCCACTTCTCCCTATCATTCATCGCCTCCGGCAGGTCTTCAGGGTTACATCCTGTGTCCTCACATAGTTGCTGTATGTAAGTTCGTGCTGGTCGACCTGCTTTTGCACATCCATATGTGGGGGTCCACAGGAGTACATCGCTTATGAGCTCGTCCTTGCTTCTCCAGCAGTGTCCCGCATGTCTGGTTCGCCTAACTTGTATAGTTTTCATGATGGGGGGCAAGTGTCCGTATAGTTGGTGTCTCGTGGGGTGTTGTCGCCAGGACTTGTTCAATACTGCTCTCAACATTCTTGTGTAATTTCCGTCTAGTTTCCTCTCCAGCCGCTTAGTTAGCGTCCATGTAGTGCATCCATATAGCAGTATCGACACAACCACTGCCTGGAAGAAACTGCGTTTCATTTTATCGGTTAGGTCCGACTTCCATATGATCGAGAGCCTATCGATAGCTGTCCATGCCTTCGTCAGTCGTGTGTCGATGTCTTTTTCGGTTGATGAGACACTACTTCCTAGGTAGGTGAATTTGTCTACTAGTTTCAGAGAGGCTCCGTCTAGTGTGGCAATGTTGCCCGTTTGGTTGTAACACATATATTCAGTTTTGTGTGCATTGACATGGAGGCCAATGCCAGCTGCGGCTCGTTCCAGACTATGCAGTAGTGTCTCTGCTTGATTAGGCGTATTCGCCAGTAACGCCAAGTCATCAGCGTAGTCGGCGTCCGTGATTGTTTTTGTGAGGTACCTTTTGCTTCTTCTCTTAGTCAGCTCGAAGCCATTTTCTCTGATTTTGTCGATTGAAGTCCTAAGCACGTAGTCTAGACAGATGATAAAGAGGTACGGGGCTAGTGTGTCTTCTTGTAGTACTCCTGCAACAATGTTGAAGTATTCTGTGTCTCCATCTGGTGAACGTACTTTCACTTTGGTGTTTCTGTAGAGAATCATTATCGCTGCTACGGTTTCTTTTGGTAGGCCGTATGCTAGTAGGATTTGCTCCATCTTCCCTCTGTGTATGGAATCGAAGGCCTTGGTAAAGTCGACAAATAGTAATGTCGCCTGAAGGTTTTTTGCCCGAACGCCTTCAAGGATTCTACGGATGGTCAGTATTTGTGAGGTTGTGGATCTATTTCTCCGGAAACCATTTTGGTTTTTCCTAAGGATGTTGTCTATTTTGGGTTCTATGCGGTTTCGTAGTAGAGCATTGTAGATTTTGGCTGCTATGGATGTAAGTGTTATCCCTCGGTAGTTCTTGGCTAGTTCGAGGTCGCCTTTTTTAGGGAAAGGAAGGATGCATCCCTTCGTCCATCTTTCTATCCTATTTTGACTATAGACTGTGTTGCATTGCCGGAGCAGTATATCGTTGAATTGTCTAGTTTTCCACACTTCTGGGGGGATCTCGTCTAGCCCTGCAGCTTTCCTATTTTTAATTCTTCTGAGAACTGAGTTGAGTTCTTCTTTGGTGAAAGGACCTAGTTTAACATCTAATTGCTTACTGATAATTCTGGTGATTGGTTCATCCGTTATTTTCGGTAGGTTTCCTAGTAGATTTTTGAAATGCTGTTCCCACAGTTTTACTCTTTCTTGTTGGCTTGCAGCTTTCAATTTTGCTTTGGCTGTGCTCTTCCTTCTACTTACTTCGTTTATTGTTTGCCAGGCTATCCTGGATTGTCTATCTTCCACCGAGTCTCTAATCTTATCTATCTGATTTTGTATGTATTCTGCCTGTTCTTTTAGATATATTCCTGTTAATTGATATTGTGCCTTTTCTAGTTTTCAGGCATTTGTGTTTGTTGGGTTCTTTCGATAGCTTTTGGAGGCAGTTTTCACGAGTGCACATTTTTCTCTAACTGCAAGCGTTTCCCAAGGGACTATATTTTTAGTTCTAGGTTTTGTTGGAATACACTTTGCTGCCGCCTCAAGGTGTGCTTCTACAAAATTTTCATATTCGTCATTTGGGGTACCTTTTTGTGCCTTCTCTTGTAGTGCTTCGAATCTGTTTCTTAATTCTAATGCATATTTGTCTCTAATATCTCTGTTGTTGAGTAGGGCCTAGTCATAGTGCTTGGTTGTCGCTTTTCGTGTGGCGTTTTTTCGTAGGCTTAGTCGTACTTTGGCCGTAACTATTCGATGATCGGAGGACACACCCTCGAAAGAGGAGTACGCCTCGCAATTCATCGCACTGTTTTTCCATTTCCTGTTTATAAAGATGTAGTCTATCTGTGCTTTACTCTTATTTGCGGATGTGTATGTCCATAATTTCCCCTCCCTTTTTTGAAAGTTTGTATTGAGGCATGTTAATCTATTTTCTATCATGAAATCAATTAGATGTTGTCCATTCCTGTTTGACGCGTTGTGTAGGCTGTATTTGTTGTTTCTGTTTTTCCCGATTTGTGCATTCATATCTCCGCCAATGACTAGCAGGTTGTGTTTCGGAATGCTACGTACTAGGGAGGATGGATCTTCGTAGAAGGTGACTATTTCGTTTTCTTCGCTAACATTGGTAGGGCTGTAGCAGGAGATAATTGTTGCTTTGGGATTGCCATTAAACGTTGCGGCCATCATCCTAGGTTGTATTCTCTCAATGCTGTTTAGTGTTTTTAACGCTCTTGGTCCTATAAGCATTCCCACCCCTCCTACCGATGCATTGACAGAGTTTTTCCATGCCGATACAGTCACCAGCATCCATCCATTGCCAGTTTCGTGATATTTGATATCTTCGGTGTGCGTGTATCGGTGCTCTTGTATGCAAATTACGTCTATCTTATGTTCTACGGCTGATGCAGTTAGCTCATATAGTTGACCTATTCTATTTAGGGTTCTAACGTTAAATGTCGCTATCTGTATTGTTTGTTTGCATTTTAGTAGTTTTTGTTTGAGCTCTGTAGCTGATTTTTCAAACATTGAGGCCAGGGCTCCAACCTCAGCAGGACGCGCCCCTTTTTTACCCGCGCAAAGAGCGATGCGGTTTATGTATGTGGTTTGAGTACGAGTCATGGTTATCTTTTGATGGCTGTTTTTATTTTCATCTATAGAAGCCACTCTTATAGATGAGCAGCAGTAGTTCCCTGATCGAACTGACAATCCTGAGCGTTAAGCCGCAAGACTCACACGTACATCATGCTGCTTCCCATGTGTACGTGAAAAACAAAAAAAACCAAAAAAAAACAAACCTTTTTTACCTTAAGTTTTAACTTAAAGTCCAGGACTGCTGTATGTTAAAATTCAAAGAAATTTTGGGGTATATTTCATCCTATCATCCAATTCCGGCCCTAACAGGTTTTTATGTTATAGGTAGAATTCGATTTTTGACTTCGGTTGCTTTTTTTTTTTTTTACTGCTATGAGGGGGTGCAATCAGACTTCTAAGCTTTAGAAAAAGTTCTATTTCTATTTGCCCTGTATACTAAAGCATTCGACCAGGGTCGTTTTACTTGAATTTTTTTTTTTTTTTTTTTTTACTGCTAAATATGTCGACATAAATGAGGATTATAGTGTATTTCATATAAGAACACAATATAGTAGAGACGTAAGAAATAATTATTTTAAATCAAATATGTGCATTTTTAAATGAACAGTTTAGTAGAATAATTTTACTGACCTCTTTGAAAAAACTTCTGGAAACGGAATCACTTCCAACGTATGCATACTATTTTAACAAATGCTCGGTTGAATCATTACTAATTTTACTAGCATTTATATTAAAATTCCACTCCTATATCATGGTCATCTAGGGGGGTGGACAGAGAGAGAGGAGGAGTCATCTTTCTTTTATGGCTTGTCTTAGCACGTGTTAGACTACATTTGAAGTGTTTTGGGTTTTTTTTTCTTTTCTTGGGGGGGGGCAATTTGGGGGTTTTCTTTAGCAAATTTAGAAGTTTGTCTTCCAAAAGTAAAGTTTTTCCTGAAAATTAAGTCGCATAAAAGTCTTCATTCTTCATTTAAACAACACAGAATACAGCTGAGATTTAAGACATAACTATTTTTAAATCAAATATGTGCATTTTTAAATGAACAGTTTAGTAGAATAAATTTACTGACCTCTGTGAAAAAACTTCTGGAAACGGAATCACTTCCAATGTATGCATACTATTTTAACAAATGCTCGGTTGAATCATTACTAATTTTACTAGCATTTATATTAAAATTCCACTCCTATATCATGGTCATCTGGGGGGGGACAGAGAGAAAGAGAGGAGGAGTCATCTTTCTTTTATGGCTTCGTCTTAGCACGTGTTAGACTACATTTGAGGTTTTTTTGGGGTTTTTTCTTTTCTTTGTGGGGGGGCAATAAGATAAATACAGATGCTTCTATAGATATCAGAGTCTCTAATAATTTATATGTATCATACCACCATTCAATGGAAAGAATTTGTACAGACTCTTTCATAGCAATATAAATACTGTATTTAATCAAAATTATCCAACAATGGAGGTGCATTTTATCGCTGACATTGATCTTTAGAATTTCTTCTTAAAGATTAGAGGGTTCCAATAAGATTTGAATCAAAAAATACCTTTGAAAATATCTTATTTCTTTACATCAAATTTCTTATCTTATTTCTTCTGGATAATCACAAAAGATTTATGAATTTTTTTATATCTTGAAAAGGGAAGTCTGTCAATTTATTTTAAAACTTCAGATATAACGAAAAAAATCTTTTTTTTTTAACACACTGTAATTGATTATAAAAGCAACAATTCCTAGTCATTAATTTTAATAGATGCTATACAATTTTCATTTCTTTGCAAGTAAATAAAAAGGCAAAAGGAGGAAACAAGTCTTTGAGATATAATCATTTAAAGATATAACAAAACTTTGCTTCTGCATACTTTATATAAAATAAAAATGTGGTTTGAAAGTTGATTTCAATAACGTCACTGACTCAGACAATCCTGTTGCACACGTCTGTCAACGCAACATGCCTTTTTTCCACTCACTCCTGTTCCCTCCACGGCTCTTTTTATACAACTGGCATAGTCTCATTTGCATAGAAGTGCCGAGAGTCTGCATTACTTCACACGAGATAATCAAATACAAAAGCAACTGTGTGTCACCATTTTAGCTTTCTTTTGTTAAGTGACTGAACCATACAAAATGCAGCCACACGCTAGTCAGGTAAGTCACGATTTTCCCTTAAAAAAAAATGGCAGAAGGAACTAAATAATTTGCTAACTTTTTAAAATAATATAAATTTTCTATCAGAAAGTTTTCTCATTATATTAATGATTCAGGATAAATTCGCAAATAATAAATTGAAAAGGTAAATAAAATAAAATAAAATAAAAGTTAACATTTAGCAGATTAAAAAATTTGTGTAGGGAATCAAAAAGCCTAAAAATATAAACAGTGTTAATATTGTGAGAATCAACTTTTTCACACACAACAAATTATAAACACTGTGACACTAATTCTAAGATGGGAAAGTAATTTTATATACAGGATGTTTCACAATTATTGAAACAAAACAGCAGTCTCTCAGATCTTACTCGACTTTATTTTCATTCTTTTTCAGATTATTACAAGGAAATAATTAACATTTTCATATATTCTATCAAATATAGTGAAAAAAAATGATAGTGTTAGAGCAGATCTTTTGTGTAAAAAATATTACATGACTCAAGCAAGATACAGAAGGAAGTTCAATTTCAACACATTTCCAAAAAGGTCAATTTGGTCAAGAACTTTGTAACTCATGGTACTTGCGAAGATTGTCAGGCAATAGGGTCCTCACCATCACCCAGGCGGAATCAACAACTTTGCATACCACATTCAAGAGGGCTTTCAATTAAACAGCTGACATCTGAAGCAAGTACTCTAGAGCTGCTCTTGACATTTTTGGTTCATGTTTGAGACTAAATGCTTGCAGATCCTAAAATGTTGTTGAAACCTTTTAACTGCTCGCCACCGGTCCTATCTCTCTGTTTTTTTCTCTCACTTGAAACCTTTTAACTTCTCACCACCAGTTCTGTCTCACTGTTTCTTTCTCTCACTTTTACACTTACTCTAACTTGCCACGTCAATACATTGGTTTGCACAATTCTGCTGTGAAGCAACCAATGCCCCTCCCTACAATGCTTCTTTTATACTGGTTCTGGCTGACAAAAATTTGCATATGTCACAAACCCCGTCCCACCAGAGACGAGACGCATGACCTACAAATTGCACTCCCAACGATGCTCATGCTTCTGTTTTTTCTATACTTCCAGTACTCCATTTTCGAACTTTGAGGTAGGCCATTTTGCTCATCACTTCTTGTTTCTTTCTTTTGGTGTTACTATGAAAGGAATTCAATTCACACAGCTTCATTGTCATATTTCATTTCTCTCATTCACTCAGTTCAACACCTGTTTTTTTATCCAGCCATGGACGATTGCTGAATTCACATAAATGTCAGCTGTTCTGCCTGCATATACAGCATGCCACTCGTGTCTTTGAATGACGAACCTTGGTTGGCTCATTGAAGACAGCAGTCTGCGGGTTCTACCTTTCAATTTCATTACAGTTATCTTTTTACCTTTCAATGAATGGAATTTCCATTACTCTATCACTTATATTTCCTGACTTGTACCCAATTATTTTATTTTAAAAAAGTGAAACACCCTGTAAAATATTACATAATCTAACATTAAAATAACATATAAAAGACAAAGTATCTATTATCATGGGGTTGGATGTTTTGGACTTTCTGGATCTATAACTACCCTCACAACTAATCTCCTGTGATAGTTTATTGATCACACAAAATTTGATCATTAATGTGAACTTAACAAACATATAAATGTAATAATCTATTCTTTTATTTTGTGTTTTTCTTTCTTCATCTCTGTAACAAGATTAACAAATCATCAACTATTTAATTCTTTCTTTTTTACATTCATTCAATTTGCTTTAACAGGTAACAAAGTTTTTTTGAAGAAATGAGAAAATTCCAGAATAATCTTTATATAATATTGGTTCATATTATCATTAGATCCAAAGTTCTTTGAAACTTTGAGTAAGAAATAATCTTTTTTATAATCTCAAGTTTCAATCTTTATCAAACTCACTAACATATCAATCTAATTTTTCCTGCTCAGTATTTTTTTAAAGAATTTGAGCCTATAGATTCAGGATTGATATTTGTAAACAGATAGATTCCTGCCAAAAAAAAGCCAAAATAAGAACAATGCTCCTCTGTTTTATGATGAAAGAACAAAGTATTTTTATGCATATCTAATAAAGGGCTGGTTGAATTATTCCATTATTAGTTATCAGTTTGTTGAGCTTTTATTTCGGTTGGAATTTTTATCATATGATAAAAAGTGAGGATTCTCAAAGTGAATGATATGCTGGGAAGGGTCAATGTTAAATATATGCAGGCTGACAATAATACTTCTGCTTGGATGTAATAGTGAGCAGGTTATATGATAAAATACTAAGCTTTTGGGGCCAGTCAGAAGACATCCCAGACTTCTATGATCCTTTCAAAAACTTATGAATAAATCCTCTGAATTCTACATTTGGCTAGTTCTTCTTGTTATCACGTATCTTTATTATCTACACCCACATGAACCACAGACAATAGTTTTCACATTATCTCCTTGAGATCACAACACCACACCTCACACACACAAGTTATTATTTGAATGCTCACCAAGAACTTCATTATCAGAGAAATAAACATGTAAAGATTCTTCCACCAATCATTGTCCTTTACACATCAGCTCCTCCACCGCTCTCTTCTCTTCCCTTACAATGCATGCATATACAACAACAATAAAGATTTATTAAACTGCATGTATATAAAACAAAAATAAAGATTTATTGTACAGAAAACCTCAAGCCACAGATAAAATTTCAGTTGAAGCTTTTTGCTAAATATAATTTAGTCCAATTGCTAATGGTATATCTTCTGTATAAATCTGTATGTATACCTATGTCTGATTTGGTTTTATATAAATTTGTATATTGCCTATATCAGTCATGTGGGCTGCAATCCATTGGCTTTCTTTGTACAATACTTAATTTCATGATTAGACCAGCATAATAACTTTTTTTTTAATTAAAGTTTTGTTTTTTTCATTTTGCTTTTGCTTATACACTAGTGTTTTTCTTAATTGAGGTTTAGAGTGAGAGAGTGATTCCTTGAATTATCAACTAATGAAAATTAATGATCTAAATTTAAAATCATTAAATGTTTAATTTTTTCCAGCAAATATAAATGACTTATAACAATTCTGATAAGTCAGCAAATGCATTTACATGTGCTTAAATGCAGCATTGACAGGCTGAGAGCAATTTATCATATATGAACAAATATAATATCAAAATTTTTTAAAACAGAACTACCTACAGATAAAAAATTTTTTTTTTGAAGAAATGAGAAAATTCCAAAATAAATGAACAATTACTTCTTGTTTTTGACCAATGTATCTAATATGTCATGAATCCTTCACCACTTAGCTTAAAATTTAAATATTAAAGAAACCAATCAGTAACGTAAATATTCTCTTCTCTAAAAAGAAAAAGAACTTAGAGAAACTATGTATGTTATAAGTGAAAATCTTATTATATAGTCTAAAAAAAATTCAGTATCTTTAAAGAATGAAAAGCTGATTAAAATTCTTAAGTAATTTAATTGTTTTTTGTGATATAAAACTTAAATGAATTTTTTTTTTAAATTTTATTTTGTATTTATACAATATTGTTGAACTTGCCATGTCTTAAGATAAGGATATGTAAAGCAAAATTAGATGAAGGAAAATAAAACGTGTGCTTCTTGAAAAGGAGAATAGAAGATTAATTTTATTTTACAAAAAGGAGAGTTACACAAAACAACTGCTTGGGTTATCTAACTTGATTCACCTCTTTTTAGCACCCCTGTATGCTCTCATATTAATACTTTTAATTATTTCCATACATATGAAAGCACAATCCAAAAAGAGTTTAAAGTCCAAATAAAAAGTCTTTTGAATCTCTCTAGATTTAATTTTGTCATGGGTTTTGTCATTATGTCAGCAATCATCTCTGTGGTTGGACAATAGATAATCTCTATTTTCTTATTGTGTAATGTATGACGCTGCATAGATAATTATCCCAGGAGAAGAGTTCATTTTATGCACATGTGATGTCAAGGGCAGTCTGGCACTTGACCTTCAGCAAAAATAAGTCCTAGTCAAGACTCTTATTTCGGGCATATGGTAAACTCGCATATAATGTGGGGGTTAATTTGGGGCCAGACTGATCTCTGATGCTGGCAAGGAGGTTTCCAATTCACTTTCACATACAACACCAAGTCCTTTGTTTTCCTACCCCCTCAGATAATGGAAAACATGGACTTCAAGGTTAGAAAATATTAACTGTAGTCAAATTTCCAAAATTCCTTTGTAAAGTTTTAAGGGGAATAAGACATTTAGCAAGAATTGATGAAAGCAATACGAAGTTGAAACAGAAAAGATTTCAACACAAGGGTGCATTTAAAATATAACAAAGTTTTAATTGGTGACAACCAAACAAATAACGATAAGATTTAAGAAACAGTTCCTTTTTCTTTTCTTTTTTCCTTTTAAAACACCGGCTATATTAAGCCAGCAGGCAGTATCAAACATAAATGTCTCTCAACAGTCCTTTTCTTCTTTCTCCTTTTTTCTTTCTTTCTTTTTTTTTTACTTGAGAAAATGCCTAAGTCGCCAGACTGAAGCATGTAACAAAGTTCATTCACTAATTTACTGATGATGAAACAGAATCCTTTCAGTTTCTCACTTTCTTTTTTGAATACATATAATTCCAATATTTAGGAAAGGTAGAAGGAAAAACACTTTAAGTTGCACTTATCTTTGACGAGGTTTAAATGTTCATATTCCTTTCTTTTTTATGGGTGGGCAACATCCCCAGAATTGGCTGAATCAGCGCCTTTCTGCTGACTTCTGTCCAAAGATTCTGTTCTACTCTTTTTACAGGAAACTTTCTCCCAGAGTTGGCTAAATTGGCGTCATTCGCCAATGTCTGTCCAGAACTAAACTTTCTTTTCCAAATTTCCTCCAATGAAAAAGATGGCATTTCGGCCTAACAGTCATTTGGCTTTTTCCTTCCCTCACTATTCCAATCAGGTCAGGATGCCCAAGTGACCTGGATTTGTTACTTTGTTCAACAGGCTGCAGGTCATAGAGTGCGAGGAATTGACTTTCCTCCTTTTAACGGTCAAGCTTAGTGCCCGTCGATTCAAACACAGAAGGGTAGGGGAATTGACCTCTCTTTTCCTCTCTTGGTAGCATACCACATTACAAATGCATCTCAGATGAAATGATATTTTATATCGATATGTTTACACCTCTGTCAATTTACAGGGTCCTTAGATAGAGCGATTGCACCTTGGTTATCTCCAAGTATTTTTGCAGGTTCATATCTCTGTTGAGGGTCCATTCCATTTAATAGCTGAATTAGATATAAACTCTCTTGTGTTGTTTTAGCTAGAGCCATGTACTCAGATTCACAGGTATACAGTGCAACTGTAGGTTGCTTCTTTGACTTCCATGAGATAAGCAAGCTTTCTTTGTTTAAATAAAAACAAAATCCTGTTGTACTATGTCAATCACTCTGATCAGATGCCCAATCAGTGTCGCTGTAAGCTAAGATCCCTAACTCCTCACTTTTCTGGTAACATAGTTCGTAATGGGATGTACCTCTTAAATACTTTAGGATATGTTTTGCTGCTACCCAATGCTGTTGACGTGGCTCTGATACATACTGTGATAATTTACCTATAGCATAACTCAAATCTGGTCTAGTACATGTCATTAGGTAGATTAGGCTACCAATAATTTAACAGTATTTTCTTGAATCAACAGGGTTACTGAGATCTATTTTTAGTTCACATGGTGTTGCTCTTGGTTTGCAGTTTGACATATCAAATCTTTCCAACAACCTTCCTATGTATTTGTTTTGGCTCATTTTAACAAATCCTTGAGTTATGTGAAAATCTATCCCTAAGAAATGGTTGAGTTTTCCCAGATCTTTCCTTTTAAATTCTGACATCATTTTCTTGACATTATTAAGGGAGATAACTTTGTCAGCTGTGATGATTAAATCGTCAACCCAGGATACGATTTATAATCTCTCATTTTGTCTCATATAAACACAGTGGTCTGCTGGATTTTTTATAAAATCATTCCAGATGAGGCATTCATGTAACATTTTCTTCCAGTTTCTGCCTGACTGCTTCAGCCCATATAGAGATTTGCTTAGCCTATAGACTAATTTATTTGTTTTAAATCCTTCAGGCTGCTCCACAAAAATCTCATAGTCAATTGGTGCATGCAAATATGCCATTTTTACATCCATCTTGTGTACAATCAGATCATATTGCACCACCATTTGCATCAAGATGTGTATTGAGGTGATGTTTGCAGTCAGGGAGAAGGTTTCTCAATTGTCTATACCTTTTTTCTGGCTGAATCCTCAAGCAATGAATCTTGCTTATATCTTTTGGATCCATCAGGGTTTCCTTTGGTGGTGTAGACCCATTTACTACCTACTGTCTTTTTGCCTTCAGGTAAATTTGTCAATTCAAAAACATTATTTTCCTTTAGGGGTTCCAGTTCTTCATGCATTGCCTCAACCCAGCAGTATGCATCTGAGAAGTCTATTGCTTCTCTATAGGTTCTTGGTATATTGCATGTGGCTATATAACGATAGTCAAAGTTAATCAATGCATGGTCACTATCATCCTCAGAATTTGTAATGTAGTCTTTTAGGTGTTCAGGATGTTTTCTTTCTGTTCTGAGGTAGAATCAAAGCTTACTATCTTCCTCGGTCTGTGCATTATCTTGTGTTTCTGTTGTCGTAATTTGTAGGTCTGGGGTTGTAGCTGATTTGTTGTTTTGTACATACTTCTTTTGGAGGAAGTAATAATCATCATCATCATCAGTTGACTAGGTCTGAATCTGCTGATTTGTCACATTGCTAATAAATTTTATTAGCCTGTGTTTGAAAACTCTGTTATTTTCATGATAAAAGACTAAATATGCAGGACTGTTTCTGTCATACCCAACGAATATCCCTTTTTCACATTTCAGATCTAGCTTCTTTAAGTTTTTGTATGCATAACATGTTGACCCAAATATGTTCATCTTTGATAGATCAGGCTTCCTTCCTGTTAACATACGGTAGGGAGTTTGTTTTAGATGGTTGTTAAAACATCTGTTTCTGATTACTGCAGCTATCATTACAGCATAGGTCCATAAACTTTTAGGCAAGCTGTTTTCAATGACCATGCATCTAGCCATTTCAAATAGGATTTGCCAATTTCTTTCTGCTGTCCCATTTTGGCGTGGTGAATAAGACACAGAAGTTTTGTGTCAAATACTATTATTACAGCGTAATCTCTGAAAATCATTCGACTTGAATTCTGATCTATTATTGGATCTTAAGGATTTTATCCTTCCATGGTGGGCAGTATCAGTGATAAATTTCTTTGTGGCAGATACAGAGCCTTTCTTTGTTTTTAAAAAATACAAATATTACACTGGAAAAATCATCAGTAAATTTGATTGTATATCTGTGCCCGTTTATGTTTGCTGGTTCTATTGGGCCAGCTAAGTCAGTGTGGATTAATTCAAAGGTAGATGCTGCACATCTGTCAGGTTGTCTATTTCTGCTCTGAGAAAATTTTCCCTAGATACAGATTTCACAATTCTTGTTTAGAGTGCCTATTTTTTCTTTAATTTTCATTTCTTTAACCACATTTGGCAATTTTTTAATGTCATCGTAGTTGTAATGACCAAGTATACTATGCCAAGTATTTACATCATAGCAGCCCTGGCAACTATCTTCCAATTTGTTTGTTGTAGACATTAAATAATATAGCCTGTTGTGGACAAATATATTAAATTTTGTTCCATTTTTATGAATCAGCTCATTCTTGTTTTTCTTAAATGTTATAGCCGCCCCATTTGCCGTGGCAGACTTGACAGAAAATATATCCTATGAGTAGAAGGGTATAAATAACGCCCTTTTTAAGATGACTGACTCCTTGTTTCCGTTCGCATTCACCAGGCATATCTCAGCGTCACCTCGTTTTAAAGTGACCCCATTCATCTTGGTACCATCAGCCAGTTCTATAAAATGGGTATCAGGTTGGAATGAGTCATCAGAAATTTTTAATCTCTCAATAGAGATAAAGTATAATGTGTGAGGTAGCCCCCATAACATTGTCATCATTTGAGTTTTGATGATATTTATCCGTATCCTCAAAACTTCGAAGTTGTGTTTTGAATTCGGAGAACGTTAGCTCCTTACTGCTATGAGTCACATATATCGAAAAAGGATTAAATGTGCTAGGTAGTTCTTTTAGAACTATGGCGATTATTAAACCATTGCTTAATGTTTCTCCGGCATTTCTTAGTGCCATTACTGTTGCTTCTGTTCAAATGATATAGTTGGTAACACCTTCATTGTTCCTTTTTTAGTGACGTTAACTCGGTATATAAAGAAATAATTCTTGGTTTTCCCTTACCAACATAATGGTCACGCAATATCCTCAGAGCTTCTCTTCCATTGTCTGAGGCTTCTCTCATGATAAGGGACAGACTTTTGTCACCCAGGAATTGTATCAGTTCATTATATGCTTCCTCATTCCTTTCCGTATCCGTTTCGTCTCCGTTAAGGTTTTTACCTAAAATGGTGTCCTTTAAACCCAATGTGTGGAGGTACCCTAAAAACTTTGTTTCCCAAATTTCATATTTGGTCTCATTTCTGTCAAATAATAACCTGTTCTACCGACTTCCATTATCTCTTCTCCTGGACCCATAACCTGTTAAAGTTACCATGTCTTAGGATATGTAAAGCGAAATTAGACGAAGGAAAATAAAATGTGTGCTTCTTGAAAAGGAGAATAGAAGATTAACTTTATTTTACAAAAAGGAGAGTTACACAAAACAACTGCTTGGGTTATCTTACTTGATTTACCTCTTTTAACATATTTGTTAAATATTTCATTCAGTGAGCAATATCTCCTGAAGCAATATCATGAGCAATATCTCCTGAAGCAAAAAAAAAGGTTATCCATGGCTGACTAATTATGGCCCATGTTTATTAAAATAAATTTTTTGGCAAAGTTTGCATCATTTGTTGAAAATTAATCATGGGAAGCAACATTCAAAATGTAAATCTATGAAAAATTACCATAAAAATAAAACAAAAACAAAGGATGAGCTATTTGAATGAAAAGTTCAATAAGAGCATGATGATGGATAAGCTAGAAATGGTTTATTTCTGCTTGTTAGAATTCAGAGTTAAAATTGGGTTTATAATATGTTAAATTTTCCTAGTGACCATAGCCCATCAAATAGTCCCATCTTTTAAGACTAGAAAAATGTACTTTTTAAAACACACATACTTAAAAACTGAAAGTTACAAAAATATTAATGTACTTGTTCAGTTATTTTATCACAACCCTTGAGGTAAAGTGATTGGAAAATGGCTAAGAGTCCTTTGATTAATAGTTAGGTTTGAGTATACAAAAACATTAGTCAAGAATTACAGATGGTAAGGAATCAAAATGACAACTAGAATACATTTTGACAATGACTTCCAACAAGCTATTTTGGCATCTATCATGACATGAGTTACCTTCCCTTGGAAGAAGCAGTTACTTCCCTTATTTGAATAAAATAGAGGGCTTTGCTAGCATACAGCCAGCGTCGCACCTACAAGCTAAAACATGCCTTGTCGTTGTCTATTGCTTTTCTTATATACCTACTAACAAATACTATAACATGGTGGCAGCGGTAAAAGACAAACATGGAATACTACACAGAATGTAAAAAGACAACAGGAGAGCGGTTCTAAAGTCTGGCAACATCTTATTCTTGTTACCGGCTTTTGTGAAACAAAAAGCACCCACATGTGTTTAAAAAAAAAAAAAAAAAGACGCCATATTGGAATTTTTCTGTTACAACCATAAATTGTCTTGAACTTCTTTTTCTAGAGCTTGTATTGTTTAAAAAAATAATAGCAATAATGTCTAACCATACCTGTGAAACTTTTACATGCTGGGAAATGCCAAATTTGGTAGAATCCCTGAAATTTTTCAAGCAACAGTGTGAGTTATTCTGCTCTGTGAAAGGCATTGCAGAGAACAAACAAGTTGACCACATTCTTTTCTTATCGGGAAAAGAAGGTTTAAGACGATATAACTCATGGTCATTTGGAAACGATACTGACAGACGCAATCCAGCAGTGATTTGGGAAAAGTTTCTAGAACAAATAGAGCCAAAAGTTAACTTTTGGATTGCATGCTTTTGCTTACAAAATTACTCGCAGAAAGAAACAGAGAACATTGATGATTTTCTGGCGAGATGTAGGCTTCAAGCACAAAAATGCAAGTTCAGAGACGAACGTGAGATAGAAGAAAGCATAATTGACCAGATTATTGCCAGAACAAAATTCCCAGAACTGTAGAAACAGCTTCTCAGCAAGAACGAGGCAATGTCCATGTCAGAAGTACTCAACACATGTAGAAGTTATTTTAACTACATGAGACAAATTGGTGAGCTACAACAAAATAAGTGCAATAAAGCACAGACTTGAGGACTCAGACAACTGTGGCAAATGTGGACTTAACCATAAAAATGGGAACTACCCTGCTCGAGGCATCACTTGCTCAGCATGTGGATGCAAGAACCACTGGGCTAGGATGGGCCACAACAAAAAACTGAAGAAAAAAAAACCGGACAGGCAGCCACAAACCAACAGGTCTACCAAACCCAAAAAATTCTCACCAGTGCAGTATGCACATAAAAAAACCCAGAACTCTATTAATGTTCAGGACCAGGTAGCGGACGAGTTCTAGAAAATGTCTTTTTATTCAATGGAAGACAGCGGAAAAAAGTGCTCTCAGACAGAGGCATTTACCTCATTGGACATTATTTTACCAAACAGGAAAGGTGTCCACGAATTAAAAATCGAGGTGGACACAGGCACTGAGGGAAATACACTCCCCTTAAGCACATTCCAGCAAATGTTTCCAGAACATATAGACCGGAATAGAGAACTATGTCCTGGCACAACACAGAAAGAAGTAGCAGTACTTACGGCATACAACAGATCTAGTATACCACAGCATGAATCCATACAAATTCAATGTGCCTACAAGAGTGAATGGAGGCATGAGAAATTCTACATAGTGACCTCCAATGGACCAACCATACTAGGTTTACCCTCCCTTCAGGACTTAAGACTGGTTACCCTACACTGTTCCATTCAGAGAACAAAGTGTGCCTCAGTCAATCATGAGACAAATACCCCAGTTATCCCATCAGACAATAATACACCAATCAACTCCACAAAAGACCTGATTGAAGCATATCTGGATAAATTTGATCGAATTGGTAACTTCGCATCATACTTTGACCAAACAACCATCCAATAGTTCATGAACCCAGGAAATGCCCCATCTATATGAGGGATGAAGTAAAGACAGAACTAGATGAGATGATATCACAAGGAATAATCCAGAAAGTTGATAAGCCAACAGATTGGGTTAGCAGCATTGTGTATGTGAGCAAGAGCAACAGCAATCTCCACCTATGCTTAGACCCCAAAGATCTAAATAAGGCATTCATGCATTGCAACTACAAAACTCCAATTATGGATGAGCTCTCACACAAACTTTCCGGTGCCAAATTCTTCTCCAAGCTGGATGCAAAAAAATGGCTACTGGTCTGTCAAGCTTGACAGGAAATCACAGTTGCTAATTACTTTCAATTCTCCTTTTGAAAGGTACTGTTTCCAAAGGATGCCCTTTCGCCTAGTTATGTCTCAGGATGTGTTCCAGCAGAGGATGGACATGATAATAAGAGAGTGTACTGGAGCTTTAGCGTTGATTGATGATGTTATTATCCACAGAAAAACCAAAGAGGAACACGATCTCAACTTGCAAAAGCTGATGGAGACAGTACAAACTGCAGGACTAACATTTAACAGTAACAAATGTGCTATCAAGCAAGTCAGATTCTTTGGTGCTATATTCGACAAGAACAGAATACACCCAGATCTCCAAAAAGTGGAGGAAATAAAATCACTCCCTAGTCTAGCTAATATTACAGAGCTACAGAAGGTACTAGGAATTATTACCTACATGGCACCATTCATTCCTTGACTGTCAGACCTCACAGCAAACTCCGAAGAAAAGATACTGACTATGATTGGAACAATAGCCACCAGAAGTCGCTGCAAGAAATAAAGGACTTAATATGCAATGAAATGTTACTACACTATTATGACCCTTCTAAAAAGTCTGTAATACAAGCAGACAAATCATCTAGAGGCTTGGGAGTGGCTCTAATCCAAGAAGGCAAACCCATAGCTTTTACTTTAAAATCCCTGACCAAAACAGAGCAGTGCTATGCCAATATCGAGCAGGAGCTCTTAGCTGTTGTATTCAGCTCTGAACGATTTTGCACATACATTTACAGATGGGCATTTGAAGTTGAGAGTCACCACAAGCCCTTGGGAAGGATCTGTCTTAAGAACCTAACAGCAGCACCTCCCCGACTTCAACAGATGTTGTTAAGACTCCAAGAGTATGACATGGTTATCAAATATCGACCAGGCAAAGAGATGCTACTGGTAGATGGACTATCCAGACTTCCCAACAAAAAAAAAAAAAGAAGTCATTGACTTGAACGTTAAAGTAGACTTCATACAGTTCTCGACTGAAAAATTAACTCAGATCTGTCAAGCAACCAATGCCGACCCAATATTGTGTGAATTAAGGGTATAGATTCTTCCAGGCTGGCTAGAATCTCGCAGAGAACTTCAACCCTACTGGTCATATCAAGATAAGCTCTCTATTGAGAATGGCATAAAGGAAGTGGAATCCAGCAATTGTCAGACAAGCATGCACGGAACCACAATCCTACATCATCGAAACCCCAACAGGACAGGTTCTTCACAGAAACCGTAGACATCTCTAGGAAGATGTCAGCAATTCTAATAAGACACTGACGTCTCTCTATAATACATCCACACATCACACTGAGCCTCCACCCCCTAACATTCCAAACACACATCCTGCAGAAAAACTCAACATACACACTGACATCTGCATGCCATCTGAAGTATCACACAGACATGCATATCAAACACAGCCAAGTGGTAGCACACCATCAGAAACAATAACTAGATCGGGTCGTGTCATAAAACCTCCCAAAAAGTACAACCTATAGAAAGTGTTCATACAAAGCTTTTTTTCCGTGAACTAAACTGAACCCTGCCTGAACCATATTTCTAATGAAAATGGGATGTCATGACATGAGTGACATGAGTTAACTTCCCTTGGAAGAAGCATTTACTTCCCTTGTTTGAATAAAATAGAGGGCCTCATCAGTATACAGCCAGTGTATTCAGCGTCGCGCCTACAAGCTAAAACATGTCTCGTCGTTGTCTATCGATTTTCTTATATACCTACTAACAAATACTATAACAGCATCATGACCCAAAACTAAGACTAGAATTTGATAGTTCTGATCCTGAACAATTCATTATCAAATAGATAGAGAAGGCAGAATTGATAGGTTGGTTGTGCACAGTAAAAAGGATCAAATATGTAATCTCAATGCATCTAATGGGTGGTGCATAAACAGCTGAGTGAAGAAAGAAAGAACAACTTTGATTGCATAAAGGAAGCAATGTATACAGCTTTTGCTGTACAGCCAATGAATGATTTGTGGAATGATTTACACTCGGAAGAATCTGTCAATATTTTTCTGGTAAAACTGTGAAAATTCTGAGTTCTGTTCAGTGGCATACCAGAATAAGGTTTAATATATATTTTTGCAGCTGGTCTACCAGAACATGTCTAGCAGTTCCTCCATGAATGGATAAAATGAACATTACACAGATGCTAGCTTGTGTGAATGAAATATGACCCCACAGGAATGGAACTAGCCATAGCAATGAGGTTGGTTGGTTGTTTGGGTTTTATGGCATATCAACCTTTGTAGTTTATTTAATGCCAAATCCATCTTCATACAAATAATCAGTTCTATTTCAGACAATTCAGTTTAGCATGAGCACACAGTTTAATTGTTAAAAACATTTCTATTTCAAGCTATTCAGTTTAGTCAAACAGTTTTAATTCAAAAAATTCTGTTTGGTCAAATAGTTCTAATTCAACCAATTCAGTTTAGTATAAGTATAGATTTTGTTTACACACAGTAACAATGTAAAAAACAGTACTATTTCAAACAATTCAGTTTAGCATAAGTACACAGTTTAATTGTCAAAAAAGTTTCTATTTCAAGCTATGCAGTTTAAATGTCAAAATAGTTCTATTTCAAGTAATTCAGTTTAGCATAAATACACAGTTTAGTTCTATTTGACCCATAGATTGGACCCATATCAGGTGCTACCACTCCAGGCCGGAGTGGACCTGGGAGCAATGGCAATGAAGGGGTGCTCTGCATTCCTCAAAGCTCCAGCATTACTCACCATCAGATTGTTTAGTGTCATATACAGGACACTCCTTAGGGGGTTCTTACTCCTCTGCAGAGGTGCAGTCAGTGTATTCTACAGCCCCAGCCAACTGGGCAATAACCATAGCAATTGTAAAATCAATGTGTGACCCAGTGGAAGGAAAAAATTTTATGTATGTGATGCACCTAACCATATCCCTAATGACTACCTTTCTCAATACAAGAAATCACAAGCTGACTTCAAAGCCTCGAAAAAAAAGTCATTTGTTGTGGAATTGTTCAAGAAAGGACAAAGTCTTCAGTGACAGTCTCCTTCTCCAGCCAAATGTGAATTTGGGGCTACCCACAGTAGAGGTGTTAGTGTGTGAGAAGAGAGGTATGGCACTGGTAGATTCTAGATGTTCTTGTCAGTGGAAAGATATGCCTGACATGAAAAAAAAAAAGTATGTTGATGTGATGACTCTTAGAGGAGAAACATGCATCAGTGGTATTGGGAGGATGGATCTTCAGGTGAATGGAGGAAATGCAGATATAAAAGCTTGAGTAGAAGACAGTAAGACCCTCTTGGATTTGACATACTGATCAGCATAGATGCAATCAAAGCCCCAGGCCAGATTTCCATTTCAAAGTCAGAAAAGGTCCACTTCCTCTCCTACAAAGCTTCTGCCTGCACAGCAGCATCACTCTCCATTGAAGAACCTGATTTCCACATGGAATTCAATCAGTGACAAATTATGAGTGGACAGCATCATAGAAATGGACAAAAGGCAAAGCATTCAGCAAGCAGCAAAACCACATCATGGAGTACACTATGCCAATGAAAATTAGGAAGTCTTATGAAAAAGAACTGTGTCAGTGGGTCAAGAAAGACTGGCTTATTGGTTATGATAAACAGAAATTTGAACCACTAAAAAGGTTTCATCTGTTGATGGTCATCATGCAACAAAACCAATAGTAGGTACATCCTATAATGGACTACTAGGAACTTAACCACCATAATGACACATATACAACTGACACAAATGTTTTAACCAGCAAACTAAGAGAGTGGAGATAGCAAGAGTCAAACATTGCACTATTGAACCTTGAATCTGCTTACTTAAAAGTGTACAATTTTAATCAAACCAGACAGTTATTTTCCAAGGCAGAAGATACTACCTGATGAGATTGGGTTTTGGACTTTATGTCACCTCCCTGATAATGAAATCCGTTGTGATGGCAGTGTTGTCTCAGGTTGAGAACATCAAAAAGACCACCTCTTTACAAATGACCTTTCACAAATGAAAATATCACATCTGTAATTAGCATCACAGAATAATTGTTGATTGACAAATAAGGATTAGGAGTGGCCAAAAGATGGAACCAGGATACTTGGCTTGGGTGTCTGGAGGAAAGATGGCATCCCATGGTGGAAACATGCAAATGCGTTTCCAGATGTCCCTGAAATGGTCACCAGGAGAAAGATATTCTCTATTTGTGGCAGGCTTGTTGGATACCTCTCAGTATGTGGATGGTTCCAGGTAGCAATCAGTTCCTAGTTATTTTGTTGATGAAAATATAGCTGCATACATTACAATTTGGTAAAATAGTAGCTGCATCACATGACAGTATGCAGGGGGAATAGATATTTAACCTCATGATCAACGGAAAAATCTTCTATCCCATTCCCAACTGGTTGGATTAGGAAGGGTGAAGACTACCTGTCATAATCACAGGAAGAAAACTAGCTGGTTGGCTTTGTGGGAAAATCAGTCATCTCTCAAAAAATTGCCTGAGTAAGAAAGCCCCTGAAAAAATGCCTAGACATATTTAGAATTCCCTCTCACTTCCCATGGGGAAAGATAAAAAGGTGGCTCCAATAGTCTTGCTTGTTGTTGGGACAATTGATCCTGTTCCTGTTTGAGAAAAAAATCATACTCCACTTCTTCTGTGACTTCTCCATTCCAAAAAACAGAGTTATTGGAAACTACAGAGAATTCAAAGAGGAAGGTAGAAAAGTTCAACCATCAGAACCTCAATCCTCAGAAAGACACAAACAAATTAAGAGAGATCCTGCAGTCATATTCAACTTTAATAAAAAGCAAATGTGCAAGTCTAGAGAAAGAAAAATTTGAAAAGCTCCACCTGTTTAAAAAGTAGCTGGATGAGGCAAGAAAATTGATCCCCTTTTCAGGATCTTCTTGGTCTTCTCTGTTACAGATACTTAAGCATCCTTCTACACTAACAGGCTGGTGGAAGTCTCCTTTGAAGGTAACAGTCCTAAGACCTATAATATCAAAACCTGGGCTAGTGCTTCTACTGCTGTCGGTCTTAACAGCAACTTCAGCAACACCACCAGCCCCAGCAAAAACCATCAACAACATCAGCAGCAGCAACATTAACAGCACCAGCTGAAGCAACATCAGCACCAACACCCCAAAAATAGCAGTAAAGTTCTCTAGGTAGCTTGGAGGATGATCTCCTCCAAACAGCAAAAGAAAGAAAGACAAAAGTCCAAATGCAGGAAAGATGTGTAAGATGGACAAGGATATCCTAGAGAGGAGAAACAGACTCCTGTCACAACAGCTGTGGGACTTGAGGATCCTCCACAATTTCAAGGGGGTCAAGAGAAAAGACATGGAGGACCCTAAGAACTTTCCTAATGCCAAGGTACTATTAGTAATTAGAATGGGCCAAAGATCTGAGAGGCTATAGAACATGATTAGCAATGCCACCCAGATCTTTGGCCTGCTCTCCCTCCTCATTACAGAGAGAGAAGATGAAATTTGTTTCATGGAAAGATTCTATATATGTGCACTGCTTCCTGTAAAGTGCATAAAAACAACTTTTCTATGGGATTTTGGGAGTCTTGCTCAGAATGATTTTATCTCTAAGGACATGGGTTTTGAATCAATGAGCAAGACTGTAGGTATCCTGACATCCATCATATTTGGTCCAGAGACCCAACACCTGTAATGATCATGAATTTAAAATTAATGAAACCAAACTAAGTGAAATGGATACGAGTAATTGCTTTCACAGCAGTCTCCCTTTGTTCAATTTCTGCCAACAAAAAAATGTCTTCACTTAGTACGATCTCTGCCAACAACAAATGTCTCTACTTTGACAATCTCCCCATTTCTTTCACATGTGGTGTTTTTATACGTGGCCAGTACATTTACTAAAAAACATTTGCATACACCACTCTCACAAATTCATTCAAAACTGCATTTTATCTTAAAATGAGGTGTAAGGGTGGTCATGTTTCTTTTCTCTCTCTCTCTCTTTCTCACATGTGTACTTCTCATTTTGCACACCAGACATATACAGGCATGCTTTACCATACAGGGTAAGTCATCTTCTATTCTACTGTTAGTATAAATGCTCAAGATAGACCAGGGGGGAGTTTGTTGGGATACTAACACCTTGAATGTAAAATATTTCTGAGACTTTGTCACAAGACTCAATCTCGTTGAGGAATTCAGAAAAAAGTATCCAAGTAAGATAGAATGGAGTTGGACCAGTAAGGGCACCTCTGGTTAGCTTTCTAGCTACCTTGACTGAGTGTTAGGAGAGTTGACTTAGATTTATTAGATGGTCCAAATTTTGTGTTGTTTAGAAATTTTGACCACAGATTCGTCTGTGTTACAATTAAGCTAGATAAGGCTACGGTTAGATTGCTGGGTTTGTGGAAATTCAACACATCTTTGTTGGATGAAAAGTATTTTCAAGACTAGCAAGAGCTAATGCTAAAATGGGAATTGACGGGTACCATGATTGGAAATAGTTGGTGAGCTAATCTTAAGGATAGAATTAGATCCTTTGCTGCCATCTATAGTAGAAGTGGTGCAAAGACAGTTAGAATAGGGTGGTAAAGGTGAGATATAGCATAGAAATTAACATAGGTAAGACAGAACTAGCTTTTTCACATGACAAAAAGTACTAGGGTCTAGTAGTTAGGACTAGGTTAAAAAGAATGTCTTGTAAGGCAATGAATAAGGCTTACGAATTACAAACTGAGGAACTTAAACATGCTCCACAGAAACATATTGTGTGTGTTATATCACCAGATGAATGTCAGATTACAAACTAAGATGTTTGCTGGGAGTTTCAGGATTACTTTCAACAACTTTTCACCAGAGAACCCAGACCAAGTTCTGCTGTGTTTGATGCCTATCTTGCCGATTTCTCTTTCCTTGAGACAATGGAAGTGACTGGGAGTGAGGGGCGCATTAAGATGAAAATAAGGAAGCACTGAAAACAGTCAGAATAGACAAGACTCCTGGAAGCAATGGTCTGCTTTACAAAGTGTACTTGAGGCTGTTGCACATGTTTGTCTCTTTGCTGGTGACTGTCAATAACAACTTGATGAAGTAGAGGTTGATCTCCCAACACTTCAATAGGTGTATAATGAAGTTACTTCGTAAAAACAAACTTGGAAGAGCGGGATTAATCATTTTTACTCTTTAACAATGCTAAACACTGACTTAAAGATTTAGGCAAAGATTTTGGAAAACCATTTTTAAACTGCTCCTGAGCAGTTTTGTGTTGTTAAGGGTAGGAATATCCAGAAGTCTTCATTTAGCTCACACAATTATGGGAAAAGTTGATGGTAATGCCATACTGATCAATTAAGATCAATCTAAGTCCTTCAACAAGGTTAACCATAGTTTTTTTTTTAGGCTGTTTTATCTGTGGCTGGATTTGAAGTGAACGTTTGCTGCTAGATTCATCTTTTGTATGCTACCCCCAGAATCATAGTGAAGTGAATGGGGTATGATCAAAACCATTCCTTTTGTTTTGATCAATTCATCACGGTTAAATCAGTTCATCACTCTCACCCATGCTGTACATTCTTGCATTGGAACCATATTTTTGCAAGTTAAGAGTGAACTCAGTCCTATGCAAACTTACACTATCTGGTGCTACTAGCAGGGGTAGATAGTCTGCTTATGCTGATAACAAGCAGTGCTGAAGTCAAGGAGATCAGGAAAGAAATCAGATGTTATGAGAGCATGTCAGGGGCCAAAATTAACCTAGAAGTTGGTGGTTTTGCCGTTTGGTTTGTGGAAGGGTTGAGCCCTTATCAGCTCCTTCAGTTGGCCATGCAAGATATTCAGTTTGGTTTGGTTCTGATCTCCACCTGGAAAAAGTTGTGGCCACTACCAGAATTTGGTAATGGAAGAGGTTCTCCTTAAAGGGCAAGGCTGAGGTGTTGCTGGCACACATACCTACCCCCTGGTCCTCTCCTCTGAACCATTCTAGTTGATCTAAAAAGAACACTGTTCCAGTTCATTTGGGACAAATGGGCTCCTTCGGTGCATTGCGCGATCTGTTATCTTCACCTTTCCAAAGGCAGATTAAGTGTATCAAATGTGGAGACACAATGGCATATGTTGCATCTCAGCAATGAAGACACCAAGAAGGCCTTTCTGGTCTTGAGAAATGTAGACTTAGATGAAACAAGTGCTTCTTCAATTGCAAATGTCAGCATGCTCTAAAAGTTCTCTTGGTTGAAAAGTGGTCTCTTTAACACCTGGTCATTATCAAGTAATGACCATTTTATGAAATGTATATATATCTATTTTATTGATTTGCTTTTTGTTAGGGATTTTTTGTTGTCTTGTAGATAAAATTCTGTAATCATTTCTCACAGTTATTTAAATAAGTGAAAGAAGAGAGGAGTGGATGGTATGCCTCCTCAGCAATAGAAAGAAAAGAACACATGTAATCAATTTCTTCTTGGGCAGCTACACTAAAATATTCCTTTTCCTTCCTCAACAATCTCCTCCAGTAGTCCTACATTCAAGCTAGTCTCTTGTCGTGCATCACCAAGACTCAAAAAGCTTCTGTCTCCGGTTCATTAATTCAGAACTTAAATAATCATACCAAAATGCCACATCCGGGTCAATTGCACAATGTGGCAATTTACATGCGTGCCAGCGTGAAGGTAGTCCTGACATCAAACATGATTCACGATTGGGAGGATGTGAGTTCGATCTTCCCAATCACCCGTTTCTCTCTCCTTGATCACATTTTACATGCCAGACATATTCGTACATGCTTTTGCGCTGCTGCATGCGTGATTTCTCTTGCTACAATAAGGAATTGTGTTAGACACTAATGGGGTGACTGGTTTGTTTTGGTGTTTGTAGTGGGAAAATTTTTCAGAATAAATGTGTCTCTGTTGTAAAAGGAATATTATAGTATGTTTTGAGTCAGTAAATGGAACGAGTTAAGTTAAAATTAGGATAGTGATGACCAGTATCTTTACCTCCCTGACTGCAGCCTTTTGCTAAATTTGTATATTTGTTTTATATATATGATAAATACTGAATCAAAATTTCTACAGCTGGAGCAAGTCAGGAATTACAGACAATGAGTAATCAGGGTGACAACCAGAATACTTTTCAACAACTACTTGCAAAAAGGATTTTTATATTTTATATTTCTACAAGTATTTCTTTATTACTGTCACTTATTTTTAATTGATGCATTTAGTTTGGCCTTAACACAACCTTCGCCAAGCAAATTCTAATAAACCTTTACTTGTTACTTTGTACACAGCTTCCACAATTCATATAGTCAAGGTAAAAAATGAAATAGTGGTAATATTTACTTTAAAAAGATACCAAATAAACTTTGAAACTGTAAAGATGCAAACAGGAAAAAAAAATCAAAGACAGATGATGTATAGATGATATAAAAGTCATATGACCAAAGAATAGAGTTCATTATTGATCAGAGAACAAAATAATGCAAAAATATATTTTGAATTGATTATGATTGAATGAGACATTTTGTTGGTAATTTGATTAAAATTGTATATCTTATACTTGTAGTATTTCAATATTTTTCTATTTTTCAAAGCTAGAAAGCTATGTTACTAGGATCCAAGTTAAGATTTGATTAAAATTTGCTGGGATTTCACCAAAGTGAACCAATATGGGTTCCTTTTATTTTTGCCTTTCATACATTTCACAGAGGATATTAAAAAAAAAATTTTAACGTTTGACTTTTTTTAGCATGATAAACAACATTTGTGAAATAATTATGATTACCAAAAGAGAATAAAAAATATAAATTTGGGTTCAAGATTTATACAGAGATATAAAATTTAAAACAGGATCTAAATAGTATACTGATATGACTCTTACCTTTTCTGGAGGGTGCTTGTTTGATTTCATGAATTTGTTCATGTTCTGGTTCAGATTCAAAACTGTCACTGTAATTACCACTAATGTTGGATAGAGAATTTGTATATTCATGTGTGTCCATAGAACCAACAGAACTTCTTTTGGAATCACTCATGTTTCATCAGCTATTTTCTTCAAAAAACTACAACAGAATGTCTTTAAGAGTTGAATAGACTAATAGTTTTAATCTGAAAAAAAGGGAGATATTAAAAGAAATGTGTATATAATTTAATCAAGATAGCATTATAACTTATCTAGTAAATGATATGATCTCTTGAGAAACTACCGTATTTGATAGCATATAAGATGTACATCAATTTCAACAGGACAAATCAAAAAATTTTTTAGTGAAACGAATACTAAACATGATGAAATTAATATGATGAATATTATTAATGATAACACCTTTAATCTGCATTATAGCCTTTTAAATAATGACAATAGGTATATGAAAGTTACTCTAAGGTCTAAGCTAACATGAGTTGCCGGGTAGCTAATTTCAGCTGACCATTGCAAATTTTAAACCTACATATGCTATTGTGACGGCAAATTGACTAAAAATCCCAAAGCGGGACTTTATTTTTGCACATGTGAAGATGGGGCAGGTTGGCACTTGATCCCCTATAGAATAAGTCCTCGTTCAGAGTTTTTCTCTCAGGCATATAAGACCTGGCATATTACGTGAGGGATCAATTTTTAGAGCCAGACTGACCACTGCTGGCAAGGGGTTCCAAATTTCACACTATCACACACCCACCAGGCCGCTAAACTTCCTTCCCCTCGACTATGGAAGAATATGGACCTATAGGTCTTAGTCGTAATAATATTATATTGTAGTAGTCGGCAACTCCGGTTTCCCGTGTGATATTTTAGGAATTAATAGGACAATTCTAAGCAAGATAACATAAGGCGAATAGAAGCTGAAAAGAAAATGTGACAACAACAAATTCGTAGTAGAACGGCAAGGAACAACTTAGACCAGGTAGTAACATAAAAATACATGAATTCCTTTACTACAGTTATATACACTTTCAAAGTGTCAAAACATATAATAATTGGACAGTCCACGAATATAAATGTCTTTTCTTGACTTTTGTCTTTCTTCCAATTAAGAGAGAGAGAGAGTGGTATGCAAAGTTTGGGTATAAAGGAAAATGGCCCCCAAAGTTACTTATCTTATTTTTCGACAGGGTTCCACTGGAGAATCTTTCTTCTTTCACGGGCTACTAAACTTTGTTCTGTTTTTAATACTGGCTTGAAGAACTCGGGTCCCTCATGTCTCAGTATTCTTTTGTCTTCAACCCAGAGTAGAATGGCTATGGTTCGTCTGCCCGCTACGGACCCTGCTCAAAAACTAATTTTCTTCCTATTTACTTCCGCTGAGGGGAAGGGAGCCCCACTTCCGTTTTGGGGTCCCAGCCAATCATTTGGCTTCTCTCTCTTTCCCCTTCAGGTGTCCGGCGACCTGAGGTTACTAAGTACCAACACCTGTTGATACCCCTCTGTGACCTACATTCTTCCTTAACGGTCACTTTTTTTGATGGCTAGAATTCAAACACTGGGAGTAGTAATTTTATCTCCCTCCTCCCAGTGGGATATCGCGTGACAGTATATAAGATGCAGGGGAATTTTAAAAGATACTTTTAGTAAAAAAAAGTGTGCCTTATATGCTGTCAAATACGGTAGTTTACCTTCTTTACTTCCTACTTCAAATTATGAGTTTAGACTGAAAACAAACAAGAGAAAGTTTCTAGTAAAGAGAAAAACTGATGACATTCATAATTAAAAAATAATCAAAGAATAGGAATAATACTTCTCTAGGAAATTATAAAAAAGGGGTGGAAGGTAAAAGTATCAATCAATACAGCAGTAGATTTCACAAGTACAAAACAAAATATAATAAAAGATACTTGGATATTTTTTAGAATTAAAAGCATTTTTTTCTACATTAATTAGTTGTAACATGCATCAACAGTCCAACTCAAAAACACACCCTGCCCAAACTTAACATATACCCCACAAATGGAGAGCTCAGGTGTCCTTGACAGTAGATATATAAAGGTCACTTGAAGACAGGTATACTAGAAAATAATTTTCATTTGACAAATGCTACATGACGAGTTCATTTTTGTCATATATTAACTCTTTTAAAAACTATTTAAAAAACTTACTAAAAAAAATATTTTTCACAAAATCTTTTCTCCTGTCATAAGATCAAAACAAGTTGAGAAAAATCAAAAATAAATAACACAAAAGAAATATTCCTATTTGTCTAATCATTTTTATTTATCATATATATATGTGTGTGTGTGTGTGTGTGTGTGTGCATGCAAGGGGGACTGAAAAGTTCTTGGTCCAACCAAGAAAGAAATTAGCTTGTTTTTTTAATATAATTCTTATTGAATTATTTTTGGAAGGGTAAAATAAACTTGAGAAAGAATTGCCAAGTGTATTAAATTACAAGTGAAAGTGTGAAATAATAGCTTGTATGTATCATTATTCAGGGTCACACGTCTCTTGATTAGGCCAAAACTTTTCAGCATCCCATTATATATAAAACTGGCCTATCATATCATATGAGTATTGAACAAAGGATAAAAATAACTTTAAAATGAGTTTTTAGATAATTAATATTTGATTAACACACAAAAAATTGGTGGTTAACTTTGTTAATATTTCAAAGTTTATGTATATCAGATATAAGATATTCTGAGGATGGTAAGAATAGATAGTATTCTAACAAAAATACAGATTAACTTATAGCATGTTTATATTTACTTTAGTGATATGTTGGTTTTACTTGGACAACAACCTCTATCAAAAAGACAAAACAAGGCTGCATTCATACACACACCGGCATATATTCCTAATATCCATATATGTGGTGCCTTCAATAAGTTTCCAGAGTTTTTTGTACAGGCATTTAAAATTGTTGTAGACTCTTGAAAATTTAGTATGTTGTTGCTATACATCTTATGAGATGACTGACCAATTTTTATGATTTCAGGTTCAAATCAACAGCTACAGCAGCAATTGGAATACACCCTACTAAAGCCTGATTGTCACAGCTGGTGAATTTCAAAAATGCAATCTGGATGTGAGGACACTTTAGAAGAACGATATGCAATAAAATTGTTTTAAACTTGGAAAAAATGCTGCCACAGAAACGTATGGAATGCTTCAGACTGCTTTTCGACCATCTTGCATGAATCGAACATCAGTTTTTGGGTGGCATCAGAGATTCAAGGAAGGCAGGGAGTCTGTGTGGGAGGAGTAAGTAAGTCAATACACCACAGTTGATTGGCCAAAGGGTTAAGGTTAGGGTTAGGGTTACTATGTTGAGGTTTTAAGGGAGTTCAGGAAGAGATTTTGTCAGAAGAGGTCAGCACTCTTCAAATCAGGTCAGTGGCATTTCCACCAGGACAATGCACCAGTCCACAACTCCATCCTTGTCACAGACTATTTGATCAAAATGGGCATCAAGACAGTTCCTTACCGTCCCTATAGTCCAGACCTTGCTCCCTGTGACTTTTGATTATTCCCTAAGCTCAGAGGCTGTCATTATGAGACAATTGAGGAGATGAAAGAGGCTGTGACAAAGGTGATTGAGACGCTCACACAAGAGGACTTCCATGGGGCCTTCCAAAAGTTGTTGGAATGATACAACAAGTGCATTGCAGCCAGAGGAGATTACTTCAAAGGGGACTACAGTTTTAAGTGTGTACTATCAATAGAAGTGCCCATACAAAAAAGTCAGGAAACTTATTTAATGATCCTCGTACATTATGTTTAAATTAAAATAATTTTCTCACAATTTTGTTTTTAGCCAGAACTTATTGCCTTAACAAAGTTTATAAGAAACAGCTTATTGTCAAAGAATAAACTACAATCATAAAAAATATAAAATCTACATTGAAAGCTTTTTATTAGGCATATAAATTTTCCTTTTATAAGAACAGAAACAGAGAATTACATACACTACATTTATTTAAGTTTTTAAATTTTGATATTAATGATCTCAGGCTGTGTATGTTAAATCATTATAATTTCCAACTACTGATTATCAAATGTACCACAAATTTTTATCATTTTCCCAATTTATTAGATATTCCAGTTTGAGGTTATATGAAATCAGTTCTTATTTTTTTTCTTCAAAAAATTAATACATTGTAACATTATATTAAAACACAAATGTTGGTGTCAATAAGACATGACAGTCATTGTCAATATTTGATTGTGCAAAGTTACAAATTTAAAAAGAAAATTTTTCAATCCGTCCACATAAATACTATGAATAATAAGTGATCATAGTTGAGATAAAGTATTTATAAAAATCTCAAATATTTTTGTAAATGTCAATTAATATAACAGATAATTTGATATATGATTATATATCTTGATATATTATAATATATCAAGATAGAAATAACCATGGATTCATTTAAGATACCAAAGAATCATCCAACAAAGTGTCATACGGAAAAAAACACAATTTAGTCAACCTGCGAGTCTAAATTTTTTTCTTTCTTTTTTATTAATTATGATACTGATTAAAATCCAAATGATAACTACAAAATGTTTCTTCATATAAATCCAAAAGCAACAAAAATAATGACACAATTTTACCTTGAATTTCCTTATATTTCTTGATTCAAAGTCTTGTAAGCAATTATACTGCTCAATAGAATATTAAAAATCTGGATTCTAATAAAAACTGTTTTCCTTCAGAGTGTACAATAGAAAAATGTCATATAACAGATTTTATATCTAGATACATTTTGTTACCAAGCAACTATAACAGACAAAGCAGTCCCTTATCATTGGAACCATACCAAGAAGATCTAGCAGCTTCTTTAATTCAACATTAATGAATCTTCAGAAAGTAGGACTGAAAAATCAATAAGTGACGAAAATAAATAAAATGAATAAGTAAATAAAAGTAACCTAGTTACTAAAGAACTGCTAAAACTGTATCAAGCCTTCTTTTTAATAATGTGTATAGTCATTCATTTTTCATTGTGATTTAGTGCTATTCTAAACTATTTTAAATACGGAGATGAATATTATTTGGAAAAAAACATTGATGTCAGTGACCTTTTAGTTTGATATTTTTAGAGTTACCAAACTGTTCAAGACTAGAAATGAGCAATTTTATGCCTCAAGATGTCAGTTGTAAAATTTGCAGCGTTAAATGGAGTAAATATATTATTATAGTGTACATTTTTACACATACATTTATTACCCAAACTCTCCACATGAGCAGGATACAATACAAGGTCAGTTTTTAAATGGTTTGAATTCAGAGTTTTCTTTCTCCTAGACTGGTTGTCATACCAAGGTTAAAGAGCCAAGTCTGCGTGGAAGGAGAATAATTGGATGCATATTTTTCTCAATGCAAAATGCAAGTAGTCTCATCCAGGATGTAAACTCGGTTTGCCAAGTCCATTTCCTGCAATCCTGCAATGTTAACTGAAGTAAATAGATAATGATGCGGATGTGGGTTTTTTATACTTTTTTTTAGGTAAGAAGCTGCCAGTACCAAAATGGCTACTGTCCCTCTCTGGAAGTCCCTTTTTTCCTTTTTCCAACTTCCTTGCGGAAAGCTCTCGGTGTAGGTGTAGGGGTGATAACTTCGAATGCAACACCACTCCCATATTTTAATTTGAGTTTCCGACTTGTCTCTCTGGTAAATTAACGATGAGGTCGGCATATTTTGCAGGTAGGGTAGTGTTCCGCTTATTATGTCCACCTCTCTCTCTCGTTTGTTGTGTGTTGGTATTTGGTGGTCTTGATATGGGGATAGTTGCAGTTTTGTTGTAAGAGGTATGATCTGGACCAAATGGGGCAGTGTATGGGCTAGCAGTGTCATTGAAAGCGGGGTTGGCAGGGGTATTGTTTAGGGAGCTATATTTGTGTCTGGACCGGGTGGGGAGGGGGTGATACTTTTGGGGGTGTTGATAGGGTTTGTATAATTTTATGTCACTGATGTATCTGAAGATGGTGTGAATGTTATTGTGGTCATTGTCTGCAACTAGTTCATAGTGGCTACATCAGTTACCATGTGTGGTGTTGGGTCAAATTGGGATACAAATTTATTTGTTTTTGATGATCACTTCACTAAAACTTTATCTCCCTGGATGATCTTGGGGTATTTTTGTCAATGGGAAGCATTAATCATGGCATTGGCGACCTCTTTCCTGTGACTGTCATGGATTTTTGCTCCCTGGATTTGGTTTTCAGTGGGGTTGGGTTGTTGAGGAAACTTTGTCCGGTAGCAACTTCTGAGCATCATATCTCCAGTGTCAATCCAGTGGCAGGGTGTGGAGCAGAATGGTAGTCATGGAGAAGCTCATCAATGATTTCCTGGATTGGGCATCGTTTTTCAAGTCCAATTTGGACTGACTTTTTTAGTGGTTTCATGAAGCATTCAGCTTCATTTCCCTGTGGGTGATAGGGGTATGAGGCTTTGATTTTTATACCTCATTTTGTGGACCAGTAGTGGAATTCTTGTCCATTGAATGGTGATCCATTGTTGCATTTATGGCATTCAGGGTTGCCAAAGTTCTTGTATATTTCTCCCAATGCTGGGAGAACATATTGGTTGAGCGAACAATTTTTACATCTGGAAAACGACTGAGGTTGCAGCGTACCACCAGTATGTGCCTTTGGTCTGGGAGGGGGCCGAACAAGTCAATTGATATGTTTTGCCAGGGTTTCTTGGGAATTGGGGTGGATGTAAGAGGTGCTTTTATTGGTGTTGCTGTTGTTATTTGGCATTCATGGCAGTTTTCCACCTGTAGTTTTATGGCATTATCCATCCCGGGAAACCAGAAATGTGCTCTTAGACAGCGCTTGATAGCATCTTGTCCTGGGTGTGATTCCTCATGGCTTCCTAATGTAAGCTCTTTGGAAGGAGTATTTGTATTCTTGTAGAGTGGGGTCATTGTGTGGGGGCTGGTTGATAGCTATGAAGTGACGTAGTCGCGTTAGATTTGTGTCGTTGAGTTGTGCTTCATGTAAGTGTTCTCTGGTGATAGCAGTTGAGAAGAGGGATGTATTATGTAATAGGAACAGTAGTTTTTGGTGTTCCATTGTTTCTTTGGCAAAACATTGAGGTAGCTTGTATAATGGTATTGCATGTCGGCTTATGAAGTGCGCCGGATTTTCTTTCCTTTTTTCCATATGACACAGTGGTTGATGTGTTGGTGACGTAGGAGGATTCTTTCAATTCTAGCAGATAGTTTCCTTTCGAATCTCCAGAGTGATTGGAGTGGTTGTTGGTCAGTGACCACAGTAACTTGTGGGCCACCAGCTAGGATATGGCGGAATTGGCAGAAACCAAAGTCAATAGCTGTTGCCTCCAGGTCTAGCTAAGAGTAGTTTTTTTCGGTGGTTGTGGTGGTTCGTGATGTGAATGCAACAGCTTTTGTTTGTTCTGTGGACTGGCATTGAGCAAGGATTGCGCAGAGACCTGTGAAGTCATTGTCGACAAAGATGAAGGTATTTATGTTTGTGTCGTAGTGTCTGAGGAACACATCAGTGATAAATGTGTCTTTTATATTTTGAAACTCTTTTTCATGGGTTTCTGTCCATTTGAAAACAGCATTCTGTTTTGTCAGTTCATGTAGGTTTGCTGTGGCAGCAGCAAGATCAGAGATGAAGGTGCCATTCGATCTGATCCTACAAAAAAACGATCGCAGTTCATCTTCGGATGTTGGTCTCCCAGCTTCTTGTACGGCTTAGACTTTATTTGGGTCTGGTTTTATCCCATTCTTGTTGACTTTAAATCCCCAGAAAGGTATTTCTGGCTGACCAAGGATGCATTTGCTGGGGCTGACTGTTAGTCCTGCTTTTTCAAGAGCTGTAATGACTGCTTCTAGCGTTTGATAGTGTGTTTCCTTGTCAGCTGTTGCTACTATAATGTTGTCTTGGATGACTGCAGTGTTTGGAATGTTGGCGATGATGGGGCGGAGCCAGGAATTGAGCTCACCTGATGCTGGTAGAGTTCCCATGGTGAGTCTTTTATACCATATTAGACAGTCTCCAGCGCAGAATACAGTCAAGATTCGGGAATCTTCTGATAGCTCAAGCAGATGGAAGGCTATTTTCAGGTCTAGTTTACTAAATATAGATTTTCCAGTAAACATAGAGATGATGTCATCAACCCTGAGGATAGGGAGATGAGTGTCTTGTAGTGCTTTGTGGAGATTCCTTAGATCTACTGTAACTCTCATGGAACCATCTGCTTTTGGTACGAGTACTGGGTTGGATAGCCATGTTACTGGCTCATAGTGTGGTTCGATTACATCATCTGCTTCCATTTTATGGATCACATCATCAAATGTGTCTTTTAAATGGTATGGGATGGGTCTTGGGGGTTGTATAACAGGTGATGCATTAGGTTTTATATGCAGTTGGATGGGTTCAGCCTTCATCTTTCCTCAATATTGATGGGTGTTGTGTGATGATGCAGGTCTAATAGATTTTGTTAGTTCAGTAGCATCATCGGTTGATGCTGTTTTGGTTGCCATAGAGTTGATAAGGCTTCCTTTTATCTCCATACTGGGTGTATTGAAGGTGATTATACCCAGTGATTCTGCTAGGTTACATGACATCAAGTTGATGGGTTTTTCCGACAGGTCATCATCATCAACAACAATCAACGTTGATTTGCATTTTTTGTCTTTCCAGTGTGTATGTGTTTTTGTGAGATGTCTGATCTTGTTGGGAACTTGGTTTTCCAGGATTACATTAGCTTCCACGCCTGTGTCAATCATGGCATGGATCTGGCATCCTTCAAGTGTGATTTTGGTGAAATTTAATTTTTGTTGTGTGTGTGTCTTTTACTGTGGTAGCACCAATGACTGTTAATGAGGAAATATCCTTGTGATGTGTCAGGCATACTGTGGAGAAGTGGTTTTTCCTGCCACAAATGTTGCAGAATCTGCCTCGTGCTTGACATTTCGATCCACGATCACATTTTGGGTCGCCACAGCCTAAACATCGCCTTTTGGATGTTGTTTCTAGCTGTTGAAATTGTTTGTTTTTTGTTGGCTGCATAAGGAGTATTTTTCCCCTATTTTACTGATTTTATTTATTGAGACTTCCTGGCTGTCAGAGTCTGATTCTGAGTCATAAGCCTGGATTTCGTTAAGGCCAGCAGTAAGTGCAGTGGCTTCTATATCAGCGTCTAGTTTTCTGACAGCTTTTTCAGTGGCCTCGATTTTACGGGCTTGGGTAATGACGGCATTGAGCTCATGCTCTCTTTCTAGGGCATCTTCTCTGATGCTTCTGATAGAGATACCTATTATTATTTGGACACATATCAGAGTTTCATGTATTTTCTCTTTTTTTAAACAGTCAGGGTTAATTTATTTAAAGGAGCATTTATTGGCATGTTGTCTTACCTTATTAATAAAGGAGTCAATTTTCTTTCCGGGATTTTGGTGGAGGCCATGAAACTGGTAATGGAGTAGTACTTGGTCCTGTGTATACCTATACCTGTTACAGAGTCTTTGCACCATAGTGTTAAAATCTGCTTGTTTGAGTTGGGCTAAGTCCTGGTTGAATTTGCTTTTTAGGTCCATTTTTAGCCGCTTGCCTTAGAAAACGCACATTCTGAAAACTTTGGCTTTGTGTTGCTGTTGAACGAGTTCAGAAACATCTTCTTTTATTTCTCTGATACAAGCAACATCATAAGACATTTCCCAGGCTTCGATGTAGTCATTAAAAGCCTGATAAGTGTTCCCTCATGTAAGCTTGGGTCGAAACCACCTGGAAAAGTAGACTTCAAGAAAGGCATTTTTGTTTTTTTGTTTTTTCTTATTGTTACGTAGTTCTTGTCACTTCGTCGCCAGTTAAAGTAAATAGATAATGATGCGAATGAGGGTTTTTTATACTTTTATTTAGGTAAGAAGCTGCCAGTACCAAAATGGCTACTGTCCCTCTCTCCGGAAGTCCCTTTTTTCCCTTTTCCAACTTCCTCAGGGAAAGCTCTCAGTGTAGGGGAGATAACTTTGAATGCAACAGTAACCATTACACCATGAGCACCTCCAGTAATTGTGTATATTTAGATATTTCTATTCGGCAAATCTGACAAGCCTAATCCAGTGTTTAAAAAAATAATAGTGTACATTTAAATATCTTTTAAAGATTTGATTAGAATTGTCAGATTTACCAAATAAAAATAGAAGACACTGTCTAACATTTTCAAAATTTTATATGCAAAAACCCACAATATATGGATCAAATAATGTAAATAATATAAAAAATCTGAAATCCTTCTTTGATGAATAATTTCTACATTCATTCAATCTGGATTTCCCTTGTTTGTAAACAAGAAAGACTTTTTTTTTAAATTTACACATTTTTCTATATCTGTTTTTTTTCACCAAACATGCTTTAACAATAAACTGCAAGCTACAAATATACACATCTAGACATATGCATGTGTATTAAGTATATGTTTGTATTGGATATTAAGTATGAGTGTGATTATAGACTTGATAATAAATTTGTGTTATAAAGAAAAAAATACATGTTTATGATGTATGTATTTATAAGTATATCAAAAAATTCTTAGCCAGTTAGTAATCAGTCAGGCATTCTGTTTTAAGAAAAATGATCAGCAATCTCTTTCTTGTTGACTTGAAGAGTCATCTTAGGATGCATCAGTCATAGGTGATTGTTAACACAAAACAGAAAATAGTTATGCTTGAAATCAAGCTGACAACAGCCAAATGATGAATATAGTATTCATTTTATGCAGCAAATATTTTAATGCATACTCCTTCCTTGCAAATGCATTTAACTCAGTGGTGAATATTAATGATATGGATTGGATATCATCCATATCCATATATACCCTTATTCCAAAATACAAACACATCATGCAAATGCTGATCTTACTTTACGGAGGGTTTTTTTAATTCTTTGGTTGTTCTCTTTTTATATTTTCACCATTAAGCAAACAAATCTGATTGTTCCTTTGAATATGATATGAATTTTAACTTTATTATAATTAACAGACATCTTTACAAAGAGAATCATTTTAACAAAAAAAAGGAAGAAAAAACATTATGAACAAAACATTTTTATATATAATTGTGTGTGTGTGAGAGAGAGAGAGAGAGGCAAAAGACAAAGACAAGAAACAAAACAGTTAAAAAATAGAAAGAAATGAAAAACCAGAAGAGAATGAGAAGATTCATAATCAGAGAAGGTGAAAAATGATTCAAAATATCAAGTGAGGAGATTTAAAAGAAGAAAGAACAGTTTGATAAGGAAAATATATCTTTAACTCATTTGGATCAGAGAAAATAAATGATAGAGAGAAGAAATATATTTGCTTGATAATTAAGAGCTTTTATGGTAATTATCACTTCATTTATTTAAGAGAGAAACTAAACTTTTCTTATAGAACTTAATGCATTAAATTGGCAATATTACTTTGAAAGACAGGCAGAACAAATCTTTATGTGAAAATAATCGAAAACCAAAAACTTACAGATATACTACTGGTGCCTTTGTTTTGCTCTTGGGAAGTATAAAAGCTCACTATCATTAATTGATGATAGGGTAATAATGTAAAAGAAAAAGTTAAGTAATTCTTACACAGACATAAACATTTATATGAAGTACATAATTCATCATTATATATACATACCTAGTAATAGTAGGTATCTTGTCTCTTAGCCAGTGGTTCAATTAAAAACTATATTTGTCATGGCAATGTAATTAAGAATACCAATCATTATAAAACTTTAAAAACTTGGAAAGTGTAGAATATTGGTTATTTATTTCTGAGAAAGTATACAGATGTTACTTTTCAGTGGGCACAAGGCCCAAAAGATTTTTTGTGGGATGAAGGGAACAGGGCCAAAACAGTATTTTTCTATGTAGCCCTAGCTAGTCACTCGCATTGTCAACAATCATTCTTTTCCCAATCATTCCATACAATAAATTTCTTCATCCACCAACCACGCCGCAACCACCAAAATGCCTCATTCGAAATTTAATGGCATATGTACAGCGAGTGAAAGGATGATGGGGAATTGGAGAAAAAAGCCCCAGAGTAAACAAAACATAAACCCGGTTGGTTTCCCTCCCATACCCCCTTCTATGTTATGGAGAGTCGACTATTTTCTGGTACCTGGATAGGGCCCCAAAACAAGCCAAAGCTTTCCCTATAGGGGACAAACCTAAGGCTAAACGGGATAAAAGAACAAATGGGAAAGGGCGTCAGTCAGGAAAGGGAAAGGGCAATCAACATGGAATACAGAAATATGTGATCAAGATCCTCAAAAAAGGGCCAGTTCTCAAAAAAAGAAACTGGGAGTGGGAAGGATCTTGAGGGGAACTAACATCAAAATGGTGGGGACAATGGCACACCTCATTCCACTAGCTAGGGGGTCAAGAGATCCTAAGGAATTCGTAAAGTTCCTACTTACCCGGGGTGGGGTCCCAAAGGACCCGGACCATCGTCACCATGCGCAGGCAGAGGGGGGAAGGATAACTCCAAAGTTGCCCCCTTGCATACGACCAAGCTTGCTGCATGCACCCACCTTTTGCTGAATGTTATGCGATCCAAGCGTCTTCTATCGCATCTAATCTTGACCCTCAGCTGATGCCTAAAGAACAAGATCAGATCACGATAAGAAAAGTTTGCACCCTCATACAATCCCTTGTTTCGTGTCTGCCAAATCACCATTCTAGCCACGGCTAGGATCACGAGAAACACCACACGCTTCTCACCCTGAAACAGAGGGTTAACGTTGTCCACGACGTAACACACGTTGAACAGCACAAGTTCTCTAGGGCTGATGTGAGCTGTCTACTCCTCGACGTGGCTCCAGAACGGGCGAACCCGCTCACAGTAGTAGAAGGCGTGCAAAGCTGTTTCCTCTAGGCCACTGTCGCAGCGGGGTCAGTCAGGCATATCTGCTATGCACGCTCTATAAGCCCAGTCGTTGAGGGCCAATGCATTTCTAGCTAGCCGCCAGGTGAGCGAGAACTCGGAGTTGTTCAAGAAGCCCGAACCTGGTGCCCAATTCCACTGGGAGCGGATCTCCTCCGCCGACCAGCCAAGCCACTCTACTAGAGGATCCGAGGCGGAACCCACCACCAACCCTCTATATAGCTCCTTACGAGTCCATGAGAGGTCACTGGACCGAGGAAGATTTCGAAGGGCCCGGCAGCACTCGATGATGAATGGTGGCTCATCCCTTGGCCTACGACGGCCTTCAGCCTTGGGACACAACCTCAGGTTGGGGAAGGCGACTCCAACCTTGAGGCTCCACACCGCGTCCATTGTCAACGATCGGCCCAGGTAAGCCAGTCTCTCAGCGAGCCGGTGGCTCTCGAGATCCGGCATCCCCAGACCCCTATCGTGAGGACGTTGATAGCAGACCTGCCTATGGATCAACGGGCTTCCACCTTTCCAAAGAAGCTTGAAAAGGGATTGTATCAGCGCCGCCTGATGATCCCTAGGCAGAGGAAGTACGGACAAACGGTAAAGGATCAAGGGGAAGATGTGCACGGCACACACCTCCGCCCTGCCCTTTAAGGACAACCGCTTTCGAAGCCAGGCACCCACCTGCGCTCCTACCTTTGCTTGTACTTCCAACCAATTACGCTCCAGCTGGAGGCCAGGCCCGAACCACACCCCGAGGATGCGGACGGGACTGTCACTCCAGCGGAAGGGCCCTGGCAGGGGAACGCTGCCCCTCCAGGCACCCAACCGCAAGCCTTCGCTCTTGTCAAAGTTGACCTTGGCACCTGCTACCTTTTCGTATCTTGCGACCGCCTCCTTCACAGCCACTATGTCCCGATGCCTGGACACAAAGACCATGATATCATCAGCAAATGCGGAAATCTTGGCTTGGACGCTGCCGCTTAGCAAGATTCTGCGCAGGGCCGGACGAGCCCCTCCATTCCTAAGCCTTCTGAGCAGGGGCTCCAGAGCAAGGACATAGAGAAGAGGGGACAAGGTCTTTTGCCCTGGTGGTATGATTCAGAAGGAAGGGATGGCCAGTTTGAGCCAATCAGGCTCGACGTTTGTGATTCTTCCAACTGCCTCAAGAGGGCTTCTTTTTCTTGTCTATCTGTAGGAACATTGTGGTGAGACGGGCTAGAGGGATGTTTATCAGATGAAGAGGACCCCTCCATGATTGCCAAAAATAGCAATCAGGAGGGTCAACGTAATATGCGGGAAAAAACAACTGAATGGGACCTAGCTAGAAAGAAGTGAAATACTATCTAGAAAAAAGAAAAGAGGGGGAAAAATACTGCTCCACAACATGCAATTGTGTTCACTAGTTCAATGATTCGAATCCGATGTAATAAAAACAGTCCAGGTAATAAATCCAATGCAATGAAATAGTCCAAGTGATGAAAACAACGCTATAACTTGAGGCAAAAACAATTAGTATAACAAAGAGTTTGACTAACCTTCTTACCTGTGAAATCAAATTTTGAAACACAAGTAAGCCACGAGTACAGTATACAACAGTAGACAAAACTCAAGGTAGAATATTGGTTAACTCAATAGAGTGGTGTCCAAAACTAAAATAACAAGTAGATGAATGGACACCACTCATGCAAATGCATTGAGTAGGTCCATTCTTGTAAAGTGAACCAACCCACATGCTGCTCATGCACTCTTCAATAAAAGAGGTGAGCTTTAGCTGGCTAGCTTTTTGAAGGAGGCAGCCATTTCTTGGTCTTTGCCATATTTTGTATTTCTACAGACACTTGTGCATTTGCAGGAAAATTTTGTTTCAGTTTAAAAAAAAAAAAAAAATATAGTTCATCAGACCATCTAATACCATGTCGGCTTCTCCCGCTGGACTAAATTTCTGACCTTGTTTGGATCCTCAGATAAGTCACCTTTTTTACCTTTTATTTTAGTTTTTCTCATTTTCCCATCACCCTTTTAGTTTAGGTGTCCCATTATTTATGGCCGGCCGGTCAGACGGCTCGGCCATTAAGGCCTTATTCTCCCCAAAAAAGGGTGACCCTCCCCCCTAGAAAAAGAAAAACAAATCACCCTCCTTCAAAAATGCCCCTCCCCCTGACCAAAAAGATAAATCTCCACAAAAATCCCGAAGTGGAAAACCACCCTCCCCTGACAAAAATGCCCCTCCCACTGACAATATAAAATCACCATTGCCCAAAAATGCCCCAGACCATGAAAAGGAAAAAACAGAGAATAGTTGGACAGTGCCTCCAAAGATCCAGGTCAACGTCGATGACTTACTCCAGCGGGCAAAGGCCATCTCCAGCGAAGCGCAGGAGCATGGGCTTATGTTCAATTTGGAGGAAGTAAGGTAAGACCAAAAGAAAAGAACGGTGTCTGTCTTTGTTGTGGATAAACAGTCACACAAGATCGTGAAACCTGCCAAAGACATGGTATTACGTCAACTTTCCAGCCTAGGTGTAAAGGTACAAGCTATAATAACTGGTACCTCTTAAGCTTTCTGGGATATATTGGTACAAACCATTGAAGAAGCCGTCGCCCTGACAAAAAAATCTTTAGAAAACAAAGAATATTTTTTCTGGATTGAATACATGGGGTGGCGGCGGACCACGGTATCAATATATGAGGTCCCTAGCTTCCTCAGAGATGCAAATTTAGCTGCCTATATGCTACAATTTGGTGACATCGTCTCAGCAACACATGACGGAATGCGTGGGGAATGGAGGTTCGACGTTATGTTGGAGGTCAAGACCTTCTACTCCATTCCCAACTGGTTGGAGGTGTTATCGTTTCAGGAAGAAAACCCGCCTGCTGGCACTGTGGCAAGATTGGTCACCTCTCCGCAGTTGGCCTGGGGAAGAAGGCCCCGAAAAAGCCCGACCAAAAACTTGGTACCCTCCCACCTGTTGTATCAAACACTGAAAAGGAGGCTCCCGTAGTCTCGCCCACATCAGCAGGTATAAAAAACTCAACTCCCCCTTTGTCGCCTACGGTTAATACCGAAGAGTCAGGGGCCAAGTGGCTGACTGTGGGAAAAGGTGGGAGGAAGTTCCAACCTGTGGATCCTCACTCCCGAAAGTCATCCCAGGTGGGCACCAACAGTCCACCCCCCTCACAACCAAAGTCCAACATCAGCAGTTCACCACCAGCCAAGTCATACGTGGAAAAAACATCTCCACCCAAACCTAAATATCCACCCAAGACCCCACCTAAACAGCCCACTCCTCCCAAGGTCAGATCTTTTAGCCCAGAGAAATTCGAAAAACTCCTTGATTTCAAAAAGCAGCTGGACCAGGAGCGCAAATCGTCTCCACGACCAGGGCCCCCTCATTCCACCCCTTCATCTCCAAGACAACCACGCACCATTAGACCACCTTCCACGCCACCCCAAAGATCCATGCCCCCACCATTGATGACCATTCTAAGATCGCAGAAAAAGGGACCCCCCTCCGCTGCCGTTAGATTCACCCCCCCATTAAACCGTCTCCACCAGCAACAGCAGCAGCACCTTCATCTCCGAGTACAACCCCAAAGAAACAGCAGCGGAGTTCATCTATAGAAAGTTCGGGGGATGAGGTCCCAAAACACCAATGAAAATGTGGAGGACCCAAAAAATTTCCCCAACGCATGGATCACCACCGTCATTTGCAAGGGCCAAGGGTTGGAAGGTGTTATGAAAATGCTTGGAGAGGCAAACAAGGCCCTCGGCCCGATATCATATTTCAAGGACGATCTCATTTCATGTAAGGGTCTTGTTGGGAGGGTCCCTGTTGTTTTGCATCCCTCCCTTTATAGGGCCCTAAAATTAACCTATCCGTGGGATGTTGGGGGTCTCGCTCATGACGGAGCCATCACTAATGAGATGGCCACAGGATCCATGAGCCAGACCATCGGTGTCCTGACCCCAGCCATGTTTAGTCCAGGCACTCAACCCCTGTAAATGTTCATGATGGATTTAAGGCTCGCTAGTTTAAATGGCCGCAGCCTGAGGTCGGATTCTAGACGATTCCATTTATTTTTATACTTCCAGCATCGCGGAATTGATATATGTTGTTTACAGGAGACTCGCTTTGACTCCAACTTCCATGAAAGTATTCTGTCGAGGGACTATTTGTCCTTCTCAGCATATTTTGATGGTCGTTCCAGAGGTGTCACCTGGCTGATGAGTAGACGTCTGGACGCAACATGTGCTCTTGTTCTTTCAGATCTGACGGGCAGACTTTGTGTTCTGGACATTACTATAAAAGATAAGGTGTTTCGGCTGATTGGGGTTTATGGGCCCAATGTACCAGTGAGCTCCCTGCCTTGTTTCCAGCGCATCGAGCCATACGTTGTTCCATCAAAGCAGGTAATTTTAGTGGGAGATTGGAACGCCGTCCTTGATCCCAATTTAGATAGAGAGGCTATTAGTGTGGGTACTAATACTTTGGATGCCAGACATTTTCGTGATTTTGTCCAACGACTTGATCTTGTTGACAAATTTCACGAAAGGTATCCAAATAAGATAGCTTGGACTTGGACAAGTAGGGGCGCCTCGGCCCAGCTTTATAGCTATTTGGACCGAGTGTTAGTTAAGTGAGTCGACTTAGATTATTTAGGTGGTCAAAGTTTCGATCCCTATAAAGATTCCAACCACAAATTCTTATGTGTGTCAATTAGGTTAGATAAGGCTAGATGTAGGATGTCTGGTTACTGGAAGTTCAACTCTTCCCTTTTGGCTGAGGATGACTTCCGGAACCAGCTAGAACTAATGATAAAGCGGGAACTGACGGGGGCTATTATGGGAAATAGGTGGTGGGCTAACTTAAGGATAGCATTAGATCCTTTGCTGCCGACTATGGTAGGAGACTCAAGTCAGGTATGGTAGCAGAGCTAAGATCGATTAAGGATAAGCTAGATAGGGCGGTTTTGGCGGGAGATAGTGGGCAAGTTAACATAGCTAAGGCTGAGCTGGCCTCCTTGCAAGTTAAGGAGTACCAAGCTCTGGTAGTTAGGGCTAGGTTAAAAAGAATGTCCTGGAAGGCGGCGAATATGGCCCAGGAATTACGGGCCGAGGAACTCAGGCATGCGGCATATCAGCATATCGCCAGTGTCACATCGCCGGATGGGCAACGTCGAACTACAAACGAAGTCATCTGTAGGGAGTTCCGGCAGTATTTATTGAAACATTTTACCAGGGAGCCTGGACTGAGCTCTGCTCAGTTCGACACCTATCTTGCCGACTTCCCTCGCCTTTCGGCGACTGAAGCGGCTGGGTGTGAGGGGCGCATAAAGGAGGAGGAGATTCGGGAAGCACTGAAGTCGGTTGGGCTGGATAAGTCTCCCGGAATTGATGGACTGCCCTACAAAGTGTACTTGAGGCTGTCACACATGTTTGTCCCCTTACTGGCAACTGGATGAAGCAGGGTACCATACCCAGACACTTCACCAGGGGTATAGTGAAGTTGCTTCGTAAGAACAAACATGATGGGGATGGGATTAGTGGTAGGAGCCGGCCTTATTTTCAGCTTGGACATCCCAGGGACGTAAGGATCTTGGGTTACCGGAAGGACATGACCACCCAGCCCAGGTAAGTTAGATTTTAGGCCATTTTGATTTAGTTTGTCCTATTTTAGTTAACTTAGCTTGAGTATGTGAGGTCATTGGGCCCCCTTTTTCTTTTTGTCCCCTTCTTTTGTTTTACTCTCCCTTCCCTTCCCCTTTGTTAGATGACAGGAATTGGAGTTCTCCAGGAGTGCGATGGAGTGCTTATGCTATTCCATTCATTTATTGTTTACTTATATTATTTACCATTTATTTATCTATTTATTTATTCTCCTTCGGCACTATTTTCGACTGGTTAACTCCTCTTTCTGCCATGTTTTAGTATATGGGGGGGACCCTATACTAACCATCATAATGTATATATATTTTGTTCAACTTTGTTTTAGTATATGGGGGGACCCTATACTAACCATCATAATGTATATATATTTTGTTCAACTTTCATTTTAGAGGAATCATTCATATGTATATAGCTTGCTTTGAATTTTTAAATTGTTCCCCTCCCCCTCACACTGTAAATATGGAATTAAGTTTAGAAGTCCATGGAGCACTAGTGTTATTTTGGTTAATGTTGTTTGATAGTGATATGTTTAATTGAGGTATTTTGGTGCTTTCATTTTGGAGATATGTATTGGTCAGTGAATGAGTCTAGTTAAGTTAGAGATTAGGATAGTGTTGACCAGCCTTCCCCCTCCATTTTTAGGCCTTGTGCCATATTTGTAATTTTTTTTTTCATTACAATAAATAACTTCCAAGGAGGCAGCCATGTTACTTTTGGCTTGTGAAGGTGAGTGCTGGTCATTGATGTTCTATAATCCCCAAAGTTCCCAAAATCAAATGGTTTTATCAAAAGACAAATCCAAACAATTAAAAGAGCTCTAATTAAGGCTAAGCAAGCAGGAAGAGATCCTAACTTAGCAATGCTGTGTTTGCAAACAACACCAATCAACCACAACCTTCCAAGTCCAGCTGAACTCTTAAACAATCGCCTTTTAAGATCAAACTTAATTGCCAAAGTTTCAACCCCAAGATTTTCCAACACTGACCATATCCATGAAGAACTGAAACACAGACAGGATATGCAGAAAATATATCATGATAGAACAGCTCATGATCTACCACCACTTGTCCCTGGGCAAGATGTATGTATATTGGATAACCAAACTGGGAAATGGAAACCAGCAACAATCACAAGTAGATGTACAGAACCCAGATCATAATCCTTCAACTCCCAGATAGATCATCAAAAAGACGAAACAGAGTCCAAATAAGAGCAGCAGAAACATCCAGCCATAAACAGGTTCATTTTAATGACCACATCACTTCATTGCAAAAAGGACTCACAAATAAAATCTTACACCAGAGAAGTATAAAATAGTCAACATGCAACACAACAAAAAGTGGCTGGGAAATACACAGGCCAAAAAGATATAAAACAAATAAACAAAGAATATAGCAACATCCTTCTTTTCCATTGGTAAAGGGGATGTAGTAATAACGCAGACTATTTCTCTACATGCAAGATTACAACCTCTTGGCGTAGAAATACATACACATGTAGTATATTGACCTTCGACCCGGCCAAACATACCATTCCAAAGACGTGGAAGTGCATATTCCATTGGTGTGGGCAAGCTTGGCTGACAATATGGGACAGGGTTAAAATCACAAACTGATGCACCGGAAGAGGGTGACCTGTGAACTGCATGACAGTTATTTCCGCTCGATGACGATCAAAACATGCCATTCCAAAGGAGTGGGCGTTGAACTATTATATTCAACCAGTTTGGAGATCGGAGTGTTGGAAAATGATGCTGTAGAGAAAACAGCACCCAGCAGAGAGCTGGGCCCCCAGGCCTCCGGTTGAACAGCCCAGGAGAACGGGAAAGAAATGCTGATGGCCATAAGAGTGGGGGTCAATATGTTGCAGTTTTGTTGGGTCTCCAACTCCCTCTCACACACAACCCTTTCAAATAAAGTGAGAGGTATATTTTTCTAAAAGACTGAGTCGCATCATTATTATTGTGTCGTTATGATTTCGCATGCATATGCAGATGTATATGTATTATGTGGCTATACAACACACACACTCTGCTGATTTTAGAATAAAATATGCCTTAACTAAAGCATGTATGCCTTATGTTGTTCTTAAGCCTAATAATGAATACTAACACCCACAACAACAATATATTACACTAACAACAGAAATTATGATAAAATTTCAACATGAACTGTTCACCAGATTTGGAGTAGTGGACACCTTAGTGTCCGATAATGGAAGTCAGTTTACATCTGAAGAATTTAGAGACTACTGTGAAACATACCAAATTGAACACATCACGATCTCTCAGTACTATCTGAGGTCTAACAGACAGGCTGAAAGATTTGTGATACTTTGAAGAGAACTTTGAAAAAAGCTAGGGCTACACCAACTGAAAGATCCCTCCTACAGTTTTTCAAATATACAGGATTACTCCTAATAACAAAACACCAGCCTCACAATCTCCAGCCAAAGTGATGTTTGCACGTCGGATACAGTCCATTTACGACAAACTACTCCTGAAACAGATGAAGCCTGGAAGAACATACCCCCAAAACAATAATAAAATCCCAGAGATAAATTCTTTTTCAGAATCTTCAAAGACAACAAATCTTTTGGAGAGATGGACATAATTGAAAAAAAGAGTTGGGAACATGATATATATTATAAAGTGTCCACAATTCATTCTTAAAAGATATCTCCAACAACTTAGGAAACACCTAACTGATGAGGCTGGTAGCAGTCCTATTGAGGAAACAGTTATGGATGTCATATACAAAACTTTCGATATTCCGACTCCTCTAGCAGCTCCCGTATGTATGCAACTTTTCATACAAAGATGATGTGAAAATCAAGACTTTTACTCCATAAATTTGGAACTAAAGAATTTCACAAATGTGAAGCTTGGTAAATTAATAAGTCGACGCCCAACTGTCTGACCAATTAAATGAGACAGAAGATTAAAGTCCCAAAAAGAAGTTACTTAATATTTGATTTGAATGTTCGATTGTGCATACATGGGCTAGCCCATTCTAAGGGTTTCCAATTTGATACAGCTTTAGATATTACCTTAATCTCACAGTTCACATGGGAACAATTAGGGAAATTGGACTTAAAAACAGACCACATTACTAGGTAATGAAATTTGGCTATCTAGTAGGTTGAATTGCAGGGTTTGTTTTTCTGAGAAAAGTTTCTTGTGTACATGTTACATCACACACTCTGGTCCCAATTTGATTGGTCTTGACTGGATAGACATGTTGGATATTTTTTCTATGCTACTCAACACTGTTGACACATTTGCTCTTTCCTCAGTTTCCAATATTGAAAACTACTTGACAAATTCTCTAAAAATGAAGTTCAGTGATGTTTTCACAGAGAATTTAGGGTGGTGCACTAAAATCCAAACCATACACAAGTTGAAAGTTGAAGTGATGCCAGTTTTTTTACCCAAACACTCTTCCTTATGCTACTCTTGACTTAATAGAAAAGGAGTTAAATCCTCTCCAACAAGCCAGAGTAATGCAGTTAAAATTATTCTGCATGAGCAGCTCCCATTGTGGTAGTCAAGAAAAAAAGCATTAAAGTTCATATATGTGCACCATTTTCTAAAAGCATTAAGTCAGTACCTACTTTATTCGAGCAGGTGATGGATGCTATGCTGACTGGTTTAACTGGAACTGCTGCATTCATTGATGATATTTTTGGTGCCCGGGGTGTAATGGTTATCATCGTAGGAAATGGACATGGCAACACGAGTTCAAATCCTGGACGAGACATAGCATTTCACATAGCACTAATACCCTTGGGAAAGGTATGAATCCAATTATTCTTCCTCCAGCTATGGGTAAATAGTAGGGCAGACTGGGGTTTTCAGCCTTGGTGAGGCAACTAGTCTAGGAGAAGGAAAACTCTGAATTCAAACCTCTTGCCCGAGAGGAGGGATTGGTAAATATGGTTGATGATATTTTTGCAAGTGAAACTCGGGATTAACTTTTGAAGTGTTTCTTCTGTCTTTGAACCGATTCAGCAATATAGTTTTCATGTCCAAGCAAAGAAACATGAGTTTCCCACATGTATTTTCCTCTATCTCTGTCAATCCTTGTTTCTTGCTCCAAGTTACACAGTTTAAAGCAGGTGATTACAGTAATAATCAAATAACAAATTTAAAGATTTGGGCCTACCTTGGAAGACTGCTCGCCTACTTTTAGTCTTTAAGACAACATTCTTTCAACTCTTGTACTTTTATGACATAACTGATATGTGATTTTTTGTTTTTGAGGTGAGAGAGGAATTTTTAGCAAATTATTTCTTTTTTTTAGGAAGAGAGGACCAGAAGAATTAAAAGAACCACTATGCAGGTCTATACATTCACAAATCACCATTATGAAGATGTTTCCTTGTATTATTCATAGTTATACTCAACCTTTTAATGATATTGATTTCAGATTAATTGTTTTTTCTTTTTTCTTCAAATCTCTGTCACCAAAGATTTATTTCTCCTGGATGCTGGTCTTATTTTTCTATTCTTTAACGTTTTTATCCAAACCTGATCACATTTAAACTATTTTTAAAATCCAAAAATGATCATTAAAAATCTTTTTCAAAATCTTTAGACTTATAAATATTTTGATAGAGAATAAAGTATTTTTTTAAATAGTGATATAGATAATTGAATAAATGTACATGGCCGAGTAAAACTAAAGTTATTCTTTTTTTAAGTGAAATCAATCTTTATCATGCATTGAATAAAAGTAAAAAGATAATCTTAAATAGTGTTTTTCCATACTTCATCATCATGTCGTGCCGCTAGCACGGATAGCTCTGACCCTCTCTCGCAACTTCTCCTTATAGTTCATTGCCTCTGGCAGGTCTTCAGGGTTACATCTCATATCCTCACATAACTGCTGATTGTAAGTTCAAGCAGGTCGTCCTGCTTTTGCTCGGCAATATGTGGGGGTCCATAGGAGTACATCACTTATGAGCTCGTCTCTGCTTCTCCAGCAGTGTCCTGCATGTCTGGTTCATCTAACTTGGATAGTTTTCATGATGGGAGGCAGGTGGCCGTATAGTTGGTGCCTTGTGGGGTGTTGCTGCCAGGACTTGTTCAATATTGCTCACAGCATTCTTGTGTAATTGCCGTCTAGCTTCTTCTCCAGCCGTTTTGTTAGCGTCCAAGTAGAGCATCCATACAGTAGTATCGACACAACCGCTGCTTGGAAGAAACTGCATTTCATTTTATCAGTCAGGTCTGACTTCCATATGATCAATAGCTAATCGATAGCTGTCCATGCTTTCATTAGCCATGTCGATGTCTTCTTCGGTTGATGAGACACTGCTTCCTAGGTAGGTGAATTTGTCTACCAGTTTCAGAGAGGTTCTGTCTAATGTGGAAATGCCGCCTGTTTGATTATAGCACATATATTCAGTTTTGTGTGCATTGACATGGAGGCCAATGCCTGCGGTGACTCATTCCAAACTATGCAGTAGTGTTTCAGCTTGGTTGGGTGTATTTACCAGAATCGCTATGTCATCGGTGGAGTCGGTGTTGGTAATTGTTTTTGCGGGGTTCCTTCTGCTTCTTTTCTTTGTCAACTCGAAGCCGTTTTCTCTGATTTTATCAATCGATGTTCTAAGCATGTAGTCTAGACAGATGATAAAGAGGTATGGGGCTAGTGTATCCCCATGTAGTACTCCTGCTACAATATCGAAATATGCATCCCTTCATCCATCTGTCTATCGTATTTTGATTATAGACTGTGTTGCAGTGTTGGAGCAGTATGTCGTCGAATTGTCTGGTCTTCCATACTTCTGGGGGAATCTCGTCAAGCCCTGCAGCTTTCCTATTTTTAATTTTTCTAAGAACTGAGTCAAGTTCTTCTTGAGTGAACGGTCCTAGTTTAATGTCCAATTGCTTACTAATAATTCTGGTGATTGGTTCATGTGTAACTTTCGGTGGGTTTCCTAGTAGATTTTTGAAGTGCTGTTTCCACAGTTTTATTCTTTCTTGTTGGTTTGCAGCTTTCAATTTTGCTTTGGCTGTACTCTTCCTTCTACTCACTTCATTTATCATTTGCCAGGCTATCCTAGATTGCCTATCTTCCACTTAGTCTCTAATCTTATCTATCTGATTCTGTATGCATTCAGTCTTTTCTTTTAGATATATGCCTGCTAATTGATATTGTGCCTTTTTTAGTTTTAGGGCATTTGTGTTTGTTGGGTTCTTCCTATGGCTTTTGGAGGCAGTTTTCACATGTGTACATTTTTCTCTAACCACTAACATTTCCCATGGGACTGTATATTTAATTCTAGGTTTTGTTGGAATATACTTCACTGCCGCCTTGAGGTGCGCGTTGACGAAATTCTCATATTTGTCATTTGGGGCACCTTTTTCTGTCTTCTCTTGTAGTGTCTCGAATCTGTTTCTCAATTCTAATACATATTTATTTCTAATATCTCTGTTGTTAAGAAGGGCCCAGTCATACTGTTTGGTGGTCGCTGTTCGTGCGGCATTTTTTCATAGGCTTAGTCGTATTTTTGCCATGACTATTTGGTGATCGGAGGACACACCCTCAAAAGAGGAGTATGCCTCGCAATTCATTGCACTATTTTTCTATTTCTTGTTTATAAAGACTTACCTATCCAATATTCCACTTAGATTAGTTTCATTCACATTTTTCATAAATGACAAACTTGGTTTCAGGAGCTTTTAATCTACATTTCCTGGGTAGATATAAATAACAATTATTCCTCTCCCTCTCTATCTCTCTCTCTCTAGTATTCACTAATGGTCTGGGAGACCAGGGCTCAATCCTATTTCAAGTCATACCAAAGACTCAAAAAATGGTACTAGATGCCTTCTTGCTTAACATTCAGCATTATAAGGTATAGATCAAGGCTAAGTGGAGCAATCCAGGGAAAGGAGTGGCACCTTCCCCTACACTTCAGTGCTATTAAAAATAGTCTTTGGGTCACGCTTATAGACCAACTCCTAAAAAAAAAAAAGTTTTTGCAAAAACTAAGACATTTTTATACTCAATGCTACCATACTATGAACTATTTTTCTTGAATTTCTTTTGTCTTTTTTCTTTTCTTTTAGATACTTCATTACAGTCAATGTCTTTGATGAAATTGGACTCCCCCTCCCACACTTCATTTCCTCTGTCTTTTTTCTCTAAATACACTTCACCCTTCCCTCATGTTTCCCTCTTTCTCATAAAAAATTAATCCCCCTCTATCTGGTCAAATCTCTGATGAAACCTGATACACTTGGTGCAGCCTAGCTTGGAGGTCACAGTCAAAACCAAATTAACCCCTACTATCATCACTCAAACAGCCTTGTTTCTTCCCTTATCCATCTCTTGTCTTTAGACCCTTTCCCTCCCTTTATATCTTTTTACATTCTCCATTAGTTTATCTATTTCCTCAATTGATAAAATGTAGAAAAAACTGTTTAGTCTGGTGAAGTTCTTCTGTTACTAAAGAACAAAATATTACCACTAAACACATTGTAAAAGTTTGATTTATCCACTTTTCCACTTATTTTTATCATCTGTTCACATTCACTAAAATCTACATTTCCCTATATATATATATATATAGACACTGAAAATTTTAAATTGTCAATTACAATTCAGAAGTACAGCTGGCCTTGTTTAACAAATACAAAATTAAATTAGATTAAAAATTGGTCAAGAAAAGATATTTTTAAAGGCATTCTTACCAGGTATATTCAATAACTTTGGTTGAGCAAGTAATATCTTCCATGAAAAGTAGTCACATTTAGATTGATAAAGGATATGTGAATAAGCAATTGGAAATAGTAATATTGTGATAAAAATAGCAAAAATGAGATGTGATGGAAGAGTAGACTGAGCGTAAAGAGTGGATTAGTTTATTTGTTTTTTAAAATTCACAATAAGAAAGTAAATGAATCATTAATTTTTATTTATTGTGGACTTTTTGTCCTATCTTGGTAGTTTTTGTGTTGTTTCTTCTTTCACTACGTTTCGGCCAAATTTCACCTCTGGCCTTCTTCAGGTGATTTACCGTGACCTCGGATAGGAATGCTGAGTCTTGTAACCGTATCCCCAGTAATTACTGCCTTCCATAGTTGTTGTCTATCGTACCACATTTTTGACCAAGTAAACCTCTAGCCGGCCTTTCTAGGATTTGAAACCACTATCTTCTGACAATGCTCACCTGGAACTGTAGAGACTCAACGCCTCTATCCGCTGCGTTTTGGGGCCCGTGGCGCAGCGGATAGAGGCATTGAGTCTCTACGGAGGGGGGGGGCTTACCTTTTAAGCAACCTCGCGTGTGCATCGTTCAGAGACAGAAATTCAAGATGGCGCCCACGACTTTTTATAACCATCTGATCTCGTAAAGTTGCACAAATTATCACTGCTCGTATGCAAATGAGGTGGTCTCCAACTTGAGAAAAGCGGATTGATTTGAGGAAGGAGTGAGACGATACGAGAATTGGTGGAGATCATTGGATTCGGGTGTTGTTTCTAGTGTGATGTGTATGTAGAACAGAAAGGAGTTTCACTGAACTAATAGAGGCCGCTTTGAAAGTGAATACAAAGATCAATTTCACATTGTCATTTGCACCTACTCTTACTACCAAAGTGATATCTTTCCACAGTACATCCAGTAATAATAATAAAAAAAAACTTAGCTCAGATATCAACTATGTTAATTCAAAATAATGGAGCACAATATAAATTATGAAATCACAACAACGGAGACAGAATATTTATTCGCCCTCCTCTAAAGACTACGGTATCTACAATAATGGCGGTCTCACAACTTCCAGTTTGAAGCCACCTCACAACTGGGAGAGTATTCAAGAGGGATTGAACATTGGATTAACAGTTCTTCCCCTTTTTTCTTTTTCTTTTCAGTGGAGTATCATATGTTCTGCAAAAGAAAACAAAGAGTTTTACATTATACAGATGATTCTTTTGGCTCTGATATGAACCCAATGATCTTAAATGATAGCATTCCTTTCTTTATCAAGGGGTCTGCAATTTGTACGTCAGTTGGTATCCAAGATATCTCCGCAATTTTTTTTCTCTTGATCACTTCTCACAAAATAGCTATTGCTATGCGAAGTCTCTTGTCTAAAATTTGGGTTGAGGAATGTACTGAATCATAGAGACAGGAATTGTCTGTTTTGCAGAAGATTTTGATGTTATCACTAGTGTCTTTCAATTGCAGTAACTCCAATAAGAATTTTCTATAAAAAATACAGGCTTCTGCCAGGGCAACCATGGCTAAAGTTTCTGAAGCAAGAGTACTTTTGACAACTCTTTTAATACGCTTGGATTGCCAGACAATGGGCATATACTTGTCATTGTTTCCAACCAAAATAAGTATATAGCCTACTTGTAAACCCCCATCAGTTGAATTGCCAAAAAAGGCATCACTATAAGCAAAAATTTTTAGTTGCTCAAGATTTCCTAAATTTGGAATATCTATTTGGGATTTTTCTTTTTTGCTTTTTTTACCACCCTGTTAGCCAGTTTTAAGAATTCAACATTCTCCTGCTTTAACACTGAACTTAACTCACTAACATCATAACTAAGATCAGATCTGGTTTGGGTGGTTAGCCAATTAAGTTGGCCAATCAATCATCTGGTTTTGGTTACTTCTGTTGCAGATATTCTATCTTTCAAATTTTTGCCTCCTTCTATTGGGATACATTTTAATTTTTTTAAATATTCATTCTGTCGAATCTTAACACTATCCCTGCTCTTCTTTATGTTCAACCCTATGTATTGGAACTCTGCAACTTCTTCAGATTTAATTTTAAACAAGCAATGAAGCTTGTCCATGACTCTGGTCTGGAAAATCTCCGTCCCTGCAAAGCAAAAATCATCGACATGAGTAGTGATTATACCATGCAGTTTGTTTCAAAAATACCATGTAAATATGGTTTGATCATACTACTGCTTCAGATTTCAAGAATTCCTCCCTGAGTGTCAGATATCAGGATCTTGATGCATCAGTTAAGCCATATACACACTTGGAGAGCTTCTAAATATATCCTGGAGGCACATAGACTGATTAGTCTATTTGGATCCTCCTAAAGAAGCCAAACTCCTAGCTCTGCAGGAATGTTGTTTTTATGTCTATTGACTTGCACATGCAATGGTTAGATACCATTATGGCCAAGGCTATATATAGACCTTCTTTAGATCATGTGAGAGAATCGTTTCTTATATTGCCCATATCCCTGTTCTGAAAGCCTCTTAACACAAGTCTATCTGTACAGACTTGTTTGTCATTGAGATTTTTATAAGTATAAACCCATCTTGTAAATAACCTGGGTTGGTTTTGGTCAGATAATTGGGTGTAAATGCTATTTTAGATCTAGCTTTGGAGTTCTTTTTTTGCTCTTTCCAGGTTATGATCAGAGGAGGAAATCATTACGTTTTCCTTGTCACCAGAGGTGAGTTTATCATCACTTGTTGGTCTGATTTCACTTGCTTTCCATTCTAATATGCCACACTCAAAGTCTAGTCGAAATGGTTCGCCTTGTTCCAAAGCTACATTCATTAAATGTTTGTTTTTGCCTGCCTTGCATATGACATTCAATTTTCTCCATTCTGAATCATCATCATTGATGAGCTTACATTCAATAGTTTATCCTGGTTTAGGAAGTTCAATTGTCTTTCAAATGGGGTTTTGTTTAGTTGGTCCATCTCTCACAGTTTGATGTTGTTCAACATGATCACTTAGGGTCCTTAATTCTTCTTCCACATTGTTCTCTTCAGAAATTGATATGTTTGAAGTTTCTATAGACTCACTTGGTGAAGTGATGGGTTCAATTATTGATTCCCTTTCAAAGGAACTTTGATATTTTTCTGGGTGAGGCACTAGACAGAAGGGGTGCACTCTTACATATGTGCCACCATGTTTAACAAGAACCTGTTTATGCTCTCACCCTATGACAGTTCTTGGACCAAGCCATCTATCACAAAGATTTCTCTTTTTTTCTCTTTTTTGTCTAAGACAACATAACCATTTTTTGTTTAAGACAACATAACCATTTTTGTATGATTGTGTTATACCAGTTCTAACTTGATGACGAAGTGCATGTCTTAATTTTTCCAAAGACTCATACTTTATAAAATATTTTCTAGCTGCATGGCATTGAGGTTACTGGCAACAACTTCACTGGTGGAGACACCTTCTAATGCAGGGAGTTTGTCATTTAGAAAAGAGGGCAGGTTGGGATTCCTTCTGAAAACAAGTTGGTTGGGACTAAATCCATTAACACTGTGAAGTGTGTTTTTGGCACTTATAGCCCATGCTAGTGCTATTTAAAAACTACAATGTGTGTCCTCAAGGGTCTTCTTTACCATTTCTCCCAATATCCCATTATGTCATTCATTTAACCCATTACTCCATGGACTTTCAACAGGAGTAGTACGCACAATGATATGCAAATTCTGTGCCATGTCCCGAAATGACTGGTTATTGAATTCCCTGTTATTATCAGCTAAGATAGATCCTGGAGTCCCAAAATATGTTATCCAGTGTTTAAATATAGCATTGATGATGTCAGAGCTTTCTTTACTAGGAATCCTGACTCCAATACTGTATCCAGTAACATGGTCAATCAGGTAAAGTACTTTGTAACCAATGATTTCTTTGATATCCATGGCAATATTTTCATTAAAATATGATCCTAATCCAACAATAGGCTTAGGTTCAGTCTTTTTGTAGTAAATGCATACTTCACAAGAATTTGGAAGTACTTGCAAAATTTTAATAAATTCAGGATCTCTTATTCCTGGATTTTTAACTCAATCACATAATTTCTTACTACTAGGGTGATTAAATCGTCAATGTAACTTTGTTGGATTTTAATTTTTTCTGACTTGTTCTTAGAGGCGATTTCTTTAATGAAAAGTATGTTTGAACTTATTTTTGTCTGGTAAAGATTTGGTGATAGGGATGTAGTAATGTCAATGTGCATCTCAATGGAATTTTCTTTTTAAACATCATAATGCTGACATTCTCAAAGTTGAGACTAGTCTCAGCTCTTTTCATGGAGTCTTTGCTCAAGAGAAGTGAAATATCAAAGTCTGCAGCATCAGTGATGATACTGACTTCGATGTCTGTGATGACACTGGTTATTTCCATCACTGAATTTAAAGGTTCTCACTCCTTCTTTAACAATTATCTTTTTCTTTGTGCATCAATTAATGTTTCAAGAAAACATTTGAACCCTTTTGTTCCACAAACGGTACCAGATGCACCACTATCCAGAACAGCAGAACCAAGTGTGTCATCAAAAAAGGTGTTGCCATTTTCCTCCAGTTTTGTGAGCTGACCCATCATTATGATGTTAGACAAGGAATAACTCCCATCTTTGGTATCCTCAATGTAAGGGCAGTCATAAGACCAGTGGAATTTGAAGCCATACTTAAAACATACAGTGGTGTTGCCTTCAGGTCCTAGTGGGTTTATTTTTGCTTTTTTGTCAGTGGAGCATGTTTTGTTATTGTTGTTGTGACGTCTTTGTGACAGTGAATGAGAGTCAAATGGAGATTCCAGCAGAAAGAGGGCAAGACTTAGTTTGGCATGTAGAGCAGAGAAATAAGAAGACTTACCTTGAATTTGATGCCGGCAAAAATCGAGAAAATGTAGAATATTAGTGAGCGGAATATGTAGAGACTAGGCCTACATCATATGCAAATTTTTGTTGCATAAAAGTAGGCTCAGAGACAAACACAGACTGACACCAGTGAGTAAGCGATTAATTGGAGAGAAAAGAGAAAAAATGGACCGGATGAATGAGAAGCAAAGTTGGGAGTTAAGATACTCTGCCCATAAAACGGCAAACTAGTATTATCAATCCCCCCACTCAGAAACACATTTTTTTGAAAGGTAAATCAATTTCCAACCAGTTCAAGTACAAGCTATTTCAGCTTTTACCATTCCTCAACCACAACGGGCAAGGCATTCGATATTTGGTTAATTCTGGAGTTCAGTGGCGCTGTAACAGATATGTCTATTGTTGAATGGCTAGAAAACGTAGAGATGGTTTGTGAACTATGTGCTATGGAGAGGGTGGAGCATGTACTACTGTTACGACTGCGAGATGGTGCCCCTGCTGTATATCGGCAACTGAGCCAGGAGCAGAGAATGGACCAGAGGAAATCAAGAGAGCCTTTATGACAGCATATGCGATGGATGCATTCAACACATTTGACAAATTCACTGAACAGCGACTTTGGCAAAATGAAACAGTGGACAAATTCTTGCTAGATTTACATCGCCTGACTCGGTTGGTTGGAGTACCGCTGCCTGAGCACTGGATGACATGCACATTTGTATCAGGACTACCACAAAATATCAAACCACTTCTCCGGGCATCATCCAAGATGGAGTTCATGACCCTGAAGCAGCTTCTGACCCAAACCCGCGCCATTATGACTGATAACAAGGATAAATAGACCCATCATCATGGCCACTAGGGTAGGTCGATTTTTTGTAAAAAGAATAACGCGGTGAAAGTTGCAAAATAACATCAGAAATTACCCCACGAAATATTTTTTTCCAAAATTTTGTATGTTTTTGCGAAATCGCATTTAAAGACATAATATTTTGTGATTTTAGTCGTGATATCGGTGACCCTGGAAACCTGTATCCATAAAATTAAAGGAAAATTAAATAATAAAATTTATTAAATTATTGATATTTTTAAGTTTATTATCCATTTTCATATTATGTTTAATTAAATGACCAAAAAGAAAAATAAAATACATTAAAATATATAGATTAAAATACAAATAACGACTTACTAAACCTCGTTTTATTTACTGGATATTTTTTTGGCTTTCACCGGTGGTAAATATCTCTCCGGAGTATTTCGATTTGTTTATGTTTTTTACTCTTATAATTAACGCAAATATATATATTTCACAAAGTAGACATACTATTAAAATATTTAAACATTTTATAATTATTGTAATTTATTTATATTCTAAAATTTAGTGTTTTTTTAAGTAAAAAGTTGGTTTACGAGTTAATTTTGGAACTAAACAGTACAATACTGTTGTTTGGTGAGTAAACATTATTACCTTTTTTAATGAATTTCGAAATTTATTTACAATTTTTTTAAAACATCTTTGTGTATTTTCGGACAATATATTTATATATTCTTTTTACAGATATTTTGATTAAAAAATGGCAGGAAAAAACACTGGAGTTTCCACCCGAAGTAAAGGTGCAATTAAATCTTCAGGTTTACCATCACCATTCGATAAAACTGAGCCACAAAACTTGTCGACAAATAATTCAATACAGCTATGTTTTAATGAACACTTATCACCACCTTTCTTGTTTAGGTATTTCTAAATTAATAGCAAAGGACGTGATAGATATTTGGAAGGCTGTCAACCCTCGTTTGCCTTTGTTAAAGGAAATTAGTGTTGTCAACAAGCTGAAAATTCTATGCTTTCAGAAGGCAAAGCAAATAAGTAGGAAACATCTACCTACTGCCCAAATAAAATTCTGGAAGGAAAAGTAGGATACATTTTTTGATATATCATCATGTTCATGCAACCGGCCAATTTTAAGTTGTGACAATATTAATGTCAAATGCACCAAAGAAAATTGCTAGAATAAGCACATCATCTGCACTTGTCCTCTGACAAAAAAGCCAACAAAAAAGTATGAAGATATCCCCACCAATAGCTTCAACATTATATGTTCAGGGTGATTCTTCCCATTCTTACTCATCTTCTCCAAGTGATGAAACAGAGGATTATAAACAGCTAGATAGTCCTCTCCAAGTGCCTTATAACCTTACAAAAATTCCAAGGTATACTCTTGAGTTAGTTAGGGGTGATATATTTTCTAATCTTGGAGCCAGCCTTGCCTATGCCTTACTCTTGGATTTGAGGGCTATTGGCCTTTTTATCCCGAATATAGATATAAAGAATATCTATATGGATAAATGTAAAATAGAGCAAAGGCTAAAGTGAAAACAAATGCCTATGAAAAGCATAATGAAAATGTGGAGAATCTTCTTTGTATAGGAGTTGATGGGAGGAAAAAGACACACTACACTACAAGGAATCAGTGGAGGAAAATGGAAGTAAAATTCTGAAAAAAGCCAAAGGACCTAATGCCACTTGACAATCACAAAGGAGACACCAAATGAGAGTATATATTTGACTCACAGGGTTCTTCCTGATATTGGTGCAACTGGTACACTATTAAGGCTGTCCTTGTTGACAATACGAATGCAAATATAGGCTGTGAAGGTGGACTTGTTACACTTTTAGAAAAAAATAAATAAATAAATCTTCACACAATTGGTTGCTCCTTACATCAAAATGAACTTCCATTTAGAGCTCTATTCAAACATTTAGATGGCACCACAAAAAGCCACACTACATTCAATGGTTCATTGGGTAAATTATGTGCAAACGATTGCCATAATTTACCCCAAACATCTTTTTCAGCTGTTGAGAATCCCCTGGAGTTTCATTTTGGAATGAAAAATATGGATAGCCTTAGTAGTGACCAAAAACTACTCTATGAATATACAGTGGGTATTTCTAGAGGTAAGGTGGACCCTAGATTTGCATCGTGGAAAATTGGTCCATTAAACCAGGCAAGGTGGTTAACTTTGGCCATCAGGCTCATGTGCCTATGGACTCGTGGGGCATATCCACAGAATCTTTCAACCAAACAATATTGTTTGATAAATTTTATTGTGAATGTTTATGCTATTTGTTGGTTTGATATAAAAAAAGTAACAAGTTCCATCACCAGAAAATTTATATTTACAATATGATTGACAGGATATGAAAGAAACCAATTGAGGTTCAAAGGATTACATTAAAGAACCTCCAGTATAATGCCTTGGCATTACTTCTGGAGAGTGTTTTATTTTCAATGGTGAAATTTGATGAACCTGAAGTGAGAGAAGAGGGTATAAAAAGAATTTTGGCCATTAGGTACATTTATATTTATTCATACAAAACTGGTTGAAGTACTTGTGCCAATTTATTGAAACATTTTAAAGATTACATCTGATTTCCCCAAATATTATTAAAGCAGAACAAATTGCATTTAAAAATTAAACTCAAATTGTTTTTTATATTCTTTTAGAAGTGGGAAGCCAGACATGAAAAGATTTTAAAAGATCCCAATGATCAACTTTAAAGCTGTGCACTGGACTGATTTAATTGATTTGTCAGTAAATGGAGTCTGTGAGCCACCACTCACACTAGACTTTTCTGACGATGAATTACAGAATTCATTGTTAACTGGTGAAAAGATTAACTTGCCAGATTGTCCTTCACATTCCCAAGGTGTGGAACGGGCAGTTAAGTTACTAACGGAGGCTTCTCATTCAGTGTATGGCTTTGAAGCAAGATACCAGCACATACTTGCAAACGTTCTGTGCCAACAATTGAGACCAGTGTTTTCATCTAAGGGCTTATATATGGAACTATTTGATTCCATATATTAAAAATTATTAAACAATTATTTGTTTTTCCATATTTGTTTATTTGTTGTATTTCAATTCATATCAGGAAAAAGTTTTTTCTCAATATATTCGAATATTACTGCTTGAATAATAGCATTTTAGATTCGACACAGGTAAAGCAGGGTGGGGTAGGGGTTCAATTTTCAATTTGAAGTTTTGTTATAATTTATTTATTATATTTCCATTAAATAAAATAAGATTTCCTAATTTAAATACTGAAATTGTTTGGTTTTTACATCAATATTTAGGCCAAATCTGGCAAAATCGAGGACTTTTCAGTACGTGTTTATTCAAAATCTTTCATGCCAAATTAGCAAAAAACCGTTGGAGATTCAGATCTGATTTTTGGTATGAGTATTTAATAGGTATATACACAACTTTCAGTGCATTATTCTTTTTGATATTTAAAAAAAAGTGAAAAATCAACCTACCCTAATGGCCACGCAAGCAAGTCGAAGCAATGTCAGAACCTCCCCAAAGTTGGACCCCGTACTAGTATAGTATGTTACAACTGCAACAGTCAAGGTCACATAGTGAGAGATTGTCCAAGCAGAAGACAAGGAGCGTCTGTACAGTGTTACCATTGCAATAAAGCAGGACATTTAGCACAGGACTGCTGGGGAAACGGGAATAGAGACAAGATGGCGTCAATCTCATCTCCAGACAACCAATGAATAAGACGCTGCCAGTCATTAGAGTTCACACCAATGGGATGCCATGCATGGCACTCCTCGACTCCGGGTGTTCTTGAATCATTGTGACTGCAAGGCTCTGCCATGTTTGGAAGAAGACGAGCGTCAGAATGACCACAATAAGCGGCGAAGCAAACAAGTGTCATGGAATAGGAACAGTGAAGGTCCGCACAGACACCAGGAATTCTGCTGATATCGAAGCACTAGTAGTACACGAGAGGCCATTAAACTTCAACCTGTTGCTGAGCTATGACGCTATCAAAGCCTTAAGTGGTGTTCTAATCATACGGAGCTGAACAATAAAGTTTTGTAAAGAGGCACCACTCAAGATTGACCAACCTGACTTTAGTGTCAAATTCGACCAGTGAAAGGTGTGGACCACCTCGTGGAAATGGTCGGGAGAGAGTGAACCGGCCAAGCTACAAAATAGCGTAGCCGAATACCATGTGCTCAGTCAAACAAGACTGGCATATGAAAAGGAGTTCCATGCTTGGATTGACGCTGGCTGGCTGATTCCCTACCCCCATAAGAAACTTGGACCTCTGAAAGGCCTGATTCCCCTAATGGTGGTTGTGCAACAGAACAAGTCAAAAGTGAGGCCAGTAATGCACTATCAGGAACTCAACCAATACGTCGACACATTTACAGCTGATGCCGATGTTTGTGCCAGCAAACTGCAGGAGTGGCGCCAGCATGGGCCTAATGTGTCTTTGCTCGACTTGAGAAGGGCCTACTTGCAGGTCCGGGTCAGCGAATCCTTGTGGCCGTTTCAAACAGTGATGTTTGCCAGCAAGAGATACTGTCTCACTAGACTGAGCTTTGGACTAAATGTGGCACCACAGATAATGAAAGCAATTACTGGTGCAGTTCTGTCTCAGGAAGAGAAAGAGAAAGAGGAGACATCTGTGTACCTTGACGATATCTATGTGAACGAAGATATCATGTCATCACTACACGTCAAAGCGAAACTGGCCCACTTTGGTTTGATTTGTAAGGACCCAGAACGACTGGAAGATGGCGCCCGTGTATTGGGTTTAGACATCCATGGAAAGCAAGGGAGCTTACAATGGAGGCACCGAGCCACACTCCCAGAAGTACCTGATGCCCAACGAGACATGGTGTCTTTTCACTATGTGGTATACTTGTGGGACACCTACCAGTACGTGGACAGCTTTGCGTAGCGAATGGCATAATGAAACGCAGAGCTAGTATGGTCACTAAAGGCTGGGATGACCAGACTGCTGACACCCTGCTTATTGGTATGGTAGTGGAAACCATAACCAGGGTGAAGAAGAATGATCCTGCTAGAGGGGATTGGTGCATGCAGGGAAAAGAGATGAATGTCCGGGTTGATGCCAGCTTCCTAGCAATTGGGGTCTTATTAGAAAAGAATGGAGCCGTAATGGATGACACATGCTGGCTGCAGCCAATGAATGATGCCGCGTATATTATCTGGCGGAACTGGACACGGTACTGAAAGGCATTAACCTGGCGCTCCAGTGGGGTGTCAAAATATTGCATGTATGGACAGACTCCTTATGCGTGTACCACTGCAAAGCCAGAGTGCGAACTAAAGCAGCCAGCGAGATGCTCATAAGAAGTCTGAGTACCATCAAGAAACTGGCTGCTGAATATGAACTATGCATGGATGTGACCCTGGTGACATCAAACTGTAACCTTGCCGATGGGTTGACTCGAGTACCACAAAAATGGTACGAATCTATGAAAAAGGGTGATGAGCTTGCATGGCCAGTATGCACAACCTCCATGGAAGAACCAGATGAAACAGCAAAGATACACCCTCACAGCAGGTACCCTGGTGTACGAAGGATGTGCTATTTAGTGCGGTTGACCAATCCATCAGTGTCTACAAGTGTCGTGAGGGCCCTAGTCAAGAGATGTCAGATGTGCCAGTCAATAGATCCCACATCGGTCAAATGGCGAAAAGGAAAACTAGGAGTAGGTAGTACTTGGAGTAGACTGGCCATGGATATAACCCATTATGGCAGCCAACATTTCCTCACGCTCATCAACTGTGGACCCTCCAGATTCGCAGTCTGGAGACTATTGCTATGCCAAGACTCTGCAAGTGTCATCTGTCAACTAGAGTCAGTGTTCTACAAACAAGGGCCGCCAGAGGAGATACCCACAGATAACGATACTGCTTTCCACAGTAAATAATTTGAGTATTTCCTGGACAAATGAGGAATCCCGCTCAGACTGCGATGTGCCCATGTACCAAGTGGCAACGGCATAGTGAAGAGGTGCCACCAAAGTGTCAAGAGAATCGCTGCCAGAAAGCAATGTACAGTTGCTGAGGCCATGTACAGGTATAATACAACACTAATGGATGATGTATCCATTGCAAGTGCAACGGTCAACACAATCCACCACTACAGATTTTGAATAAAAGGAATTGACAGCGTGTGCTCATCAAGTCGAAGAAAAGTCTGCGGCCCATACAGAATAGGAGATCCTGTCTGGGTAAAACCTCCCGATAGCCGGTGCACCTCCAAATTCAAAAAGGGACTAGTCACTGATATCATCAGTGAGTAATCCGTATCAGTCAATGAAACCCCGCGTCATGTGAAGGATCTCTGCCCTGCACTAGAAACAACCCCATCGGCAAGTGATAGCAAGCAAGTATCATCTGAAAGTGAGTTATTGATTGAGCTTGCAACTCCTGATACGGGCGGCTCACTTGAAAAATCCACCAACCGATCATTCTGAGAGCTCTTTGGAAGAAGCGGTTCAGCCAATTCATCTTCGGAGAAGCAACCAAAGCAAAAGACCACATCCGTATTGTTACCTTTATGATCATGAGACCAGAAGCGGGTGTGACAGTGAACGAGAGTCAAATGGAGATTCCAGCAGAAAGAGGGCAAGACTTTGTTTGGCATGTAGAGCAGAGAAATAAGAAGACTTACCTTAAATTTGATGCCGGCAAAAATCAAGAAAATGTAGAATATTAGTGAGCGGAATATGTAGAGACTAGGCCTACATTGTATGCAAATTTTTGTCGCATAAAAGTAGGCTCGGAGGCAAACATGGACTGACACCAGTGAGTAAGCTGCGGTCATTTGTCTTCTTCTTTTTGGAGGAGGCAGTCTTGTCTTTTTTTTCAGTCACTCAGAGAAAGCTTTTGTTCAACTAAGACCAATTTATTCACATCATAAGGATCATTTTACCATCAACTGACCTCTCAGGACTTACCATTTCATTTTGAGTCGGCTTCTCCCGGCTGGACTGAGATTTCTGACCTGGTTAGAACTTGAGTTAAGTCTTTTTTTTTTTCCTTTTAGTTTCCTAATTTCCCGATCATCTATTTAGTCTTTCACCCGACCCATCATTGATGACCGGCCGGTCAGATGGTTTGGCCATAAAGGCCTTATTTTCCCCAAATAAGGGTGATCCTCCCCCCCAGAAAAAAAAGAAATCATCCTCATCAAAAAATGCCCCAAAAGGAGAAATCACCATCTCCCCACAAAAATGTGCCTCCCCCTGACCAAAATGTAAAAAATACCCCTTCTCCCAACCAAAACAGTTCATCCCCTAACAAAACCATAATTTCTACCGCTATATTTGAAGACAAAAAAGAAAATGGAAAAAAACACAGATAATAGTTGGACTGCACCACCTAAAATTCAGGTTGACATTGATGACTTACACCAGCGGGCAAGGGCCATCTACAGCAAAGTGCAGGAGCATGGTCTTATGTTCAATTTGGAGGAATTAAGGCAAGACCAAAAGAAAAGAATGGTGTCTGTCTTTGTTGAGGACAAACGGTCTCATAAGATCGTTAAGCCCATTAAAGACATGGTATTATGTCAACTATCCAGCCTGGGAGTAAAGGTACAAGCCATAATAGTGTAGTGAGAGAAGAAACTTGCCTCCTGGATCAAAAACTATGCCTTGCGTGTCAAGCACATGAAAACATGTTCACTTCTGGAGGCAGAAGTTATAGTGGGCCAATATCATCTCTCGCGAGAAGAAATCTACCACACATGTAAATTTCAATAGGCCGGAACTTGCATAAAAGAGCATGCCAGCAGCAGGAACCAGTGTGGCTGTTGTTCTTGGTGGACTGCTTTTTTGACTGACAGAACGAACAAGTTGACCAGAGGTGTACTGAGGAAGGGCTGTTAGTCGTGTGTGTTATTTTTAGTCAACTGAGGCTACCCAATTGTCTGGGAACTGGGCTACTGCTCTGGTTCTACAACAAGCTATTTTGGCACAATGGCAAAGGTTCACCTCAGCAGCGACATTTTAAAACCATTTTCCAGCAACGGTGATGTAGTGGCCTGGCTAAAAAAGGTCAGACTAGTGGCCAGACTTCAGCATGTAGATGATGTTGCCAGCTTGCTGCCATTGTACCTGGGGGGGGGATTCTCTGGCTCTCTATATGGAGATGAAGGAGGAAGACTAGAAGGACATCAGCCTGATCAAGGCCCGGCTTAAGGAAGCATTTACGGACGGCACATTGACCATGGTTAGGTGGGCTGGTAAACGTGTCGACGAATATGCCAACAAAATTAGGCAGTTGGCTGGATTGGCTTGGTTTGAGGGAGCTGGACTGGAGAGTTTCATGAAGCTGGCTTTCATCAAAGGTTTCCCTAATACCATTTCAATTGAGCTGCAGCAAGCCCTGAATATCAAAACACTGGCCATGGGAGACCTGCTAGCACAAACCAGAGTATTGGCAACTGGGGACCAAAGCCAGGGTGTGACCGTGGCTGTGAGCTCACCCTGCAGTGGCATCAAACCTGCAGCTAAGAGTGGCTCCATTTCCAATGTGATCTGCCATACATGCAACAGCAAGGGTCACATTGCAAAGGACTGCCGAAAGCGCGGGATACTGGGTCCAGAATTGTTTGGGAAACGAAACAGGCATCAGCGCCAGCCTTCTCCCCCATGAAGATGTGAATGCAGTGCTTCCAGCAGCGAGCATCTATGTTAACGGAACAAAGTGTTCAGCACTAATTGACACCAGCTGCTCATGAACAATCATTGATACAGATCGATGCCAGTCTTGGAGGAGAGCGATTGTGAACATGATGACGATTGAAGGTATGTCTCATCCATACTACGGTGACGGAATAGTAACTGTGTCCATGGAAGAAGGCAGTTCTGTGAAAATCAGCGTGCTTGTGGTACATGGTAAACCACAAGGATTTGACCGGCTGTTGGGGATCGACGCTATAAAAGCACTGGGAGGCATGGTTGTTGGACCAACAGGATCGGTACAACTTGGCAACAAGGAAATTGTTAAGTGTGCAGCCATTTCCATCAATGAACCCGATTTCACCGCAACTTTCAACCATCGGAGCTGGGCCTGGACTGTTGCATAGAAGTGGTCAGCGGAGTGCACACCTGAAGCACTAAACAACAGGGTGGTGGAATATCCGGTAGCGGCAGACATCCGGGAGGACTAGGAGTGGGAGCTCTGCACATGGATGAGTAATAGCTAGCTTGTGCCATACAAAGAGAAAGAACTGGGAACCCTCAAAGGGCTGATCCTCCTGATGGGCATACTGCAGCAGCACAAATCAAAAGTATGTCCATTGATGGACTTTTGACAGCTCAACTGTTATGTTGATGTTTTCACAGCTAACATAGATGTCTGCACAGCTAAATTGCATAAATGGCAGCAAAATGGTTCCAATGTATCCCTGTTGGACCTTAAGAGAGCATATCTTCAGGTATGTGTCCAGAAGACACTGTGGCCATTCCAGACCATGAAGACTGGTGGGCAGAGATACTACCTGCCATGTTTAGGGTTTGGCTTTAATGTGGCTCCTCACATCATGAAAGCCATTGTCAGAGCCGTGCTGTTGCAGAAGGAGGCTGTGGGTCACGCGGCGTCTGCTTACATCAACGACATCTATGTCAATGAAGATGTTATGCCCGTGACCCACGTTAAAGAACGCCAAGCTAGATTTGGACTTGAGTGTAAGGACCCAGAATGATTGGAAGATGGCGCACAAGTATTGGAGTTGTCAATCACGATGGAACACGGTAAATTGCGGTGGAAGCGAGGAAGCATAGTTCAACGGGCAATGTTCCCTTTATGAGGGAGGCTTGTCAGATACTTTCCGGTGTGTGGCTGACTCCGTGTGGCTTGCGGAGTACTCAAGAGGAGGGCAAGCTCAGTCACAAAGGGCTGGAATGATGAGACAAGAGACAACTTGCTGCAGCGTATGATATCTGAGACTGTGGACTCTGTGCAGCAAGACGATCCAGCCCATGGAGATTGGTAGGTAGATGGACGGGAACTGAACGTGTGGGTCGATGCCAGCTCCTTAGCGATTGGAGTAGCATTAAAGAGACACAAAACAGTGCTTGAGGATGCCTGCTGGCTGTGACCTGAAAACGATACCCAACATATTAACCTAGCCAAACTGGATGCCGTGTTAAAGGGCATCAATTTAGTGCTCCAATGCAATGCAAGGTACTGCACGTGAAAAATGACCTGGTGTGCGTGCACCATGGGGTATCGGACGCTCTGACTGGGAGAATGCAAGTGTGTACCAAAGCAGCCACTGAAATGCTTATCAGAAGGTGGCTAAACATTCTAAAAAGCTTGTGGAGGAGTATGAGTTCACAGTGGATGTGGTATTGGTTCCGTCAAATAAGAACATGGCCGACCAACTGATAAGGGTGCCTCAGAGGTGGTTCACTGCTTTGAAGTTGGAGAATGGACCCAAGCCATTGATCGGCACTATTCACATGGATGAGTTGAACGCAGACCAAACCATGGCCATCCACAGAAGCAGTGGACACCTGGGTGTGTGGTATAACATTTACTTCATAAGGAGAATTTGCCCAGCAACACCAAGAGCAGCCATCAAGACGACCATAAGAACATGTGAAGAATGCCAGTCCACTGAGAAAAAGGAACATTGGAGATAGACAATAACTGGCAAAGGGTAGGAATGGACATCACGCACTATGGTGCCCACCATTTCCTAACACTCACAGACTGTGGCCTGTCACGTTTCTCAATTTGGAGGCAATTGGCAAGACAAGACTCTACAAGCGTGATTCACCAGGTGGAGAGAGTGTTTTTTGAACGTGGCCCACCACATGAACTCATTACAGATAATGACATGTCCTTCTGCAGCAAGGAGTTCAAGGCTTTTGTAAATGATTTGGGAGTTAACTTGTGGTTTCAATGCGTGTACGTCCCAGCCGGGAATGGAATAGCAGAGTGATGTCACCACACGGTGAAGCGTATTGCAGCCAGAATGCACTGTCCAATCCAGAAGGCTGTCTACTGGCACAGCGTCACACCCAGAGACATCTTGTCACCTCCCACTGCGTCTGCCAACAAGATCTATCATTATGAGGTGAGGGTAAAGAGGGTTGACGCCCCGATAACGTCTTCAGGTCCCGGATGCAGCTATTACCAGGTCGGGAATCGCATGTGGTTTCAGATGGCGGAGAATCGATGTACCACAAAATTCGACAAAGGTCAGGTGACCAAAGTGATTAGTCCACAATCTGTCTTGGTGAACGGAATACCCCACTATGTAAAGGATCTGCACTGATGACACAGTGTGACATTGCTGGAGGAAGACTCTGATGGCACACCTTCTGAGAGTGAGGCAGAAAGCCTACAGTGTGACACCGAAGATACTGAATCAGACGATTCACCTAAGGAGGGAGCCATGGTGGAACCCCCTCCTGTGCCTTTGCATAGAAGCACTCAGCAAAAGCGGCTGCTGACAGACTGCCGTATTTTTAATTATGAGATCAGGGGAGAGTGTAGCGAGAGAAGAGGTGTACTGAGGAAGGGCAGCTAGTAGCATGTGTTATTTTTAGTCAATTGAGGCTACCCAATTGTCTTGGGACTGGGCTACTGCTCTTGTTCTACAACAAATAGCTGGTACCTCTAATGCTTTCTGAGATGTACTGATACCGACTGTTGAAGAAGCCATCACCCTGACATGAAAAACTCTAGAAAATAAAGAATATTTCTTCAGAACTGAATATATAGGGTGGCAGCAGACCACAGTATCAGTTTACGAGGTCCCTAGCTTCCTCAGAGACGCAAATTTAGCTGCTTATATGCTAAATTTTGGTGACATCATCTCAGCCACTCAAGATGGAATGTGTGGGGAATGGAGGTTCAACATCATGTTGGACTGCAAGACCTTCTACTCCATTCCCAACTGGTTGGATTTGGAATGGCGCAGGCTGCCAGTCATCGTTTCTGGCCACAAACCAGCCTGTTGGCGCTGCAGCGAGATTGGTCACCTCTCCGCAGTTTGCCAGGGGAAGAAGGCCCCAAAAAAGCCCAACCTAAATCCCGGCACACTCCCACCTATCATGGCAAGTGACAAAAAGGAGGCTCCCGTAGTCTCGCCCACAGTCAGAGCATCAGATTCAGAAACAGCTGGGAAGCAACTCCCCACTTCCCCTTTGTCTTCTGCGGCTACCACCGAAGAGTGAAGGGTGGAGTGGGAAAAGGTGGGAGGAAGATCCAACTGGCAGGTCCTCTATTCTGAAAGTTGTCCCAGGTAGACCCCCTCAAAAACCTATGCCAAAACAACTACTTCGCCAAAATCCAAGTACCCACCCAAAACTCCCCCTAAACAGCCCACTCCCTCCAAAGTCAGGTCCTTCAGTCCAAGCCAGAAGAAATTTGAGAAACTCTGGAAATGGCTGGACCAGGAGTGAAAATCGACTCCTAGACCCGCTCGATCCACCCCTTCATCTCCAAAACAGCCAAGAACAATTAGACCCCCATCAACACCTCAAAGTTTCATGCCTCCTCCTTCATTAACCGTCCTAAAAAAACCAAAAAGGGAAAAACCCACCCTCCACTGCCTTTGGAATCGCCTCCAGCTAAACTTTCTCCACGAACAACTGAACCTATAGCAGCTTCATCACCTCCAGTCCCAATATCTCCAGTAGCTACAACTCCATCGCCATCTGCAACTCCCAAGAAATGGCAGCAGAGTTCATCCATAAACAGCTCAGGGGATAAGGTTCCTAAACCAAGGAAGAAAGAGAAACCTCGTCACCATTCTGGATCCAACATTTGCAGGGTGGATGAGGGGGCCCGGGATCATCTGAATAAGGTCCAGCCATAACTACTAAAGGATTTGAGGGTCCTCCACAATTTTAAAGAAGTGAACAAACGAAATGTGGAGGACCCTCAAAATTTCCCAAACGCATGGATCACTTCAATCATTCGTAAGGGCTGGAAGTCCAAAGGCGTTATGAAAATGTTGGGGTAAGCAAACAAGGCCCAATATCACTCAAGGATGATCATATTTCTTGTAAAGGCCTTATTGGGAAGGTCCCAGTTGTTCTGCACCCCTCCCTTTATAGGGCTGTAAAACTAACATAACTGCGAGACATTAGGGGTCTTGCTCAGGACAGATCCATTAGTAATGAGATGGCCACAGGTTCCATGAGCCAGACTGTGGTGTCCTGACCCCAGCCATGTTCAGTCTGGGCACTCAACCCCTGTAATATTCATGATGGATTTAAGGCTCGCTAGTTTGAATAGCCACGGCCTGAGGTCGGGTTCTAGGAGATCCCCCTTACTTTTATACCTCCGGCACCGTGGCATTGATATATGTTGTTTATAGGAGACACAATTTGACTCCAACTTCCATGAGGATATTCTGTCGAAGGACTATTTGACCTTCTCAGCATGTTTTGATGGTCGTTCCAAAGGTGTCACCTGGTTGGTAAGTAGACGTCTGGTTGCTACGTGTGCTCTTGTTCTTTCAGATCTGGCGAGGAGATCACAAGAGATAGTCTTCATATGCTGGACCGTACGATGCTCAAAGAACTGGGCATCAAGAATATGGGCAACATACTCGCTATACTCAAGTTGACTAAAGAACCTTCAGTACCACTAGCTAGTTACATAAGACAACCGACCCCAAAATTTCCAAAACTTAGCTCGGAAATGACCTCATAACAGCTCCAGAAATTCAAGATAGACTGGGATATATTCACAAAGATGACCAACCTCCCTACTCCACAGACCAATATCCAGCTATATAATTGCACTAGCGAAGTCGTCCAGTATTTCATGATCAATACATATCCTGAGTTTTTCAATGCAAGCCCTGACAAACTACTTGATACGTTCGAGGTCCTAGTCACACAAAAGTCAAATACCATGGTTCGCCGGATCTCTTTCTTTGATTGTTCAAAGCGGTAATGAGTCCATTCAAAATTACTTAGTTCAGCTGCAGAGGCACAAGACTGTGACTTCATATGCCCCAACTTTAATCATGATCTGTTCAACGTATATATATCAAGGACCAGTTCATTCAAGGCATAGCTAATAATGCTCTGCAGGCAGACATGCTGGCCAAAGCAGTGTCGCTGATGACCCTGGAGAAGAATATAAGCTACGCCAAAGCCTTAGTGGATTGAAACACATGGGACTCTTAGAAAGAAACATGGTCCCCTTTAGAAAAAAAAGTGCACACCATTGGAGGATTTTCCTTGGTGTGTCAAGGTTGGCTGCCTGTTACATTCAAAATTGTGGACAGATCCATGAAGCAGGCACTATACATATGTAGCAAGGTACAGGTAATATACTTCAGTAAAGCAACCTGCATTGATGTTGCTATATTACCTCCATGCTTTCCTAAGCCCATGACATCCCCACTGTTAACAACATGTGATGCCATACATCACAAGATTGACCCACCTACAAAAAAAATTAAGTTCAACTATCCTAAGACCCCTCTGTACCCACAACCAGAGTCAACGTACAAAAACTTAAGGAATGGCTATTGGATCTATTTGCCACCACAGTATTTAATAACAGTGGGAAATTCCTAGCAATGTCCGGCTCCCCCAGCCCACATTCACCTCAAAGAAGGTGCAACACCAAAGCTAAACACAACCCTATTCCAGTAACATACCACTACAAAGAAAAAGTAAAGAAAGCCCTCTGGGATGATGTTAAAAGGGGAATCATTGCCCCAACATCAATTGGTACCACCACAAATTGGTGCAGTACCATGGTTATTGCTACCAAGGAAAATGGTGGACTACCAACATCTAAATTCCCAGTACAAACAGGAAACACAACAGACCAGCTTGCCATTCCAACTGTCAATGCAAGTTCCACAAAACGCAAAAAAAACGGTCCTAGATGCCATGGATGGCAACCATTCAATCCCTCTAGATAAGGAATCACACCCCTTACAACCTTTGGGGTCATTTCATGTATCTCAGAATGCCGCAAGGTACTTAGCCTCCGATGATATGATACTGTATCAAAATGCTGCAATGGATCTCGCTAGTCGGTTTCCCAAGGCTTGGGCATATTAACTTGAGCGCTTCTATTCCTCATGTACTGTGCTTTTCCTTCCTTCTTTCCTTCCTTCCGACCATCCGTCCATCTCTCCTTCAAGTTGTAATGACACTTTCGAGCGTGCACGTCGGTTGACTCACTCAGAAAGAATCGCCCGTTCCAGCCGTCACCGTGCGTTTTTACGTTCGCGAGGTCTCGCAAGAATTTGCATACATGCAAATTGACTCTTGCTGGTTTGAGATCTCTCAACGCTACATATGGTGCTTGAGGTAGCCATACCAGTTTCTCGCTTCCGCTCTACAGGCCAGACACGTCCGTGTGTGCTTCGAATGTCCAGGTATATTGCGTCCATTACATTCACAGGTAGGTGTAATGAAATAATTAAAGATGTCCCCCGAAAAGTAAAAGTAGTTGATTATATACTACTCTATGACCAAGACATGGAGACTGCATTCTACCATACACAAAAGTAGAAGTCACAGCTCTAACAAACAACAATAATAACAACACTTACTGACTCGTAGTCCCAGTCTAACATCCAGCTGGCAGACGAAAAATAAGACGGACCACACTAAACGGGCCGGTATATATTTACACTGATATAGCCACTCCTGGGCTAGCTATCAATCACTGCCCAGGAAATGGATTCAACCACATGCACATGATAGAATGCCCTGATAGCCAGAAGACCTTTCTTTCCCTTCTACAGAGTCTTGGGAGTTCACTTCTGCATGTAATGCAACTGGGTTCTGACTCACTGTCTATACAATAGAATTTCAACACTGGTGAGTTTTGGAAATTCTTGGAGGAAAGACTGCACTTTTTCTGGTAGGTTGGTGTGGTCATTCACTGTTATACTTTGAATTTGTGCAGTGACTCGTCCTCCTTGAATAAATTGGTGTGTTGTTTCATCAATAAGTTTTCCATTGCTGCAGTTCAGGATTAAGCCATAGTGACACAGAGAATCTGTGCCAAGGAGAGGGTTGACGGTATCTGCAACTACTATGGTCCATGTGTATTAGTGGTGTAGGCCCAGAATACCAATGACAACTACCGTTTAGCCAAAACATTCAATATCCCTTCCGTTTGCTGCTGATAACTTAACGGGTGTTGGGTTTAGATATGGACCAAGGGCCATTTTCTGTGCCACCCATGTCTATCATGAAGTTTATGTCATTCAGCTTAATTTTAGTAACAACTTCAAATAGATGCAAATTGTTGGTTGCTAATGCAATTCGTACTTGCAGTTTTCTGGCTCATGGATGATGACATGTCTAATAGGTGAAGATGGTCTAGTAGGGGAAGATGGCCTAAAAGAGGGCATAGTTTACAGGTTCTGGACCTTTCTGCATAATATAAGTGTCCACATCATATTAGAGGCTTCTGGTTCTCATAGAAAGGTCTGGTGTTGTATATCGTTCTTAGAGTGGCACCAGTAGGTCTTGTGTATCTGGTTGTGTTTGGTACTGCTACGTGATATACTCTTAGTTTTTGCAAGAAGCATTATTTTGTCAACTAATATACCCAGTTCTATTAACATAGCATTCTTCACTGCTGCTATAATAGGCCTTACTTCCAAAGGTAGTGCCTGAATAAATTTGTGACAAATAAGTTCATCTTTAACTCCAACCTTGTTTACTATCAACATCAGATCATGGAGTAAAATTGACGGTCAACCAGTCATTTGCTTTTCCGCAAACAGCTTCTCAAATATTTGTGTCTAGCCAAGACCGTGTCTTTCAGTTCAGTATATTTCTTTGTGGCAATGATAGTGGATGGCAAGCTTGATATTATATCGAGAGGCAAATATGATATAACATGATAGAATTTTGTGTGTTCACTGATTATTTGTCCAAGTTCAAATAGAGCCTCACAAATATGAAATCAACCATCGACCACCATCTGCTTCAAGGTTGAAACCATTAGGGAGACAGCTGAAATATTTTTTCAATTTTTAGTTTTTAATACTGCAGTGATGGAGGATGTGTTCTTTTTTTTTTTTTTTTTTTTTTGCTGGCAGCAACTTGTAGAAGTAGCCAGTTGGTGATGGGACTCATTGTATTGAAGGGTACCATGCAGAATAGCAGCAGTATTCATAAAAAAAATGTTACAGGATAGTTCAATATGTGGTGTAAATTTGTGAACAGGTTGAAAATAAAATAACTCCTTATTGAAAAGTAGTAGGTCTTTTGGTTGTAGATGCACGTGTTCAAAGAACATTGGCAGTCACCATTTATAGGGATTCATTGGTATGTCAGTTCTTTCTTCTTGTCGAAAGGGAATTTGAGAAGAGAAGCAAAAGGAACAAAGATAAGGGTAACTTTGAGTTAAGGTTTTTATTTTGTCGACACTATTTCTTAGAAGGGAGATATTCTCCTGAGCCAGTCAAGGCGTGTCTCCTTCAAAGTCTTGGGGGTCAAAAAGAAAGAATGCTGAGCATCCTTTTTGGCAATAGGATTTCAGGCCTCTTTTTTTTTTGTGCATGCCCCAAGGGTTCTTCCAGTCTGAGGCACTCTGGGTGTCTTACTTTTTGTGTCCTTTTATTTACTTTTTTTATATATAATTAATTTTTGTTTTATTTGTCTTTATCAATTCCCACAAGCTAAGTTAAATCGCTTTTTCAAAACAAAGGCAAAAGACTAGTCTCACTTACCTGGGATGCATTGTCATTGAGTTTTCCAGCGACCCAAAATCCTTTGTCACCTTGTAATCTCTAATAAGAACTCAAGGTTAGTACTTTTCAAGCAAAACAACTCACCTTTTGCTCAACTCCAAAGATGAGGGTTTTGTATCTCAGACTGAATTCTAATTTTAATCTGATGCTTAAAAAAAGCTATTAGTATCTGAGACAAGAAAGATTTGCTTTCTGGCACATCATAAAAATCCTGACTCTCATAATGCCAAGTAACCAGAGACATTTGCTTGCTGGAAGTGACACATATGGAGAACACTTATCAGCCAGGAAACTCCAATAGCAAAACCATCAAGTAGGCTGAAAAAGGTACATAAACCTTGGTCAGTATATGCTCACTGACATTGGAAACAATTTCTGTAAACAAGAAATATCCACGCAGCTGAGCTGGAGGTAAGAAAGAAATTGACTCCTCTGCAAGTCCATGAGGATTTACACCTACGAACCATAAATCAATTATCATGATTAAAAGGAATTGGGTCCCTGGACTAAACATGACAAGAGTCAAGACACTGATAGTCTGGCTCATAGATCTCTATTAATGGTGCTGTCTTGAGCAAGACCCCTGATATCTGGCAGAAAAGTTAGCTTTAATACTCCATACAGAGAAGGGTGTGAATAAAATGAGATTCTCACTGAAACAAATTTCATCATCTCATTACAGAGGGAGAGTGAGCTGAGGAACTGAATGTCTTCTCCAACCATATTCATGATTCGCTCAGATCCTCATCTCATTTTACTGACAGGACCATTGCTCCTGGAAATTTCTCAGGGTCTTCTTAGTCCTTTCTGTCGACTTCTTTAAAGTAGGGGAAGACCGTTAAGTTGCCACGGTTGAAGTCTATTTCTCCTCCCCAGAATATCCATGTCCACCCTACATACATCTCTACTCATTTTTTTTTCATTTTTTTTTAAGTAGCTCATCCTCTGAGAAACCTACAAAAAGCTCCACTATCATTTCTTTGGAGTAGTAGGTGCTGTTGCTGTTGTGGCAACTGTTATTGTTATTGATAGTTGTTATTGCTGCTGCTGATGGTGGTGTTGTTGGTTTGACCAACAGCAGTGGTGAAGGATGAGCTCCTTTGGAGTTTGATGATCTTAGGACCATCATTTTTGGAGGAGTGGCATCTGCCAGCCTGAAGGCGTCAATGGTGGCCTGATTTTAGCTTGGGAAAAGACAGGGTGGAGTGATAATCTTGCGTTGTCCAGCTGGTTTTTGAATTCCAACAGCTTCTAGAACTTCTAACTCCCCAACCTAATGCATTTGCATCTAGTAGCTTTTTCTATGTTTTCAATGTCTCTTTTACTTTGTCTGGAGAATTTTATAAGATAGAGGTTCCACAAGTTAGGACTTCCACTCATTTTTCCTACTAGTCAGCTTCTCCCCACTTGACTTCCCAGTGGTTTCCAACACTCCTCTTGTTGTTAAAGAAGTCTCAGAGGGAGGGGTGATGATTTTTTTCCCTAACAAGAACAAGCACCAGGTAAGACTGAGAGCCTCCTTTTTACCTTTTGCTATAGGTGGGCTGAGGATTCTGCATATGGTCAGGGACTTTTCTAGTACCTTCTTCCCTGGGCAATTTGCCAAGAGGTGACCAATCTCTCCACAATGCCAACAACCTGGTTTCCTTCTTGTCAATATAACAGGCAGCCTACACTCTTCTAAATCCAGCAAGTTGAAAATAAAGGAAAAGGTTTTGTTATTGATCATTATGTCAAACCCCCATCCCACATACATACTGTTGTGTAACACTGATATTACATCACCAAACTGCAATATGTATGCAACTATATTTTCATTTATGAGATAGCTAAGAATTTTATGTGCTGCTACAGTAATCCTCCATCACCCTAAGTATTCTGTTCTAAAGATTACATCTTTAGACTCATGAGTTTTTCTGGTAAGGGCAATGGAATCTCCTACATCTTCTTCCACATCCAAAAAACATGAGGTATCAGCTATAACAACAAACACCTTTACTCTCAAACTGGCCAGTGTTTTGTGACCAAATCTTTATTGAGTTTGACAATCCTTTTCATTTGTTTGTCAACCCCAAAGAAAAACACAATTTTTTCTGTTGGTTTTGTCTGAGCTAATCCAAACTGAATAAAAGACCTTTCTCCATCACATGGTGGGAAATGGCCTTTGCCTGCGGGACCAACTCATTAACACTGACAACTACTTTTGAAGATGCATTACAGACATTAGGAGAGCTCCTGCCTGTATTATTGCCAGGTGAATGTTTTCTTTTTTTCATTTGATTTGTCTTTTTTTTGTCATTTTGATCCCCTTTCTTGGGTGTCACAAGAGGGCCTTCATGGCTAAGCCACAACTCCAACTGGACATAAGGAGAGAGGAAAAAAGTAAAAACTGTACCTTATTGATTTTTTTTAGTCTGATGATAAATAAAAAAAATAAGTCCTGTAAAAAAACTATTCTTGATGAGAATCAGTCACAAAGGTAGATCCAGTCAGCTTCCAACTTCAGCTGTCTCTATCAGAAAAATTAACACAAGAAAGTCCTTTGGAAGATTACTGTAGCAGTACATAAAGGCGGTAGGCCCAAGTAAAAAGGACTAACTTTTTAAGCGCTTAGGACAGTCTTATGCCAATGTAGTTTTAATAGCACATTTAAATAAACCAACAAACAGCAGTTTGAATTCCACTGCCTCCTCTCTCCACATTGAGCTTCTTGGTGAATAAAAAGTTACAACTATATATATATATATATCATACATACATATACGCACACACACACACATATATATGAGGATCATTAAATAAGTTTCCAGACTTTTTTCATATGGGCACTTTTATTGATAGTACATACATGAAACTCTAGTCCCCTTCGAAGTAATCTCCTCTGGCTGCAATGCACTTGTTGTACCATTCCAACAACTTCTGGAAGGCCCCATGGAAGTCCTCTTGTGTGAGCATGTCAATGACCTTCATCACAGCCTCTTTCATCTCTTTAATTGTCTCATAACGACAGCCTCTGAGCTTAGGGAATAACCAAAAGTCAAGGTCTGGACAGTAGGGAGGCCGAGGAACTGTCTTGATGCCCATCTTGCTCAAATAGCCTGTGACAAGGATGGAGTTGTGGACTGGTGCATTGTCCTGGTATAAATGCCACTGACCCGATTTGAAGAGTGCTGGCCTCTTCCAATGGAATCTCTTCCTGAACTCCCTTAAAACCGCAACATAGTAACCCTAACCCTTTGTGGTGTTCTGACTTCCTTAATCCTCTCATCATCCCTCACAGACTCCGTACCTTCCTTGAATCTCTTATTCCACTCAAAAACTGATGTTCAATTCATGCAAGATGGTCAAAAAGCAGTCTGAAGCATTCCATACATTTCTGTGGCATTTTTTCCAAGTGTAAAACAATTTTATTGCATATTGTTCTTCTAAAGTGTCCTAACATCCAGATTGCATTTTTGAAATTCACCAGCTGTGACAATCAGGCTTTAGTAGAGTGTATTCCAATTTCTGCTGTAGCTGTTCATTTGAACCTGAAATCATAAAATTGGTCAGACATCTCATAAGATGTATAGCAATAACATACTCAATTTTCAAGAGTCTATGACAATTTTAAATACCTGTACTAAAATGTCTGGAAACTTATTGAAGCCACCACATAATCTTTTTTCTTTTTTGGTCAAAACAACATATTTCCAATTTACTACTTTTGAATCTATTTTCATAAATTCTCACTTTTTAGAATGTACTGAGTTCATTCTTCTAAAATCCACCTAAGCTAATTCTTATTTTTATGATCAATAAATTTATTCAGCTGACCTTTGACCTATTGGATCACACTGTCCATAGATAGACTTCTTTATGCAAATTCTCACAATACTGCAAATAATACAGCACTATTTCCCAAGCTTTTTTGCCTAGATATTTGGAAAGAGAAGGAATCACATTGTTTACTCTAGGATAAGGTTGACTTAACAGATAGGGAACAAGAATGAAAAAATTAGAAACTGTGTACATATGTCTTGTGAAAAATTGTAAGCTAGACCAGTGGTGATTTCTTTGCTTCAAAAGAAAAAGATTGAAGAGTAACTACCATGTATAAAATATAGAATCACTTATGCCACATACAATAATTGTGAGGAATGATCTTAATGTGATAGAACAATCTGTACATTTTCAACCATTTTTCTTGTTTTATAGTACTGGTGGACACAAACAAACAAAAAACAACAAGAAATTGCCTTCTTTCCATATCAATCATGAAGAAGATATAATCAAGACTTGGAGAGTTTGGTGGCCAGAGCAACACTGTTAAGTTTTCTTCATATTCCTGAAACCTGTATTCTTGTACAACTTGTGCAGTGTCACAAAGTGAATTGTCTCATTAAAAGATGTGACTGTTATTGTAGAAGATAGTTGCCATGAATCACTGTGGTCACAACAAAATCAAGAATATCATTGCAGAAATAACTTACAGAATATATCTTTAAATATTAGCATTATTTTAATTTTGTGTTAACAAAAAAATCAAGAACATCATTGCAGAAATAACTTACAGAATATATCTTTAAATTATTTCAATTTTGTGTTAATAAGTGCTGATCATATCAATAAAGATGCTTTATGGAAATGACAAGATGAAAAATTTTCACTTGGGAAATATTTTTTTCTCTGATTTCAAATTTTTTCTTCAATGAATGAATGATTTCTACACTCTTTGGTTGTCTTGTTCAAAGTCTCACCATTAAAAAAAAGAAAAAACATTTAACTTACATCATAAATTCCATGTAATTTCTCTAATATCATTTACACTTTTGGGCATTGAGGAGTTATATAATTTTCACATGAAGGAACTTGAAAACAACTGAAATAGTTTTTATTCCATATACAAGATGCTACTTAAAAATTCAAAAAATTTGATCATGAAAAAAATTACTTACACCTAGTATTCACCATTTTCTTTCAAATTAGTCTTTTTGAACATATATACAAGTCTCACAAAGTATAGTGGCTAAAGCTGATATTGCATCCAGTTTCCATATGCAGTACAAATTATCTGGTCTCTAAGATAGAACCTTCTATAGCAGTAAGTCAATAATACTGACTTTGATAAGCTAAAATATTATGACAAGCTGCTTAATAAAGTGTTGGTCCTTCACATACCAGACAAAATAGCTCTTACTCAATTAGGAATGGATTCTAAAAGATCAGTAAAAATTTCCTTTGGGACCTGGTGCTATAATGTTAACAGCAGTTCCTTTAATTGTAGCAAGTTTGAAGTAGAAGTTCATCTGCAGAACAAATTTAGGGATCTAACACATCCCAAAAATGCCCAATGTAATTGAGACTTGAAGAGTTTGGTGACTAGAGCAACATTGTTAAGTCTTCTTCATATTCCAGAAACCATTTTTGTACAATTTGTACAGTGTAGCAAAGTCTTGTTGAACAATGCCACTGTTATTGTAAAAGATAGTTGCCAAGAAGTGTACCTGGTTTTTAGTGATGGTGATACATGACAAAGTACATTCCACATAAATTATAAGTTCTAGAGTTTCTTAATGGAAAGATATTGCCAAAACCATCATGCTGCCTTCATTGTTTCTGTATAGGGAATCTTGATGCAATTTGCTTCTCCAGGTTAAAAATACACATCTACTATATCATCCACTTTATTCAAGAGAAAACTGTTGGAATTCTTTTGTAAAGCTATAAATAAATAATCATTTGCATAAAAAAGCAATGAGTTATGAGTTGAGGTAAGATTATATAGACACTGGGCCATTCCATGATTCTCAAGTGGCTAAGTCTATTCTCTGGACAGTGGTTGGTTGCTGGCCCAATGAATGGGTATATTAGTGTATATATACACTAGCTTGCTTCAATCATATCATGGGCTTGGCATTCAGTTACAGCCAGTTTTATTTTTGTCTGTCAGCTGGATGCTAGCTGGAGCCACTGAACTGGTAGGTGTTATTATTCTTGTTGTTTATTCTGCAGTGTTAATTAGAGCAGTGACTTCAGCAAAAACAAGATCCATGAGATAAGCCAACAAACCCTTTATTTGATATGACCTAGTTCAATGCCAATTGAAGAGACTTTTGGTGATGGGCATTGCTTAACAGGTACTCTGACTAGCCTACAGCTATACATTTCCATACACATTAATGATTGAAGCACTGTGTGTCATAATGCGTTTCTTCTTTCATCTTCATTAAAGCAGGTCTGGATGTTTCATCTAAAGTAATAATGAATACTATGTAATTATTTTGCATTTCCAGCTTGAAGAGCTACCAAGAAACCTAAATATTAATGTTTTATCAAAGGTGAAAAATAATTTCAGTAAGACAAGTAATCCATTTTGAAGATTTATGCATTTTATCAATTAAATGTTTATATTCAATCTATTATTACAAATGCCAATTATATCTTTTATATTATGAATAATGAAGTTAATATTTTACTGGAAAAAGGTTCTGAGGGGTTTTATAGATAAATATTCTTTATGTGAAATTTAAAAGATTTATGGTTACATTTTTGTTTTTGTTCAAATTGTTTATCCTAAGTCATATGATTCAGATTATGAATATCAGCAACCATCTTAGAACCAATATGCAATACAGGTAGATACTGCAAGTTTCTGATCATGAGATTTGAAATAACAACAAATATTTTAGATACAGAATCTTTTCCTTTTAATATAACTTGTAAAATAGCTCCCACAATGTGAAATTTCCTTCAACAAGATTAAACAAATGAAGCTTCAAAATTTTCCCACTTACATATTGAGAAAGTTATAACCTTTGTTTGAATATTCTATACCATTTTTCACTTCTATTGGTCTCACTCCCTTGTATGTGCCTTTTCTGTAAACAGATTAACAGGGACATATCTTTTCTTAACATAAGTATTTAGATATCTGTACATTTTAAAACTTTTCTTTTTCACACATCCTACTTCTTTTTTACATTTACTATTTTTCTGACATCTTTTTTTAAACATTTATCTCTCAAACACACATTTCCTTCTCTCTTTTTCAGATACATTGTCTTAACTCTCAACATATCATTTAAGCATACATACACCTATGCATCTTTCTCACGTATATCTTATAAATTCACATTTAACTTAACTATTCATTTTAACTTAGGTACTGACTATTTTATCTTTTAAACACACACTTCTTCTTCCACATGTGCCTATCACTCCTTTAGACAAGCATAGTTCCAAATCTGTTCCTATATACAAATTAGCTTTATGCACACACATCTAATATGCTTTGAAATAATTTACTTTTAACAAGCTTTTTAGAAACATCTCTGTAAAACAATACTCCTAATAAGCACATTATCTGTGCCTTTTTAATGTTCTTTAACTTTATCATCCTTCTTCCTCGGTTTATAGCATTTCATACATTCTTCAGATATTTTCTATTGCATTCTCTCTCTTTTTTGAACACATACATATATATACTTACTGTTCCTCATTTCCCTTTCTTACTTGTACAAACAATCAATCCTTAAAGTCTCTGAATTATACAAATATAGACAATTTCTTTAATTCTCTCACTTTCAAGACTATTTCTTAACCTTTAATTTTAAATCATTTTATCATAAATATCCATATACATACATTATATACAATCAAAAGCTTATTTTGTCTTGACCTCTGGGAACTCTGGTTATAAATATAAGATAAATAGATTTAGTTTTTGCAGTTACATTAAAAATCATCTATGATTTCACAATGAATGAGTATCATCAGTGAAGCATTACATAAATAAAACATATTTTCTTTACCAACATGCTTAAGACTAAGACAATTTTAATATCTTTAATGTGTAACAATCAAGTAGTTTTGTAGTAAAGAGATATCCATATATACAAATATTAAACTATAAATTATGTTACATCTTCAAAAATCTCTGATCCTTTGGATCTCCTCCTCAACAAGAAAAAGAAGAAAAAGTGATAACAGAAAGAAGTGATTTTTCAATAACATAGAAAGAGAAAATACTACAATAATTTCTTTAATATAATACACACCTTTTAATTAAATATCAGTATATATTTCTGGATCTATATTATATATAGAGAGATAACATATATTTGTATTGTAGTTGATGATGTATAAATGTAAGTACTGAATATCTATTCTTTTTGTGACAGTGCATAAATATTCTATCTCAAGACGAGAGTTTATTTTACACACGTGTGACGTCGGGGCAGTCTGGCACTTGACCCCTCACAAAATAAGTCCTAGTCAAGATTCCCTTTTCTGGCATATGGGAACTGGCAAATAATATGAGGGTTAATTTGGGGCCAGACTGACCACCACTGGCAAGGGGGATTCCAGTTTCACTTTACATACCCCACCAAGCCCCTTCGTTTTCCTAACCCCCCCCACTCAGATTACGGAAAACACTGACTTCTAGGTTAAGACAAAATATTATTCACTGTAGTCGGAAATTCCAATTTCCCATATAATGTTTTTAAGGCGAATAAGACATTTAGCGAGAATAAATTGAAGTGAATGAAGCTGAAAACGATATGTGCAAAAGAAGGCAACTCAAAAGATAAACAACATAACAAATAGATTTCAACATAAGGGAACATTTAAACTATAACCAAATTTTAATAGGTGAGGACCAAACAAATATTTAAGGTGCCAGCTATATTACACCCGCAGACAGTCTTAAACACAAATGTCTCTCTTGACAGTCCTTTGCTTCTTTTTTTTTCTTTTCTTTCTTTCTTTCCTCTTAAACCATTGGCTTTGTTAAGCCAGGTCGGTTGTGTGAAACACCAATGTCTCTCTTCTTTTTCCTTTCTTTCTTCTTGCTTTCTTTTCTTTTCTGAATGCATATAATTCTTTATATTTTTCTTTCTTCAACTTGAGAGAGTGCATATAATTTCAATATTTAGGAAGGGTAGAAGGAAAACCAGTTTTAAGTTGTACTTAGCTTTTTTTGAAGGGTTTACTTCGCAGATTCCTTTCTTTCACGGGCGAGTGGCATTTCTCTAGAACCTGGCTGAAGGCACTGTTATCATCTGTACAAAGATTCTATTCCACTCTTTCCCCAGAGTTTTGGCTAATAAATCAGCACATCTTTTCACGCTCGCTGCTGTCCTAAAACTCAATTCTTTTCATGGGCGAGGTACCTGGAGTTTGGCTACAGTTTCAACACATCTCATCATGCCGACTGCTGTCCAAGAACTGACAATCCTTTTCCCAATTTCCTCTGACGAAAAGGTCCTGCTTTCAGCACTAAAGGCTTCGGCCAATCATTTGGCTCCTTCCTCCTCCTCCACCTCATCTGGTCATGCTACTCAATGACCTACATTCCCTTCTTCGTCCAACCAATTTGGGGTTACGGAGTGCAGATAGCTTTGAGCTGCATTCTAACTGCCTCAGCAGTCAGTCACTGGGCTTGTTAGTTCAAACACAGAAGGGGAAGGGAAATTAAATCTTACTTCTCCCCTCTCAGGGGCATACCACATCCCATTTTGACATTATTAAAATATTGATCAAGACTCTATTGCTACTGACCAAAAATGATAAGACAGAATGTTCTGAATCCATTAATTTTCTACTAACAGATCTTTTAGGACATATTAAATCCACATATCTTTCTTTGAAGGGAGAGGCAGCTAATATTTTCTTGTATACACCTCTTTATTTTATACTGTTAGAGTATTAAATTGTAGCAAGAGAAATTACCCATGCGGCAGCTCAAAGCATGTACGAATATGTCTGGCGTGTAAAATGAGAAACAGGCAGTTGGGAAGATCGAACTTGCATCCACCTGATCGTGAATCATGTTTGGCATCAGCACGCACGTAAATTATCACATTGTGCGATTGACCCAGATGTGGTATTTTGGTATGATTATATAAGTCCTGCCTGAATGCACTGGAGTCAGAAAGCATTTTGAGTCTTGGCGAAGCACAACAAGAGACAAGCTTGGGTGTAGGACTGCTGGAGAAGATTGTTGAGGAAGAGAAAGGAACATTTTCAGCGTAGAAACTCAGCTGCCCACCTTCTACTAAAGAAATTGATTCCACATGTTCTTTTTTTTTTCTGTTGCTGAGGAGGCATACCATCCAACCCTCTTCTTTCATAAATGATTGGCATTTCAATTAGTTGTGTGTGTGTATGTGCTATTCATAAAACCCAATATGAATTCTCTAATTTATTACTTTATAACCAAGGTAGTTGAAATTCAAGTTTTGTCATTTAAAGTTCAGATTTTATGAATATTACTAATTCTCCCAAAAGGTTTTAGATTTGGAAATGTAATAATAAACAAGTTTCTTTGACGGTTTGAACCACTACAACCCATATGCTATGAATGACCAAACTATTAAAGAACCACATATAAAATCCAAATGTGAGTAAGAACCACACAAAAAAATACAGATTCGATTTTTATCTAATGGTACACTTAAAAAAATAAAAAAGTGGTCAAATTGTTTTATTTTAAATACATAAAGTCAGACAGTTCCTTTCCAAGTAGATTTTTGTGTTTACATTTTCTTAAAGTCAAGTTCATAACAAGTTGTAGCTGTCCTCAATAATTCCTTTAGGTGTTGGTTAGTAAGTACAGCCCTGTTTTTTGACTTGACATACTTCATGACAGAATCCACGAACTCACAGCAATATTTTGTCCCAAAAATATTCAAAAGCCACTGACTAGTTTGTTTCAGTGTAGGATACTTATCAACAGAACCCTGTTTCCAGAACTCCAAAGTTGATTGTGACTGATGCACTAATGTGAGAGCAAAATCTTGCTGCAGATCCAGTAATTCAGCTTCTATATTTGTTGTCTGAGTAACAATAGGTTTCTGAACTGGACATCCATCGTCCACTACATCAACAACAAATGGATTTACCAAAAAAGCAAAAGTAGGTTTTAAGTTTTCTAGATCTGAAAACCTTGTTGCAAAATCAGTTGAAACGCCCTCCAAGCCCTCAATATACACTTTTATCTTTTCTGAATATAAATCATTTTCAGAACTGACAAGTCCTTTAAGCAATGGAAAGTGTTGTAAGAATTTTGTGTTCATGTCTCTCTGGAACAATTTAATTTTATTCAGAAAACTAAATATTGTTTGGGGTAAATCAGACAATCTTGTTCTTCCCTTGTAGAGACAAATTCAGTGCTTGTAAATGGTTCATGACATCAGAAAAAAACATCAGGTCCTGTTTCCATCTAATGTCCTCCAGTTGTTCATAAATCTTACCTTTTTCTTCCAAAAATGTACAGATAAGTTCAAAGAAATCCACAAACGTCGAGAACATTACTGGTTGACAGCCATCTGTGACGGGGAAAGTGACTAAAATCCCAAAATGGGACTTTATTTTCGCACGTGTGAAGACGGGGCAGGTTGGCACTTGATCCCCTACAGAAATAAGTCCTGTTCAGAGTTCTTTTCTCAGGCAGATAAGAACTGGCATATTACATGAGGGAATAATTTAGGGCCAGACTGGCCACCGCTGGCAAAGGGGTCCAAAATTTCACACTATCACACACCCACCAGGCCGCTAAACTTCTTTCCCTTAGATAATAGAAGAATACGGGCCTATAGGTCTTAGTTGTAATAATATTAATGTTGTTGTAGTAGTCGGCAACTCAGGTTTCCCGTGTGATACTTTAGGAATTAATAGGACAGTTCTAAGCAAGATAATGTAAGGCGAATAGAAGCTGAAAGGAAAGCATGGAATAATAACATAGACCACATGGTAAAATGAAAATACATAGGTTCTTTACTACGGTTATATATATATGTTCAAAGTGTCAAAAATATATTATAGGATAGTCCATGAATATAAATGTCTTTTCTTGACTTTTATCCTTTTTCAAATTGAGAGAGAGAGTGGTAACAAAATTTGGGTGTAACGGAAAAATGTCCCAAAGTTACTTATCTTATTTTTTTGACGGGGTTCCACTGGAGAATTTCTCTTCTTTCACGGGCTAATAGACTTTGTACTGTTTTTAATGCTGGCTTGAAGGATTTTGGAGTTCTTCGTGTCTCAGTCTTTTTGTCTTTAGCCCGGAGCAAAATGGCTATCGTCCGTCTGCCACGAGCGTTGCTCAAAAACTCCTTTTTTTGTATTTACTTCCGCTGAGGGGAAGGGAACCCCACTTCCGCCTGGGGCCCCCGCCAATCAGTTGGCTTCATTTTCTTTCCCCTTCCGATGTCCGGCGACCCAAGGTCACTTAAGTGCGAACATCTGCGTGACCCACATTCTCTCCTAACGGTCACTTTTTGACTCCTAGATAATGTTAGTTCAACGGGGGGGGGAGTATCATTCCCACCTCCTCGTCTTCGTGAGCCATCATGTGACACATCTAACAATGCAGTAATGATTTACATCATTTGGAATATTATCTTCATCTAACTCATCTACAAAATTTCCAAGCTGGTGATGGCTTTTTGTATTAGAATGAATAAAATTTACAATCTCCAATACAGTTTTCATGACATGGTCATATTCAAAGTACTTTGCAATTAAATGTTCATGATGAATAACACAATGAATAGGCAAAAATTCAGGGTAGTTATCATCTTTCATAATAAGTGTAATCACACCACTGTGTTTTCCTAACATTGCAGGGGCTCCATCTGTGGCTATATACTTACAAGGTTAATAAGACATTCAGGGGGAATATTTTCAGAAAGAACAAAATTGATTGCATTTTTTATATCAACTCCTTTTATTGTGTCCTTAATAGCAACTAAGTCAAGCAATGATTTTTTAACACAAAAGTTTATCAACAAAGTGTACAAATACTGCAAACTGCAGTTTACCTTGGATGTCAAAGGATTCATCCAATGCTATACTGAAAGTACCCAAAGAAATCAGATCATTTTTCAATGACATTGTAACATTGGCACTGAGCTCTCCAATTCAATGTACAATAATTTGCCTTGACAATGGCATCTGGGAAGTAAGACGTTGCAACTTTTTGTTACTTGGGTCCAATATAAATGCAACTTGTAAAATATTTTCTTTAATAAAATCACCATAAGTGTAGGGACATTTAGATCTGGTAATATTCCAAGCTATAATATAGCTCGCCTCAGTAGTAACATCTGCTTCTATACAAAATGCAGTGAGTGCCGTCATTTGACACTCCAGGCAAAATCCATGATTTTCATCTTCATATTTTCTTTTCTTACAAGATGCCATTTTTTGGGGAAAACAAAATACACGCACTTCTGGTTGTTTTTCCTTTGACAGAAGTAATTGTTAAGTGGCTTATAGAATCATTATCATATCAGCAAAGAGAAAACTGGTTAATTTTCTCTCGTTAAATATGACTAAGGGTATTAGTAATTGGGAAACAATATAAGAGCCACATAAAACCTTTTAAAGAACCACATGCACCTTGCAAGCCGCAGTTTGGCCACCCCTGCCATATTCCTTTTAATTAATATTTTTTAACTTATATTCTTCATGTTGTTCATGAACATGTTTCAAAGAATTTGTTTAAACTATTTTCTATTTAAAAATCAGTTAGACCAATAATTATGATTAATTAGAAAGTTTTATTCATATTTACTACCAATGAAATTTTAGTTTAGAGCAAGTTAAGATTAAAGCCAGTTTATGGTATTTAAGAGGTAGATTTTAGTATTAATGTGAAATTTGAACAATTCACTACCAAGTGATTTTTTTTTTAAAAGTTTTGGAAATGCAAAATTATGCTTTGAGAATGATGTTTTAAGGGTTAAAATGAAAATTAAATCCAACAGGGACACCAGGGTCAAAAGCAAATATGTTTTATTAAAAGTTTATTAAACTGAATGTAAAATCATTACTGTACGTCAAATCTCTTTATGATTCATGATTATTTAGTCAAGGTAAAAATATAGGACAGTACAAGATCACACAGAACATCAGAGGACTGCTACAGATGTGGTGTGGGAGCAGGTGACATGACTACTTTTGATCAACTAGAAGCCATCCCAAGCAGTGCCCCTAAATCATATAAATACACTGGAATTTCCTCACACGCACTCTTTTTTACTTGGCAGCTTAAGCCATAACAACATATAGCTAGGCCCTGAACCTAAACAAACATATGATGTCCTCCTCTAGTAGCAGTATCAAACACACAAACAGACGATGGATACACAAAGCAGACATAGCTACTACACCAAGGTGTAGGCGACGGGGCTACTCCTTTCCCTGGATACTCCACTTTCTAAACTTGAGAAAAATAGTTCATAAGATACTAAAATTTGGATGTTGACTTTGACATACATAGAAGAACGTTCAAAAAGTTCTAAGCCTGACCCAGAAAAAATAACCCTAGCAGAACATTTTTGATCTGACAACACACTAACACTTCTTATGTAACTAGAAAAATCTGAATTAGTTTTTCTAGTTCTATAAGAAGTGGTAGTGTGTTAACACAACAAAAATGTTCAACTATGGCTCTTCTTTTTGGGAGAGGCTTAGAACTTTTTAGGCAACTCTCATAGATTAATCACAAAACTAAAATATGAAAAACAAAATATTTTAATGCCACTTCAAACAGTACGGAGACTTTTTTGCATGAGACCCAAAGCATACTTTTGAAGAAAACAAAAAATTCCACAGCTTCGTCATTAGTATACCACTGATATGTTATGGTGCTCAAACACACTACTAAGAGGAGAGAGAGAGAGTGGTCATCAAGGACAAGCTTTGTTCAGATAATGAGAGGAAAAGTGGTGACAGAGTATTGGGCAGGACAATACTTTGCTTTACAGGAAATAAGTAGGAAGCATATGTCAATATATAAATAAGTAGGAAGCATATATCAAATCATAAAGTAAGACTGGCTGGTTAGTTGGTTGGTTGGATTTTATGGCATATCAACCCTTGTAGGCTATTTAATGCCAAATCCTGTTTATAGATATATATAGTATATGATCTATAAATAATATTATAGATTATAGATAACATTTTTTAAACAAGCCAGAGCTCATTTGTTTGCACATAGCTAAATGGCTTCAATCATTGCTCTGTAAAACTCACAATTTGATTTAACAACAATCATCCGTCTGCACACAGTTAAATGGTTACACATATATGATTTGTAAGTGAATAGTTTGCAGATAATTTTATCTTTAAAATGAGCTAATTTGTTTGCACATAGTTACATGATTTCAAGGTATCGCTATTCAACACAATTCAATCATTTGCACAGTCTAATGTTTCCAAGTATTGCTATATAATACTGATAATTCAATTTTTGTACATAGTTAAACTGTTTCTTATCTAACACGAATAATTCTGTTTAGTATCAATCATTTGATTGCATACAATTAAATGGTTTCAAGTATTGCTATGTAACACAAAAATTTCCTTTAACATCAGTCATTTGTTTGCACACAATTAAATGGTTAAACAGTTCTATTCAACCCATTGATGAGACCCAATCAGGTATCACCACTCCGGGTCAGATTAGACCTGGGAGTAATCTTTTTTTTCCCTTTATAGCTGCATCCCACTAGACAGGGTTTGACACAAGGTCTTTTTTATAGTGGAGGTTTAGGGGAAAGAGTGGTCGGGCACAACCCGAGAATCGTGCCCTGTTTGAATTATATTGGCTCACTGAGTGCAATAGTGAGCCAAGTGACCCTGGTGGACTCAATAAGTGCAATGTGAGTCCGGAACGAATACCTGCTCCTAGAACTAGATTCGAAGGATTCTAATAAAGTGGTACTGCATATCCCCCAGAGCACCAGGACTGGAGCCTCACCATAGTATCAGGACACTCGTTGAAGAGAGGCCGTCAGCGCATTTTACAGCCCAAGCCGACTAGACTATATAATCTAAGTGCAGCCTAACAAAACAACTACTGGAACTACACATTATAGTTCTAAATGGTTGTTCGTTTCTTCGTCAACAAACGTTGTATTTGATAAACAAAGTGTCGGAAAAGTATGTGCAAAGCAAAAAAATTATCCAAATTTGGATTAGAATCCCAAAATTTTCTAAAATAAATCAATAAATTTAAAATAAAAATGATCCAATCTGTAACCATGGTAACTAGAAGTACATCACTAAATTTATGCCAAATATAAAAACAAAGTAGCTTAGATATGAATTCCATTTAAGTTTGTTTACTTTAGGAACAATTCAGAAAAATGTTACAAAGTTTTTTTTAAAAAGACACGCGAAAATTTAACTTAAAACGAGTGTACGTTCAAATATTTTATTCGAATAAATTATACCAAAAAAATTATAAAACATATTAAAAGACTAAAGAGTAAAGACATTCAAAAAATACTACAGAAGGGGACTAAAAACAAGTAAACAAAACATACACACCTGACAAAATAAAAAGTTACAGTCAGTCAACACCATCCAACACACTCAACAGGTAAAAAAAGAAATTATATTCTTACGTTAAGGAAAGATAAGTAATTAGAATTGTCAAGTTGTCGATAATGAGTAAGAGAGTAATTTTTAAGGTTTGTAATCCTAAGAGATGAATCGTACTACCTTACCTTAACAATCGTGTTTTATTCGCCCATTTCATTGAGTATAAGTTGAAACTTAGTTTTTGTTTATGGCCGGCAACTCTAGCAACAGAAACAGAATAAACTGATGACGTCTTTAATTTTGTTGGTGGTATTTTTGCGACGTCATCAAAAGATGCAAAAAAAAAAGAAAAGAAAAGAAAAGCAAAAGACTAAGAGAAAGAGAGAGTAGTAGAAGTAAAAGAAAACTTATAAAACGATAGAGAAAAGACCTCAATTGGAAAAAAAGAAACTTGAATGAAAAAGAAAACGAAAAAAAATCAAAGGAAAGCGAAGTAGATCGAAGGGGAAAACGCAAGAAAGAAAAATGAGGGGGAATAATTGGAATAAATACTAAAAACAAGCGAAAAAAAAAAAAATTAAAAGAACTAAAATATTAAAAAAGCATAAGACGGTAACTAGTCAATTAAAAAGGTAGTTGTAGAAAGAAAAAATGAAAGGACGAATTTTGTGCTTGAGACAAAATCATTTAAAAATCATCTGTTACTGAAAATAAATGAAAAATGATGATTATAGTTTAATTAAAATATAATGGATAAAGGTGTGATAAAAATACTGGATAAACTTTATGATTGACTTGTGTAGAATCAAAAATTTTCGTCTTTTTTATATCCATTTTATTATCTATTAGTTTATTTTTACATCCAGTAATATATATATATATATATATATATATATATATATATATATATGTGTGTGTGTGTGTGTGTGTGTGTGTGTGTGTGTGTGTGTCATGACCCGTCGGAAACAAATCAGATCACTTAAAAACGCTTCATCCGGCTACGACTTGATATGATGAAACTGTAGGGAACGAATAAATAAATTTAAAAAATTTAAATTGAATTAAAAAAAAAAAAAAAAAAGGAAAACTTAAATTTTCAGAAACTCCCAGAGGTCCCTGACAGGAAAAAGGGATGACGCATGCGTAAAAGAAAAAAGTCATCCTCTTGACAAAGGGGAACAGGCTTTCTTTCTTTTTCAGGCGGTGACCAGCGGATTGATAATATGATTTTGCTGTCTGGTATTTGGGCACCACGCATACGTCTTTGGACGTGGCGTTGGTTAGTCCATTTCACCCAGTATATGGGGGGAGTATGTAATTTGGTTATTTCAGTAGATTGCTCTCTAAATTATTCCCACCACAAGTACAACACAAAACATTACAATCGCGCAAAAGAAATGGAATAGAACACAACGAACATTAAATAACAAACAATTTAATACGCATATAACAGAATATGAAAAACAAAATACATGATGTGTAAATGGTCTTTTGGAAAATAAAGTTTGAAGAAGAGAATAAATTTGTTGAAAGATGTGTGTATGGTCATGTTAACGAAGTCCGTAAATAAGTCGTTCTTACTTACATTAAGTTTATAGCGGGTTTTATGATTGTGGCGACGGCGTGTCTCGTTGATGAAAGAAAGTTTGTCGGGTTTTCCTTTTGAATATAATTCTCGGCCATTTGAAAAGAGGTCATGAACTTTAGTTGAGGAAGGAAAGGAATTGGTTGGACATAGTATCGGCTACTGGCTTAGTGGCTTGTGTTCGTCCGTGTCTTCGTTTGTGTGTAAGCTTGTGTCTTATGTGTTTATTTCCTGTTGATTACTTACAGGAAGGCACAAGGCCTTAAGTTTTGAGGGGAAGGGGAAGGGTGCAGTCTTGCATTAACTATGTTTTTACTAAGGGGACCTAGCTAGCCACATTCGCCGACCCATTCAACAATACAATATATAGTCATTCATCCGTCGCCTTGCGCGCTACTACCACCAAAATACCACATTTGCTCTATGGAGAAAGTCCTACTTAAAACCCCGGAAGTGATGCATGATTTTATTAACAAATTGTGATTTTTTTTTTTACAAATGAATTCATATGATGGGGGTGGGAGAAAAACCCCGAAATATATACAAAAACAAAGAAACAAAGGAAAAATCCCCCGTTTGGTTGCCCTCCCATCCCCCCGTCTATAAAATTGGAGGCCGACTGTTTTCCGGGGCGAAAGAACCGGAAACAAGTCGGACCTGCCCTAGGTGGGACTGGGATCCTAATCTATAGGGGGAAAAAAGAAAAGAAAGGGTCGGGCACGGTGTGGGTCGATACAAGCCGGTAATATGATTTTTATACATATGAATGTTCAAGATCTTCAGTAAAAGCGGACTGGGATACGGGTAGAGGTCGAAAAATAATGGGGATGGGGAAGATCTTGAATACTAATGACTAGATGACGGGGACAATGACTGACAACATACTGCTAACTAGGTTTCAAGGGGAAAACATTGCCTACTTACCGGGGGTGGGGTCCCGAAGGACCCGTACCGTAGACGCCATGGGCGGGCAGAGGAGGGTAGGATGACTCCAACGTTTCCCCCTTTCGTACGACCAGGCTCGCTGCATTCACCCACCTTCTGTTGAATGTTATGCGATCCAAGCGTTTTCTATCGCATCTGATTTTGACCCTCAGCTGATGCCGAAAATACAAAACCAGATCGCGATGAGAAAAGTTTGCATCGTCATACAATCCCTTCTTTCGCGTGATCCAAATCACCATTCGAGCTACAGCCAGGATCGCGAGAAACACCACACGCTTCTCACCCTGAAACGGAGGAAGAACGTTGTCCACGACGTAACCAACGTCGAGCAGCACGAGCTGCTTGGGTTCGATGCGAGCCGTCCACTCCCCGACGTGATCCCAAAACAGGCAAACTCGCTCGCAGTAGTAGAAGGCATGCTCAGCCGTTTCTTCCAATCCACTGCTGCAGCGAGGACAATCAGGCATGTCTGCTAGGCCTGCTTTGTAGTTCAAGCCGAGAAGGGGTAACGCATTCCGCACAAGTCACCAGGTGAGCGAGAACTCGGAGTTGTTCAAGAAGCTCGATCCTGGCGCCCAATTCCAGTGAGAGCGGATCTCCGCCGTCCAGCCTCGCCGCTCGCTAAGAGGATCAGAAGCGGAACCCACCACTAACTCCCGATATAGCTCTTTCCGAGGCCGTGAAAGGTCACTGGACCCAAGAAGGTTACGAAGGGCCTTTCGGCACTCGCTAAAAAACAGTGCTTCGCCCGTAGGCCTACGTCGACCTTCAGCCTTTGGGTCTGACTTGAGGCGAGGAAAAGTCCGACTCGCCTTTCGTCTCCACACTGAGTCCCCTGTCAAGGACCGGCCGAGGTATGCAAGTCTTTCAGCAAGCCAGTGGCTCTCCAGATCAGGCATACCCAGACCCCCGTTGCGTGTACGTTGGATACAGACCTGCCTACGGACCATCGGCCTTGCACCTCCCCAGAGTAATCTGGAGAGGGATTGTTGCAGTGCCAACCGACGTGCCTTAGGCAGGGGAAGTACAGCCAATCGGTAAAGGATCAGAGGGAAGACTACGTGGCGCACGCCTCCACCCTGCCCTTTAAGGACAACCTCCTTGAAAGCCAGATTCACACCTGAGCATTCACCTTGGTTTGTACTTCCGACCAATTTCGCTCCAGTTGGAGGTCGGGCCCGAACCACACCCCGAGGATGCGGATGGGTCCGTCACTCCAGCGGAAGGGCCCTGGAAGAGTATTGCTACCCCTCCAAGCACCAAGCCGCAAACCTTCGCTTTTGTCAAAATTGACCTTGGCTCCTGCGATCCGCTCGTACTCGACAATCGCCTCTTTCACAGCCTTTATATCCAGACGGCGGGATACAAAGACTGTGATGTCATCAGCGAACGCGGAAACCCTTGCCGCAAGGCTGCTAACAAAAGGTATACCGCGCAGGGACGGACTTGTCCCCCCATCCCTAAGCCTGCGCAGGAGGGGCTCCAACGCGAGGACATAGAGAAGAGGAGACAACGGGCAGCCCTGCCGCACCGAACGCTCGATCGCGAATACCCTCGAACGCCTTCCGTTCACCTGCACCACTGCCTGAGGCTTGTGGTACATCATGCTAATCCATCTGCGGAACTCCGGTTTGAATCCGGCAGTCTCCAAAACACACGCCAAAAACCGATGGTCAACCCTGTCGAAGGCCTTGGACTGATCTAAACTGATCAGCGCGGCTTCTGTGTCGTCTTCTATCCCCTCTAAGACCTCGCGAATCAAGTGCAGATTGTCCTGGATCGATCTTCCCTTCACAGCAAAGGTCTGTTCAGGGCCGATCAGATCACTGATGACACGCTGTAAACGATTCGCCAAGACCCGGGCCAAAATCTTTAACTCTGTGTTAAGCAGAGTTATGGGCCTGTAGTCATCTAAACCCTCCCAAACATGCCTGCCACCTTTCTTCAGCAATGTGATCACGCCCTTGGTAACGCTACCAGGGATGGCTCCCTGGGCGAACCAATGGTTGAACATATCCGTCAGAATAGGCACAAACATGTGTGACATCCTCAAGTACACTTCGTAGGGCAAACCATCTAGTCCCGGCGACTTGTTCAGGCCGACCTGCTTCAACGCATCACGGACTTCGCATTCAGTAACCACACCCTCGCAGCTAGCCGCTTCAGCCACCCGGAGGCGGGGGAAGTCGGCAAGATAGCTACGAAACTCCCGGATCGGGAGATCAGGGCAGCGGGCAAAGCGATCCCGAAAGTGCGCCCGAAAGGCATCACGTATCTCACGACTCGAATGCAGCAGTCGCCCGTCCGCGGTCTTGACAGACGCGACGTACCGATCGGGGAACCTTCGCACTTCTTCCTCACGCGCAGTCGCGTTCGATTTCACAGCTTCGTAGAGAACTCTATTTAACCTCGATCTAACTACGTATCCCTTGTAGCGCTCGCTATTCTCACGCTCAAGGTCCCTCCTAGCTAGTTCTACACCTAGGGAGTCCCCCCAGCCACCGCCCGGGAAAGTCTATCGTCTATAGACTTCGCCTCCTTGGCCTTATCTAGTTTGAGCTGTTGACCGTATTTGGTGGCGAAGTCTCTAATCCTATATTTGAGAGAAGCCCACCACCTATTCCCGGTAACCGCACCCACTAACGCCCGCTGAATTAGGGATTCCAGCCGGTCCCGGAAGTCCCGTATCTCCAGTAAGGAGGTATTGAACTTCCAGTAGCCGGCCAGACTAGGCCTATTGGCTAACCGTAGACTGACTCTAACAAGTTTATGGTCAGTCCACGCTATCAAGTGGAACGTGGGACAACTAATAAAGTCAATGTCAGCTCGTCTCACTAACACTCTGTCCAAGTAGGAACCTACTTTGGCAGAGGGCGAACTATCTAGCCACGTCCACATCTCCCGCCCTGGGTGATCAAGACGAAACCTGTCGACGAGACCGTGACGAGTCACGAAGCCGACAAGGCTGCTCTCACCCCTTCCCGCACGACTAGCTCCCCGACCGACCTTATCTATCTTGGGATCAAGGATCGCATTCCAATCACCCATTAAGACTAGCCGCTTCGTATCGTCCAGGAACGGCGCCAACCGACGAAAAAAGGAAACCCTCTCCACAACGATATTGGGCGCATAAACCGCAACCAGACGAAACTTGAAACTTTTCACGGCAACATCGGCCACAACCAGCCGGCCCCCGTCACCTGCAAAAACAACGTCAACATCAGCATCAAGGCTGCGTCCAACTAGCAAGGAGACCCCAGCGCTGACGTGGCTGCCGTATGCTGAGAAAACGTTAAAGTCGTTTTCCAGCACCCGACAGTCAGCGTCACAAGTGAAGTGGGTCTCCTGCACTGCAGCAACATCTACGCAGAGCTTCTTGAGTTCACCAAGCAAGCGCACACACTTGCTTGAATCCCTCAGTCCCCTCACATTCAAACTGGCAACGTTTAAAGCCATCAATCCGACTTACCTTACTCATCGTCGACTACGGGCCGGAAATCCTTGGGTGTGAGGATGCCGACAGCCTGACGCAAGGAACCGGTACCGAGTTCAGTCGTCACTCGGTTGTCCCTGGTGATTCCGCCGACATCTATGGGGAACTTCAGCTTTAGGGCCCTATAAAGAGACGGGTGAACCAAAATCGGGACCCTACCCGAACAATATGTAAGACATTTTTTGAGGGAGGAGTGCTCCAACTCCGCCAGCTTTATGCCCGTATCAGTCTGACAGACCGTACTCAGGAACTTCCATACGCCCCTGGTACGGTCGCCAGCTGACCGGACAAAAGTGGTCACCATGGCTGCACTCCGGAAATTCGTAGGATTTGAAACTTTTTGATTTTCGATTTTTTCTAGTCTGGCCAACGGCTTTAGTGCTTTCCAGAGCTGGAAGTCCCCAACTGCCTCCAGCTCCGCAGAGCACAAAGCCGCTGCCCGCTGTATCTGTCCGATGGATAGTTCCTTGTAGTTTGTTTTCTTAGGAGGGTCAGTTTTTCTTTTTGGGGAAATGATTGCTGGGAAAAGTTCTCGAGATGATAAGTCTGCTGGGCTGAGTGAGGGAAGGGATGGGTTTCGAGCTAGGCCCGAGGGTTGTGCCCTTTCAGCAGACTGAGATCTGGGGAGTGGGATTTTGTATGGGCGGTGATATTTTTTGAAAAGCAGTTCATGTTGGGGTGAAAGAGAGTCCATTTGTTGGGGAGGAGACTGTAGAGTTATTTTTGGAGGTGGAAACGGTGGTGGAGGTAGTGTAGGTGGTGGTGAAGGTACTGGTGGAGATGGGAGAGGTAACTGTGGTTGAGAGGAGGGGCCTGCCTCAGGTTGGTTTTTTTCGGGGCACATTTTCTTTGCTGCCCCTTCCCCGCTGTCCCTTCTCCTCTTCAGATTGGTCGATGTTTCCATGTCTTCGATGATTTTTTTATTTTTCTTTTTAGTCTTTTCTATTGATGGTGCTGGTGTTGCTGGTGTCTTAGGTGTTGCTGGTTTCTTTGGTGTCATTGTCGCTGGTGTTGCCGGTGATTCTGTTGTTGTTGTTGTTGTAATTGCTGCTGCTGTTGCCGGTGGTTTTGTTGATGTTTTTGGTGATTCTGTTGTTGTTGTTGTTGTTGTTTGTTATTGCTGCTGCTGCTGTTGCTGCCGGTGGTTCCGATGTTGTTTTTACTGCTGCTGCTGGTGTGGCGGCCCTGGTTTGTTTTTGAGGAGGGGATGAAGTTGGACTTTTTTCCCCTTGTTTAGGGGATCCCCTCCTCTTTTTGGTCACTTCAGTCCAGCCCTCCGGGTTGTTTTTGGGCTTGACCTGACCCGGGCCCTTGGCCTCCGCTTCTTTGTTGATGGTGATGGTGGTGGCCGCTACGTCTTTTGTTGTTGTTGTTGACGCCTTTTCCTTGTTATCAGGTCGCTGGGGGCAAAACTTAGCGATGTGTCCGATTTGTTTGCACCCCCAGCACCTGGGGCGTCTCCCTTCCACCATCACCATCATCTGCCGATCCCCGCATATCAAAGTTTCGGGGATGGCTTTGAAGCCATCCCTTGACAGGCACAGCCGGAAGGCATAATCCCCGTAGGCTGTCCCGGCCGGGGATCTGAGGAGGTTAAATTCCTCGACGAGGCCAAAGGCACTTAGATACGCCGCAAGGACCTCCCCAGTGATGATGGCCGGGACATTACATACCGTGACGCGAAGCCTACGGGTGCCTTTATACTCCGGCTGGAGCCTGAAGTGTTTTGTAATGATGTCCGATTCAGCTGTTTTTGCCGCTTGTTTTTCTGTAGGAAGGAGGACATCCCATGTCGCGAAACTTTTACGGCAAAAGTATTGGCATGGGATGCCTGCCTTCCTCAGCAGCTCCTCGAAGACATCCTTCGTTAGCCCCACTAGCCTTTTTGTTTTGAGGTCGGAAACGACCAGCGAGAGGACTCTAGGCGTGATTTTGTCTGCGATTTCCGGGATGGGCAGTATTTCGTTGCCTTTGAAATACTTGGCAAATCTGCCCACCCGGTCCTTCTCGTATTCATCTGGTCCTCTCTGCTGGCCTTTCCAGGCTGTGGGGCTTTGTTGGGCCGGCTGAATCGGACTGTCTTGTGAGACTTCATTTTCTTGGGTATCGTCGGGGATCGGCAGCGAAGGCCAATTTGATCCTATTAGGCTTGGCTTTGTAGGGGTTGTCGTTTCCCCCTCCATGGCTGAGGTAGAATTAACAGCCAAGGAGGGTAAGAGAACTAAACCTCCACCTGTTGCAAGTATGGAGGGGGGTTCTACTGTTTAAACAAAAGACGAAAAAATAATTAAACACAAAAACAGTGAAAAAAAACCCCACAAAAACACGTAGAACCCCTGAAAAAATAAGAAACGACAAAACAAACAAAGAATAAAGACACAAAAATAATAAAGTCCGACGACAAAAACACAAGTCGGATAACAAAAACAAGAGATTTAACAAGTGTCACAAATAAAGAATTCTCGGTAAGACTTAAAAAAAAAAATTAAAAAAATTCAAACAGAAAAAAACAGTCTTACCGAGATCACCAATTTAACAATCCGAGTAACGTAGGTAATAACAAAAATTTGACTTCAAGTGAACGAGCAAGTCTGACTGATTGTGGCTTGTGTCCGATGTGTCTGGCTTCCTAACTCTGTGTTATTTATATCCTACAGGTGGATCAAAGAATCGTCCTAAAATCTTGGCGTGTAGACATTTATTGACCAATCAGATTTGTATTTTACTATTTTATTTTCGAGCCTAAATATTTTCTGTAGTTCACTTCCGATCCTAATTTTCTAGAATGTTCTATTCCATGTTTTTAGCTGATTGGTTGAAAAATATAAAAATGTAATTTAAATGCTAATGCGGGTTTGATCCTAAATTTCTAGAATGTTCTTAAGTATGTTTTTATTGCTTATTTTAAGACTAGAAGAAATTTGTATCCCATAAGTAGCAGTTCTCTCTCGGTCAGCATTATGCTGAAATATAAAAGCCCCCCCCCCAATGAACCACAAACTGTCCCTTACTGGACTTTGACAAACTTCCAAAAGAAAATTTACCCTTATGGAAGCCCGAAATACCAAATGAGGACAAACACATACATGAAACGATTAACGTATTTTTGACACCTTAACTGGGGGATTCAACCATTTCAATGTATTCAGGAAAAACTCCCTCATCCATGGAATGGTTGTTGAACCCAGTAAATAAAGGAAAGTATAAAAGAGACGTCTTCGTCTCTTATCTGTAGCAGTATTTTCTTTGTATAATTCTTTTGGGACTTTCTTGGGCAAGGCATAACACCGACCAGTCAACGTGGGGGGAGGGGGAAATAAAATACCCAAAATATGGAGTCAGATATCAAATGGCAACACAGCTTTGTCCTTTGCCCATGACCTTCAGCCTCATTCCCCACAAAACCATCCGTAGCCCTGACCTGCCGTAACGGAAAAAAAGAAAACAACATACATTTTTGCAACGTTAATAGAACCCGGCTTTCAAAAGTAACAACCAAAATAAAGTGGATTATCTTCAATAGCTTATCTCAGTATTTATACTTCTATTTTTTTTATAGACGAACTCTCTGTCTACGCAGCTCGATAGTGTAACAGCTTAATAGCTGCATAATGAAGCTTCTTTTAGCAGTCTGTGGCGATTTAGGAATTACCAAAGAACTCCCAACCGGATGTTGACTCGTCGGCTGCCTGATACGAAATGTATAAATGCGTCGCCACGCATAAGGCTCCACGCATCCATCCGGTTAAAATCAAAAAAAGGAAAATAATAAAATGTAAAGTAGCCAATGAGAAGCGGTCGCGCCAAAATTAGAAGGATTTTGGCGTAGCGAATTTGGAGCCGGTGAAGAGAGATAAATACTCAGGTTTTCTGTGAACCGATCTCTTTTCGGGTAGTGACGTCGAACCGACAACACCGTTTTTACTATCTGGTGTTTTGGGCACCACGCTATGTCTTTAGACGTAGGGTTGGTTAGTCCATTCACCAGGTAAATAAAGGAAAGTCTGAAAGAAAAGTTTTTCGTCTCCTGTCTGTTCCTATCTTCTCTTTTTTTTATATTTCTTTTGGACCTTCTTTGGACAAGGCATTGCACCGGCCAAGTCAACGTGGGGTAAAACTAAATAACCAAAATATGGAGTCAGATATCTTACGGCAACACAGTCTTGCTCTTAGCCACTGACTTTGATAAAAATTTTAAACCCCACATTGGTGAACCCCGACGATAAAAAACCTTCAAATCCCACACTGGTTAACCCCGACGCAAAAAAAAAAAAAAAATACCTTTAAACACCACATTGGTTAACCCCGACGCAAAAAAAAAAAATACCTTTAAACACCACATTGGTTAACCCCGACGCAAAAAACCCCCCAAAAAAACAAAAACAAAACCTTTAAACACCACATTGGTTAACCCCGAACACGTGAATGAACACCCGGAATAAAGAAGACATCCCAACAAGAAATTTTTAAAGGAGAAGGAAGAAAAAACATCATAAACTGGAGACAGACGACTTTCCACGTGACACAAAAAAAAAAAAAAAAGAAAACAAAACAGAACGAAAAAAACAAAAAACGAAGAACAACAACAACAGCCAGCGAAACATTGAAAAATTTTCAAATTCTCCCGCGGAACTAACTTCTGGCAAACAAAATTGGACGTGAAATACCAAAGCACGTGGAATTTCTTTCAGCAAAACATTATCTTTCAACACTTTCTACTTCCCAACTTGCAAAATAAGGTAACTTTTTTTAAACTTTCACTCACCCTACTTCTATTTCGGTTTCTGTCGCCACATGGTTTATCTCTCCCACTACCTCACTAATACACCAACACGACTGCTAGGAATTCCAGAGAACCCTAAAAACTCACACTACTCCTCTATGCCACTTTCTTGGCTCATAATTTTTTTCCCAAAGTGACATTTAAAAATAAAAAAAAAAAATAAAAAATAAAAAAAACGTACCACGAGGTACACAAAAAAAAGGAAAGATTTCCAGCAAATACTAGCGACTAAAAAAAAAAAATAAATAAATAAATAAATAAATAAATAGAAATAAAGAAAAGTAGTCACAACTACAGAAAATGCAACGTTTAAACAAGCGAGCGAACACACACACACAAACAAAAAAAAACAAAACAAAAAAAAGAACAAAAAAAAAAAACTCACGGATAAAAAATAAAAAAATAAATAAAAATTACTCCCGGATATTAAAAAAAAAAAGTTCCAAAGAAAAAGCAAAAGAGTTAATGAAGAATAATCCTCTCAAATCAGACGAATACATTCAACAACTCTATGTATTACCGGAATTAATGCACATAAGGAAAAAAAATGGAAAAAAAACCTGTCATATCCAACGAGTCCTAGTTTTCCAGCCACCCTAAACAAATTACCAAAATTATTGAACATTTGCAAATAAGATACAAGAATTTGATAAATAATCCTCCTAGAAAATAGGACAATTAAAAATCAATACAATCTTTTTGCAAAAAAAAAGCGGGTTGGCTGGACACACAAAAAAAAAAAAAAAAAAAAAATTTTTTAAATTTAAAAAAATTTTAAAGGGAACCGTGACACCCTTACAAATATTCATTTTTCTAAGAATCCTCCAAGCTCCGCTTTTCGGGTGGCGATGTATTGTGGCGATTTAGGAATTACCAAAGAACTCCCAACCGGATGTTGACTCGTCGGCTGCCTGATACGAAATGTATAAATGCGTCGCCACGCATAAGGCTCCACGCATCCATCCGGTTAAAATCAAAAAAAAGAAAAATAATAAAATGTAAAGTAGCCAATGAGAAGCGGTCGCGCCAAAATTAGAAGGATTTTGGCGTAGCGAATTTGGAGCCGGTGAAGAGAGATAAATACTCAGGTTTTCTGTGAACCGATCTCTTTTCGGGTAGTGACGTCGAACCGACAACACCGTTTTTACTATCTGGTGTTTTGGGCACCACGCTATGTCTTTAGACGTAGCGTTGGTTAGTCCATTCACCAGGTAAATAAAGGAAAGTCTGAAAGAAAAGTTTTTCGTCTCCTGTCTGTTCCTATCTTCTCTTTTTTTTATATTTCTTTTGGACCTTCTTTGGGCAAGGCATTGCACCGGCCAAGTCAACGTGGGGTAAAACTAAATAACCAAAATATGGAGTCAGATATCTTACGGCAACACAGTCTTGCTCTTAGCCACTGACTTTCATAAAAATTTTAAACCCCACAAGTCCGGAGGACCACCAGTTAAAGGTCGTTTCTCTGGAGCCCGCGCTGGACTTTGGTTCAGAGCGAGGCTCCAAAAAGGAACAATGGCAGACTTGAAGCTGTAAGGTTTTCATTTTCGGCTAGGCTACCTCCGGGTGGGTGAGCTGCATTATTGACTCCTTTGGATAAGCTTGGCTCATCTGGTTCACTAAGTGGATCGATGAGCTACATAGACCAGCAGGGTTTGAGCCTCGGCTCGTACCTGACTCACCCCTCCCCTAAATCCCTACTTCAATCAGACTTCAACCCATTGACTTTGTGTGAAGCCCTGTCTGTTGGGAGGCAAGAGGCAAATAGAGAGGACCGCCTGCAAATGAGAGCACGCTGTTCGGGCACCGTCCAACAAGGCAGACTTGAGGTCGTAAGGCCCCCGGCTTCGGGTGGGCGAGCTGCAAAATTGACACCTTTGTTCCACTTGTATAGCACTGGACCTTGCTGTGCAGTTTAAGCTACAATCAGGCATAAGTGCCTGGATTAAGATTTGGGTCCAAGACCAGCTGGGCTCATCAGGCTCACATTGCACTTAGTGGGTCGATGACCTGCATAGTCCAGCAGAGCTCGGGCCTCGACTTGTGTCCGACCTCCCCTTCCCTACACCCCAATATAATCGACCTTTGGGTCATTGACCTTGTGTCAATTTCTGTCTGGTGGGAGGCAGAGACAAATATCAGGACCACCTGTTAACTCATGTAAATGCAAGCCCGCTGTTCGGGCACCGTCCAAAAAGGCTGACTTAATGCCGTAATGCCCCCGTTTTTGTCTGGGTCACTTTCGGGTGTATGAGCAGCATCATAGTCCAGCAGGGCTCGAGCGTTGGCTTGTGCTCAACCTTCCCCTCCCCTAAACCCCCACTATAATAGACCTTCGGGTCATTGACCTTGTGTCAAGTCCTGTCTGTTGGGAGGCACTAACAAATGAGAGTCACCTTCGGGTGGGCGAGCTGCATTATAGTCTAGCAGGGCTTGAGCTTCGGCTTGTGCCCGACTTTTCCCTCCCCTAAATCCCCACTATAATCGACCTTCGCGTCATTGACCTTGTGTCGAGTCCAGTCTTGTGGGAGGCAGTGACAAATAAAGCATACCAGTTAACTCATGCAAATTCAAGCCCGCTGTTCGGGCACCGTCCAAAAAGGCGGACTTAATGCCGTAATGCCTCCATTACGGGTGGGTGAACTGCATCATAGTTCAGTTGGGCTCGAGCTTTGGTTCGTGCCCGACCTTCCTCTCCCCTAAACCCCTACTATAATCAACCTTCGAGTCATTGACCTTGTGTCGAGTCTTGTCTGGTGGGAAGCACTGACAAATAAGGCCCACCTGTTAACTCAGGCAAATGCAAGCACGCTGTCCAGGAACAGCCCAACAAGGCAGACTTGAGGCCGTGGGCTCCCGACTTCGGCTGGACTACTTTCGGGTGAACGAGCTGCAACATTGACACCTTTGTCCCCACTTGTTTAGCACTGGACCTTGCTGACCAGTTTGAGCTATAATCAGGCATACGTGCCTGGACCCAGATTTGGGTCCAAGACCAGCTAGGCTCATCAAGCCCACATTGTACTAAGCTTCGGATCGTGCCCGACCTCCTCCTCCCCTACACTCCCACTAAAATCGACCTTCGGTTCATTCAACTTGTGTCAAGTCCTATCTGGTGGGAGGCAGAGACAAATATCAGACCCACTTGTTAACTCAGCAAGCCCGCTGTTCGGGCACCGTCCAAAAAGGCAGACTTGATGCTGTAATGCACCTGGCTACGGCTGGGCCACCTTCAGGTGTGCGAGCAGCATCATAGTCCAGCAGGGCTCGGACTACGACTTGTGCACGACCTTCTCCTCCCATAAACCCCCACTATAATTGACCTTCGGGTCATTGCCTTGTGTCGAGTTCTGTCTCGTGGGAGGCAGGGACAAATAAGGGCCACCTTCGGGTGAATGAGCTGTTTCATAGACCAGCAGCTGTTTCATAGACCAGCTGTTTCATAGACCTCCCTCTTCCCTAAACCCCCACTATAATCGACCTTCGGGTGATGGACCTTACGTCGAGTCCTGTCAGGTGGAAGGCAATGACAAATAAATGCCACATTCGAGTGGGCGAGCTGCGTCATAGTCCTGTAAGGCTCGAACCTCGGCTCATGCTCGACATTACCCTCTTCTAATCCCCTCTATAATCGACTTTCGGGTCATTGACCTTGTGTTAAGTCCTGTCTGGTGGTGTGCAGTGGCAAATATCGGCATGTTTTCTCGTGGCGTGACTTTTCAGTTGATGAGACACACTTCGACTGGCCGTGTTGCGTGCTGCACTGTTCTGGTCGGGTGTGCCTCATCACTGGACATGCCTCTGGCCTCAGGGAGGCTGGCCTCCCAGGTTTTAACCCTCTTCGGTGGGTTTAGGCGTAATCCTACATCTCGTGGTCGCATTCGCCTGACTTCTACATAGATATTAGAAGTCTTCGTCCTTGGGTTGGAGTATCTCTGACGGTTCTTACGAACTCGCCGAAGCAGACGGCCTTGGAGACAAACACGAAGAGGACTCTAAGACCACCCTGTCTTAACCATGTCCGTCGGTTTCCCTGTCCGTTCGTTCGCTCGGCTGTGTAGTGCTAAGAAACGGCAAATCTTAGCCACGGCATCTCGGTCTGTTCGCTCGGCTTCGCAACACTAAGGTACGGCAACCTAAGCTATCGGTTCTCTGTTCGTTCGCTTAACTTTGCAGAGCTAAGGCACAATAGTCTTAGCATACCAACAACGCCGACACACCAATTACGACGACGTCCATACCAGCTGACAACTGATATCAATCATCCAGCTCACTCTACCAACTACGACCATACCAGCTACCGACATCGATCATCTAGCTGTCTCTCTTCAAACGACGACCATACCAGCTACGGATATCAATCATCCAGTTGATTCTACCAACTACAACGACACACACCAATAGAACTTAACCAATTCTGTAACCTAAGACAAATAAATTGTCATTTGTTATACTGTTATCCCACCTTTGTTTTCTTTATTGTTCTTTGGCTGTCAGTTACTCACACGCTTAACAAACTTTAGCGAGAGAAATCACGCACGTGGCAGCTCAAAGCGTACATGAATATGTCACGGTGACTACGTCCTATATGGATATGCCATCCCGAACACCATCATTTTTCAGAATTGGCAAATAATGGTTGTTGTAGAGGGTTGGAGGCCATACTGCTGCTCCGGCAAACAGTTAGGGCACCTGGCTAAATTCTGCCATCAAAGAATCACAAAAGAAACAACAGAGTAGGGCCAGGAAAACCAAGCCATAATCATAGCTCCGAGGCCCGGGATCCATCACAATGACGAGGAAGGATAGACCCAAGTTACCTGGAGCAAAAAAGGAACATCTCGTAGAAATCCTCTTCCAAAAGCGATGCTATCAAAATATCAGAGGAAAAAGAAGGGGGAAAAAGAAAAGAAAAAGAAACAGAAAAGGTGACTTCAAAAGATCAAGTACCACCAAAAGAAACACCAAAAGAAAAAGACCCCCCCCCAAAAAAAAACCAACTCAGAAGAGGGGAAAAGTAGTCTTACAGTCAGGAGCAGCCTGCGGAGGAACAAGATATGGAGGTGATTTTCAGCCTGAAAAGACGACCAGATAGCGGGGACAGCACAAAAAGAAACTCTGCACCTTGCCCAATCCCACTCCAGAGAAAGCCGTACAACCCCAGCAATAACCTCCCCAGGAACAACCCATATCACAACTACAACAATCTCCACCACTATCCCCACGGGAACAATTCCTTTGGGCTAAAATCCTCACCACAACAATCCCAACAACATCGAAGGACACGAGCACTACCCCCTTACTAACGCGCTCTTTCTCTCTCTCTCTCTCTCTCTCTCTCTCTTTCTCTCTCTCTCCACTGTTTTCCCGTTTACAATCGCCACGTAGCAACTTCCATCAATCACTCCATAAAGACTCCAATGTCCGACACAAGGCTGAGTCAACCACGTCGGACAGCAAAAAACGATTACAACTTACAGGGATACCTTTGTGCGTACATGTCGGACTTTCAGCTCAAAAAGACATTTAAACCCCTTGCAGGACTTTAAAGAAGTTAACGGCAAAAATGTAGCCAATCCATATAATTTTAGGGGTGCACCTATAGTGACCACCTTAATCTGCACGGCTTATAGCCGTACACGTGGCGAGTGGCGATTGCTAGAAAAAGCCAGCACAGCGGATGCGAGTATAAGGTTGGCGTAGTTGGAGCCCTCCTCCTTGAAAAAATTAATGACATATTGCTCGGGACGGGTCTTGATTTATGTTCACCTTTCATTTTACAGGGCTTTAAGAGTGTTAGAAGAGTTGACAGATTTTATTACGTATCCTACGTTCTGCTATATAGGGCAGACTGACCATAAACTCGTTTGGGTCAGTCTGCGGCTTGTCAATAGGTTTAGTCTGGCCGGCTTCTGGAAGTTCAATACCTCCTCACTAGAGATACAGGACTACCGGGACCGGCTGGAATCCCTAATTCAGCAGGCAATAGTGGGTGCGGTTGCCGGTCATCATCATCATCATGTCATGCCGCCAGTACGGATCAACCTGATCCTCTCTCGCAACCCGTCTCTATCGTCCATCGCTCCCGGTAGGTCTTCAAGGCTACATCCTGTATCGGCACTGAGCTGTTGTAGATGTTCTAGCTGGTCGTCCTGCCTTTGCTCGTCCATGCGATGGAGTCCACTGGAGTATGTCACTTATGTGTTCGTCCTTACTTCTCTAGCAGTGTCCCGCATGTCTGAGTCGTCTTTCTTGGATAGTTTTCATGATGGATGGTAGGTGGCCGTACAGCTGCTGCTTTGTCGGATGCTGCCTCCAGGATTTGTTCAATATTACTCGCAGCATTCTTGTGTTATTGCCGTCAAGCTTTTTCTACATACATTTAGTTAGTGTCTATGTAGTGCATCCATATAGCAGTATCGACACGACCGCTGCTTGGAAAAAACTGCGTTTTATTTTTATCGGCTAGGTCTGACTTCCATATGCACGATAGCGTGTTGATGACTGTCTCAGTTGATGAGACACTGCTTCCTAGGCAGGTGAACTTGTCCACTCGTTTCAAAGGACCACCCTTTAGTGTGGAGATGTTACCTCTTTGATTTGTCTGCGTTGACATGGAGGCACACCCCACAAGCTGCTCGTTCCAGACTATGTAGCGGGGTTTCGGCTTGGACGGGTGCATTTGCCAGAAGCGCTATATCATCGGCGTAGTCCGCGTCCGTAATTGTTTGGGCAGGGTATCTTCTGCTTCTTTCCTTTGCCAGCTTGAAACCGTTATCTTTCATCATATTAATAGACGTTCTAAGCACGTAGTCTAGGCAGATGATAAACGTGTCTCCTTGCAGCACACCAGATACAATATCGAAGTAGTCTATCTCCATCCGGGGAGCGGACTTTTACTTTCGTGCTTTTATATAGCATCATTATGGCTGCGACAGTTTCTTTGGCCGCTATAGATGTTAGGGTAATACCTCGGTAGTTCAGGGCTATTCCGAGGTTACCCTTCTAAGGGAAGGGGGGATGCATCCCTGTGTCCATCTGTCGATTGTGTTTTGGTTATATACGGCATTACAGTGTCGGAGCAGTATGTCGTCGAATTCGCTGGTTTTCCATACTTCTGGGGGTATTTCATCAAGCCCTGCTGCTTTTCTATTTTTAATTTTTCTTAGTACTGAGTCGAGTTCTTCTTGTGTAAAGTGTCCTAGTTTGATGTATAATTGATTACTAATAATTTTCCTGATTGGTTCATCCGTAACTTTCAGAGGTTTTTCCGAGTAAATTATCGAAATGTTGTTTCCACGGGTGTATTCGTTCTTCTTGGCTGGTAGCTTTCAGTTTAGCTTTCGCGGTGCTCTTCCTTCTGCTCACTTTGTTTATCGTTCGCTATGCTATCCTATATTGTCTATCTTCAAATCTGATTTTGAATGTAATCTTTTTGTTCTTTTAGGTAATTCATTTTGTGTCTTCTTAAGTTTCAGGGCATTGATATTGGTTGGGTTCTTACATTTGGAAGCAGTTTTCACGTCTACATGCTTCTAACCGCTAGTGTCTTTCATGAGACTCTAGTTTTAGCTCTTTGTTTAATTGGTATGCATTCTGCTACCGTTTCTACGTCGGCATTGACGAAATTCTCATATTCGTCATTCGGAGTATGAGTTTCGGATATCACCTGTAGTGCATCGAATTTGTTTCTTAGTGTTAACGTATATTTATCTCTAATATCCCTGTTGTTAAACAGTACCAGTCATAGTGTACGATGGTTGTTGTTCGGGCCGCATTCCTTCGTAGGTTTAATCGTATGTTTGCCTCGACGATTCGGTGGTTGGAGGACACACCCTCGAAAGAGGAATAATCCTCGCAATTCGATGCGCTATTATTCTATTTCTTATTTATAAAGATGTAGTCTATCGGTGCTTTAATATTATTTGTGTAGATGTAGGTCCATAGTTTTCCCTTTATTTTCAGAAATTAAGTATTGAGGCATGTTAATCTATTTTCTCTCGTGAAATCTGTTAAATGTTCTCCATTTCTGTTTGACGAGTTGTGTAAGCTGAATTTGTGGTATATGTTTTTACCAATTTGGACATTCATGTCTCCACCGATGACGAGAAGGTTGTGTTTCGAGATGCTACGAACAAAGGAGGATAACTCGTTATAGAAAGGTCAGTTTCTTTACTAACGTTGGTAGGGCTGAAGCAGATGATTGTTGCTCCGGGGTTGCCAATAAAAGTAGTTACCATCATCCTCAGTCGTATTTTCTCGATGCTATTAAGTGATTTTAGGGCTCGTGGTCCTATAAGCATTCCTACACCTCATATCGTGGCATTAACAGAGTTTTTCCATGCAGATGCAGAGATTATCGTGCATCCATTGCCGGTATCGTGATATTTAATATCTTCGCTATGAATGTATCTGTGTTCTTGTATGCATACTATGTCTATGCTATGATCTATCGCCGAAGCTGTCAGCTCCGGTAATTGGCCTATTTAAAGTTCTAACGTTGAATGTCACTATTTGTATTGTGCGTTTGCATTTTAGAAAATTTTTGTTTTAGTTTGAGCTCTGTAGCTGATTTTTCGAAAACTGGAGCCACGCCCCTTTTTTATCTGCGCGAAGAGCGATGCGGTTCGGACAAGTGGTTTTAGTGTGAGTCATGGTAATCTTTCGATGGCTGCGTTTTTATTCTCATCCATAAAAGCCACCCTTACAGATGAGCAGCAGTAGTTCCCCGATCGAACTGTTTGATCCTGCCCGTTGAACCGTAGGATTCGTACGCCCAGGACTTGGGTAGGAATGATGTTGAACTGTCATAGGGTTTGTACGCTCGCCTTTACGTCCACCATACTGCTTCCCATGGCTTTCGATAAAAAAAAAACTTTCCTTCCTGCATGCATTAAGTTTTAACTTAGAAAAGGTCCACGATTACTTTCTTTTTTTAGATTTCATCAGTCCTTATTTATGGTTCTTTGCACCCTTATAAGCTTTCTAATAACTACTAACTTAGATTTTCAATTTCTAATAAAGTCCAAAAGTATTAGCTTCTTTAACAAGGTTCAACTGTTACTTGGAGTTACAGTTGTTATATTGTTATTTACACGTTCATTCAGCATCACAACGACACCATAATTAAGACGCATGAAGGAAGGAAGACGCAAGAAGAATTAAGATGCAGGAAGGAAGACACAAGAAGACTTCTTTAGAAAAATATTCACCTCTCACTTTATTGCAAGGGTTTGAAAGGGTTGTTTAAGGGTTTGCACGTGAGAGGATGCTGGAGACCGAACGTAAACTTCATATTTTGACCCCACTGTTATGACCGTCACGTTGTGTCTTTCTTGTTCTCTTAGATGCTCAACCAGAGGTCTTGGGGTCCACTCCATCGGGGCTTTTCCGAGGGCCCCCTCGGTCGGGTGTGGCCTTCCCTACCACATCTGGTCTCTACTGTCTGGAAGTCTGCTGGCAACTGCATCGGGGGTTTCCGAGGCCCCCCTCGGTCGGGTGTGGCCTTCCCTACCACATCTCGTCTCTAACTCTCTGGGAGTCTGCTGGCAACTGCTTCGGGGGTTTCCGAGGTCCCCCTCGGTCGGGTGTGGCCTTCCCTACCACATCTCGTCTCTAACCCTCCGGGAGTCTGCTGGCAACTGCTCTGGGACCAAACTCAACTGAGTTAAATAATAACTCAACGCCCACACGATCGCCTACTGGATCTTTGAAATCGAATGTTTAATCGTAATCAAGCGGAAATAACTGTCATGCAGTTCAGAGGTTACTCTCTTCCGGTGCATGACTGTAATGGCACAATGGGACCTTCACCTTGTCCCATATCATAAGCCTTAATCCGCCCACGCGATCTCTTTCGATTACTGGCCGTTGGAATGTGTCACTTCCTTCCGGTGTATTACCTTGGAATAGTATTTTTGGGCCGGGTCGAAGGTCAAAATATAACACAATATTTGTTGGGTTTTTTTTTTTTTTTGCATTTAGGACCAAGATGGCAAAATCTTTAGAAAATAAGCTTTCCCAAACAAGGGAAGGGGAGGATTCCTCAGCCATTGGCTTAGAGATGAGGGGGCAAATCTGGCCTTTCGCGGTGTCCCTTTTGCTGGCCTTTATACAGCGAAGGTCTCTGCTTACGCTGATGATATCACTGTCATTATGGCCCGCCGTTTGAACATAAAAGCTGTGAAGAAAGTGGTTGCAAAATACGAAGAAATATCTGGAGCCAAGATCAACTTTGATAAGAGAGGTCAGCGGTTGGGTGCCTAGAGTGATGTTCTCTTTCCAGGACCCTTCCGGTGGAGTGACAGACCCGACCACATCCTCGGGGTGTGGTTCGGGCTCGGCCTTTAACTGGAGCGAAATTGGTCGGAAGTACAGCCTAAGATAGATGCGCTGGTGGGTACCTGGCTTCGAAGGAGTTTGTCCTTAAAGGGCAGAGTGAAGGTGTGCGTTGTGTACATCTTCTTGATCCTTTACCGCTGGTCTGTACTTCTTTTACCTAAGGGTCCTCGGCTGGCGTTGAAACGATACCTCTCCAAAATGCTTTGGATATTTCTGCTATCAACGCCCGCGTAATGCAAGTATAGATATTCCTGATCTGGAGAACCACTGGTTCGCTGAAAGATTGGCTTATTTGGGCCGATCCTTGTCGAGGGACACGTTGTGGGGACGAAAGGTGATAGATGTCTTTCCTCGTCTCAATTCCGACTCCAAAGCTGAAGGCCGACGTAAACTTAGGAGTGAAGCACTGTTCATCCGCAAATGTCGTAAGGCCCTTCACAACTTTCCTGGGTCCTGTGACCTTTCTCGGTCTCGAAAGGAACGGTATCGGGAATTTGTAGTTGGCTCCACATCGGATCCTCTCGTGGAGCGGATCGACTGGTCGATGGAGGAGGTTTGCTGGCATTGGAATTTGGCGCCAGTTCGGACTTCTTGAATAACTCCGAGTTCTTGCTTACTTGGCGGTTTGCACGGAACGTGTTGCCTAATTTCGGCTTGTCTGGCAGACATGTCCGATTGCCCTCGCTGCAGCAGTGGCTTAGAAGAAACGGCTGTGGACGCCTTCTACTACCGCGAGTGAGTTCGCCAGTTTTGGAGTCACATTGAGGAGTGGACGACCCGCATCGGAACCCAAGAAGTTCGTGCTGCTCGACGTTGGTTACGTCGAGGACATATTTGACACTCTGTACCAGAGTGAGAAGCGTGTGGTATTTCTCGTAATCCTAGCTGTAGCTCGAATGTTGATTTGGACGACGCGAAAGAAGAGATTGTACGACCATACAATCTTTTCTCATTGTGATCTGTGTTCTTTAGGCATCAGCTTAGGGTCAAAATTAAATGCGATAGAAAACGCTTGAAATGCTTGAACATTCGACAAAAGGTGGGTGTATGCAGCAAGCCTGGTCGTACAAAAGGAGACAACGTTGGAGTTATCCTTCCCTCCTATTCCTGTCCATGGCGACGATGGTCTGGGCCCTTCGGGGCTCCATCCTCGTTAAGAAGGTATGTTTCTCACTCTTTCCTAGTTAGCAGTATGTTGTGAATCACTGACCCCGTCATCTAGTTGTTAGCCTCCAAGATCTCACCCTCTTCTTTTTTGTACCCTAACCCTCGCTCCATCCCCATTTCTTCTGGAGATATTGGATTCACATTGCTGTAATTCATATTACCTTTTCCTTATCACGCCTCTCTCTGCGTTAGCGATCTGATCGGCCCTGAGCAGACCTACGCTGTGAAGGGAAGATCGATCCAAGACAACCTGCACTTGATTCACAAGATCCTAGAGGTGTTAAAAGACGACACAAAAGCCACGCTGATCAATTTAGATCAGTCCAAGGCCTTCGATAGGCTTGACCATCGGCTTTTGGCATCTGGTTTGGAGACTGCCTGATTCAAACCGGAGTTCTGCAGATGGATTATCATGAAGTACCTCAATCCTCAGGCAATGGTGCAGGTAAACGGAAAGCGTTAGAGGGCATTGGCGATCGAGTGATCTACGTTCTCGCTTTGGAGCCCCTGCTCCAAAGGCTTAGTGATGAGGGGGCAAATCCGGCTCTGTGAGGTATCCTATTTGCTGTCCCTCTTACAGCAAGGGTTTCCGTGTTCGCTGATGATATCACGGTCTTTGTGTCCCGCCGCCTAGACATCGAGGCTATGAAGAAGGCGTCTGCCGAGTACGAACGAATAGCCGGAGCCAAGGTCAATTTTGACAAAAGTGAAGGTTTGCAGCTCGGTTCCTGGACGGGTAGCTCCAGAGCCCTTCCGCTGGAGTGACGGACCTGTCTGCATCCTCGGGCGTGGTTCGGGTCCGGCCTCCAAATGGAGCGAAATTGGTCGGAAGTACAGACTGTAGCAGAAAGAATAACAAATTATTATTTAGTGCGGGAATGGCTTTGGCCGTAGGAGTTTGAAATTATATATTTCATCCAATGAGAATGACCAGCCGACACGAGAGATAATATTTCTCTCTATTTCCCGGGACGATTCCAACACTAGACAGGGGGACTTTTCATCACGAGAGAGCACATTTCAATATTTGTTCCTCCTGGTCAATTATTTCTCCCTCCTAAACCAAATGGACCCCAAAGCATCTGGCTAAGTAATAAATTCCCGCACAGCCATTTACAACTGTCTTCTACTTTCTTCGAGTCACGGTACAAGGAAAAACTTCTTCTCAAGCTGTCATTAAACTACAAATTTGAAAACCATCAATATCAATGCCTTCATTATTTATTTTCTTTCTTTTAATATAACTAACAAGTGGCAACAGATCTCTACAACGTCAACTGCCATTTATGTTTAAATGGATTTATCACCAGCCCTCCTGTGATAAGACTAAGGTGGATGCCCCGACGGGAATCTGGCTTCCCTGGAGGTTGTCCTTAAAAGGCCGTGTACATCTTCCCCTTGATACCTTACTAATTGGCTGTACTTCTTCTGCCTAGTGCTAGTCGGCTGGCGCTGCAACGACCCCTTCCTAGATTACTCGAAGGCCGATGGTCTGTTGACAGGTCTGCATTCAACGTACGCACGATGGAGGTCTTGGTATGCCTGATCTGGAGAGCCACTGGCTCGCGGAAAGGCTTACATACTTGGGCTGATCCTTGTCGGGGACATGGTGTGGAGACGAAAGACGAGTAGGACTTTTCCTTGCCTCAAGTCAGAACCAAAGGCCGAAGATCGACGTAAGCCGATGGGCGAAGCACTGTTTGTCTGCGAATGCCGTACGGCCCTTCGTAAACTTTCTGGGTCCAGTGACCTCTTATGAACTGTATCGTGAACTTCGGACCTTCTCAGTGAGCGATGCGGTTGGACGGTGGGGAGGTCCGCTCTCATTCAAATTAGGCGCCAGGTTCGGACTTCCTGAACAACGAGTTCTCGCTCTCATGGCAGCTTGTACGGAACGCGTTGCCCCTTTTCGGTCCGAGCTTCAGAGTAGGCCTGGCAGACATGCCCGATTGTGCTCGCTGTGGCAGTGGCTTGGAAGAAACGGCTGAGCACGCCTTCTACTACTGCGATCGAGTTCGCCCGTACTAGGATCATGTCGGGGAGTGAACGGCTCGCAATTGAACCCAAGCAGTTTGAGCTGCTCGACGTTGGTTACGTCGTGGACAATATTGACCCTCCGATTCAGGGTGAGAAGCGTATGGTGTTTCTCGCGATTCTAGCTGTAGCTCGAATGTTGATTTAGACAATGCGAAAGAAGGGATTGTATGACGATGCAAACTTTTCTCATCGTGATCTGACATTGTCCTTTACGTATCAGCTTAGGGTCAAGATCAGATGCGATAGAAAACGCTTGGATCGCATAACATTCGACAAAAGGTGGGTGAATGCGGCGAGCCTGGTTGTACGAAAGGGGGCAATGTCACCCTTCCTCCTCTTCCTGTTCATAGCGTCTACGGTCCGGGTCGTTAAGGGCCCCATCCCGGGTAAGTAGGCTTTGTTCTCCTTGAACCCTAGTTAGCAGAATGTTGTGAGTCATCATCCCTTTTACCTAGTTGTTAGCCTTTAAGATCTTCTCCATCCCTATTTTTATGCCCCAACCCTAACTCCAGCCCACCTTTTCCGAAGATCTTGAAACCTCATCAAAATAAATTCATGCTACCTGTCCTCACCGCTCCCGATCCTGCTTTTTTTCTTTTGTCCCATTAGATTAGATTCCCCTCCCACTTAGAGTTGGCCCGGCTTGTTTCCGGCGTTCTCAGACACTGGAAAACAGTCGACCTCTATATCATAGAAGGGGGGATTGGAGGGTAAACAAACAGGGAGTTTTTTCCTTGGTTTAATTCGTTTTCTTTTATCTTTCGAGGTTTTTTCACCCATTCCCAACACATGACATTTTGTAAATAAAATCATATTTTGTAAATAAAACCATACATTTCATTTCGTTTTTTTACGTAGGTCTTTTCACAGAGCAAGTGCAGTATTCTGGTGGATGTAGCGGGGTAGGTGAAGGATGATTGTCTATATATTGTATTGTTGAATGGGTCGGCGCATGTGGCTAGCTAGGGCCCCTTAGACAAATTAGTTATGGCCACTCTCCTCATCCCCCTAAAAAAACCATAAGGCCTTTTGCCTTCCATTTTGCAATTTGAATGGAAATAAAGGAAACAAAATTATTACTGCAGGATAAAATACATTATATTTAAAAGTTCCTCTTGAAAGTATAATGAAGTTTTTCATTATTACTTATATTTAATGAAGAAACTTCCAGTGTACAGAAACACTTCACTCGGCCCAGCAGTGTAGTAGCAGCCAACGTTATACAAACACAACAGGCAATTACCTAAAGTGGAATCTTCGGCGGTCTTCGGCTCGAAGGTGGTATCAGTTCCTCCACTGCGATTTTAAAGTCAGGGACAGATTCGAGGCCGAATGGCTCCTAACTTCGACTGGGCCACCTTCGAGTGGGCGATGATGTCTTTGATAAGCATTGTAGAGCACTGGACCCCTTGGTTCAGTTTAAGCTATTATCAGGCACCCATACCTGGAATCACCTTTGATTCCATGTCCAGCAAGGCTCATTAGGCTCTCATTGCACTAAGTGAGTCAATGACCAGCATAGTCCAGCAGAGCTCGAGTCTCGGCTAACGCCCGGCCTCTCTCTCCCTTAACCCCAACTTTAAATCGACCTTCGGCTCGTTGACCTTGTGTCAAGTTCTGTCTCGTGGGAAGCAGAGACAAATAAACTAGAGGAGCGGTATCTATTTCCTCTCCCAGTTGTATGGGGTCTTTGCCCTCAGCACCAAATCAAGCTGCCGAATGTTGGGGACGTAGATGTCCTTACTACCAGCCGAAGCAGAATACAGGATGCAACCAATTACAGCCATGGAATCAGCACAGTTAACCAAACCCATGACAGCTGCCATCTCATTCAAACAGATCTTCTCAGTGCTAACTTCAGAAAGTCTTCCATCAACAACTTATCTAAAAGCTAACTTCAGAAAGTTTTCCGAGATCACTTTTGGTCTCCTCCCTACACCTTCCCGGCAGATACCACAAGACGACGACACAGCAGCTAGCACCAACTTAACCCAGCAGCCGTTCCTGTGCAACCAAGCAACCAGCACCAACTGCAGGATAGCTCCAGCTTCACCAAGTTTTTGTTCCTGCGTAATCAAGCTACAGCACCTGTAGCACCAAGTCCACGAGCGACTCATGCTCAGACTAACACCAACACTTAAGGCCATATCGACACACATCCGGTTAACCAAGGATTGAATTAACTGGGACATCGATCACACAGCCTCTGCAACCAGTATCTGAAGCACCTAGTCCACGAGCGACTCACTGCTCGAACCAACATCAACGCTTCAAGGCCATACTGACACACATCCAGTTAACCAAGGTTTGAACGAACTGAAACATCGATCATCCAGCCTCTGCAACCAATGTGTCCACTTCATTGACCGTCTCCAGCTACCAGACCATACAGCAACACATAATATCTGTACCGAGTACAGAGACTATCCTCACCTTTTAGACATGCTGTCGCCACAAACTAATAGACAGCTGAGTCTAAGACTTTCTACAACACAGACTTTCAACACCTAATAGAGAATACACTAATGTGATACAACAACTGCAATTTCTACACACATACACTTTTCGTGTAAGATTTGCTCAATAAAACCTGAATTTAAACTTATCCACTTGCTTCGATCATTTGTCCAGTTCCCTATCACCACTCGCAATACAACATATAACGGTTCACGGGATCGACGCACATATACCGGTCCCGCTGTCGCGACCTGTTCATAAACGGAAACTGATTACTCACCTCCCTAAAAACAGTACATCCGGCTACGACCGGAAATTATGAAGCCTTATATGACCCTAACCGGCCGTTACAGCTAAGGAAAGGGAATAAATTTCATTTAACAACATTTACAGAACCCGTCTGTCAAAAGTAACTCTATTAAAATAGAGTGAAGCATATCTCAGACTAAAGAAGGACCTTACTTTCACGTCTATTTTTAATAGACGAACTTTATTTCTACGCAGCCCAGCAGAGTAACATACGTTTCCTTTTTTATAAACAAAGCTCCGGGGCCAAAATTTTCAGAGGTCGTTTTACAAAGCACCCAGGAGCCAGCTCTCAGAGCTAGGCTCTCAAGGCTGAATCCTACATCTTGTGATGGCATTCGCCTTACTTCCAAGGCTGAATCCTACATCTCGTTGTCTCATTCACCCTTGTATCACATAGATATGCGATAAATGTCCTTTTAATGACCACTAGAGGTCTTCATCTGCGGGTTAGAGTATCGCTGACGGTTCTTACGGACTAATCGAAGCAGACGGCCTGGAGGCAAGAGGACTCTAAGACCACCCGGTCTTAATCAACTCGGTCGATTCTGTTGTCCGTTCGTTCGCTTGGCTGCGCAGCGCTAAGGCACGGGTTAACCTTTAGATACCGCTTCCATACCTGCACAGCGTTAAGATACCGCCAATCTTAGCCGCGGCCTCCCGACCTGTTTGCTCGATAGTAAAGAGCTTTGGAACGACAAAGCCTTAGCTACACTTCTTGATACGTCTGCACAGCTAGGGTACGGCAAAGCCCAAGCCTCACCGATTCGCTCTACTCGCATCGATTATCTTGCTGCCGCTTTACGACTTCGGCTATACCAGCTACTGACATCAACCATCTAGCTGACGACTACAAATATCTATCCACGAACTTACACCTAAACTCGACGAATAAATTGTCGTATTTGTTATACTGTTATTTCGCCTTTTTGTTTCCCTCATTGTTCTTTTGGCTGTGATTACTCGTATGCTTAACTAAAACAGCTTGCGTGGTCGACGTACTGATAGGTTCACATTTAAAAACCAAAACATTTATCATTAGAAAAAAATAAAATCATCCTCTACAGACCTTTTGTTTTTTTACTTTTGTGCATTTCCATACAGTTGAATTTAGTTTTCGCATATATATATATAACAGTTTTAGTTAAATAAAATTAAATAATTCGTTTTTTCACCAAGTTAAATTTATAGTTGAGAGCAACAGAAGATATGTGACAATTTCTTTACTTCCTGGATCCCGACACATGAAAAATTACAAGAAAACTTGAAAAACTGCAATTAATAAAGTGTTCGATTGTCTTTAATAAAACTTGCCTTAATATATATATATATATATAATCCGACGCCAAGTCAGCCGATAGTGGGAACGATTGTATTTTCGGATTTTCTTTACACAATATCCATGTAATTCAAAATCAAAAATAGGGCTCTATGTAAAATAATAATAAATATCAGAGAAAATAATTTCATATAAAAGAAAAACCTTAAAAAGTTACTCATATTTTTTTGTAATAATATTTACTTAAGTAGACAATATATATATATATATATATATATATATATTGGCAGCATTTCTTCATTAATACAAATTTCGTTGAACATAATAGACATTTTCATTCTACATATTTTCTTGTTGATCCGTTCATATTGCCGTATTGCTTTTATCGTATTCGGCGGGAATTGATTGATGTAATTTCCATAATTGTATATATCCCAAGTACTTTCTGCTCAACTTTGGGCCATCATCAGGGGAGGATATATTACAAAAGTGATGTAACGTTTGTTTTTGCATTACTACTATGTAATAGCGTCTGCACCGTTGGAGTGTACAGCGTTTGCTTTTCAATGTGTTTCTATAAATAGTATCAGTAGCTAAAGACATTTAAGTACATTAGCACTGGTTTGAAAATTAATTCTGTTAAGTGTGGGTTGCATATTTCTAATATGTAGTTCTCCGAGAATCTGTAGTTTTTGTTTATTATTTTGATGTTCTAATATTGTTATGTTGTCAGTGAGAATTTTTCGTAATTCTGTTGTTGGGCATGAATGTTTTTTAAAATGCTGTGTTATGGAACTTGTATTAGAAAGGTACATTGTAAGTCTCCTCGATAGGGTAGTTGAGGTTAAACCAACATATATATTATTGTTATCTGAGAGACAATCTCCTAAAGGACATTTAAATTGATATATAACTGTAGGGAACGAATAAATAAATAAAAATATAAATTAAATTAAATTTAAAAAAAGAAGAAAAAGAAAACTATTAAATTTGCAGAAACTCCCAGAGGTCTCTAACAGGAAAAAGTAATGACGCATGCGTAAAAGAAAAAAGACGTCCTCTTGACAAAGGGGAACATACTTCCTTTCTCTTTCAGGCGGTGACCAGCGGATTGATAACATCGTTGCTGGCGTGTCTGGGCACCACGCTTACGTCTTTGGACGTAGCGTTGGTTAGCCCCTTTCACCCAGCAGCAGCTCTCTCTCGGTCAGCATTATGCTGAAATATACAAGACCCACAAATGAACTATAAACTAACCCTTATCGGACTTTGAAAAACTTCCAAAGGAAAACTAACCCTTATGGAAGCCCGAAATACCAAATGAGGACAAATACATACATGAAACGAATTAACGTATTTTTGACACCTTAACAGGGGGATTCAACCATTTCAATGTATTCAGGAAAAACTCCCTCATCCGCGGAATGGTTGTTGAACCCAGTAAATAAAGGAAAGTATAAAAGAAACGTTTCGTCTCTCATCTGTTGCTGTCTTTTCTTTTGTATAATTCTTTTTGGCACTTTCTTGGGCAAAGTATTACACCGACTAACTAACGTGGGGGTAAAATAAAATAACCAAAATATGGAGTCAGATATCAAACGGCAACACAGCCTTGCCCTTTGCCCGTGACCTTCAGCCACAATACAAACCCCACATAACATTGTTTTTTGTTATTTTTCATGACTAATTTGGAGGTTTTAAATCTATTAAAATATATAAGTTTTATCTTTTTCTTAGGATCAGTGGGGAGTATGTTTCTATGAAACAATGTTTTAAATATTTTTTAATCTAATTTATAATTGTAGTGCATTTGGTTACGGTAAAAAAGTTTGATATATGTTTGTTGACTGGGTTGAGTAGTACAGTGTTTATTTTGTTGGTTAACATTTTTAATCATACGTTTAATTTGTTCATCAACAATATAGTCAAGAAGCCCATTATTGATGAGAGCCCGTTTTATGTTTTCTACCTTTTTATAAAATATTGTTTTGGTGGAGGAGATTAGTTTGGCACGGGATATCAGATTATTAATAATTGCTTTTTTTTATACCTGAAGGGGCATTTACTTTTAAAGTTGAGGGTACAGGAGTTATTATTAGAGGGTTTTTTGTAAGTAGAGGTAGTGAAGTTATATGGGTAATTTTATAAAACCCGAAAAGCCCGGTTTATTCCTACGCTTTGTAAAAGAATAAACCGTACTTCAATAGCAGTAGGGAAATGGTGACAGCTTTTGAAGAAAGGAAGACGAACGACTTTTAGTGCAACAAAATTTATATACAACAACAACAACAATAATAAACAGGGTTTTACACCAAATGGAACAAACAACGAATGTGTAAATGTTCAAAAAAAGAGTTCAAAGTTCCGATAGATGGTAGGGTTTTGTAAGGTTTGTAAGGTTTAGTTGTAAGGTTGTTATAAGGTAAAGGTGTAAGATAAAGTTTGGTAAGGTAAGGTTAGGTAAGGTTGTGTGAAGGTTGTAAGGTTGTAAGGTTTTGTGAAGGTTTGCAGATAAAATGCTTGCTGGAACTTAACTGTCTGTGTATCCTATTCCTTTTAACTCAGCACGTGCGTTCGTCGCTCTTGGGTCCTGGCTGGTGGAAGAAAGTGGTGGTGCCGTCCAGGGCTGCTACGAATGGACCTCCTGCTAATAGCGGTGGGAGTGGAAAATAGAGGAAGAATCTCCAGTGTAGCTCTTTTTTATAATGGACGCCACGTGACCCCAAGGGGCTACTGCTGTTCGGTGAAACAGGATCACCAGTTCCTTAACAAAATTTCTACAGTTATCATCATTGTTAGTATCAATGAGAACATCTAAAAAGGAAATTTTACATAGTAGTAATGCAAAAACAAAAGTTACATCACTTTTGTAATAGATCCTCCCCTGATGATGGCCCAAAGTCGGGCAGAAAGTACTTGGGATATATACAATTATGGAAAATACATCAATCATACAATAACTGATGTTTGTACAACAGCATTGCTTCCAACAAAGCCTTCATCAGATGATGGCTCTGGGTTCAGGCATGGTTTATATATATATATAAATATATATATAAAGCTCACGATTTTTTTTATTCTTTAAAAAATAAAACGGTACTTATGCATCTATGTTACCGCGGTAAAGCCGAACTTTAACGAGCGTTTCCGGGCCGATAACGGAAAGAATCGGTCTATGCCGAAACGCCTACCCAATCAAATTTAAGCAAGCAGACGATAAAATAATTCAATCAATTTGTTGACAAAGTTACGAGAACAGTATTATTCAAGCAATTTTAAACAACATGAATTTATCGCAGCTAAGTGACAAACAACAAATTGTGGAAAAGGTGATACAATTCTGCTAAGAAAAAAATGGTGCTTATGCACTTATTGTACCGAGCTATTCTTAAATAGCATTTTTAAGTTAAATTCAAGTGTTTCGATATCTATTTTAATTAAATTGTTAGGTGAAAGTATAGAATAGTTACAAAACATCCTCCCCATGTTAAGAATGGGTTTCTAAATAATCACGTAATTATTTCAGCGCGGTACAATAAGTGCATAAGTACACAAAAACTTATTGGCAAAATTAAAAGTTGCAGGACATGCGTGTGCCACAACCTGCCCATAAACGTAAACAGATCAGATTACTCGCTCGCCTTAGAAAAATTACATCCGGGTACGGCCGGAAATAACTAATCCCTTTTTACGACCTTGACATCCCGTTACAGCCAAAAAAAGCGATAAATTAAAATTAACAGTATTTACGAAGCATTTCGTCCAGAAATAACTTTATAAAAATGGAATTAATTGTCGTCGCCAGCTTATAGCAGGTTAAAAAAGTACTTTATTTCTACACCCATTTTTCATAAAAGAATTTCCTATTCACGCGGCTGGGGCTGTGTGTCATAGCACCTTCTTAATGTCAAAAATCCTTTTTCAACGCTCGGGGGCACGTTCTTTAGGAAGAACAACACCCCGGAGCCTGTTCTGGACTTCGGTCCGGAGCGTGGCTCTGCAAAACGAACAATGGCAGACTTGGGGCCTTTAGGCACCTAGTTTCGACAGGCTACCTCCGAGTGGGCGAGCTTCATTTTTTTTTTTTTGTCTCCTTGGTAACCTACGTATGGCACTAGACCTCGCGTCTAGTTTAAGCCGTAAACTGGCATACGTGCCCGGACCCACATTTGGGTTCGTGAAACTGCTTGCCTCATCAGGCTCACTTTGCACCAAGTGAGCCGATGAGCAGCACAGACCAGCAAGGTTCGATTCTCGGCTCGTTCTCGACCTCCCCTCTCCTTCATCCCCACTTTAATCAGCCTTCGGGCTTTTGACCTTGTGTCAAGCCTCGTCTGGTGGGAGACGTTGGCAAATATCGGCACGTTTTTTGCAGAGCTCATACAAGGTTGAGATCCTACGTTATTCGTGGTTGTATTCACCTCACTGACACTTCTAGTGATAGATTCAACACCCGTTTTTTCTACAAATCACCTTGCTACATGGCTGAATCCCACTTTTTGTGGTAGAGTCACTCCCCCCCATTTTTTTTTTTTTTTTTTTGCTTTTATATGCACTGAAGGCTCCCTTCGGCCGCGCAGCGCTAATGGCACGAGTTAGCCTTTAGCTACCACTTCGCTACCTGCGCAGCGCTAAGATAATGCCAATCTTAACCGCGGCCTCCTGCCCTGCTCGCTCGATAGTGCAGAGCTTTGGCGCCCAAAGCCTTAGCTATCGTCCGATACGACTGCACAGCTTTGGCGCGAAAAACCTTAGCTATCGTCTCGATCCGCTCGCACAGCTTTGGCGCGAAAAGCCTTAGCTACCGTCTCGATACGTCCGTACAGCTTTGACACGGTAAAGTCATAGCTACCGCTCGATACGTCCGCAGGGCTTTGGTAAGACAAAGCCATAGCTACGATCTCGATACGCCCGCTCAGCTTTGACACGGCAAAGCAATAACCATCGTCTCCAAGACGTCCGCACAGCTAGGGGCACGACAAAGCCCTAGCTTTATCAGTTCGCCCGCTCGGCCTCATACATGCTAAGGCCTGGCAAACCTTAGCAACCATCTCCCCGTCCGTTCACTAGGTCCGCAGAACTAAGACGCGATTAAGTCTTAGCAACCACGATCGCTCAAACTGTACGCTACCAACACCGACTTCGATCACGACGCTCTTGCAATGCAGCATCCGATCCACGTACGACACGCCGTACAGACTGCCCTGCATTGCAGCACCTAGCCTACGAACGACTCGCAGTACAGGCTAGCAACTACTTCGATACACCTCCGGTTAACCCAACGTACTGTCAAAACCGGGACGTCGATTCACCGATCTCGACCGACCTCAGCTTTCCGCAGCGATCGTCCAGCTGCATTCTACGACCCGACTGATCTCAGCTTCCAGCAACAATCATCCAACTGCACCTACGACTCGAACATACCAGCTACCGACATCGCCCATCTAGCTGGAGACCGAATACTACTACCGCCTCTGTAATTTCTGACAATAAATTGTCATTCTTGTATTTGTTACCTTGTCTCTTTGTCCCCTTCATTGTCTTTGGTTGTCACTACTGTAGAAATTTTGTTAAGGAACTGGTGATCCTGTTTCACCGAACAGCAGTAGCCCCTTGGGGTCACGTGGCGTCCATTATAAAAAAGAGCTACACTGGAGATTCTTCCTCTATTTTCCACTCCCACTGCTATTAGCAGGAGGTCCATTCGTAGCAGCCCTTGACGGCATACGTCGTTGGTACCTTCCACCAGCCAGGACCCAAGAGCGACGAACGCACGTGCTGAGTTAAAAGGAACAGGATACACAGACAGTTAAGTTCCAGCAAGCATTTTATCTGCAAACCTTCACCAAACCTACCAAACCTTCACAAAACCTTACAACCTTATAACCTTCACATAACACACCTAACCTTACTTTATCTTACACCTTTACCTTATAACTTTATGTGATAACAACCTTACAACTAAACCTTACAAACCTTACAAAACCCTACCATCTATCGGATCTTGAACTCTTTTGTGAACTCTTACATATTCGTTGTTTGTTCCATTTGGTGTAAAACCTGTTTATTATTATTGTTGTTGTTGTTGTATATAAATTTTGTTGCACTATATAAGTCGTTCGTCCCTTTCTTCAAAAGCTGTCACCCAAATCTCTACTGCTACCGGGCTTTTCGGGGCTTATAAAAATCCCCATACTACTCGCACGCATTAAACTTAAATTCATTTGCGGGGTCGACGCGCTTATCGGCTCTGTAACACGTGCATCCTTGCCATTTTTTTAAAAAATGAGAAAAAGCTGTGACAGGAGATGGTCTTCGTGCGTTTTATCGGCATATTCCGATTCTTTCCGTTATCGACCCGGAAACGCTCGAGAAAGTTCGGCTTTATCGCGGTAACAATGACGCATAAGTACCAATCAAACAATATGTCACAAAAAATATACGTCGTAAAAAATTGGTTACAGCGAAAACCAAAATCCTCCCCAAAATGGCTGATCTTCATGTTTATATCACGATAAAGGAAAGTAATCCTAACTTCTAATTTCCGACTTAACTTACATATTTCAGAACTTGAATTTTTTTAACCATTTTTTTAATAAACATTTTTTCTTACAATCATTTTTAAAGTTTTAGAATAATGGCTATAATTTTTCTTAATATTTTTAAAAAGTATAATATAAAAAAAAGTAATGTTACAAGACGAGATCTTGCCTTGATTTGAAAAAACAAAAAGAAAAGAAGAAAAGAAAAAAAACGGAAGTTACCACTTCGAGTTCTCAACTCAAAATGAAAAGTTAGTCGCTCACACATCGGCTCCGCGCAGAACTTCCGTTTGCGATAAATTAACCAAAAAAAAAATACATTAATAAATATCCAATCGGAACGCTTCCTGCGGGGCACAAAAATTGCCGTTTCTGAGCCTACGAAAAATATATAAATAGACGGACCAAATAATTATCAGTTAGACTTGTTCTTTCACACGACTCGTGTTAAAGATTCTTCGCCACCGTCCGGCGCCTGTCATCCGATACATCAAACGATCGCCGCCGCTAGGAACGCCGCCCTTATTCCGAGAAAACCATCCCTTCACCACGAGACAAGGACAGTATATGAACTTTGTAACTACTACCACTGTATTCATTCTTTAACTATGAACATACTTCTCCATTCTATTCTCCGTGCTTAATCTATTTATAAAAATTTTCTATAGCATCATTACTGTGTTATTGTGAGTATCTATACGTTCTTTGTTTTGCAACCATACGCATTTCTCGCCCACAACATTCATATCACAGATATCAACAACTCAGAATATAACACTGGTGTCAAGCGTGCAGCAAAACAAGTATGGAATACTCCGGCCTTTCTCGATCAGAAATCTTGGAACTTATAAAACAGCAAAAAGCAGCGATTCTCCAAACGAAAATTGACATGGAGCCTGCAGATAACCCGCAAACACAATTAATCATTAGTGAACTGAAAACAGACCTCCACGAACTTTTAACTGCTCTGCAAACTACCGCGCACGATCGATTGCACACATTGCAACAACACACCACAAACTATGAGCTTCTATTGCGACAGCAGTCACTTCGGGACGCCACAAAATCCATCCGGGCCTTTGAACCGTGCAGCGATGTAAACCGCTTCATTACCGACCTTAATAAGGCTTATACCATACATGTTAAGCCAGAATTAAGGGATTATCCTGCAATGGAGAAGGAGTTTGTCAAGCTGTCAAAGCAACTACTGAACGAAGGCATCTTCCAGCAAATGGAGGATTCAAGACAGCCCACATCCACGTTCGAGGAACTAAAGGCTTACCTTATATCCACCCACGGGAGCCAAATGACAAATTTTCAGTACCTAAGCCGAGCATGGGACCTTCAGCAACATGAGGGAGAGAAACTCACTGATTTTGCAGGCCGACTTGAAAACACAATCCGAGAGGCCACAGTCCACATCACGGCTAAATTCAAGTCGGACAGAAAATGCTGAGATGACGACCGAAACTGCGTTTTCCCTAATGGGGGCCATGCTCATGAGTGAAAAGATCAAGGCATGGGCACCTAACATCTATCCACACCTCGTCAAAACCATGGACAGACACTACTCAGAGGGTGGTATTGCCAGCGATGCGCAACGCTATCTTGATCGTGGTATCAAAACGGACATCACCACCGCCGCTGAAACCACTACGCTAATGGCGAGCCAACCTACACACTCTGACAAATCTCGTAGCCTTGAAAGTGACAAGATACTAGCTGACGTACAGCTACAGTTGCTGGATCTGAACAAGCAACTGCGGCAAACCTACAGGCGGAACTCATCCATTGTTGACTGGAAAAATCGAACCGCCCCCGCCTCCAACATAAAGTACAACCGGGCACAAAGAAGCGCTGGCCAACCCAGTCAACAAGCAATATGCAAAAACCTTTTACGAGGCCGCTCATGCTTTAAGGGCAACAGGTGCCCATATTTTCACCCCCCCCCTCATGCTCAAGCACACATAGCGACCACTGTCACCGGTTTACCTGGAACAGATAGCGATCAGCACAACCATGAACACGCGACGCGCTTCGACGAACTGGATTTTCGGTGGGGACCGAACGAGATGTGATGACTCGTTCCCAGGTCCATGTATCCACTCAGCATCATCACACATTTAACGTTCAAATCCGACCTGATCTCCGATCCCCCCTTGTTCAGATCAACCTCCGTAACAACGGCATCACATTCTCCGGTGTAGGCATGTTGGATTCCGGATGCACGACTTGCATCATTCCCATTTATCGCTTACCTGAAGATGCAAGAAGACACATGTCCAAATCCAACATCCGAGTCAAGGGAATCGGAGGGAACATCTCTATTCTGGGCAAGCTCACCTGCGACATTACCTTGGGTGACGATACTTCCCCCGCTTTCTGCAACGTCGACACACTGATCACGACATCAGACATTCCCATCTTGATCGGTCAGAACATACTCGGCCACCACACACTGTTATCCTATACTATCGATAACCAGAAGGCGACTGTAGAACTTGCGCGCACACTCCCATCTGGCAAGCTAAAACATACTGTCCCGCTCTCTACAACCGTCCATCCAAGGATAAAACCGACCCACAACCTTTCACACGGCGCCCTAACCATTTCCAACGAGGAACCACGAGCCACAGCCAGATCATCGCCTAACGGGTTGACTCTCAACCAAAAACTCCATTGGCTTAAGCAAACCGTAGGCCTATCGCTTCCAGACCATCATAGCCGTAGTGAATTAGAAGCTACCGCCGATTTACTCATCAGCTATGCGGACATTCTCGGCACCGATGACAATAGAAGGGGCACTTTCATCAAGCCCGTACGCATACCAACCAACGGCCAGTCCAGGAGCCAAAAACAGCACCCTATAGCCCAAGCACTGGAGGGTGACGTTGACGCGGAAATTGCCCGCATGGCAAGTGAGGGTGTTATCGAACCTTGCAACGACCCTAAAGGATTTAACAGTCCCGTTTTTGCCGTCCGTAAGAAAAACGGAAAGATTCGAGTGGTCGCAAATTTCAAAAGAACCCTCAACAAGGTTTTAGTCGATCTCGACCCATACCCAATACCTACCATTGACTCGACATTCAACAAGATTGGCGAAGGTAACAAGTACTTCTCAACACTCGACCTCCGCAATGGCTATTGGCAAATCGTTATTGACGAACGTAACCGCCATAAAACGGCCTTTACTTGGAAAGGACGCTGTTTCCAATACACCCGTCTGGCCTTCGGTCTAACATCCGCTGGACAAATCTTCTCTCGATGCAACTCAGAATATAACAGTAAGAATAAGAATTCTCCGTTTAAAACAGTTAAATTTTAAATAGAAACGTTTCTAAAAATTTTTAGTCGTAACAAAGAAAGTTTATTTTGTTTTGTTACCTTGGAAACTTTCCAGCTTTTTCATTGGTCGATTTTTTTAATAACTTGATTTGTTACCGTTGAAGATTTACATTCTTGTTTCTTTGCAAAAAATTGTCAATTTTTAAGACAGATTGTATTTTTAATTTTTTTTTTTTTTTCGTTTCGTTTTGTTAGGGATATTTATATTTGTGAATAAATTTCTTAAGCATACCCCTCTCGCTCACAATTATGTAAATATGGTATTGGGTTAGATACACATAGACTTGTCATGGTGACTGTAAAGCGAAAGATATCTGATTAATTGCGTCGTAATGGTGAATGAACAACTGTAATATGTTTTGGGTAAGCGAATGGAACCAGTTCAGTTAAAAGTTCGGATAGTGATGACCAGCCTATTCCTGCCAAATTTGTATTCATATACAATAAATCATCATCATCATCATATCGTGCTGGCAGCACGGATATCCCTGACCCTCTCTCGCCACTCCTCCCTATCGTTCATCGCTCTAGGTAGGTCTTCAGGACAACAACCTGTATCCTCACATAGCTGCTGAATGTACGTTCGTGCTGGTCGTCCTGCTTTTGCGCGGCCATGTGTGGGGATCCATAAGAGTACATCTCTTATGAGTTCATCTCTGCTTCTCCAGCAATGTCCTGCATGTCTGGTTCGTCTAACTTGAATAGTTTTCGTGATAGGGGGCAGGTGGCCGTACAGTTGGTGTCTTGTGGGGTGTTGCTGCCAGGACTTGTTGAGGATTGCACGCAGCATTCTTGTGTAATTGCCATCTAGTTTCTTCTCCAGCCGTTTTGTTAGCGTCCATGTAGTGCATCCATATAGCAGTATCGATGTGACCGCTGCCTGGAAGAAACTGCGTTTCATTTTATCGGTTAGGTCTGATTTCCATATAGTCGATAGCCTATTGATAGCTGTCCATGCTTTCGTTAACCTCGTTTCGATGTCCTTTTCGGTTGATTCGACGCTGCTTCCTAGGTACGTGAATTTGTCTACTAGTTTAAGAGGGGTTCCTTCTAGAGTGGAGATGTCCCCCGTTTGGTTATAGCACATATATTCCGTTTTGTGTGCATTAACATGGAGGCCTATGCTTGCTGCTGCTCGTTCCAAACTATGCAGAAGTGTTTCGGCTTGGTCAGGTGTATTTGCCAGTATCGCTATGTCATCGGCGTAGTCGGCGTCGGTAATTGTTGTTGCGGGGTATCTTCTGCTTCTTTTCTTCGTCAGTTCGAAGCCATTCTCTTTGATTTTGTCAATCGATGTTCTAAGTACGTAGTCTAGACAAATGATAAAGAGGTACGGAGCCAGCGTGTCCCCTTGTAGTACTCCTGCTACAATGTCGAAGTATTCTGTGTCTCCATCCGGTGATCGTACTTTTACTTTAGTGTTTCTATAGAGAATCGTTATTGCCGCTACGGTTTCTTTAGGTATGCCGTACGCTAGTAGGATTTGTTCCATTTTTCCTCTGTGAATGGAGTCGAAAGCCTTGGTAAAGTCGACAAATATTAATGTTGCTTGTAGGTTCTTTGCCCGTACACCTTCAAGGATTCTGCGGTGGGCGTATTTTTCCTTGCCTTGTTTGTATGGAATAAATTTTTTGTCTCTCCATGATTGTAACTTTATCTCCGTGGTAGTTATAAAAATTGCTATCACGTAAAATCAAGAACTTAGTGCAGGCTAATTATATCCCTTACTATAGCTGTGGTTAGAGAAAATGATTTGTAATTTATAATTGAATCTTCACCTTTGACTTGTTTAATTTGAATTGGTTGCAAAAAAAAGCAACTTTAATTTTTTTATCCATATAGATAGATTTATTTATTCAAATTTTAAGATAACTAGAGGTTATTAATTAAACAACTAAAAAAGATAATTTTTCAACATCAGGCTTGCAGTTTTTTATTGAATTTTATCATATCTAAGGAAGGATAATTTATTTTGCTTTAAAACCAGGAAGGCTCTTTTCCCCATGAGAAAATCAATTTAATTTTGAATGCTTAAACATATGGTATTTAATTTATTCAAAGAATATAAAGTGTGCATTCAATTTTTATTTTGTAAAAAGTAATTTGAAAAACTGATATTCATTGAAGATGAAAACAAAAAGCAAGAAAGGAAAAACCAAAGGGAGAGCAGGAAAAATAAGCCTGTAGATGAAATTTAGTTACGCACTGGACTCTTCTCCGACAATGCTGTCTTCGACAGTAATCTTTGGTACCAATTGGCAGTACTTCCTCTGCCTAGGCTCGTTGGCTGGGCCTTCCCTAGATTACTCTGGGGAAGTCGAAGGCCGATGGTCCGTTGACAGGTCTGCATTCAACGTACGCGCGATGGGGGTCTGGGTATGCCTGATCTGGAGAGCCACTGGCTCGTGGAAAGACTTGCATATTTGGGACGCGGTGTGGAGACGAAAGGCGAGTAGGACTTTTTCTTGCCTCAAGTCAGATCCAAAGACCGAAGGTCGGCGTAAGCCGATGGGCGAAATACCGTTTGTCCACGAATGTCGTACGGCCCTTTGTAAACCTTTCACGGACTCGGAAAGAATTATATCAGGAACTAGTGGTAGGCTCCGCTTCGGACCCTCTTAGTGAGCGGCACGGCTGGACGGCGGAGGAGATCCGTTCCCACTGGAATTGGGCGCCAGGATCGAGGTTCTTAAACAATTCCGAGTTCTCACTCACCTGGCGGATTGCACGGAACGCGTTGCTCTTTGTCGGCCTGACAGATATGCCCGATTGTGCTCGCTGCGGCAATGGCTTGGAAGAAACGGCTGTGCACGCCTTCTATTACTGCGAGTTCGCCCGTTCTAGGATCACGTCGGGGAGTGGACGGCTCGCACCGAACCCAAGCAGTTTGTGCTGCTCGACGTTGGTTACGTCGTAGACTAGGTTTTGCCTCCGTTTCAGTGTTAGAAGCGTGTGGTGTTTCTCACGATCCAAGCTGTAGCTCAAATGGTGATTTGGACGACGCGAAAGAAGGGATTTTATGACGATGCAAACTTTTCTCATTGTGATTTGATATTGTCCTTTACGTATCAGCTTAGGGTCAAGATCAGATGCGATAGAAAACGCTTGGATCGCATAACATTCGACAAAAGGTGGGTGAATGCAGCGAGCCTGGTCTGTACGAAAGGGGACAATGTTGGAGTCATCCTTCCCTCCTCTTCCTGTTCATGACGGTCCGGGTACTTTGGGACCCCATCCCAGGTAAGTAGGCTTTTTGTCCTTGAACCCTTGTTAGCAGTATGTTGTGAGTCATCGTCCCTTTCACCTAGTTGTTAGTCTCCAAGATCTTCCCCATCTCTATTCTTTTTATACTTCAACCCTTAGTCCAGCTCGCTTTTTTCCAAGATCTTGGAACCTCACTTGTATAAATTCATTTTACCCATCCTTACTGCGCCCGACCCTTCTCTTTTTTCTTTAATCCCTCCTACTTAGGGTATGTCCGCCTTGTTTTCGGTGTTGTCGGATACCGGAAAACACTCGGCCTCCATATCGTAGAAGAGGGGATGGGAGGGCAACCAAACGGGGAATATTTTTTTGGCATTTTCTTTCGGAATTTTTTCTCCCATCCCCATCTCATAAAAATTTTTGTATATAAAATCATTTTTGTAAATAAAATCACATATTCCATTCCAGGTTTTAAGTTGGTCTTCTCACAGAGCAAGAGTGGTGTTTTTGTGGTTGAAGCGTTCTTGGTGAAGAATGACTGATCATATATTGTATTGTTGAATGGGTCTGAGAATGTGGCTAGCTGGGAACCCTAAGATTATAATAGTAATTGCATGATTGCTGCCTTCCCCTCCCCCACAAAATTCTTGAGGCTTTTTGCCTCCCTCGTATGTACATATAAGGAAATAAACAATAATCTTTGGTACACAAACAACACCGTCTTCAATCGTAATTTCTACCCCATCGAGTGCTAAAGCGACACATCTGTCGACCTTCATGACGCTCTTCTTTTATAGTTTGCAAAGCACGCTGATCACACGCAGTCGATATTTTAGTTCCAGCGCGGACTTGTTTCTTCTCACATCAAAGTTCTACGCACTAGACAAAGACGGGCTGTTTTATGGCGGCGATAAGGTAAGTCACGACTGTCTCCGTTACTAGGTTCAGGTTCTGGCTCGTCACGTCCACTACATTCATTGTAAATTTTTCACTCAGAGTATTGAAGAAAAAAGAAAATGGGACTGTTTGAAATCAAATTTTACCAGCTGAAGCCTTGAAATCAACAAGAACACAAAGAATAAAAGAAAAAGAAACAATATGAACTTCATAAGAAACAAAAATTTATTTTGAAAAGTTTGTAGTAAAAATTTGGGTTGACCTTTGAAAAGGATATTATAAGTAAATATATTGATTAATTGGAATTTTATAAACTTTATTTTTAGGTTACTTATTTAGAAAATGGAAATTATATACATTTGTCAAATTTTTTTAACAAACTGAATTTGCAAATATCTTATAATCATTGGGTATCTTTTTATTGTGGTCCTTAAAGTTACTTAAAGTGACTTAATTCTTATAGTCAAAACTAATTACGTTTTTTTCTTTTCATTATATTATATTATATTGTCACGTGGTGTCCCACTGAGACGATAGAAATAAGATTACTACTATCCTCTTGTTTGAATTAACAGTAGCAAGCCATCAGAGAATGACCGTTAAGACATGAAAGAATGTGGGTCAATCCCAAAGTAACAAACCCAGGTCAGAATGGAAAACAGATGTTTGTACTTGGTGACCTGATGGATAAAGAATGGGGTACGGGGTGACATCTAGTAGCCCTAAGGAGTCGCCTGACACGGGAAGGAAGAAGGTAAAAGCCAAATGATTGGCTGTGACCCTAAAACGGAAGTGGCACCTTCTTCCCGTCAGGGGAAAAAAGAAAAGAAAAAGTTAGTTGTTGGACAGTACCAAAGCCAAGTACTCCGGGTAAAAGAAGACGAAAAGAATATCTCGGACACGAAGGAGCCATTTCTTCAAGCCAGTACTAAAAATAGCATAAAGTCTATTAGCCCGTAAAAGAGGAAATATTCTCCACAGGAACTCCATCGAAAAAAAAAAGATAAGTAAACTTTGAGACCGTTTCTCCTTATACCCAATTTTATATACCCTCTCTCTCTCTCTCTCTCTCTCTCTCTCTCAAATTGAAGAAAAACGAAAGAAAAGAAAAGAAGAAAGACAGTTATGTTCATGGACTATTCCTTTATGATATATTTGACACGTTGAAGGTGTATATCTATGTGTAGTAAAAGATTGATATATTTTAATGTTCCCACGTGCTTGAAGTTGTTATTTGTAGCGTCTGCTACGAATTTGTTATTTTCATGTTTCTTTTCAGCTCCTATTCGCCTTATGATATGCTCGCTTTAAATTGTCCTATTAATTCCTTTAAAATATCACACGGGAAACCGGAATTGCCGACTACTATAATTAATATTATTACGTCTAAACCTAGTGTTCCATATCTTCCATTGTTCTAGAGGAGGAAGACTAGCAGCCTTGGTGGGTGTGTGTATAGTGTGGAACTTGGAACCCCTTGCCAGCGGCGGTCAGTCTGGCCATAAATTAATCCCCCACATAATATGCCAGTTCTTATATGCCCGAGAAAAAAACTCTGAACGAGGACTTATTCTACAAGGGATCAAGTGCCAGTCTGCCCCGTCTTCACACGTGCGAAAATAAAGTCCCGTTTAGGGATTTTAAAGAATTTGCTGTCACAATATTATATCAGCTATCGGAGCTAATAGCGTCTGCAGCTGTACTAAATATAGATATCATCTCAGTCCTCATGCCTTAAAATCATTAGATATCATTTTTTAAAAATCCAACCCAGGATGATGTGTGCTACATCTCATGGCAACTCTGACACATGTTATTGTCTCACTTATGTCAGTGATGAATTGGAAATCACCACCTTGTCCCACACATTCCCAAGTACAACATTCTGATCATTGATTAACGTGAATGCTCATATTAATAAAGATGAAAATAACGAATTCTGTTTACACAACTTGCCAAACAGAAATGGCGAATATCTAACAGTTTTCTCTCGAGAACAGGCATGTATGTCTAAAAACTAAATTCCCAAAAATGAAGTGAAAACTATAGATTAACACCTACTCAAATAACTCAAAAGTAGAGCTACATTACATATTTATAAACAAGAAGTGGTTAAACCGTCCTTTGAACTATGAGGCGTACTCCTCTTTTGAAGGAATATCTTTCAATTACAGAATCGTTTCAGCAAAGATTCGACTGAGTTTATGCAGAAATAAGAAACTATTACGTACCGGACAATAGTCACCATACTTGCTACATCCTTCTCTTGTGTCCGGACGATAGTCTCGATATTTTGGTATTCCTGCTTGTCCCAGACACGTCAATGAAGGAGTACGTAAATGAATAAAAACTTATAATTTATTTTATTTATCGAGTTGGCTCATAGTAATATTTCACGATAATAATAATAATAAAAATAGAATATCAATATGAGCATTCACGACAATAGGTTGAGGAATTACTGCACGGAAACAACATATCAGAATGACGAGCTAAATAAGATTAAACACAACGGCAATTTTCAACAACATATAAAATACATTCATTCTGATAGCATTCCACTATCAAAATAATATAAACACATAATAAAGTTTCACAAGACATATGAATAGGACTTATCTGAGACCTGGTGTTTAACACGAATACTCGATGTCTTGACATGATAGAAAATTATGTTCTATCAGGTTTTTTCTTTGTTGCCCATTTTTCCGCACGTGGTCGCCTTTTCTCTCCAACTGCAGATGCCACAGGTTTCATTTCAACTCTTCGTGTTACGTTTCTGTCTCCAACCCTTCAACCATGTCTCTGATAAACAATTCACGCTGCAGTCTCTGCTCCAACTGTTTACACCAATTTAGTGTTTCGGGAAAAGGTTAATTTCTCATACTCTATAAATTATTTAGCAACACAAATGAATAACGAAACTTATTTTAATCAACACAACAAAGACAGTAGCAGTGATGTGAGAGAGGTCTGTTTGTGCTGCTGGCTCATGGCTCTCTAACGCTGTCCGTTCTGCCAAAAGGGCTTAGAAGAAATAGTTCTTGAGAAGAAGAAGAAGGAATTAATGCGCTCTGCCAGTTGATTGGTCAGTGAGTGACCGAATCTCTTGGCGGGGGCATTGATTCGCGAAAGGAAATAGATCTGTGGCTGCTACATCACCACCTGCTTAGGCGGAAAGCCGACAGAGAAAAAGATAGCAACTGTAAAACAAAGAAGGTTACATTTTATATATAAACAGTTTTACAGAGTTTTTTGGCCAATGTACTCGTCGACGACTAGGTGTGGTGGTGACGTAATTGTCTTTTGGCATCGTATTTTTTCTACAGGTGTAAGGATATGTTCATGTGTGTAAGTAGGGGGGATATGTGGCTCTTGTGTGTTTGTGTTAAGAAAGGCTCTTTTCACCTAGTCAATAGATACAGTTTCTTTTTTGCCACTAATGTCAAGGGTGAAAAGTTTGTCGGTGCGTGAAAGCTCGCGGTAAGGGCCAGTGTAATGTGGGGTGAGAGTGTCCTTTCTTAGAAAAACGTGAGTCCATGAGGAACTATCTTTTGGAGCTGATGATTTGATGGTCTATTCCCTAGGGTGCATTGGTGGGAGATTGCCAAAATAAGATCGCAGTCTGTTTATATACAAAGCTGGATCTGTTCCCCTTAAATCTATAGGGTTCAGCATCTGACCTGGTAATGGTAGCGGTACTCCATAGACAAGTTCTGCTGGAGAGTATCCTAGGTCCTCTTTGATAGCTGCGCGACAGCCAAGGACAACAGGTACATATTCGCTCCATCGCTGTTGGTCAGGATAGGCACGTAATGCGGCCTTCAGTTGGCGATGGAAGCGTTCTATCATCCCGTTAGAAGCAGGGTGGTAGTTTATTGTTCGTATGCGATTGATCCCTAAAATTCTGGAAAGTTCCTGGAATAGGTGGGATTCAAACTGTCTGCCACGGTCAGTGGTAATTGTTGTTGGAACTCCGTAACACGTAATTCATCCTGATATAAGGGCTTGCGCTACGGATTCAGCTGAAATATCCTTTAGGGGAATAGCTTCAGGCCACCGTGTAAAACGGTCGATACAGGTCAGGAGGCAGGTAAATCCCTGACTGACCGGTTATGGTCCAACCAGATCAATATGGACATAGCTGAACCGAGCGTCTGGGATGCTGAATGTTCCGAGGGGTGCACGGATATGTTTGTTTACCTTTGATTTTTGGCAGGATACACAAGACCGTGTCCAGGCAGTGATATCATGCCTCATATTTGGCCAGAAAAATCTAGCTGAAATCAGCTTCACCGTGGCTTTGGGTCCGGGGTGTACCAAATGGTGTAGGGTGTCAAAAACACCCATACGATGAGTCATCGGAACAAAAGGTTGAGGTGCGTCTGTTGAGGTGTCACAGATGATCTGCATGTCTGCAGTGGGCACTGGCAGGTATGCGAACTTGCAAGTTGCAAATTCAGGTGACGATAGATCCAAAGTGTTCAGACGTGGCTGGTCTAAGGCCATCTGCCGTAAGTCGATATCCGAAGGTGAGAACAGAGAATTAATGGGGAGGTGAGACAAGGCGTCTGCCGCAGCATTCTATTCACCAGAGATATGTCGGATATCGTTGGTAAACTGCGAAACAAAATCCAAGAGGCGAGTTTCGCGAGGAGAATATTTGTCCGGCTTCGTGCGAAAGTAAGCGGTGTAGATCACAAATTGCCGGCCCTCTAGTGAATGCTGAAAGTGTTTCACTGCTAGGTACACTGCCAGCAGTTCGCGGCCAAACGTGCTGTAACGTTGTTCTGACGGTTTCAGCTGTCTCGAAAAATAAGCGGGAGGTTGTAGCTATTGTTGGTGTTGTTGTTGCAAAACTCCACCTACTGCTGTGACCGATGCATCAACGACCAATGAAAACTAGGCATCGGGTACAGGATGTGCAAGTAGCGATCTTGTCGCTAATTTCTGCTTCACTTCATTCAAGGCTTTCAACTGGATATCATTCAACGAAATCTGCTCATTTTTCTTTTTCCTGTTACGTAACAGGTCAGACAGAGGAGACAGGAGATCCTCACAGTTTGGGATGAAACGTCTGTAATAGTTAAGCAGACAGAAGAAGTGCCTTAGTTGGCGAAGTGAAGTGGGTGGTTGAAGGTCTTGTTGAGCCTTCACCTTTTCAGGTAAGGAAGATATCCCTTCGGGGCTGATAATGTGTCACAAGAAAGTTAGCGACGAAGCACCGAAAACACATTTACCAGGGTTAATCCTTACCAGGAACTTTTGAAACCGTTCGAACTGTAGGCGGAGGTAAGTAACATGTTTCTCAGGTGAGGCACTTGCTACGAGGATGTCGTCTATATAATTATAGACGAAGTCCAAATCACGCACTACTTCGTCCATGAAGCGTTGGAAGGTACGAGCCGCGTTTCGCAAACCGAAAGGCATAGTTAAAAATTCAAATACTCCAAATGGAGTTGTTACAGCAGTTTTTGGTATGTCGGCAGGATTCACTGGTATCTGATGGTAAGTCTTAACAAGGTCTAGTTTGGAGAAGGTCTTACAACCATGCAGAGATGAATCGAAGTCCTGTATATGTAGGATTGGGTAACGATCAGGTACCGTAATGGCATTTAGTCATCGATAGTCCCCAGTCGGACGCCAATCTCCAGAACGCTTTGGAACCATATGCAAAGGGGAACCCCATGGACTGGACGAGGGGCGTATAATTCCCAGCTGCAGCATATGATTAAATTCTGCCTTCGCCGCCTTTAGTTTATCACCAGGGAGGCGGCGAGGGCGTGAGAACACCGGAGCACCTGTGGTTTCAATGTGGTGTGTTGTGGAGTGAGTTGACTTGCTCACAACAAAATTCAAGTTGGTTAACTCTGGCCAAGAGCGTAGTAATATTTGGTATGGGTCGTCGGTGGCGGCAATGAAAAATACCGGGCTGATGGGTGAGGTATTTGCCTTAAAACCCGTGACGGAAAGTTCCGTATTGGCGTCAATAAGTCGTCGTTTGAGCATGTCCACTAAGAGGTTGAAGTGGTGCAGAAAGTCCGAGCCTAGAATGGGGTATGGTAAATCAGCTACAGTAAAAACCCATGTAAAGTCTCTCCTTAATTCCAAGTCCAGAGAACGAGAAATTTGACCGTACATGGGAATAGGGGAGTGATTTACCGCTTGCAGTGTGATGGGCGACACTGGTGGCTTCTCAGTGAGGAGTTTCAATGACCAGATACTGCAAGCTGCTCCTATGTTAACCAAACAACGTGCTTGGGACATGCTTGGAGTCTGTGATAAAATAGGCACGGTTGTTACATAAATCTTGTTGAGAGTGTGCCGTGCTCAGCTCTCCAGATTTACGTTTCCCTGGTTTGAGAACGAACAGGGCATTCTGCACCTCCGTGCTTCAGCGCCAAAGCGACTGTGATAAAAACATAATCCTGGCTTGCTTGAGTGGCGGCAGTGGTGTGGGGATGGCGAACGACTTTTATGTTAACGTCTGGGCGGTTGTGACTTGACTACGGCTAATTTACTTACTTCATTGGTAAGCTGCACCAAAGCTTCATGTATGGCCTCTGTAGTGTCGATTTTTTTAATTTATAGGGTGACAACAGACAAAAAAAATCAAAGAAACACGTTTCAATGAGAAAGAAACAAAAGGGAAAACATATTTTAAAACCCACAAGAAAATAGATAGTAACATTCGTGTTAAAAGAATTTTTTTTTTTAGGGAAGGTGCTGCTTTAAGGTTCCTTAGTAAGGAAAATAAAGATAATAGTCAGTTTCAAGGCCGGTCTGAAGACAAAAAATGAAATTCAAGATGGCGTCGCCCAATTACCATTTAGGCGGGAAAATGAAATGTTAAGTAGGAAGAAGGCGCTCTTTCAGCTTTGACCGTAGAACTTTCTAAAAAAATGTAAAAAATGTATTACTCACTTTTTTCTTTTTTTTTTTTTTTGGTTATTGTAAATTTTTTGTACCACGTGGTCAGTTGAAAAGAGCAGAGTAGTAAGTTTCTTCTTTTTTTCTTGCCTAGCAGGCCAAGCTGAGGGTAATAATTTTTTTCTTTTTTTTTTAAACTTTGTTTTGATTGAACAAAATGTAATGTTCGTTATGTTAGCTTGAGTTGGTGTTTTCTTGTGGACGGACTGAAAAGAAAATAATTCCCCGTTGGAATTTTTTTTTGGGGGGGTTGAGGCACGTGTTCAAAACATGTCGTTATTTGGGTGAATCTTGTAGCTATGTATTTGACGGCTTGCAAATGGGCGTCAATATGTCTGGTAAAACGAAAGATGATATCTCTGTTTAAAAAGATTGTTTTACTAGCCACAAATTTTTTCTTTCGTTTATGGCTTCGTATACGAAGTATTTTAAAGTCTTTCTCCGACACGAAAAAGGTTTTTTATGGATATTTTTCTGAAAGAAAAATTTGCGCCAATGTCTTCTTAGCCGACGAATGAATTGAACGAACACGTGTTTCACAAGGAAAGAAAATTCGTGGGTAGTTGTATTCTTTCTGTTCTTTGAGTCAGGAAGCTTTTTCTCTCACTTTTTCTTTTCTTTTTACTTGTTCTGCTATCCGAAAATGAAGGCCGAGTTTCGTGTTGTTCTTTTTTGTTTGTTTGTTTCGTAATTCAGGAGGTGGCAGGCGGGGTCACCAATTTAGTGTTTCGGGAAAAGGTTAATTTCTCTAACAGTATAAATTATTTGGCAACACAAAAGAATAACGAAACTTCTTTTAATCAACACAACAAAGAAAGGTTATTATCGTAGCAGGTGTAAAGGAATAAGAGTGAGAAAGTGTCCCTTTTGTGTCGCTGGTCAGTATGCTAGTCCTGGGTTTGTGAAGCTAGCGGCAGCGTGTTCTTCAGCGATGGGGTTCCAAGTGGAATCAGTGGCAATGATGTGAGAGAGGTCTGTTTGTGCTGCTGGCTCATGGCTCTCTGGTGTTGTCCGTTCTACCAAAAGGGACTAGAAAAAATAGTTCCTGAGAAGAAGAAGGAATTAATGCACTCTGCCAGTTGATTGGTCAGTGAGTGACCGAATCTCTTGGCGGGGACATTGATTCGCGAAAGGAAATAGATCTGTGGCTGCTACACCACGATCTCTGCTCCGACTGTTCACACCACGTTTTCTGCTTCGGCTTTCCTGTTTCAAACTAAACCACCTTGCTTTCCAATTTGCACCGGTAGGCAAAAAGAGTCTCATTCTTTTTACTCCAGGAGTTCTTCCGGTCAACAACCTTTCACTATTCCTCTCCCAGTGTGTCCGTTAGCCGCTACTATCTGAAACATCCAAGTACATAACGAAAGAAACAATATTACTGGTCCTCACTTGTTAATAGGGATATAAGCAATCAGTATACAGTAACTTTAAGATATCTGTCTGATACTCTTCAAGAGACAGCCGAAAGACATACTCCAAATGACGAATATGAACACTTTATTACCAGTCACTTAGAAGCAGCAGCTGCGTGCATACCAACCTAACCAAGAGCCAAATGTAGAATTTTTAGGGAGTCTGTTGTAGTTAGGGAAAAGCAGGATAACATGAAAAAGGTATCCTTAATATGAGAAGCACAACAAACACCAATATGCAGAAACTTTTGAAAGCTGAGAGAGGACTAACACATACCAAAAAGAACTTTTCAAAGCGTGTCACCCGTGGAAACAAAAACGAGGGAAGGGAATTTAACAAACCCTCGAATGTTGCTGACCAATATAGCAATAAGCCGAGTAGCTTCGTTGGAAAGGAAAAAGACAGAAAGTTAATGAAAAGAAAGGTGTATAAAAGTAAGGGAAGGGCAGTAGTTACTCAACTATTAACATACAAATAAAGACAACTATATTTCAGAGACAAACAATCCCACAACAAAGAATTTATCTCGAAAAAATTTAACAAATACATTTCTACTGTCATCTCCTCTGACATAGCATAAGTTTCACTGTGCATAGTTGAACAAAACCAGAACATTTAATGTAATACAAAAAAAAGTAAAAAGACATAAAGGAAAGAATTACTTGACATTGGACCAAAACAATGAAAAAAGTTGTACATTACAAAACGACTTTTTTACAGAAATACCAATATGGTGTCTAAATTCAAAGTTCTCTTTTCTTTTTCCTTTCTTTTGTTTCAAATTTCTGGCGCTCTCCCTCAATCTGTTACAACTTTCTTCGCTTTTTTTTTCTTTCTCCTGCTTCAAATTTTTTGCTGAAAAGCTCTCACAAGCTGATATAAGTTTATTTTCCCTTCCAGTGGCTGAATCTTTTTCCCGCTACTTCAAAAAATTTTAAGGATGGGGCTCTGAGAAATTTAGTGCTTTTCGTTAAATTTCTACCACTGTCCTTTCTTCTTGAAAAAAAATGTCTCCTGAGACTTACTCGCATAGAGAACTCAGTAACTTTTCTGTTTCAGAAAGAAACCAGTTCTGGGTTACTCTCCTACTGCGGAAACTAATTAACTCTCACTTACTTAATTGTTAATTTTACACCATTCCCTGGAGGACCTGTGGAGTCTGTAAAAAAAGGCAAACTTTGCTTTCAGCCCAACTTCAACTGGCTAGCTGGCCGATATACAGGGTTTAACCGGATCTGGGAAAGGGCAGACTGTTTACAGCACAACAAAAGACTCACAGACTAACAGACTGTGGTCGGTATAAAAGCAGACTACGAACTGGGACCTGTGGAAAAGCAGACAGACAAAGAACACCCACCTAGTCATTTAAATGCCAACAAAGGAACTGTAACGGTCCAAATTAAAAATAAGCTCATGAGATTCAAGCTATTTTTACCTGCCGATTTGCAAATTCCAAAAGAACAACTGGAATACATTCAAGGCCAAATCAATGAAGTCAAAAATTAAACAATCACAATTAGCATGACAGACAGTAAATAAAGTAAGGAAAATGGAAAAGCAACTCGAGAGCTAACCTAAAAGCTGCTAGCAAAGAAAAAATATTTCTGAAATGAAAAGAACATTTCAAAAATCTGCTTGGAAACTCTCTTAGAATTATGAGTAAACCTACAAAAAATTATTAATAGTCTACTACGTTGGATAGTTTATGGAGTACTGAAAAAGATTAAAGACTGAAGAGAAAGTACACAGCTACATCCCATGCCAAGCCTCGAACCCAAAGCACACACATCGTGAACCCATACGCACCACGCCACTCCCAGCTGCCTCATAGACTGTGAACTTTGCAGGTCCCTTTTCATCTGGGGAGTATCTGCTAGTCGTCATCGATGACTACAGCTGATTTCCTGAGGTTGATATACTCCCCTCGTTGTCAGTAAATGTAGTCATCCCTCTCCTCAATATGATCTTCGCCAGGGAGGTTTAAGGCACAGAATGATTACACTTTTGTAGCCTAAAGCAAATGGAGAAGCCGAACGCTTTGTACGTACCCTAAAAAGGTATATTCTTGCAATCACTGTGGAAGGGTTTAACTGGAAAACCCACTTACCTCCTTTTCTAAGGCAATACTGGGCCACCCCTCATAGCACCACAAAAATATCTCCTTTTGAAGTCTGTAAGGGTAAAAAAAAATGAACTTTGGCTTACCCGTTACTCCTAAGAACCCAGTACCAAGACCGATACATGACTGTATAGCTGGGAACGACTCAAAAGGAAAGGAGATAATGAAATGGTATGCAGACAGAATAAAAAAAACAAAACCCTAACTCCTCTGCCTAGGAGACCAAGTCCTGTTCAAGCAGAAGAGACAGAACAAACTGTCTCCACCATACAACCCTAAACAATACACAGTCACAAGAAAGAAGGGTAGTATGGTAACCGTGCAAAGAGGACACCACCAAGTCACCAGAAACTCTTCTCTATTCTAGTTGGTTTGAATGCTTCTCATAAGAAAGAAGAGGACTCAGAGTCTGAGTCTGACTCTGAATACAATCCACACACACAACAAGAATCTCCTGAAACACCCACAACACCAACACACAACCCACCACCACAAAGACGTAATCCACTACAAAAAAGGCTGCCCCCAACCAAACTCAAGGACTAAGTAGTATAGTAAAAAATATATCAACAAAAAAAAATAAATAAATAAATGAATAAAAATAAATAAATAGAATAAACACACATACGTGGACAAGGCATTTTATCAAGAAGGAGAAGGGTGTAATATTCCAGTCAAAGGGAAGTAACCCCAAACCACGTCACAAGCATATATCTCTCTTGACCTATCCGGAAAAGGAAGTAACTGTTGAGCCATGAGCAAAACAGCAGCACTTGTAAATAATGTAAACAAAGAATATTGTCGAGGAATAAGCCAGTCCTACCTCCGGCAGCGAGCTGTTAACATCTCTTTGTGTTCCGTTCTTTTCTTTGTTACCCGCGAGTCGGGCTTTAGACATTACAGAAACCTTCCGTAACAATCATTTCTAGTTTTGTCTCTATTATGCAGGTTGAAAAATCCCATTGTTAGTATGCTTCGCTGCAACTTTCAGTTTCAATTAAATTTCACTTGTATCATATTTTGAAAGATTCTTGTATTTTAGCTTCTTTTTTTTAAAAAACAAAAGAAGCTAAAATAAATAAAAACGTCGAGAATTTAAAAGAAGTTTAATTATTTATTTTCAAACATTCATTTTCATTCAAATTAATTTAATATCTTTTGAATTTTAACTTAAACTGCTTCTCATTTTTAAACTACGTACTTAAAATGTTAACATACATAAAGCTTTTGCAATTTAAGTAAATTATTTGTTTATTCTAAGAAAAGCTTTTAGAAATGTATAAAAAAGATATAAATTTTTTTCATAAAAATAAAAATTTTTTTTAAAAAAGGCTAAAACTAGTGTTTCCGAGGTAATGAAAAATTTTTTAGATTATTATTATTTTTTTAGATTATTATTAGTAAAATATCAACTATTAAAAAGTCACTCAAGAGTATTATTATTTCACTATCTTAATAATAAAATAAAAATAATTATTTCATTGAGTTTTCTTAATTGTACATTATGGGGCATATTAAAGTTAGTTTGTTTTTTGGTTTTTTTATGGGTTTTTTTTTTTGTGAAATCAGAATGGGGTAGTAGTAACACTCGTAAATCAAAGTCTGTCGTGATTTGTTAAAAACCTGCTACCCTCGAGAACTTTTATATCGTTTCTAAGCAGGATAAGTTTAGATGCAGTTTTTGTCGCGACAATGCACATTCTACCTATAATTGTAAAAACATACGCCTCGGTAAAAGACAGATTGGATCGTTATAAAGTTCTGGGGCTGTGTACGTTGTGCACTGACCCTCGTCACTTGAAGGTCAAGTATCGTGGTAAAAATGACTCCTCAGACCTTGCTGGGATTACAAAAGGTGCTGCCATGCCGGTGCCATGTGTTCCGGTCTAGATAAGTCTACTTTAAATACCAATACTTGTTACCGTGATGATAATGGTGGTAGCAATTGGTTGTTACCTATAATGGAGCTTGTTTTTGTATATAAAGGAGTCGAATACAGGTTTAATGTCTTTATCGACTCAGGTAGCGAGCGCTCTTATTTAGCGGATTCCTTGCAAGACGTCCTAAATTGTAGGGTTAATAAATTATCTACCCAAGAATTTGTAATGAAGACTTTCTTGGGGTCTGCTAGGAAGCTTGTGCAGGAATTAAAATTGTTTGTAAAATTGCCGGATGCTGTCTGTTCCATTCCTTTCCTAGTGGATAAGAACATGGATCTCACTTTTAAGGTTAAAGAGCTTTGTAACGCAGTATTTGATATGCAGGCTTGTGGCTGTAAGCTAACTGCTGATTTTTCGAGTGTTCGTGAGCGGTCTTTTTGGTGTGGATTTGTTAAAGTACCTGACACCTATGAAGTTGTCTCGTTTCATGAACGGGGCAGGTTTCGAATTGCCTCAGGGATTTGTTCCTTTTGGCAACATAGAAGATTTCCTACCTGCTCGAAAATCCAGAGTTGATCCTCAGATTTGTGGTATGAACTATTCTCGGGTCATCTCTCAGTATTCTGATTGCCCAATTAGCCATGTATATTTTGTGTTGGAGCCTAAGTCTCAGTATCTGGACCCCTTACACTGCTTTGCAGAGTCCTGAAGACTGTAGAAACGATTTTCAGCTTAGAGACTATGGGGATTAAGGAAGACTCGGTCAGTGATTATGACCGCGATGATAGATTCTTTCCGTAGCTCAATAACCTTAAGAGATCTTGTTGATCTTTCTTGGAATGAAGATAAGTTGGTAGAAGTCCCTTCTAACCACCTGGTCGCGTTGAATGTTTTCTAACCACCTGGTCGCGTTGAATGTTTTAGCCATCAATTCTATGACTACAGTAAGGCATTCCTAGATCAGGAATTTGAAGGCATTATCGAGAGGATGGATGTATCCCCCGATGATTTTAATAAATGCATAAAAGCCCGTCATAAAGAAGGATCCTGTTTGTACCATCAAGATTAGGCCAGTATTTCATTGTTCTCTGAGAACGGGCGGCATACCATCCCTCAATGATTGCGTGTATCCTGGGGTGAATTTGTTTACTGATATGTGGTATCTTTTATTGAAATTTAGATGCAATTGTTTGGTTTTACTATAGGATATCCAAAAAGATATTGCTAAGTTAAGTAAAGGGGGTATTCAAGTGAAATTCAATTATGCAAATACAAATGATAATCCTGCTGATATGACAACAAGAGGCGTATCTCTTGATAAGTTTTTATTATAGCTTCATGGTCCTTCGTGGTAGATGGGTGAAGTCCTACAATATCCTGCCAGTGAGCTGGGCTGTCTGAGTGAGGACAGTCGCGTGTTAGTTTTAAACAATGCATTTGTGATTTTTTCAGTAGGTTTTGCAAGCGCTGCTATGGTTGAATTGGAACGGTTCTCATATCCGGCTAAACTGCTGAGGGTGGTAACTTTTGTTTTCCGATTTGTGTTTAGTTTGAAGAAAGTTTCTTCATATGTGAGTTTAGCTGCCAAGTTACATTTATTGAAAGTAGACCAGTCATTGTGCTTAACTAAGAAAAGTTGTTTCTGTTGACCCCCCCCCCCAAGTAGCGAAGTTCCTTTCCTGGTTGCTAGTCTTAACCTCTTTTTGGATGAGGAAGGGCTTATTCGCTCCAGAGGTAGAATAGGTAAATCTGAATTTCACTCTCAGAATGTTTTATTTCCTATATTACTGCCCAGATTTTCTCATTTTACAGTGCCTGTCATCATGGACTGCCATGTAAAATGTAAGCATCTCGCTATCGCAGCTACTCTTTGTAAACTGCGATTGCCCGGTTTTTGGGTTCATAAAGCCAGACAAAGAATTAAAGCAGTCATATCTTCCCGTAACTTGTATAGAAGGTATAATGTCATTTCCTTCAAGTACCCCAAGGTAACCAATTTACCCAAACAGAGTAAATTTCGTGAGACCATTCATGCATATGGAAATTGATTCTACTGGCTATTTGTGGATACAGGTAGAAAGAGAAAGAAAAATGATACATATTTTGTTGTTCACATGCTTCAATATCAGAGCCATTCCTCTGGAGTTGGTCAAAGATATGTCCATTTATTCAATGATACTTGCTTTGGTGGGGTTCTTCAATCTTTATGAAGTACCTTCGCACATTTATTCTGACAATGTGCATGCCTTTGTTGCTGGTTCCAACTAAGTTTTTGTGTCCCATGAGTTTATGGGAAAGTTAGTACTTTTAACATATCCCTTGGAGTTATCGATCACTCATTCTCATCAAGCAGTTATTTCCCCCGATTAAAATTTTCTCTTTGTTCAGGAGGGTGTTGGAATTTGTAAATTCGGCAGTTGATGCCTACTCGAATATGATTGGCTGTTTCGAATTTGTGTCGTTATCCCCCGCCCCTTCTGTTATTTAAGTGAGACCCGCCAAGGTTCTCCCACTCCATTTTTTTGCAGGACTAGAACAGAAGGCACTGCCAGGCTAAAAATGGGGGGGGGGAGAATAATAATACACTGGTGACTGTGCTAGAAGTATGAATATTTATTTGTGGAGCATTGGTAAACTTGGACCCCCGCTTTTATTTTTTTGTTGGACATTTCTAAGATTACTTTATTTACAAAAAAAATTATAGCTCATATTTTATTAGAATTAGTAATTTTGAGGACACTGGCAAAACAAATTAAAATTCGTCTGTTTTTAAACAACTTTTTCAGTTCCACTGCTATAATGATTTTACTTTATTATTATTATTATTATTATTATTATTATTATTATTATTATTATTGCTTTATCTTTTCCTTTTCAGAAATATCCGTTGGAAATGTATGTGTTTGATCCTTCATCAAAAACGACAACCCCAGCGGTTATATGCCTTGAGTAGCTCTTCTCTTTTGTAAAATAAAAATACTCTTTTTTCCCATTTCCAACACGTGTGTTTATTCCTCCCTCTATACTAACCCTGCATTTCCTTATTCTACGATATGGCTAACTTAACCGGTTATGGGCCAAGTAGCAAAGAGAATCTAATAAAAATAAGTGTAGCAGGTTGCAATGTAGCAGTCACAGATCTATTTTCACTCGCAAATTAATGCCCCCCTCCGCCAAGCGACTCGGCTACACACTGACCAATCAGCGAACAGAGCGCATTGATTCCATCTTCCTCAAAAGAACTATTTTCTACCCTTTTTGGAAGTCTGAGAGCACACGGCCAGCAGAGAAGAAAGACCTCTCTTCTGTAGCCTGCCACGGGACACTCCAGCATTGACAATCTTCGCCGAAGATAACTGCTGCTACCTGCGATACCCTAAGGCTACCTGCTACACCCTAAAGAATTAACGCTGCGACCTGCGACACTGCCAAAAGAACTTTTCACACTCTGACACGAGTCTACTTTCAGTCATAAAAATAAACCATTCATTGTTGTTCTTCAAAGAAGTTTTGTTATTTTGTTCAGCGTTACATAAACAATTACAAATTAACTTATAGTGTATGTGAACCAAACATATACTAAAGCTATTTGACGGAGAAGAGACCAAATATGAAATTAGGGAACAAAATTTTTAGGGTACCTCCGCACTTTAGGTTTAAAAAAACAACATGTTAGGCAAAAACCTGAACATGTTAGGCAAAAACCTGAACATGTTAGGCAAAAACCTGAACATGCTAGGCAAAAACCTATCCCTCATCATGAGAGAAACCTCGGGTAAAGAGAAGCCCTGAGGATATTACGTGACCACTATACTGGTAACAGTAAGCCAAGAATTATTTCTCTTTATACAAAATTAACGTCACTGCAAAAAGAACCAAATGAAAGTGTGACAGACTATGTAAAAAGCAACGTAACGGCATTAAAAAATGCCGTGGAATCATTAAGTGACGGTTTGATAATTGCCATGGTTTTAAAAGGACTGTATGACACGTTTAATCCCTTTTCAATATATGTGACACATAGTAGTAAGGAACTAACATTCTTGGAGTTTAAAACACAACTTCGAAATCTCGAGGATGCCGACAAATACCGTCACAACTCAAATAACGACAATGTCAAGAAATTCATTTTCGAAAGTGACGACAAACGAAGTATCGTGCTTTACGTGTAAGGGGAAAGGGCATTTAGCAAAATATGCCTAAATAACCTCCAGAAAAATAAACAGTGGTGTAGCAACTGTAAAATTCAGACCCATAAAAGAGAGTCATGCCGATATAAAAAGCGAGATACTCTCAAGAAAGCAGCTGTAGAAGATAGTTCTTTTATTCTTAAAATGAATGACCAATAACAGAAACCTGTTATACGCGAAGGATTTATGGTTGATGCGGGGTCTATTTCGCATATTGAAATGAGATGACAAGACAGGTATTCCTTAACAAGGATTTATTTAACAAGACATTCCCTGACTAAGCGCTTCATCAACTGAAGAGCCCTAGTAAAGGAGGTAACAACAATAACAAAATGCCAAGGGCAGAGAAGTATAGTGCATTCTCCCCCTCCTTTTTTCCCAGTTCTTCATAACTCTTTGGCTTGCGAATTTCCTGTTGGGATCGTCTGGGTATGTCAGGAATTCTTGACATTACTTGATGAGGAATAATATTTGGATCACTTTGAGAAGGTTGTGGGGTTTGAAGGCTTTGAAGGTCAAGGGCTAAGGGCAAGGCTGTGTTGCCGTAAGATATTTGACTCCATATTTTGGTTACACTGTTTCACCCCACGTTGACTGGCCAGCGCAATGCCTTGCCCAAAGAAAGTCCCAAAAGAAATATACAAAAAGAAAATATAGAAAAAAAGATAAGAGACGAAAACATTTCTTCTATACTTTGCCTTTATTTATTGGGTGAAGGGACTAACCAACGCTACGTCTTGGGACGTAGCGTGGTGCCCAAAACACCAAACAGCAAAATGGTGTTGTTGGTTCGACGGACACTGCCCGAAAGAGAAAGAATACTTTGCTCCCTTTATCAAGAGGAAATCCTTTTTTCTTTTTACGCATGCGTCATCTCCTTTTCTGTTAGAGACCTCTGGGAGTTTCTTCAAATTTAATAGTTTTCTTTTTATCTATTTATTTATTTTTTTTAATTTAATTTTTTATTTATTTATTCGTTCCCTACAAGGTACAATTTCTGGGGTAACGATAGTTTGTGAATCGTTACTATCTACTTCTTTTTCTTGGGGATTTTCCTTAGTGGATGTAGAATCATTTAAATCTTTCTGGATGTTATCATCTACGACATCCCCACTTTGTAATGAATTCCTTGCTGGTGCTAAGTCACTTACAGAGACCGTAGATTCGCGACCATTGGTGAATCTTATGTGTGCATATTGGGGGTTTGCTTCGAGTAATACTACTTCGTCAACTAATGGTTCGTACTTACTGGCTGGGACATGGCGACGCAAAAGAACATGCCTTGGCGTAGGTAAGTAATGATCAAGTAGGTAAGGAATGACTGCTGGATGTTCGCCGTTGATATGAAAAGAGTCTTTCATGTGGTGTGACATTAGTAGCGGTACAAAGAAGAGATCTTATGGAGTGTAGTACTTCAGGTAATATGGTTTCCCATTGCGATTCCATAAGATTTCATGAGGCTAGGGCCAATAATGTGTGTTTCCATATAATTCCATTTTCCCTTTCACACTGACCGTTTCCTTGTGGATGATAAGGTGTTGTCCGGATAGTAGCAATTCCGAGATTGGTGATATATTCACGTTCTTCCTTTGATAAGAAGGATCTCCCCCTATCTGAATGGATATAAGACGGCATGCCAAATACTATGAATATTTGATTTAGACTCTGTATTACAGAGTTCTGTATTTGTGCTTGTGCATGCGAAAGCAAAAGGGAAACGCGAGCACTCATCTATAATCGTTAGTAGGTAACGGTTTTTCGAAGTTGAAGGAAACGGTCCCTTAAAGTCAATGCTGAGTCGTTCCATTGGTTGTGTTGCTTTAACTAAGCGTCCTGCTTCTGGTGTATAGAAGCGTGTTTTTTGTTCTGTAGTCGTAAGTGTGCGTGAAAAGAATGCTTCTGGACGGTTTGCTTGATTCAGAGTGGCTGCAATCAGAGGCATCGGTCTCAACTACGAGAGGTATCTTTTCGTCGACTGAGTGCAATAAGGCCTTTTCAATTTCCTCCTTGAAGTTTTCGAATGTTTTTATTGATTCTGAATCAAGGGGGAATAATGAGCTGTTATCAAGGGTCTAATTTTGTCAGAGAACTTGGGTATCCACTGAGAATAGTAAGAGAATAATCCAAGCACTCGACACAGAGAGGTTTTGTTCTGAGGAATAGGTAGCTCTCTTAATGATCGTAGACGTTCAGCATCAGGTCTAAGTAGGCCCTGTGATATGTTATAGCCGAGAAAATCAATGGATGTTTTAGAGAAAACAGATTTATCTTCATTGAGAGTGAGGTTATACTGTGTATTAATCTTTAAAGAATTTTCTAAGTTCTCATCATGTTCTTGCTGATTTTTTCCAACTACGACAATGTTGTCTACATAAGCATACACACCCGTTAAATTATTTTCCTTAATAATCTAATCAATTATCCTTTGGAAACATGCAACACCATTAGCCACTCCAAAAGGAATTCTACTAAATTGGTAAAGTTTACCATTAGCTTCAAATGCCGTATAGGGCTTATCTTCTTCTTTATTGGTATCTGGTGATATGCACTCTTCTGATCCAATATAGATTTCATATTTTGCTATTTCTTGAGCTAAATCATCCATTCTTGGTAATGGATAAGCATCTAATCTGGTAAATCTATTAACTGTTCTACTGTAATCGACTACTAGTCTCTTTCTTTGACGTTCATTCGTTACTATTAAGACCTGAGCCCTCCAAGGGGGAGTACTTTCCTCAATTAAACCCTCCTTGATCATTTTCTCAATCTCAGTCTGTATGAAAAGCTTGTCACTCTCTCCACATCTTTTAGATTTAGTTGTAATAGGTTTACAGGCTGGATCAATATTGGAGAATAAAGATGGTGTGTCCACAAATACAGAGGGTACATTACAGGAGATAGGATGAGAGATTACAAGATCTTAGGACCCCCGAATGCAAAAGATGTGGTGGAATGTTGTGACATGAAATCTTGGCCAAGAATAATATCAGAGCAGAGGTGGGGTAGAACTGAAAGTTTTACATCTGGATACCACTCACCTTTGATAGAGGCTTTAAGAGATGATGACGCCATGGTTTTCATGTAGCAGGTTTCATCTATAGTCTGTGTTTTCTCACATAACCGAGAGAGATAATGGATCCTGAGCTCCCCGTATCCATTAGCGCTGTACCGGCGCCATTTTTCTCGACTAACATGTATAATGCAACGTGTTTTAGGGATCCTAAGGAAGCAGATGTAGTATTTGATATCAACATTGTTGCGAGTCTTTGAAAGCATGTCGCAGCAGATGTTATTTTTGGGTTCGAACGACACATTTTTGAGAAATGGCCTTCTTTTTTACACTTGAAACAAATAGCATTTCTGGCTGCACACACTTCTATTATGACGAGATCCTCCACTGAAGAAACACATGTACTTGGTATTAGCCGAAGCTGCACAACATGTATTAATGGTATCCGTTGACTGGACACTGGTACTGGTATTTTCCTGAGAAACTGCACCTACAATTGGCGTTTGAGTGTATGTGTATGCTTCTGAATTTTTCTGAGCTGCATGGAGCGCTCTAGCTTGTTCAATGGCTATATTTAAATGCAGTGTCTTGTTTTCGAGTAGCCGTTGTCGAATAATGTTCGAATGTAAACCTGTGATAAATTCATCTCTAACACAGTCGTCACGGTTTTGAACCGCATCAACAGATTTAAAGTTACATTCTTTTGCTAGTAACTATAGTCTTTGAACGTATTCGTCAATATTTTCCTTCTCTTTTTGGTCCCAAGTAGCAAGTAAATGCCAGGCAAAAACTTCGTTCGGGGGTTTTATGTACTTTTCTTTCAGACGGTTAACAGCAGTATCGAAAGTATCACACTCAGCAATGTATTCATATACATCAGAAGAAATACAATTTATCAGGGTATCAAGTTTATCAAAGTCAGTAGGGACGTTGGGGTCAATAATTTTTCGTAGGAACGACGAGAAGCTTTGAAACCAGTGATTAAAATTCTTGCTTGATAATGGTGTATTAGGAGGGGTGTCCAAACGTTTCGGTTTCAAGTAGTTCTCCAGACTGTTGAATTTTTTTTTTGTTAAATAAATTGAAATGAGTTGACAAGATAGGTATTCCTTAACAAGGATTTATTTAACAAAACATTCCCTGACTAAGCGATTCCTCAACTGAAGAATGCTAATAAGGGAGGTAACAACAATAACAAAATGCCAAGGGTAGATAAGTATAGTACACATATAATAAAAGATATAAGTAAATTTAAAACTTTTGATGACTCATTCCAACCAGATAACCATTTTATAGAGCTGGCCGATGGTACCAGGACTAAAAGTGTAGCATTAAAACAGGGTGACGCTGAGATATGCCTTGTAAATATGGACGGAAACCACGTGACAGTCTCTCTAAAAAGGGCACTATATATACCTTCCGATCTACTTTTTGTTGTGTCTGCCACAGCAAACTATAACATTCAAGAAAAATAAAAATGAGCTGGTGTACTGGAATGGTACTAGATTTAAAATATGTGTGTACAACAGACTATATTATCTAATGTCTACTGAGAACAAATCAGAAGACAGTTGGCACAAGATACTTGGTCACTGCATTCATGGCGACATTAAGAAATTACCAAATGTGGTTGAGGGAATGAATATTAAAGAGAAAATAGGCACTCTAAACAAGGACTATGAAATCTGTGTCCAGGGAAAAATGTCTAGACAACCCGACAGACATGTAACATCTATTTTTGAACTGGTACACAACGACTTAGCTGGCCCTATAGACACAGTCGATATAAACGGAAACAGATATGCTATCACACTCACTGATGACTTTTTTAGTGCAGTATTTGTATATTTTCTGAAATCTAAGAACACTACTGTAGCTGCCACTAAGAAATTTATTGCTGATACTACCACCTATGGTAGGATAAACTTCCTAAGATCCGATAACAGGTCAGAATTCAAGTCAAATGATTCCCAGAAATTACTCTGTGATAAGACACGAAGTTACTCACCCCACCAAAATTGGACGGCAGAAAGAAATTGGCAAACCATATTTGAAATGGCAAGATGCATGGTTATCGAAAATAGCTTGCCTAAAAACTTGTGGACCTATGCTGCGATGACATCTGCTGTAATCAGAAACAGATGTTTCAACATCCGCCTGAAACAAACCCAATACTATATGATTACCTATCAAAGATGCACATTTTCGGATCAAAATGTTATGCATACAAAAACTTAACGAAAAAGCTAGATCTGAAATGTGAAAAAGGATATTCGTTGGATAATGACAGAAACCGTCCCTCATTATTTATTCTGAGAATAAAAGAGTCCTCAAACGTAGGCTAGTAAAATTTATTACCAAAATGACAAACCAGCAGACTCAGACTTATCCAACCAATAACGATGAGGAGGAGGAGGGGGATGACTTATTCCAAAAGAAGAATATACAAAAATAGAAATCAGTTATAAATCCAGATCCATAATTTCAGATATCTGATTCACAAGACAATACACATATCGAGGAAGATAGTAAACTTCGACATTACTCCAGAAGAGAAAGAAAAGCTCCTCAATACTTAAATTATTATATAACAAATTCTGAGGAAGACATTGATCAGGCATTGATCAACCATTATAAACGAACGAAACACTTCTTTATAAAAATCACGTATATCTCTCATTTTATTATCGAAATGTTGTTAGTTTGAGAGATAGATGGGCAGACATATACTTCTTCTTGTCCCATATCTTCTTGTCCCATATCTTCTTCCGGGAGCCAGGCGGGTGCCAACGCTTTCACTCCCTTGCAAGCCGTATCTTCAGAGACGACCAAACCTCTGATCGCCGACTCCCTCGCTCGACTCCCGATTCAATGTCTCAGTCAAAATCTGACCGCATGGTTACCATGTGGTCTCCTTCCGGTTACACACCTATTGGACCTGACTGCCATGACGCGCTTTCATCCCCCTGTTTACTAATCACAACCTGACAGCTTATCAAAGCACACGGGGTCACTAGGAACGAACCAAAAATCCATGTCGTATGTTATATAACACATTGATTATTGTTATAAAACCACTTGTAACATACCACTATCTTATAAAGAGGCATGAAACTCTTCAAAGGCACAAAATGATGTTTTTGAATTGACCCCTCTATCTGAAGGCAAAAAGACGTTGGCAATAAATTGTTTTACTCAACCAAGAAAACCCCTTATGGATCAAAAAGATACAAAGCAAGATTCGTTGCCCGAGGATTCAGTCAAAGACTATGAAGAAACTTTTTCCCCTACTGCAAACATCACCTCAGTACGCATCTTAATGCAAATCATTATCATCATATCGCGCTGGTAGCACGGATATCCCTGACCCTCTCTCGCCACTCCTTCCTATCGTTCATCGCCCTAGGTAGGTCTTCAGGACAGCATCCCGTATCCTCACATAGCTGCTGAATGTATGTTCGTGCTGGTCGTCCTGCTTTTGCACGGCCATGTGTGGGGGTCCATAAGAATAGATCTCTTATGAGTTCATCCCTGCTTCTCCAGCAGTGTCCTGCATGTCTGGTTCGTCTAACTTGAATAGTTTTCGTGATAGGGGGCTGGTGGCCGTACAGTTGGTGTCTTGTGGGGTGTTGCCGCCAGGACTTGTTTAAGATTGCACGTAGCATTCTTGTGTAATTGCCGTCTAGCTTCTTCTCCAGCCGTTTTGTTAGCGTCCATGTAGTGCAGCCATATAGCAGTATCGATGTGACCGCTGCCTGGAAGAAACTGCGTTTCATTTTATCAGTTAGGTCTGATTTCCATATAATCGATAGCCTATTGATAGCTATCCATGGTAGTACAATATGATCAGAAGGATGTAACCGCGGCCTATTTACATGCACCAATTGATTGTGAAATTTTTGTTGAACAGCCTGAAGGATTTGAAACAAAAACAGAGATGATAGATTAGTCTATAGGCTAAATAAATCTCTATATGTGCTGAAGCAATCAGACTGGAACTGGAATAAAATACAACATGATTACCTCACCAGGAATAACTTTATTGAAAACCCGGCAGACCACTATGAAACATGAAACAAAATGAGAGGATTATAATCATATCATGGGTTGATGATTTAATCATCGCAAGTGATAAAGTTATCTCTCTTAGTCACGTCAAGAAGATGTTGATGTCTGAATCTAAAATGAAAGATTTGGGAGAACTCAATCATTTCATAAGAATAGACTTCAACAAAGATGTGTAAAAATGAATCAAAAGAGATATATAGGAAGAGTGTTGGAAAGGTTTGATATGTCAAATTGCAAACCAAGAATAACACCGTACGAACAAAGGATGGATCTCAGTAACACCAGTGACCCTGTTGACCCAAGAAAATATCGGGAAATTGTTGGGAGTCTAATCTACCTAATGACCTGTACTAGACCAGACTTAAGCTATGCTGTAGGAAAGTTATCACAGCATTTATCTGAGCCGCATCAACAACATTGGGTTGCGGCTAAATATATTTTAAGATATTTAAGAGGTACATCACACTATAATCTGTGTTATAAGAAAAAGTGAAGAACTAAGGATCTGTAATAAATAAACGTGTGGGTTGCAAGAAACAACGGACGAGAGGAATAGATTTAATTCCGTTTATTTTGAATAAATAAAATTTTGTTTGTCAGGAGAGATACGGGCCTTCTTCTTCCACCGGATAACGGGTCAGGAGATTAGTGGATGTAAGTCGTTCTCGAGCGGCTTTGTTGGTAATGTGATACGGTGTGTGAGGTGGGTCGGTAAGCTCTAAGCCGTTGTGGTACTGTTGGGATGGATGCGAGTTTGATTGGTAGGGCACCTGGTTCTTTATTCTTGTCCGAATGCGACGCATGACGATCTTCTCTCTCGAGGTCTCGGAGCCAACTGACTTTTCGAATTTTCGTTGACCATTTTATAGTCACATTTGGGTCGAATCGGCTCCCAAAGCTTCGTAGAAGGTTGCTGATTGGATGAAAAAAAAGAAAGGATCTTTTAAATCGTAAATATAAAGTTATATTTCAACTGGATGGATGCGCGGAGCCTATCTGCGCAGCGATGTGTTTTATTCATTTTGGTTTCGGCCATGGTCTAGACAACATCTAGCGTTTGAAATGTACATTTATGGTGTTTTATTTGTTTCTTTATTTATTTCTGTATATTACAGATCTTAGCTTACAGTGATGTAGATTGGACATCTGATCAGGATGATCGATTCAGTACAACTGGATTTTGTTTTTATCTCTACAAAGATAGCTCTCCTATCTCATGGAAGTCGAAGAAGAAACCTACAGTTGCGCTGTCCACCTGTGAGACTGAATATATGGCCTTAGCTAAAACGATACAAGAAAGTCCATATTTAATTCAACTATTAATTGGAATGGACTCTCAACACAGATATGAACCAGTGAAAATACTTTGAGATCGCCAAAGTGCAATTGCACTATCTAAAGACCCTGTAAATCGACAAAGGTGCAAACATATAGATATCAAATATCATTTCATCAGAGATGCGATGCATAAAAAAATAATAGAGATGGTCTATTGTCCAACCACAGATATGATTGCTGATGTAATGACAAAACCCATGACAAAATTAAGATTAGAAAGATTCAAAAGACTTTTAAATGGACTTTAAATTCTTTTTATGCTCTCATATGTATTTGTATTTTTTCTATATTGTGACCCTCATCGCAGGTGCCTACATTAAAAAGCTCATATTCTGTTAAGACATTCAACGTTATAAGCTTGGCTAATTTCCCTTGATTTACTGAATGAAGAAATGAATAATTTTTTATCAGTTTAGTGTTTAGAATTGGTTAGTTTCTATAACACTATAAATTATTTGACAACACAAATGAACAACGAAACTTCTTTTAAACACACAACAACGAAAGGTTTATTATACCTGTAGGTGTAAAAGAGTAAGAGTGAGAAAGTGTTCCTTTTGGTGTCGCTGGTTAGTGTGCTTGTCCTTGAGTTTGTTGAAAGTGTGTGTGTGTGTAACTGACCGCAAGGCCGGTAGCCGTGTATCCTTCTGTGAAGGCGATATAGGTCTATCATGGCCGATAGCTAGGTGCTATCTCTGACCATGTATGTGTGTCACTTGCGGGTTGCTCGCGTGACTGGTAAGGCTGGCGCTTCCGTGTGTGAAGCTAGTAGCCGGGTGTCCTTTGAATGCGAGAGAGGTCCCTCATGGCCGATAGCTAGGTGCTATCTGGTGTTTCCGGCTGACTGCCAAAAGGACTAGAAAAATAGTTCTAGAGAGGAAGAAGGAATCAATGCGTTCTGCCTGGTGATTGGTCAATTAATGACCGAATCGCTTGGCAGGGGCATTGATTCGCGAGAGGAAATAGACCTGTGGCTACTTAGGCGGAAAACCGACAGAGAAAAAGGTAGCAGCCGTAAAATACAATGAAAACAATACATACGTGTAAATAGAAGCAAGTAATCACAAATATAGAGTGTCCAGGTCAGTTTGTAGGGTGCTCTTAAAACGAAAGATGAAATTCAAGATAGCGTCGCCCAATCACCATTTAGGCGGGAAAAATGAAATGTTAAGTAGGAGGAAGGCGCTCTTTCAGCTTTGACCGTACAGTTTTTCTAAACGAAAAAAAAAAATGTACAAATTTATTACTCACATTTTTGGGGGGTTATTGTAAAAAAAATTTTTGTACCACGTGGTCAGTTGAAAAGAGCAGAGTAGTAAGTTTCTTCTTCCTTTATTAAATAAAATGTCACTTGGGGAAAAAAAATTACGAGCTGAACTGTTAAATCAGGAGCAACAGTAGTTGTAGAAGTAGTAGTAGTAGTAGTTCGGAGTAGTAGTGTGAGTTTGTTAGTGGTTGACAGACAAAGCAGGAAGTTTGCAGAACAAGGTTCCATGCTGCCTGGTTATGTGCAGCCATCTGGCTTTCTTCTTGGTGCCTGGTCGGCGGGAAAATTAAAAACTTTTCAATATCTCGATTTTTTTTTTTTTTTTTGCGTAGGAATGCTGAGTGTTCATAAGGCTGCGTGTTGGTTTTTATATGAGAATTCCATGAAAGTTGAGTGTTCATTTCTGTAACCTGCGACAAAATAAATTGTCATTTGTTATTACTGTTATCTCACCTTTGTTCTCTTCATTGTCTACCGGCCGTCAATTTACTCACACGAACAACAAAAAAATAATTTGCGAGGTCGACGTTCTTATTGGCCCCGCAACAAGGCTTTTCTTCCGTATTATCTCTTCCAGATATTAAATCTTTGCAAGTATTGCGTTTAATTTTCTTAAAAACTGTATGACAGCAATAACCTGCTAAGTATAGTATTGCTGAAAGAACATCTGTACATTTATTAACATCATTTATTAACACCACTTCTAAATTTATACATATCTACCATTTAATCAGCAATGCATTAAAATTGATCTAAAGAATTTTACAAGAACAAACTGGGACGAAGGGACAGATAAACAAAAGTTAAACTTAATTTTAAAACTAAGAGCGTTCTGATTTTTTTTTTTTTTTACACTGAAATAATTGCTGTATCTAGATATTATACTAATCCCCTCTAGACTTAGAGGGGATTAGTATAATATCTAGATACAGCAATTGACCAAAACTTGTCTTGGGTGATCAGTTTGATATTTACCAGGAAATATGTATAGCATTTTCAATTCTTCTATGCATAGGTTGTATGATGTAAAGCAATGAAGGTTTCCTTTGTTAATTTTCCATTTCTTCCAGAAATGCAATTCCAAGATTATCTAACCAGTCACAGAATACAGAGAGAAATCTAAAATTTTCTTCATTTTCTCTAAGTAAATTACAGTATTCATCTCTAAGCCTAGAACCTTTATATGGTGTTTTTACATTCATATAAATACTAAATATAAAATATATATAAAATATAAAATATGTTTATATATTCAGCAGCTGCAAAATTAAGCAAACATTTCTGTTTTCCTAAGGTCAGTAATCCCTGAACACTTTACTAATTAAAAATTTGCTGAACTAAATTAACATTTTGCCTTTCAAAATTAGTAGGAGAAAATTTCTCCGATCAATTTATAACAATATTTCAAAATTGACTGAGATTCCAGGGCATGAAGTTTGTGTAAGGTACAAAATTTGAACACTTTGGATGCTATCTGATTCATGATTTCCATTGAGACAAAATTTTGGGAAAAGCATGCATTTACTTGTATCTTTTTGACCAAGCCAATTGTTTCTAATGCAATTTAATATATGGACTGTAGAGTTATCCCCCGTATATTGTAATCGTTGTTGTTTGTTATCACTGTTGCATTTTAAAGTTAAAAAGGGCTACTTCTTCTAATAAAATAAAGCCGGCAGCCTCCATCGTTAACAACTAATATCAGTCCTCTCTCTTTATTATAATTCTTTACACAAATACATCCGAAGCAAAACAGCACATGGTGTCAAAGATGGGATATAAAAATAAAAAAAAATAAGAAAAAGAAATTCAAATTAACCCGGGATCAATTGAAGAAAAAAAAAGACACGAAACAAACCAGTCGAAACTACTATGTCCTGTTTCAGATATCGAAGAAAACGCGATAATTTGAAAGGAAAACTATAAGTTTTATTTTCTTTTAATCAACTACAATAATGGCTATGAGGCAATATTCAGGTAATCTACCATCCCCAGAGAAGATGAGCTTAGTTGGAAACGTCGCTAACAACTTCCGAACGTTTAAACGTAATTTTTTTAATTACTCAATTGAGAGCAGACTCTCGAAGGAGGCCGATACTGAATATCAAACTCCATTTTTTTTGACAACATTAGGTCAGGATGTATTTGACATATATGATGGCTTAGAATTTGACAATGAAGAAGATAAAATGGACGTAGAAATCGTTTAGAAAAAATCAGATTTTTCGTGGGCGAAATGCACGAAGTGTTTGAATCGTATAAATTTCACCTACGGAAACAAGAACCAACAGAAAATATTGAAGCTTAGGTAGCTGCTCTACGTAAATTTGTAAAAAACTGTAATTTTAGCCAACTACGAAACAAACTGATTAGGGACCAGGTAGTTGTTAGAGTTAGAGACGATTGCATCAGAGAAAAACTTCTGTCAGATAAGCAACTTTCTCTCGACAAGTGCCTACAAATTGGTAGAGCCCACGAAAGCTCTAAACAACAGACAAAAGCTATTTCTTCAAGCCCTGATACTGACGTGCAAATAAACAGAATGAATAAAAATTTGAATAAAAAGTACCCAAATAAAAATAAAACGGAAAAATGCATACGATGTGGAAAGATTCCCGCCTATAACAGAAATGACTACCTAGCAATTAATGTACGCTGCAGATAGTGTTCAAAAATTGGACATTATGCAAAAGTTTGCAAGAACAAGTCTGACGTTAGGGATCTTAAAGAGGACGATTTTCTGTGTTAAATTACACCGGATAAAATTATTTAGTCAAAACAGTAGAAGGATTAGAATGTTAGGCAAAAATAAAGGTCACCACTAAAGTCTGCAACAAAATCATCAATTTTCGATTGGACTCAGGTGCAGACCTAACTGTAATCCCCGACCGGTTTTTTCGACAAAAAATTCCCTAATTGTATGGGAGACGAATAAAAAATTATATGGACCTGGTCACAAAGAAATTCAGGTCATAGGACGTGTAGAAGCTATGTTAGATAATAGAAGAATTTTGTGAAAAATTTGGATGAATCACTACTATTTGGGTGAACCACTAGCATTGAAAATATTTAGGAAAATTAATGCTCTCAATAATGAGAGTCACCGATACAAAAAAGACTTTCCAAGAGTATTCAAAGCCCTTGGAAAATTGGAAAACGTATACAAAATACGCTTGGATGAGACACCCCAACCGTTTTCTATTGCCAACCCCAGAAGACTACCACTCCCTATGAAACAAAAGGTAGGAAACAGCAGTGTATATGAGAAGAAAAGAAAATATCCTCCAGAACTACTACTACCCTCAAAGTTACCAGACTACCCATGGCAAAAGGTAGGCATGGATTTGTTTGAATTGAAAGGACACACGTGTCTGATGATCATTGATTATTATTCTAGGTGGATAGAAGTGTCCCCCTTACAGAAAAACACTTCAGACAATATAGTTTCCAGGAATGGCATTCCAGAATTAGTGATGTCAGATAACGGCCCGCAATTCACATCAACAGAGTTCTTGGACTTTTCAAATAGGTTTAGCTTTATACATCTCACCAGCAGCACCCAAGCAGAACGGGCTGTATAAACCATTAAGTACTTATGAACAAAAGGCAAGTGACCCATATATAGCACTACTAAACTATCGCAGTACTCCCCTCCAGCATGGTAAAAGTCCTGCAGAATTATTTATGAATAGAAAACTCCGAACTCGAATTCCTACTATCTCTGCAAAATATACAAGCATAGACGCTAAGATAAAAGATAGACAAAAAATGAATTTCGACAAGCGTCATCGACCTAAGGAGCGTTCCTCTTTTGTAGAAGAGCAGCCAGTTTGGGTAAACACACCAAAAACTACTCAAGAAAAGTAGTAAAGTCCTTATCTCCAAGGTCGGTTCCAGTGAAAATTGATTCAAGACTAATTCGACGAAATAAAAGTCATCTTCGTAAAAGAAGTGAGCAAACCAAATTTCGTCAGGTAACCACCCCATAAAAATTGTTGACATTACCAAATCTACCCAGAGAAGTTCCTGAGTACAGTCATGATGGCATATGGGAATGCTGAACTGGTTAACCAGGACTTTCACAATAATTTTTTAAGTGAACCTTAAAACAAAAAAGGGAGATGTAGAGTCAGCCCCTTATATTGTAATTATTGTTGTTTGTTATCACTCTTGTATTTTAAAATTAAAAAGGGTTACTTCTTGTAATATAATAAAACCGGCAGCCACCATTGTTGACGGCTAATATCAATCCTCTCTCTTCATTATAATTCTTTACACAAATACTTCCTGAGCAAAACAGCACATGAATTGAGATGAATTGGAATAAAGAGGTCAAGATTTTATGATTGTGGATATACAATTGAAAGCTTTGGGGAACAGCAAAAGAAAGATGTAGCTTTTTTGTTATAATAGATAAAACTTGAAAGCCTGTATCCTCTAAAACAACTATTTCATGTTTAACTATGTCAAATTCTCAGCTTTAAGACGTTTAGTAGGTGCAACTTGCAGAACATCTTTATATTGTGAAAATACACTGCTAAGCATGAATGCAAAAACATTTGTTGCAACTTTATTGCTGTTGTCAGATAAGCCAACAATATTTACCACCCTTATAATCAAAATAAGGTGAATTTCATCGAGTGACGATGCTCTGGTGACCTTCTGCACAAGTTACTTAACTTTATTTTTGATATACATGAGAAAAGAAGTCATGTAAGTCGATAAGGTTAGTCTTTTAAACCATTAAAAGCCTAACCTTATCAACATACATGACAAGCGAAGCTAGCTAAGTAAAATTATATTTTTGCTGTCTCTTAACAATCTGTACCGTTTAGGAGAGCAGTTATATAACAACAAAGAAAATATCATTATTTCTGTTGAATAATCAAGCTTATTCTGTATCATTGTTTAGCTGCTCATATATAAATGAGTTTGAATTAAAAAATTCTAATTCTTCTTGCACCAATAGTTTTAAAAGAAAAAATCTTGCACCAATAGTTTTAATATAAAAAAATCATATTTTGAGGTTTTGTTTGTTGTTCAATATTCCTTTTCTTCATGTTTTCTATCAGAATTTCAAGAGTATTTTGATCAGCTACATATTTAGGAATCTTATAATCCCCTATTGTATTTCCACCTTTCTACAAAACATATGTACCACAAAATCAGAATCGATTACAATAGACAAATTGAGCACCTCGGGTGGTGTGAAGCTAGACTAGTAAACCTTCATGAGTGAGTTCAAGTCTCATTGGGTACCCCATTCATACAGCCTTGTGTCACATCTAAACAAAAAGCTTAGAAAATTACAAGTGACCTATTGATTTTTTGGATATCAAGAAAATTTAATTTCCCTTCTAGATCATCAATATTATGGGATTTCTTTTCCTTTTTATGTGCTAAGTCATCAGTAATACTCTATTTAAAGAATCTGTCGTGTTCAGTTATGCTTGTGATGTAGATTTCAAACGAAGTCATAATGCCACCATTCAGCTGTCAGTTTCAGTTGTGCTCACAATGTAGGCCTCAATCAAAGTTATAATTCCACCATTCAAAACTCACAGAAAATGAGAAAAGATTTAAACCCCTTCGTCCACTCACCTGGTTTTTACAATGCCTGGTTGCCCTTTTATACAAATGAGTCTGCTGTATAAAATAGGCAGTTTTGTGTACGCGCACTATATATATATACTCATTGGCCCAGTGGTTCAATCCCAGGTCGCGTCATACTAAAGACTTTAAAATGGTACTTGATACCTCCTTACTTAACACTCAGCAATATAAGGTACAAGGGTAAAGTGGAGCAATCCAGGGAAAGGAGTAGCGCCCTTCCCTACACCTCGGTGTAGAAGCTATTGAAAAGGGAGCCTTCTGATCGCCCTCGATTACAGTCGCCAACTTTACTTTTTACTTTTTATATATATATTTATACTCAAGAAATGGCAAAAATCTTGGGATGATCAAACATAGAACAAGCTCCACCATATACAAGACGCCATGGTTGAATGGCCGGTAGGCTATAGAAGAAATAGAAAAAAAGTAATTCTCTTCATGGCCACGCCCACAAAGGTTGATATGCAGTTAAACAAAACTTTAAAAAAAGCTTTCTTGGCTCATCTCAATCACCTCAGCACTGCTTGTGACAAGCACGCTGACGTTGTCAGCGCATATAGAGTACTTGGCCCCGACATAAGCGCCAAGTAACGTGGGGCAGCGTAGGGCCGGGTTAACCTTCAACCTGTGCAGGAACGGCTTCAGCGTAAGGACGTACAGCATTGGCAAGAGCGGAAAACCTTGACGATTCAACTAAGACAAAGTGAAGGGTTTCGATCTTACCCCGTTCACTTCGACTTTGACTCCGAAAGATGCATAAACAAAGCGAAAGTGAAGCCTGAACTCGGCAAAACAGCCACTAGAAAACCATGGTCAACCCTTCAAATCTTCAAATCAGTGTTTTACATCGTCAAAGGACAAAAACACCCCCACCATGATTGTCCTTACGCAGTAACTTCTCTATACTCCAGGAGAATCGTCAGGGTATAGAGACCTATTTCATCTAGTTATAGTTACAAAGATGTGCAACAGCCTCAAGTTCACTTCTTCGGTCACACCATTGATCCCGGGAGACTTCCGAACCTTCTCTTTTATTATGCGTCCCTCACGCCCAGCCGATTCTATATCCGTGAAGCGAGAGAAGTCTACAAGATAGGTATAGAACTGAGCCGAACTCAGCCCGTGCTCTTGGGTGAAAAGTTTCTCGAAGTGGTCACGAAATTCCTTACAAATAGCTTTGTTGTTCGACGTTGCCTGTGCGGCGATATGACATTCACGATATTTCCATCAATTACTAATCAGCCCGAAATTCTTGCGCTATGTTCGTCGCCTTGCAAGATATTCTCTTTAACCTAGCTCAAACTACCAGAACTTGGTACTTCTTGTTTTGTAAGGAGGCCAGCTCCGCCTTAGCTATGCTAGTAGCCCCACTTGGACCATCAAAAAAATCTACGTCAACTCTCCTAACAAACACTCGGTCCAGATAGTTATAGGGCTGGGTTGAGGCGCCCCTATTGGTCCAAATCCATTTTAACTTATTGGGATGCCTCGCGCGAAATTTGGCGACGAGATCAAGTCGTCCGGCAAATTCGACCGTTGACAAAACAGGTGTAAGTAACCCTGCATGCACCCCTTTTATCTAGATTGGGATCAAGGACGGCGCTCCAATCGCCCACTAAAATTACCTGCTTTGATGGCGTAACATACAGCTCGATACGCCGAAAAAAGTTGGGAAACTCACGGGTAGCATTAGGCCAGTTAACACCAATCAGCCGAAACATCTTTTCCTTTATGGTAATATCCAGGATGCAAAACCTGCCCGCCGTATTTGAAAGAACAAGAGTAGACGTCAAGATTATACAGCTGATCACCCTGGGGACTCATCTAACACGACCGTCGAAAGATAAATAGTCCTCAAACAACAAATATCAATGTCTCGGTGCTAGAGGTATAAAAGTAATTGGGAATCCGCAGCCATTCAAACTTGCAAGTGTTACATATTGTCCTTTGACAACATGTTAGTTGTGCATTTCTAAACAGGATATGCACCTGTGCAAACAAAGGGACCGCGGGAATAAATCACGTGAATAGAGAACCGGAAAGAAAACGTGTGGGAGTTGAAAATATTATATATTGACCCAGATACGGCTGGGATTCGGGCAGATTCAGGGAGCAATCAGCGAGTGCCCAGAGAGAGGCGAAGGCAGCCTCTGGCTGAGAATCTCTTGTCAAGGAAACAAAGAAGTAAGGCTCTGAATATGGAATTATAATGTGGGTCAAGAAGATTTGGTGTCACTCATAGTAGTCGTCCGTTTCTTAGTCTGAACTCTCTCTCTCTCTCTCTCTCTCTCACTCTCTCTCTCTCTCTCTCTCTCTCTCACTCTCTCTCTCTTTATAATGATTGGTGCCGAAGGCCAGTTCATGTCCACATGGTATGATTTCGAGCCGAGTAACGCTTGAATTCCACGAGACGATCAAAGGAAGCGGCCAATGAAGGAAATGGAAGGAAAAAAGCAAAGATAGAGAGAGAAAGAAAGAATAAATGAAAAGAAAGAACGAAACACGAAAAAGAGGAAAACGGAGAAAAGAAAAAAGAACGGGAAAGAAAGGACGAACGAAAAATAAGAACTTTACTCTAAAGACGCGAAGAATAAAGTCACTCCAACCGAAAAATAAGATTTCAACAAAGAAATAAAACAAACTCAGAGAAGACGAAAGCAAAAGAAATGAACGAAAAAGAGAAGAAAAGAAGGTGAGAAAAGATTTAAAAACAGGTACAGCACTCATTCTAAAAAAAAAAACCACGTTTTTTGTTGTTTTTGTTTGTTTGTTTGTTTGTTTTTTCTTTGTTTTGTTTTGTTTTGTTTTTTTTACTTCTGTGTCTCTTTTAAGTTTCGTGGGTTTGCGCCCCATAAAATTTATTTGATTTCAAAAACATTAGAAAGCTGTAATAAGGCCTGTATGCTTATATATTGAAGGTTTGATACTGACTACTACTATATGTTAGTTGAACAGGGGTTTGGAAGAGAAAAAGAGAAAAAAAAGAAAAAGAAAGAGACATATAAACAAAGAGTTTGTCTAGTGGATAATAGGAAAATAATATTTCTGTGAGTGTCAGAAGAAATGACAGCTTGAGATTAACAAAACTTCGAGTAAGACATTGGAATTTTTAACTTTTTATGAATTAAATTTTAGGGTAAATTGTAAATGCGTGTCGGGACGTTGTAATTCGATATTGGGAGGCTTCTTTTTCTAATTATATTCGATTCCGGTCTCCAAGTACAGTCGTGGCATGTAGCCATGGGGAGGTCCGTTCCTTTTTGGCGCATAGAATGGCGTGTGGAATAGGATGTTTTTGCCGAGCTGCCTTCGTGCGTTGTCTCAAAAAAGTTATGAAATTTTACGTATTATTGATTATCTCTCTGAAAAGAGAGAGTAGCATTGGAAAAATTGTGGATTTTCTTTGAATAATGGAACATGTTGAATTTGCCGTTATGGGTCATCTCTCTAGAATAGGATCAAAAATTTTGGGGCACTGGTAAGAGGACAGACCAGTGTTTTAGTTGAAAGAATGTGGGAGTTAGTAGTTAAATGCACCGACACCTGGTGTGCGCTGCAACGCCAGACGAGGATTCGAATCAGGATTATAGAAAAAAGACAGTACACTTGTTAACTATTGGAGATATTGTGGAATGAGGGTCAACGAAGAAGCTTATGTAGTCTGAAAAAAAATCCCCGGGATATTTTATCTTACCTTTGGAGGTGAGTTAGAAAACGTATACTGAGTTGTTTTGGTCGGAATGGGGAAAAAAGGAAGAAATAATGGCTGGATACTGTTAGAAATAAATATTACTTCAATATAATTTTGCAAAGTAAAATAAAACTAATTATAAAATTTAAATAAATAAATAAATAAAACTTCCCGCATGTTTTAATTTTTATGAATAATTAAAAAGACGTTTTTTATTGGTTAAGAATAAAAAGCTGTCTATATTATTTTTATGAATAAATAAGCACATGTTTTTTTTAAAAAAAGACAATCAACAAAACTTTTCAACTAGGAAAGACAGCACTTTTAAAGGTCGTCGCTTCAATTTGCCAACGTTTCAAAAAAGAAAGAAAGAAATCTTCGAAGTCAACTATTCTTCGAAAAGGGAACATGAAGACCTAAGCTAAGTGTTAATTTAATTGGGCTTTTGTTTTGGTTTATATATGTGTATAAGTACTCGAATATGTGCAATGAAATTTGATATGACGGAGTGTTTTTTTCTCCAAGAAGGTTTACAAAAAAGTGTTAGGTTAGATATAATTTTCCAACAATACGAGCCATATTTATTTTGTGGAGATACTTGTTAAAATTGGAAAATGTAGGTAGCGAAACCATTGTGGCTTATGATTACGACAGAGACCAATATTATAGAATACACATTTTTTAGCTTTAAAGTAATCAACCCCAAAAACATACATAAGAACATTCTAGAAATTTCGGATCAAAATCGCAATAACATTTTTATATTTTTCAACCAATCAACTAAAGATACAAAATAAGAACAGTCTAGAAAATCCGGCTAAGAAACTCATTAACAGAAAATTTTTAGGCTCCAAAACAAATAATTGAATTTTAGGACACGCAATAAAACTATTCTTAATCCACTTAAGTGACCCCAAAAAGTATAAATAACGAAGAATTTAATCAACCAGGTCATTTCACTATCAGATATTCATTCCATTCGATAACCAAAATTCATTCATTCCTTCCACTATGAGAGGTCATGAACGGACAGCAGAGAGCCATACCATAAGACTCAAAGGTAAAAGGCATGCAACCTTCTTTTACCAATGCGACACGTTGTCGCCAAAGTCATAAGAAAACGCATGTGCGGACTTTAGAAATCAAAGACCCATACTTACGATCCATCGCTTATACACACACACACACACGCATACCCATGTATGTAAGTAAAGCCAAAATTTTTATCCTCCTTATTTCGGCCAACTATGGACCCATTTATTTAATAGACTTTACTAACATGTAAACACACCCACACGGGTGAACAATCCTATTTTCATTCAACTGGCCACAACTGTATTTTCTGCAAAGGCCGCTCGTACATAACATGAACATTGTATTTCTAATTATTTTTATCCTGTTTGTTATGATTATTAAATTGTTTGTTTCTTTATGTTCGTTGTTGTCATATTCCATTTGTTTACATGCTTGTAAAATTTGTGTTGTATCTGTGGTGGAACTAAACCTGAAAGTAATACCCGGACAGAATGGACGGAAACTCACAACAAATCGGAGAGTAACATATCCACTGAACAATTAGATGTACCCACTACAATATAAAAAAAAGACAAGTTAAGAAGTAATGATTTACTGATATAGAAAGAGGATAAAGATAAAAAGCTCAGAATGAACAATTTAACAGTGAAAAAGACAAAGAAAATATGTAATAATGAATCATTGAATCATTGAAAGAAAGGAAAAAGAAAGAAATAGAGCAATGTATAGTGTTTTTTTTTCTGGTAACCGTGAATGCTGGTAGATAGTAGATTAGTAAATATATATATATTAGGGGGAAGTGTGAAAAAAATTTAAAATAGCAGTCTACTTGGTGGATTGCAAAAACCATGCCAAAATTTGGTCAAAATGAAAACTTTCCACAACTTAACATGTAGAACTTACATGAAAAGCTTAACACCTCAGAATTTTCTCAAGCCACACCAGAGGGAATAAAAATAGGCAAGGAATTACAGACTACGAAAGGATAACTGTTAGAACACAACATCTTGACATTTAACAAATTATTAATTCCCAAAGAAGTGCAAATTTAATATCTCCTTTAAAAGGGTAGAACAGTGCATACCTTGAGGTGTTTTAAATGTCAAAAATATGGACACCACAAGAAAAACTGTAGGGGATATATGATATGTGGAAGGTATGACCAAAAAAGACCCAGACCGCATGGAGAAAAATTGTACCAATGAAACCAAATGATCAAACTACCAAGTTAACCACCATGCAATCTTTGGTATGGGGTACGAGTCCAGGTTGGTACACTTATTCACGGTCATCCCTACATAGACGAATCGATTGGTCTGCAACCATTGGGGCTGACACTCTGAATACTGCATTGGTTCGATGATCCCCAAAAACTGTCTAACTCTTTGTCTACATTTTCCTGCAATGCATAACGTGCTTTGCAAAAGATGGGTTTTGTGTTTGGGTCGACTTTCAACAATGCTAAGTAATTTCTTAGTTTACCCGGCTCGTCATTGAAAACATCCAGGTACCTTCGGGTACTCAGTCGGAGTAGCGTTAACTGCCATGAGCTGAGCTGGATTACTTCCAACCAGTTTCTTCCTAACAATGTAGGTCCAGATCCTAATACAACCACCAAAGGTAAGGTGATACTGCTGATTGTCATATGTCACTGGTACCGCATGGGGTTATATTTTCTTCTGTTTAGGTGACAAGTTTTTGTGCCATGTGGTTCAGTTTTGGTCAATCGTGACCCTGCCTGTGTCTGTCAAAAATAGTGTGGTTGTTTAGTGATACAACAGCACCGGTGTCAATTTGCATCTCTACCCAAATGTCATTGATGCTTACCATTAAAGGGTCAATTTTTTGTGAAATAGGGAAGACTTTGTGCTCTGAGGCAGTATCTCCTGAAGTAATAGAGTGTGTGTCATCGTCATGCTCATCTCTGTAAACCTTATGTGTTTCGAGATTTCTAGTACGCTTAGCACCTTTCTTTTTCAGGCAGGCTGCTAAATGTTGCCACCTTCTCATCGAAAACATGGTTTTTCGCTTTTTCATCAACCGTAATTTCCTCTTTTGAAGCAGCTTATATTTGGCTATGGGTATTTCGTGAACATTTTTGTCAGCACTTTCCAGGTCTATCAATTTTTTTCCGCCATACGGTCGTCCGCAACAGTGACAACCAACAAGTCCCTTAACATATCCTGGATAGTGGGACCAAATTCGCAGAACTTTGACGGGTTTTAAGTGGGCGAGAAAGTCTGAGATGGTTTTGTTTGGTTGAACCGTTCGACAACAACAGATGGCGCTGGGTTGCAGTTTTCCTCAAACGCCTGTAACGCTCATCAAACGTTTTGTGTCGTAAGCTATCGGGTGTGATGGGGTCTTTTAATAAGGAAAATGCTTCCGTTCCACACACACGCTTCCTTTTTTCTATTTGCGTCTGTTTACTTCGAAATAGTTTGAAAGTTTCTCAGCATGAGTAATCCAATCACCCTGTGCCGGTAAAAACTCTTCGATTCGTCCATATGAAGTCGTACAGCATGCACCTATTGTATCCAGCCGGTAGATACAAACAAAACAAAACAAACAAAAACGTTTTCTGCATTGAAAAAACGCTCACCGATGAAGTTTCATCTCACCCTCGTCCCCGTGTAGGATAACTTCAAGAATTATCAACAAAAAACATTCGTGGGCGTCATAATCCTGTTTATTCATTCCAATTTCAACTTCAGGGCTCGCCAGTGGAAGTTCCCGGTGCTACCCCAAAGAATATCGCTCCAAAGCTTTTCATAGATTACATTATCATAAAAGGAAGACACACAGATCACCCATCTGCCCACCAATTTCCAAAATAGATAACTTTGCAAAAAAAAAACATATCACAAATTTAAAACCTAACACTAAAAAACCAAAATACGTTCTACCTATCCCAGCCAAACTCAAACCTTCACCTCCGCATCCAATATAAATCATACCCGACCAAATGATGAGCAAATATGACTGAAAATATCAACACCCAATCCATAGACTCCATAAAATATCAACACCCAATCCATAGACTCCATCAAGGATAAATCCAATCCAAAAATTATTTTAAAAGTTCACACAAACAAATAAAAACAATGGAACTCCAAAGATCAACCAAAACCCTAAATAGATATTGTAGTGTGGATGTTGAAACTGATAATTGCTAAATCTAGCAGATATATAAAAGATGAAATAAGAAACATCGTCAAAACATGCACCTATGAAGCAAAATTCGACTTCGATTACACCAGCTACCGACATCAACCATCGAGCTGACGACTCCAACAAATATCCACGAACTTACACACGTTCTTGTAAACTCGACGAATAAATTGACGTATTCGTTATCTCGCCTTTGTTTCATTCATTGTTTGTTTTTTTGTTGTTTTTTTTTTTTTGGCAGTCATTTGGCACGCTTAACCTTAAATCATTCGTGGGGTCGACGTGTTTATCGGCTCCGCAACACTCTGAAAATTTTTAAAAACAAAAATATTTACCTAAAAATTATGTGCTTACAAATCATATATATATATAATTTCCATACAATATACATTCCATCATACTAATAGAAACCAAATGCATGAAAATTTACACAAATATGGGTCCTAGAATGTATTTAGATTGTAAACATTTGTGGAGATAGATAAAAATAAGAAAAAAAAAATTCAAAATGTAGTGATTCCCAGAAGCCTCTGAATGGAAGTGAAATTTGTGCATGCCTGAAAGATAGACTTACTGACACCAGAAAGAAAAACCCATTCTCACTTCCAGTCTTTACCATAAGATTGAAAGACCATTTTTTTCACTCGGCTGTTAGCAGGTGTTCACCCAGTCTTGGACGGAGGGTTGCGTTTCGTAGATGCTGTTGCTTACAATGCCATCTATGAAAAACTCCCACTTGACTTAACCACTAACTCATCACCACCGAAAATAATAAACATATTTCAATGCTTTGACTGGGAAACATATTTCTACTGGTTCAGGAAGACTTTCCCCGCCATTGAATTGTCATTATAACCCTAAAATAATGTAGATTGTTGTCAGTGGTCATTGTTGTAATTGGGTTTAGCATATCAGACTCCATTGTTTTTTCTTCATACCCCATTTAATTTTTGGCTTCTTCTGTAGAAAACTGCAAAAATCACAGAAAGAAGGAAGAAAGAGACGAAGATACATTTTAAATTCCAACAAAACAAAACTAATAACCAACCAAATCTTCTGATTCCCCATACATTCATGATCAAAAAGATCCATTGTAATTCAAGCCTCCGAGCCCTATCAGTGGCCTCAACTTTCAAACTCAGTTTTTTTTAAATGTAATATTTTCAAAGAAATTGACATTTTCATATGGAGCAGACAAATTACATTGAAATGATTTTTCATACAAAATAGATTCTTTAGTTTTATTAATGTGGATTTTAGAAGAATTCTTTTTTTACATCTTGTGCGAATTATAATTGGAATGTAAGTATTTCATGAACATCAGTGACCATCTTAAAAGCTGTATATAATGGTAAGTACTGGTAATAATTTTTCAGACAAAAATACTCTTACATTGTTTATAAGACATGCTTTTTCTGTCAACCTACAAAAAGACTTTTATGGAGATTACATATATGCTGATATCTTGATTTATATATCTTGATTTTAATTATCATCAAGCTTTGATCCACTTGATATTTTTTTCTTAAATCTATTAAATGAAGATAGATAAGTAAATCTCAGTTTTAAAGTTTAATTCTTTGGAGATTATCACCAGCATGTTGACTCATGAGGTAATCATTTTAAAGTGGGTGGGGATGATTCTTAAGATGGGGAAACACACATAGCAGTCAAATTTTACTTCTGTATTTCTTAAGATGTTTCGTAATTACAAAGTAAGTACAAAGTACTTGCAATTTTAGTGTCAATTTTTGTCAAAAAACTGCCAATTTAATTTTCTTCAATCTTCCTATGTCCAATCTTTATCTTCTCTCACCAATAATGTTTGCCATTACATAGTGTGACGGCAAATTGACTAAAATCCCAAAACGGGGTTTTATTTTCGCACGTGTGAAGAAGGGGCAGGTTGGCACTTGATCCCTTATAGAATAAGTCCTCGTTCAGAGTTTTTTTTTCTCAGGCATATAAGAACTGGCATATTACGTGAGGGATTAATTTAGGGCTAGACTGACCGCCACTGGCAAGGGGTTCCAAATTTCACACTATCCACACATCCACCAGGTCGCTTTCCTTCCTCCCCTAGACAACGGAAGATATGGACCTATAGGTTTAGTCGTAATAATATTATATTGTAGTAGTCCGCAACTCCGGTTTCCTGTGTGGTATTTTAAAGGAATTAATAGGACAATTCTAAGCAAGATAACATAAGGCGAATAGAAGCTGAAAAGGAAGCATGAAGTAACGAACTCGTAGAAGACACTGCAAATAACAACTTAGACCACGTGGTAACAATAAAATACATGAATCTTTTACTACAATTATATACACCTTCAAAGTGGCAAATATATAATAATTGAACAGTCCATGAACATAAATGTCTTTCTTCTTTTCTGTTCTTTCGTGTTTCTTCAAATAGAGAGAGAGAGAGAGAGAGAGTGGTATATAAAATTTGGGTATAAGGAGAAATGGTCCCCAAAGTTACTTATCTTATTTTTCGACGGGGTTCCACTGGAGAATCTTTCTTCTTTTACGGGCTAATAGACTTTAGGTTATTTTTAACACTGGCTTGAAGAAAATGGCTTCTTCGTGTCTCGCAGATATTTTTTCGTCTTCTTCACCCGGAGTACTTGGCTTTTCATTCCTGATCTATCATCTAATTCATGGATCTTTGGGTCTACACTTCTACACCCAGGGTTCCGCTGCTGAATATGAATTAGACGAATGAATTCCGCCTCTGATAATTCAGCTACATCATTCCTGGACAACCTTTAAGGAGACAGCGATTACTTCTCTCCCATAGAAACCAGGACCACACATCTACGGCTGAACATTCACTCCTGTTCTAAAATCTGCAACTCAATACTACAGACGGGGAGACCCACCGTTTGTCCAGAATTGAGAGCATCTTCTATCACGTGTGGCGGCATGCTCTGAAAGTTCGCTCTCGGCTGCAGACAGGTCTCTCTGACAACTATCATTGTTTAGTTAGGGGGCCGCTAGCGATGATCTGATCGGCGAGCTCAGTCTGACGGCGCTTGTGGTGGCCTTGGGCCCCCAGGATAAGGTGCCTCAATAACGACGAGGCTTCTCTCACCTGGCTGGTCATCCAGAATTCCCTCTGGGTGGGCAAGAAATAGTTTACATGGCAATGGGCTATTTCGCCTGAGTGTTGCCGGTGCGTTGCTTTGGAGAAGTCTATTGACCACGCCTTCTTTCACTTCCAGGTCGTGCTGCCACAGTGCAAACTTCTGGAAGGTTTCATGGTTCGCATCCTGAATAGAAAGTTCTTTGTCTTGGATAGCCACGGGAAAGATCGTTCAGCATCTTCCTTCCAGAAGCTCCCTGTCGCCGTATCCTGTAAACACATGCGGTCTAAGAAAGTAAGACGCAAAGTATGGCGCCGAATATCAACATTCGGCACGCCTACACCGCCTTTAGACGGGTGAAGGTAGCAGATCTCCTGTCGCACCGAAGGAAATCTCTTAGCCCAGACGAACTGGAAAAAAATCCTTTCCATCTAGAATAGGATGGTGCACGGGATTGAAAGTACTGAAAGTCGGGAAACGAGAAGCACACCTCAGCCCAGCCCTTTAGGGAAAGCCGCCTACGTATCCACAACTTCGTCGCGGCTACGACCAATTTTTCTCCAATTGAAGATCAGGACGCCGAGTATCTTGTCCAGACCGTCCCTCCAGGTGAAGGGGCCGGGAAGGGCACAGCCCTTCCACGAACCCAACCACAAAATGACGGACTTTTCGCGGTTAATCTTGGCCCTTGTCACAGCTTCGTACCTTTCGATCTCTTTGCTCACCTCGGCACTGCTCGTTACAAGCACGTTGACATCGTTAGCGTATGCAGTGTACCTGGAGAAGGTAACTTGAGGCCGCGTAGAGCCGGGTTAACCTTTAGCTTGCGCAAAAACGGCTCAAACGCAAGAATGTAGAGCATCGGCGATAGCATGCAACCAGGCCGAATCGAGCGAGTCAAAGTGAAAATGAAACCTAACCTCATTCAACTCTGCCATGACTCCGGGGGACGCATACAGAAGACGGATCCAGGTGCGAAAGGGCAACCCGAAACCGGCAGCAGACAAGACAGCCTCTAGGAAACCGTAGTCAAACCTATCAAAGACTTTGGATTGATCAAAATTGATCGGCGTGGCATTTCCGTCGACTTTTTCTACGATCGTGCGAACCAAATGAAGGCGGTCTTGGATAGTCTTACCCTTCACAGCACGTCTGCTCGGGGCAAATCAGACTAAAAAGGACAGTCTGCAAACGGTCTGCAAGGATCTTCGCCAAAATCTTTAAGTTAGTGTTTAACATCGTTAAAGAGCTAAAATTACTAATCCCATCCCCACCATGTTTGTTCTTACATAGGGTAAAAAGCTGGACAGGTATACGTATATGCTTCCATTCTCAAATTGACCAATCTACTGCTGCTGCTGCTGATCGGACGGTCTATAAATATTTGTCAGTAATTCCGTCATGGTTTTCAAAAGTGCTATATCAAAACAATATTTCTTAGATAATACAAAGCTCCTATCTGTGTTAGCGTAAATTAATTAGCTGTTGTCACACTCAAAACATGTGCGCACCATTTTTTGTAGCATAGTGTACTGAAAATATATTTTGTTCAAAAGTTGGTATATATAAAGCATTTTAAGATACATCATTTGCTATTATGTAAGCTTTTGTGCTAGAGCACTATATTATTCGCTCGGCCAATTCAACAAAATTTTGGTCAAAATTTTAAAATTGTGATTTATCAATTATTACATGATTACTCTAGATTAAAAAATAGGTTTGGCCTTTTTAATATTATGACAAAATTCACTTTGCCTTCGATTTTACGAATAATAAGGGGTTAGAGAAAATAAATATTATTTGTATTTTATGGTCCTCTCTATGCTGAGGTTTCTGGTAATTGTTGTAATTATGATTTAGCAAGAATGAGTTTATTTCTTGGGTTAATCTTTTAAAGTGGTCTTCATTTGTAGTATATTCTTAGATTCATTTACTTTGAATTAAGAAAAAGTCAAGGCTTCCTTCTTTTGGGTTAAAACCGTTGTAAAACGTTTAAAATTCGAAAGTAACCTTTATTATTAATAAAAATAATCTGTAATAATAATTCTCACTAATTACTTTTATGGTCCAAATACTAAATAAGCTCAGCAAAGACAGTTGAATTCTTTTCAGTGACATGATGTTAATTTTAATTCCATGAAAATATGTTTTACTGTGCTGATGAAATTCGAGTAGCCATTGAACATTACAAAAAATACAACTTCTAAGTCTAGACTTTGTTGTTTTGATATTATTCATAAATGCGTTAGTCGCCTCTGATTGCTTATAAAGCAAGCTTATAAATATTTGCTGACATTGGGTCCAATTGGTTTTTTCATGTTCAACCACAATGTTTTTGCTTAGCATCTTTTCTTTCGTTTTGCTTACACGTCTTTTTTCATCTTTCTTTTGTTGAATTTTTAACAACTGGAAAGCGGTCAAAAATCCCAGGTCAAACTTCTCAGGTTTTCCGAAACTTCGAAGAGGGGAAAATTTTTTTTTAAAAACTGAGAACTGGAAGACAACCACCCACTCGGCATTTAAATACACCGGAAGCGACTGTCGGCTGGTTCAACGACGAGCAAAATGGCCTAACCTTCTAAGACCACTTCAGTCAGTGATACTTTGCCGAGAGCATCAGTCTAAAAAATATCATTGAAAATTGTCAGCAAACCTGTGAGAAAACCACTGAAATTTATACTTGCTAAAATACACATTCATTGCAAATGTTTTCTCAATATACTGATTTGTTAAAAAAAAAAAAGCTTCCTTTTTATTTACTTCTTGGCCAAGTATTCGTAAAAAGGTTATTGCTAGTTATCGGAGATCGTCGAAAAAAATTTTTGCAATATTTTACTAGAACAGAACATTTTCGTGATAAAAATAATATTTTCTATGGTTTTTTTTTAGATTTACAGGTTTTTCACTTGTCAAAACATAGCTTTTCGTATTGTTTATATAAAAGGTTTTAATAATTGTTTATATAAAGGTTTTAATTATTTATCTTATGTAAACAATACAATGAAGATAATATTTTTACAAGATTTTCGTACCCGTATACGTTTCTTTTTTCTTTTTTTTTTTTTTTACTTTGTAAATTCAATTTAAATTCGGAATCGGGTTTTGGAATATATAAAGTTTACTTATTGATGTCAATGTTTACTTATTGATTTTCATGATAAAAATCTTCGCAATTTTATTTTACTAGATTCACGTACCAGCTAAAACTTTTATTGTTTTGTCAAAAAGCATCAAAACAACTTAATACGTAGTTTTTGTTCATTGACCGTAGACAGAAAAGGGAAAATGAGAGCTTTGTTCAATTTGAAATCGAGTGAATGGAATAACATCACCGAGAACGATATGATGAATTTACAGATAATAAATGATAGTTAAACCTTCTAAAAGTCGCAAAAATGGAAAAATTAAATGAAAAGATATAGAAATATGAAAGCATCTACCAACAGAGCACTTCGTATGATCTCTCACTCCCCAACAAAAACTATGGAAATAAAGCCGACAGAATTATGAAGTCTTATTAAACAATCCAACACACACAATGTACCATTGCGTGTTTTTTCTCTGTGGGAAGGTAAAAGAAAGTTACAACCATCGTATAAATTCAATGGCAAAGAAATTCTGCCTTCTTTTCCTACCACCATTGTCAAAGTAAAACATATTCAAGAGGCCAGCCAAAGTCGAATTTACGAGTGGAAATGAAATACAGTGCGAGTGACAAGGACTAAGTAATTTATACTGCAATTACTTGTTAATGATGCAACCCACACTACTCATTGAAAATTCATTTATACTGCAAACTATACCACGTTCATTGCAAATGCAAACCTAGCTTCCTTATTCGTAAAAAGGTTATTGCTACTTATAAGATCGTCGAAAAATAGGGTCCTAATAAGGAAGTGATACACAGTGAAATAGAGTTAATTATTTATTAACAGAAATGGTAAAGTACAACAAATATTATGTCTCTCGCTGTGTGTCCGAAGTAAATCTTACGACTGACTTTCTGTGGGTTCTAAGAGGTCATATTTTTATAGTAGTCATTCTTCACCAAGAAAACAGCAGTCAAGTATTTGTCGCTGCCTCCCACCAGACACGACTTGACACAAGGTCAAAAGCCCGAAGGCCGATTAAAGTAGGGATAAAGGGGGGGGAGGTCGGGAACGAGCCGAGACTCGAACCCTGCTTGTCAGTGCTGCTCATCGGCTCACTTAGTGCAATGTGAGCCTGATGAGGCAAGCAGTTTCACGAACCCAAATGTGGGTCCGGGCACGTATGCCAGTTTGCGGCTTAAACTAGACGCATGGTCTAGTGCCGTACAAGGGGGACAAAGGAGACAAAAATGCAGCTCGCCCACCCGAAGGTAGCTTAGTCGAAACTAGGTGCCTAATTAAAGGCCCCAAGTCTGCCATTGTTTCTTTTCCAGGGCCACGCTCCGGACCGAAGTCCAGAACAGGCCCCGGGGCGCTCGCCAAGAGCGTGCCCCCAAGAAAACAGCAGTCACGATAATAACAAATTCGCTTAGTGAAAAAGACCTTAAAAATTCATCCTGAAATGCAGTAATTTATTAAAAGAGAAGTGAAAGAAAAAAATAGCATTTCAGTTGCCCTCCCATCGTTTGGTTGCCCTTTACCGAAAGTTTTCCGTGATCGAAGAACGCTAAAAACCAGCCGAACCTAACCTAAAAGAAAGCGTTTGCATGAATTTATTCTGATGAGGTTCCAAGATCTTCAGAAAATGTGGTAAAAAATTAGGGATGCGGAAGGTCTTGGAGAATAACAACTACGTGACGAGGACGGTGACACACAACTAGGGATTATATGGGAGAACAAAGCTTATTCACCCGGACTGTTGTTGCCATACACAGAAAAAGGACATTGCCTCCTTTTTTGCGACCAGACTATTTTAATTTACGTACCTTTTGTGATCCAAGTGATCCAAGCGTTTTCTAAGTCTAAAGAATATATGGGAAAAGTTTGCATCGTTAACAGTCTCATATTTTGCATCGTCCGAATCACCATTCTGGCTACAGCTTGGATCGCTAGAAACAACTCACACTTCACCTCCTGCTTGGCTTCGATGCGATTCTTCCCCTCCCCGACGTGCTCTCAAAACGGCTTGGCCGTTTCTTCTAAGCCACTGCTTCAGCGAGCACAATCTAGCATGTCTTCCAGGCCCGCTTTGGAGCTCAAGACGTGTTCCGTGCAAGGTGCCAGGTGAGCGAAAACTCGGAGTTATTCAGGAATCCCGAACCTCCAATGGGACTGGACATCTTCCACCGTCCAGCCGCGAGGCTCACCGAGAGGGTCCGTAGCTATTTCCCGATACAGTTCTTTCCGATGCCGTGAAAGATTGTATAAAATTACAATTTGCAATAATATTTTACATTTTTTCAATGTTACAGGTTTTTACTTGTAGAGTAGCTTTTCGTATTGTTTAATATATATTGTTTATTATATATTGTGAACAATATATAATAGTTTACAAGATTTTACAAGATTTTCTTACCCGTATACTTTTTTTTTCTATGCTTGTTAAATAAAATTCGGAATCTAATTTTTGATAGGGGCGTGGTAATAAAAAAATACAATTTACAATAATATTTTACATTTTTTCAATGTTACAGGTTTTTACTTGTAGAGTAGCTTTTCGTATTGTTTAATATATATTGTTTATTATATATTGTGAACAATATATAATAGTTTACAAGATTTTACAAGATTTTCTTACCCGTATACTTTTTTTTTCTATGCTTGTTAAATAAAATTCGGAATCTAATTTTTGATAGGGGCGTGGTAATAAAGTGAAACACAGTGAAATAGAGTTAATTATTTATTAACAAAAGTGGTAAAGTACTCATCAGATATATATTTTAATCTTTGCAATTTTATTTAACTAGATTTACGTACCAGCGTACCAGTTTTAGTGTTTTGCCAAAAGGCGTCAATACAAAAAAGTAAAAATGAGAGCTTTGTTCAATTTGAAATCGAGTTCTAGAGACTGTGAATCAAATAACAACACCGAGATTGGTATGATGACATTTCAGATAATGATAACATTTCAGGTACACGTTTAAAAAACCCTTATCCAGTGCCCGATTCATTGCTGCAGTAAAAGTCGCAAAACATTGAAAAATTAAATGTGGACAATGATATGTATGATAAAGATATAAAAAAATGTAAAACCCTTTGAAAACTTTCCGCCTCATGGTCAGGAATGTTTTAAATGGAAAAGAAGTATTTTACCACATCAAAAACACAAAATAAAAGGCAGAAAACGTCAATGAATGTTTTCACATTGGAAGCACAATTAGATTTCAGAGTAAGTGTAAAAAATTCCTGCAATAAAATGGAGCTCTCACTATAGAAATAAAAGAAACTTGATAGACGGAGGAAAATGACTCATTAACTCTGTCAACAAAAAAAACCGTGATAGTGTTTTGGTAGGGAAGAGATACACAGTGAATTAGAATTAGAGATATTAACCGAAGTAGTAAAGTACAACAAATATTTTGTCTCTCGAAGTGGCAAAATTGGTAGGGAGACGTGAATTCACGCAAGCCCAATTAGATTTCAATGTAAGTGTAAATATAATTCCTGCAATAAAATGGAGCACTCACTAGAAAGAAAAGCAACTTGATATCATAGTATACAGAGGAAAAAGAAACTCATTAACCTGTCAACAAAAAAAAAAGTGATAGGGTCCTAATAAGGAAGTGATACACAGTGAAATAGAGTTAATTATTTGTTAACAGAAGTGGTAAAGTACAACAAATATTATGTCTCTCGCTATGTGTCCGAAATAAATCTTATGTGTGACGTTCTGAGGGATATTATCTATATTTTGTAAGGGGTCATGTTTATATGTCATCATAAGGGGTTTTATATCAGGAATGTTTAAAATACAAAAGAAGAAAGTATTTTGCCACATCAAAAACACAAAATCAAAGGCACAAAACGTCAATGAATGTTTTCACATTGGAAGGAAAACGTGAAAACACGCAAGCCCAATTAGATTTCAGAGGGAATATAATTCCTGCAATAAAATGGAGCACTCACTATAAAAAGAAAACAAACTTGATATACGGAGGAAAAAGAAACTCAATAACCCTTTCAACAACAAAAAAACATGATAGGTTCGTGGTAGGGAAGAGATACACAGTGAATTAGAGTTGAAGTTATTAACAGAAGTGGTAAAGTACAACAAATTTTATGTCTCTCGCTGTGGCCAAATTGGAAGGGAGACGTGAATACACGCAAGTCCAATTCTGAAATCTTATTTTCAGCGTAAGTGTAAATATAATTCCTGCAATAAAATAGAACACTCATTATAGAAAGGAAAAGAAACTGATATTATAGTATACAGAGGAAAAAGAACCTCATAAAAATTAAACTCATTAAAATATCAAGAAAAAATTAAAATTGATTTAATTAATTTAATTAAAAAATTAAACTCATTAAAATATCAAGAAAAAAAAGTGATAGGGTCCTAATAAGGAAGTGATACACAGTGAAATAGAGTTAATTATTTGTTAATAGAAGGACAACAAATATTATGTCTCTCGCTGTGGCAAAATTGGTAGGGAGACGTGAATTCACGCAAGCCCAATCAGATTTCAGAGTAAGTGTAAATATATATTTCCTGCAATAAAATGGAGCACACACTACATAAAGAAAAGAAACTTGATATTATAATATACGGAGGAAAAAGAAACACATTAACCCTGTCAACAAAAAAAAGTTATAGGGTCCTAATAAGGAAGTGATACACCATGAAATAGAGTTAATTATTTATTTACAGAAGTGGTAAAGTACAACAATTATTATGTCTCTCGCTGTGGCAAAATTGGTAGGGAGACATGTATTCAGGGAAGCCCAATTAGATTTCAGAGTAAGTGTAAATATATTTCCTGCAATAAAATGAAGCATTCACTATAAAAAGAAAAGAGACTTGATATTATAGTATACAGATGAAAAAGAAACTCAATAACCCTGTCAACAAAAAAAGTGATAGGGTCCTAAATAAGGGAGTGATACACAGTGAAATAGAGTTAATTACTTATTAATAGAAGTGGTAAATAACAACAAATATTATATCTCTCGCTGTGGCAAAATTGGTAGGGAGACGTGAATTCATGCAAGCCCAATGAGATTTCAAAGTAAGTGTAAATATAATTCCTGCAAAAAAAATGGAGCACTCACTATAGAAAGAAAATAAACTTGATACACAGAGGAAAAAGAAACTCATTAACCCTCTCAACAAAAAAAGGGATAGGGTCCTAATAAGGAAATGATACACAGTGAAATAGAGTTAATTATTTATTAATAGAAGTGGTACAGTACAACGAATATTATGTCTCTAACTGTGTGGTAGGGAGATATGAATTCACGATAGCCCAATTAGATTTCAGATTACGTGTAAATATATTTCCTGCAATAAAATGGAGCACTCACTATAGAAAGAAGAGAATCTTGATATTAAAGTATACAGAGGAAAAAGAAACTCATTAACCCAGTCAACAACAAAAAAAAGTGATAGGGTCCTAATAAGGAAGTGATACACAGTGAAATAGAGTTAATTATTCATTAACAGGTGTGGCAAAACACAACAAATATTATATCTCTGGCTGTGGCAAAATTGGTAGGGAAAAATGAATCCTCGCAAGCCCAATTAGATTTCAGAGTGAATATAATTCCTGCAATAAAATGGAGCACTCACTATAAAAAGAAAACAAACTCGATATACCGAGGAAAAAGGAACTCTTTAACCCTTTCAAAAAAACCCATGATAGGTTCGTTGCAGGGAAGAGATACACGGTGAATTAGAGTTAGAGTTATTAACAGTAGAGGTAAAGTATAACAAATTTTATGTCTCTCGCTGTGGCAAAATTGGGAGGGAGACGTGAATACACGCAAGCCCAATTCTGAAATCTAATTTTCAGAGTAAGTGTAAATATAATTCCTGCAATAAAATGGACCACTCACTATAGAAAGAAAAGAAACTTGATATTATAGTTTACCGAGGAAAAAAAGACTCATTAACTGTCAACAGAAAGAAAGTGATAGAGTCCTAATAAGGAAGTGATACACAGTGAAATAAAGTTAATTATTTATTAACAGGTGTGGTAAAGTACAACAAATATTATGTCTCTGCCTGTGGCAAAATTGGTAGGGATGTATGAATCCACGCAAGCCCAGTCAGGTTTCAGAGTAAGTGTAAATATCTTTCCTGCAATAAAATGGAGCACTCACTATAGAAAGAAAAGAAACTTGATATTATAGTATACAGAGGAAAAAGAAACTCATTAACCCTGTCAACAAGAAAAAAAATTTGATAGGGTCCTAATAAGAAAGTGATTCATTATGAAATAGAGTTAATTATTTGTTAACAGAAGTGGTAAAGTACAACAAATATTATGTCTCTCGCTGTGTGTCCAAAGTAAATGTTACGACTGATGTTCTGAGGGATATTATCTATATTTTCTAAAGGGTCATATTTATATGTCATCCTATTTATATGTCATCATCATCAGGAATGTTTAAAATGCAAAAGAAAAGAGAAATCAGCCACATCAAAAACACAAAATCAAAGGCTCAAAACGTCAATAAATGTTTTCACGTTGTAAGGGAGACGTGAATACATGCAAGCCCAATTAGATTTCGGAGTAAATATAATTCCTACAATAAAATGGAGCACTCACTATAAAAAGAAAACAAACTTGATAGTATAAATGATTAGTTTTTCATCTTTAGCGTTTTATCCGTGCTTTTAGTTATGCTAACCCAATATATCGTAAGCTCATGCGCATGTTTATAAGAAAATAGAGATTTACAATGTAATTTTACCAAAACCGTTTAGTTTTTTGGGATTTTTCTGTTAGTTTAATTGTATAAATTATTAGTTTTTCATGGTAGTTCACGTAGGTTTGCTAGTATAAATTTCAGTGTTATTCAGAGGGTTTATTTATATTAACGTATATATCGTGTGCACATACATATGTTTATGACAAAAAGTATATTTGCAATTTTATTTAAATTAATTTACATACCAGTTCATAAGTTTGACTTTTCACTAAAAGACTATGAAAATAGAACTAAAATACCGACGTTTTAACAATTTTTTACTTAGTTTTGCTAGTATAAGCATTAGAGCTTTATCCGTGCTTTTAGATATGCTAAACGTATATATCGTAAGCTCATGCACATGTTTATAAGAAAATCAAGATTTACAATGTAATTTTACCAAAACCGTTTAATTTTTTGAGATTTTTCTGTTAGTTTAATTGTATAAATGATTAGTTTTTCATGGTAGTTCACGTAGATTTTCTAGTATAAATTTCAGTGTTATTCACAGGTTTTAGTTTTTCATGGTAGTTCACGTAGGTTTGAAACGTTACCGCCCTCGCCCCCAAACACACGTTTATCATTCTTCTAACCATTTCACTTCTTGGCCGGTGATCAACTAGTGGTTCCTAAGGGGGTAACGCACATTTCTTGCCACTACAAGAGTACGATCGAGGGAGCAATAAAACAAAGAGGACAAAAGAACAATGCTTGGGGTTAACCAAGAGCAGAAGGAGTTATGCAACACTACATTTCCGATAGCATATATGGACAAACGCTAGTATGGATTACTAGCGAAAATTCCACAAAGCAACTGGAATGCCGACTCATCTTGACTCGATCTTCTTTCACTGGTCTGGACCCCAACTCCTCCCACTGGTCTCACCGCTCCGGTGTCCGGTGTCGACTGCCCCTGTCCGTGGTTCCACGCCAACTCCGCCAGCTCCTTTCTCCAACCAACTCTCTTCTGGCGTCCCGTTACCTCTTCCGGCCACGCCGAGATTTCAAGTCCAAAAACCCTTTGTCTGGTTTCGCGCCAAAACAGACAAAGGAATCGTCTGCTTGGCGGGCCACCTATATAGTGTTACATACCCCCCCCTCTTACCCATGTCATTTATTCACAAAAATTACAACACAGAAATAAAACAAAATAAAGGTATAATACAAACATAATTTCACAATTCAAACGGAGCCCTCCTTGCTTCTTTCACAAAAACACACACAATAGAGGTTACTCCACAAAATTACCACAAACTGCAATGTGCTGGAATGGCATGCTCCTCCGCTCCCCCACTCTCAACCAATTGGTCGAAAAGGACTGCTAACCATTTCTCTTTATGGGTCACGGGCATTATGGTCTCTGTGGTTTGCCAAATGCTATTTCAGGACCTAAACACCCTCTGGGCCTAAACATATCCGACCCTCACAACCTTGCTGCTACATTTTATCTCAGAGGACTTTTAAACACCTCTATCTTGAGTTCTACTCCAAACAATACTTCATACCCAGAGGGCTCCCTGCAATTGTGAGCATCATCAATCTCAGCAGTTGTTTATGTGTTGCATCGGGAGAAACCTTCGTGTGGGGTTCACAGCATATGTGGCCCCTGGCCTCGTAATTCCAACCTAGTAACTGTCGAGCAAGGAACTTTTCACCATTCCAGCACCTTGCCAGCAATCTCCATGGATTTTCAAAAGAAAAATAAATAAATAAATAAATAAATAAAATAAAACAAAGCAATTGACAGCATCTCCCAGATCGTCCAGCCATAACCAGCCAGAGGGGTAGCAACCGGACACCGCCCCGCGCCCAGGCATCGTCCTCCCAACCCATCGTCAACCTTTTCCTCGGTACTCGCTTTCCCAAATTATCAATTGTATAACTTACTACCCTTCGATACCTTTCCTCGAAACGGGGGCCCCGTGCAACCAACCCCCCAGGGGGAACACGATCAGACGAAGTGAAGAAGTGCCAAGAGCAATTAAACTTACAAAAAAACCCAGAAAATCCATGAAGGTAAAAAAATAAATAAATAAATAAAATAACCAAATAACAATAAACAACAAAGCAAATGACAAGGTAAGCTCAATCCCCCAAAATTAACAAAAAACGACAAGGTAAAGTATAACAAAAAAAAAGGATAACAAAAAAAAATCCACACAAATTAAACAAAAAAAAACAAAAAAAATAAATAGATAAACAATTCACTGAGAAATAAAAATCAAATAATTTACATTGCCATAAGAATCTCTGTCACGCATCCACCATTTCTCTTTGCGTCTTTCTTTCCTTCTCTCCTGTCCACTTAACTTCTTCCCTCTCCCAGGGTGGTGTGGGAGGGGATAGCGTTTACTTCCAACCGTTTTCTTTTTAAAAATCGACAAAAAAAAAACAAAAAAAAAACGAAAAACGAAAACTTTCTTTTCTTCTTAAAATCAAAAGTTTATTTATTATTTTCCTCCCTTTTTTTTAATCTGCGACAGGCATGGATGCACTGACAAAAATTCCCTAGCAATCTCTCTTTCTTTCTCTTTTCGTTCTCTCTTTTTTTTTTTATGACTTTATCTGTTCTTCCTTCTTTCTTTGTTCAAATTTTCCGCCATATTTTTCAATTTTACATTTTCTTTTTATCATTTCTTTATCTGTTCTTATCTCTCTTTCCTCGTTTAAATTTTCCATTTTTTTTTTTTTTAATTTTCCATTTTTTTGTTTTTGTTTTCACCCTCCACCCTCTGCACTCAGAACGATCCTACTTTGACCAGTCGATTTTAACCTAGCTTAGCGATCTCACTCTCTCTCTTATTTTTCGTTTCATCTTCCCTTTCTCTGGGGTTTTAAAATACCACAATTTTTTCTTTTAGTGAACCTTACCGCAAAATTTTTTTTTTTTTTTAATCGGTGATTTATCACCTTTCCAGCATAAAAAAATACTATAAAACTTCCCAGAACGGACTAACTTTCTTTTTTAAGCCACTGGTCCTAACACTTAAGTATAAAAATAATATGAAAACTATTAGGCAAAAACAAACAAGCATTTTGAATACTTTTTCCTTCTTTTCCTTTCTCACTGCTCGCAGGGACCTTATGGCATTTTTGTCTTCTTTTTGCGTTCGTCTGTCAGCCTCTCGATTCCCTCGTCCGATCATTTCCAATTTTTTTTCATCAGGTTTCTTTCATCGTGGTCTCGGCGCTAGTGTAACGTTACAACCCTCGCCCCCAAACACACGTTCATCATTCTTCTAACCATTTCACTTCTTAGCCGGTGATCAACTAGTGGTTCTGAGGGGGGTAACGCACATTTCTTGCCACTACAAGAATACGATCGAGGGAGCAATAAAACAAAGAGGACAAAAGAACAATGCTTGGGGTTAACCAAGAGCAGAAGGAGTTATGCAACACTACATTTCCGATAGCATATATGGACTAACGCTAGTAATCCATACTAGCGTTAGTCCATATATACTATACTAGCGAAAATTCCACAAAGCAACTGGAATGCCGACTCATCTTGACTCGATCTTCTTTCACTGGTCTGGACCCCATCTCCTCCCACTGGTCTCACCGCTCCGGTGTCCGGTGTCGACTGCCCCTGTCCGTGGTTCCACGCCAACTCCATAAGCACCTTTCTCCAACCAACTCTCTTCTGGCGTCCCGTTACCTCTTCCGGCCACGCCAGATATCAAGACCAAAAACCCTTTGTCTGATTTCGCGCGAAAACAGACAAAGGAATCGTCTATATAGTGTTACAGGTTTTCTAGTATAAATTTCAGTGTTATTCACAGGTTTTATTTATATTAACGTATATATCGTGGGCACATACATATGTTTATGACAAAAGGTATATTTGCAATGTTATTTAACTTAATTTACATACCCGTTCATAAGTTTGACTTTTCACTAAAAGACGTATGAAAATAGAGGTAAAATGCCTACGTTTTAACAATGTTTTACTTAGTTTAGCTAGTATAAGCATTAGAGTTTATCCGTGCTTTTAGTTATGCTAACCGTATATATCGTAAACTCATGCACATGTTTATAAGAAAATCAAGATTTAAAATGTAATTTTACCAAAACCGTTTAGTTTTTTGAGATTTTTCTGTTAGTGTAATAGTATAAACGATTAGTTTTTCATGGTAGTTCACGTAGGTTTTCTGGTATAAATTTCAGTGTTTTTCAAAGGTTTTATTTATGTAAACGTATATATCGTGTGCACATACATATGTTTATGACAAAAAGTATATTTGCAATGTTATTTAACTTAATTTACATACTGTTATATTCTGAGTTGTTGATATCTGTGATATGAATGTTGTGGGCGAGAAATGAGTATGGTTGCAAAACAAAGAACGTATAGATACTCACAATAACACAGTAATGATGTTATAGAAAATTTTTATAAATAGATTAAGCACAGAGAATAGACTGGAGAAATATGTTCATAGTTAAAGAATGAATTCAGTGGTAGTAGTTACAAAGTTCATATACTGTCCTTGTCTCGTGGTGAAGGGATGGTTTTCTCGGAATAAGGGCAGCGTTCCTAACGGCGGCGATCGTTTGACGTATCGGATGACAGTCGCCAGTCAGTGGCGAAGAATCTTTAGCACGAGCAGTGTGAAGGAGCAAGTCTGACTAATAACTATTTGGTCCGTCTATTTATATATTTTTTGTAGGCTCAGAAACGGCAATTTTAGTGCCCCGCGGGAAGCGTTCCGATTGGATATCTATTAATGTATTTTTTTTTTTTGTTAATTTATCGCAAACGGAAGTTCTGCGCGGAGCCGATGCGTGAAAGACTAATTTTTCATTCTGAGTTGAGAACTCGAAGTGGTAACTTCCGTTTTTTCTTTTCTTCTTTTCTCCTTTCTTTTTGTTTTTCAAATCAAGGCAAGATTTCGTCTTGTAACAGCTCCCCTAGATCTTACCATGATTTGAGGTTGCTATGTTGTTAGTGCTTGCTTGCTTGCTTTGTTTTTGTTTGTTGGTGTGTGTATTATTTATTTTGTTTTTGGCACATAACGGAGTCTTGAAAGCGTGCTGGGAGTTGCCCGCGTGTTGTTCGTTTCGTTGGGTTTTGGGTATTATCTCCGGAACTGCAGTCATTTGCGACAAGATGCTCCCCTGACGAAAGTGTAGGGAGTCGTGACAACGGGTGATGGGTAGGTTGCCGGGGTGGACAAGGAGGTCGGAGTGGTCGTGTCGACGGGTGATTGGGAATTTGGTGAGGTGGGGATAAAGCTGGAGGTGGGGGTGGTCGATACATGTGCTGCAGGTTATTTGGTCGCGGTGCGAGTCGACGGACGTGTCCGCGGTGAACCCAATGCGTTTCACAGTTTTCGTTTTTCACTTGGACCACCAAACCGTTCGTTTTGGTGACCTCAAAGTCACCTATCCAAGGCAGGTGTGACAAGTGGGCTGTTGCAGATTGCGGTCCGTGGAGTAGTACCTTGTCACCGACTTGTATCGGGTCTTTGAAGATGCTGCGGTTCAGTTTGGCTTCCATTTTGTGGTCAGCTTCGTTGTTCGCCAAGGCGACTCTTTGATGCACCTGTCGGAGCCAAGCGTTTATCTGCATACCGTAAGCACCCGGGTTGTTATTAACGATGTCTTGGCAGGGGATCTTCGGTAGACCAATGTTTGGTTGGCGGCCGGTGATAATGTAATGCGGGGATGCACCAGTGGCGGTGTTAGCTGTGGCATTCATTGAGGAAACTGTCGATTCGAGAACGTCCGTCCATTCACAGTTTCTGTCTTCGCAGATCATGTAAAGGGCGTTTTTTAAGGTCCGATGTTGCCTCTCAATGTTCCCCGAGCTTTGTGGTCGCCACGGACAGTGAAGTTCCCGGGTGATCGAGGTTAGGTCACAAAATTCCTTGTAGACCTCACCGGTGAAGTGGGTTCCTCGGTCAGAGGAGACGATGCAGGGAATCTCGCGGTGACGAAGAAAGAACTGGTAGAGTCCGCGGGCTGCGTCGATTGCGTGGTCTCTGGCACATGGCATGGCCATGAGGTGGCGGCTGAAGCTGTCTAGAATAGTGAGGATGTACCGCTTGCCCTTTGAGAGGGGCATTGAGACAAAATCTATGTAGACAACCTCGAATGGTTTTCCGCCTCTCCTGCAATGGCCCGTGGACCAGTTTCGGCGCATGCCGTAATTTCCCTTGCGTTTAGCGCAGGTTTGGCATGACTGAACATACGCTCTGATATCGCGATTTTTGAACTCCCACCAGTAGCTGGATAGGTGTTCCTGCATGCGGGAGATCCCTGAGTGGTTGACACAGTCATGGGCTTGGTGGAGATATTTTGCCCGGAGCTTGTAGGGTACTACCAGTTTTGGTGTGTTTGTAGTATCCCTGATCATCAATACAGATGTACCAGGTTCCAAGTAGAATTGGTGCATGTGCTTGTTATATAGCCCGGTACGATGATCTTTGGGGTCGAGTAGGGTAGCGTCCGGTCTTGGGGTTGCCAACTGAAGAGCTCTGATGATTTTTGAAAGTGTGTCATCAGAGGCTTGTTCCGCTGCAATACCCATGTGGTCAGCTATCTCTTCAACCGGGATGGTCGATGTGGCACGAAACGCGAGGAATGCGTCGATGGCCTGCAGATGATGCTGAATGTTCCGTGTTGTGTGAGTCCCAGGGAACAGCTGGGAGCTCTTGATTTCGCCCAGGCACCAGGATGGAACGTAGATGTTTACACTGGAGCCTTGGAGTTTGAAGCGCTTCCTTGCAGGTGTCGGGTCTGTCGTAAGCTTGTCCTTGCTGTGGCCATATCTCCTACTGAGCATGTCTGCCCAGACATTTGATTCGCCTTCTACATATTCCAAGACGAATTTGAAGCACGATATTTCCTCCTGCCATCGTCGTATCTTCGCATTGTTGAATTCACGTTGATCCAAGTACGTGAGAGATCGATGATCTGTGAGGACGACGAAGGGACGACTACGCAAGAAGTAATCGAATTTGGTGATGGCCCATTTTATTGCATATGCCTCGCGTTCAGTTGTTGACCAGTTGCGCTCCGTCGCGTTAAAGGTGTGTGAGGCCACTGCTATTATTTTCTTTTGGCCGTGTTTATCCTCTTGCATGAGAATGGCCCTACATGCGATATCGCTGGCGTCGGTGGTGAGAGTAAAGAGTCCGGTGAAGTCGGGGAATGAAATCATTGGTGGTGAAGCGAGGCGCTTCTTGATTTTATTGAAAGCCTTGTTGACCCCTTCGGTCCAGACGAATGTCCGTCCGGGTTTGTTTAGTTCGTTTATGGGGGCCATTAGATTGGAGAACATGTCGGTTCTGTTGCTCTCGTTAAGGCGTGTCTCGATGAATTGCCGAATCCATACGAGACGTCCGATGAGACTTTGTAATTCTTTTCTCGTTGTCGGGGGTTTCATGTCGATAATGGCGCGGACATATTCGGGGTCGGCCTTGAACCCGTCGCTATTCATGATGCGACCGAGAAATTTAGCTTCGGACGCAAGAAAAATGCATTTTTCCGGGTTTAGTTTTTATCCGAACTTGCGTAGAGCAATAAATAATTGCTCCAGCGCTGTCACATATTCCTCGAAGGTTTGGGCGTGGAAAAAATTATCGTCGATATATGACGATATGTTCGCGCGTGAGGCCACTGTGTCGAGAGCCTCAGCTATGCATCGAGAGAAGATTTGTCCAGCGGATGTTAGACCGAAGGCCAGACGGGTGTATTGGAAACAGCGTCCTTTCCAAGTAAAGGCCGTTTTATGGCGGTCAAGTTCGTCAATGACGATTTGCCAATAGCCATTGCGGAGGTCGAGTGTTGAGAAGTACTTGTTACCTTCGCCAATCTTGTTGAATGTCGAGTCAATGGTAGGTATTGGGTATGGGTCGAGATTGACTAACACCTTGTTGAGGGTTCTCTTGAAATTTGCGACCACTCGAATCTTTCCGTTTTTCTTACGGACGGCAAAAACGGAACTGTTAAATCCTTTAGGGTCGTTGCAAGGTTCGATAACGCCCTCACTTGCCATGCGGGCAATTTCCACGTCAACGTCACCCTCCAGTGCTTGGGCTATAGGGTGCAGTTTTTGGCTCCTGGACTGGCCTTTGGTTGGTATGCGTATGGGTTTGATGAAAGTGCTCCTTCTATTGTCGTCGGTGCCAAGAATGTCCGCATAGCTGATGAGTAAATCGACGGTAGCTTCTAATTCACTACGGCTATGATGGTCTGGAAGCGATAGGCCTACGGTTTGCTTAAGCCAATGGAGTTTTTGAATGAGAGTCAACCCGTTAGGCGATGATCTGGCTGTGGCTCGTGGTTCCTCGTTGGAAATGGTTAGGGCGCCGTGTGAAAGGTTGTGGGTCGGTTTTATCCTTGGATGGAAGGTTGTAGAGAGCGGAACAGTATGTTTTAGCTTGCCAGATGGGAGTGTGCGCGCAAGTTCTACAGTAGCCTTCTGGTTATCGATAGTATAGGATAACAGTGTGTGGTGGCCGAGTATGTTCTGACCGATCAAAATGGGAATGTCTGTGTGTCGACGTTGCAGAAAGCGGGGGAAGTATCGTCACCCAAGGTAATGTCGCAGATGAGCTTGCCCAGAATAGAGATGTTCCCTCCGATTCCCTTGACTCGGATGTTGGATTTGGACATGTGTCTTCTTGCATCTTCAGGTAAGCGATAAATGGGAATGATGCAAGTCGTGCATCCGGAATCCAACATGCCTACACCGGAGAATGTGATGCCGTTGTTACGAAGGTTGATCTGGACAAGGGGCGATCGGAGATCAGGTCGGATTTGAAAGTTAAATGTGTGATGATGCTGAGTGGATACATGGACCTGGGAACGAGTCATCACATCTCGTTCGGTCCCAACTGAAAATCCAGTTCGTCGAAGCGCGTCGCGTGTTCATGGTTGTGCTGATCGCTATCTGTTCAAGGTAAACCAGTGTCAGTGGTCGCTATGTGTGCTTGAGCATGAGGGGGGTGAAAATATGGGCACCTGTTGCCCTTAAAGCATGTGCGGCCGCGTAAAAAGTTTTTGCATATTGCTTGTTGGCTGGGTTGACCAGCACTTCTTTGTGCCCGGTTGTGCGTCATGTTGGGGGGGTCGATTTTTGCAGTCAACAATGGATGGGTTCCTCCTGTGGGTTTGCCGCAGTTGCTTGTTCAGATCCAGCAACTGTATCTTGTCACTTTCAAGGCTACGAGATTTGTCAGAGTGTGTAGGTTGGCTCGCCATCAGCGCTGGGGTTTCAGCGGCGGTGGTGATGTCCGTTTTGATACCACGATCAAGATAGCGTTGCGCATCGCTGGCTATACCACCCGCTGAGTAGGGTCTGTCCGTGGTTTTGACGAGGTGTGGATAGATGTTAGGTGCCCATGCCTTGATCTTTTCACTCATGAGCATGGCCCCCATTAGGGAAAACGCAGTTTCGGCCGTCATCTCAGCATTTTGTCTGTCCGACTTGAATTTAGCCGTGATGTGGACTGTGGCCTCTCGGATTGTGTTTTCAAGTCGGCCTGCAAAATCAGTGAGTTTCTCTCCCTCGTATCGCTGAAGGTCCCATGCTCGGCTTAGGTACTGAAAGTTTGTCATTTGGCTCCCGTGGGTGGATATAAGGTAAGCCTTTCGTTCCTCGAACGTGGACGTGGGCTGTCTTGAGTCCTCCATCTGCTGGAAGATGCCTTCGTTCAGTAGTCGCTTTGCCAGCTTGACAAACTCCTTCTCCATTGCAGGATATTCCCTTAATTCTGGCTAAACATATATGGTGTAAGCCTTATTAAGGTCGGCAATGAAGCGGTTTACATCGCTGCCTTGTTCAAAGGTCCGGATGGATTTTGTGGCGTCCCGAAGTGACTGCTGTCGCAATAGAAGCTCATAGTTTGTGGTGTGTTGTTGCACTGTGTGCGATCGATCGTGCGCGGTAGTTTGCAGAGCAGTTAAAAGTTCGTGGAGGTCTGTTTCAGTTCACTAATGATTAATTGTGCTTGCGGGTTATCTACAGGCTCCATGTCAATTTTCGTTTGGAGAAACGCTGCTTTTTGCTGTTTTATAAGTTCCAAGATTTCTGATCGAGAAAGGCCGGAGTATTCCATACTTGTTTTGCTGCACGCTTGACACCAGTGTTATATTCTGAGTTGTTGATATCTGTGATATGAATGTTGTGGGCGAGAAATGCGTATGGTTGCAAAACAAAGAACGTATAGATACTCACAATAACACAGTAATGATGTTATAGAAAATTTTTATAAATAAATTAAGCACAGAGAATAGACTGGAGAAATATGTTCATAGTTAAAGAATGAATTCAGTGGTAGTAGTTACAAAGTTCATATACTGTCCTTGTCTCGTGGTGAAGGGATGGTTTTCTCGGAATAAGGGCAGCGTTCCTAACGGCGGCGATCGTTTGACGTATCGGATGACAGTCGCCGGTCAGTGGCGTAGAATATTTAGCACGACCAGTGTGAAAGAGCAAGTTTGACTAATAACTATTTGGTCCGTCTATTTATATATTTTTTGTAGGCTCAGAAACGGCAATTTTTGTGCCCCGCGGGAAGCGTTCCGATTGGATATCTATTAATGTATTTTTTTTGTTAATTTATCGCAAACGGAAGGTCTGCTCGGAGCCGATGCGTGAACGAGTAACTTTTCATTTTGAGTTGAGAACTCGAAGTGGTAACTTCCGTTTTTTCTTTTCTTCTTTACTCCTTTCTTTTTGTTTTTCAAATGGAAGCAAGATCTCGTCTTGTAACAATACCCGTTCATAATTTTGACTTTTCACTAAAAGACGGATGAAAATAGAGCTAAAATACCTACGTTTTAACAATGTTTTACTTAGTTTAGCTAGTATAAGCATTAGAGTTTTATCCGTGCTTTTAGTTGTGCTAACCGTATATATCGTAAACTTATGCACATCAAGATTCACCATGTAATTTTTCCAAAACTGTTTAGTTTTTTTAGATATTTCTCTTAGTTTATTTGTATAAATGATTAGTTTTTCATGGTAGTTCACGGAAATTTTCTAGTATACATTTAAATATATATATCGATATATATATATACATATGTTGATGACAAAAAGTATATTTTCAATGTTATTTAACTTATTTGACATACCCGTTCATAAGTTTGACTTATCACTCAAAGTTAAGCTAGTATAAGCATTAGAGTTTTATCCGTGCTTTTACTTATGCTAAATATATATATCGTAAACTCATGCACATGTTTATAATAAAAGTAACATTTACAATGTAATTTTACCAAAACTATTAAGTTTTTTGAGATTTTTCTGTTAGTTTCATTGTATAAATGATTAGTTTTTAATGGTAGTTCACGTAGATTTACTAGTATAAATTTCAGTGTTATTCACAGGTTTTATTTTTATTAACGTATATATTGTGTGCACATACATATGTTTATGACAAAAAGTATATTTGCAATGTTATTTAACTTATTTGACATACCCGTTTATAAGTTTGATTTTCACTCAAAGACGTATGAAAATAGAGCTAAAATGCTTACGTTTTAACAATGTTTTACTTAGTTAAGCTAGTATAAGCATTAGAGTTTTATCCGTGCTTTTACTTATGCTAAATATATATATCGTAAACTCATGCACATGTTTATAATAAAAGTAACATTTACAATGTAATTTTACCAAAACTATTAAGTTTTTTGAGATTTTTCTGTTAGTTTCATTGTATAAATGATTAGTTTTTAATGGTAGTTCACGTAGATTTACTAGTATAAATTTCAGTGTTATTCACAGGTTTTATTTTTATTAACGTATATATTGTGTGCACATACATATGTTTATGACAAAAAGTATATTTGCAATGTTATTTAACTTATTTGACATACCCGTTTATAAGTTTGATTTTCACTCAAAGACGTATGAAAATAGAGCTAAAATGCTTACGTTTTAACAATGTTTTACTTAGTTAAGCTAGTATAAGCATTAGAGTTTTATCCGTGCTTTTACTTATGCTAAACATATATATCGTAAACTCATGCACATGTTTCTAATAAAAGTAACATTTACAATGTAATTTTACCAAAACTATTAAGTTTTTTGTGATTTTTCTATTACTTTCATTGTATAAAGGATTAGTTTTTAATGGTAGTTCACGTAGGTTTGCTAGTATAAATGTCAGTGTTATTCACAGGTTTTATTTTTATTAACGTATATATCGTGTGCACATACATATGTTTATGACAAAAAGTATATTTGCAATGTTATTTAACTTATTAGACGTACCTGTTCATAAGTTTGACTTTTCACTAAAAGACGTATGAAAATAGAGCTAAAATTCTTACGTTTTAACAATGTTTTACTTAGTTAAGCTAGTATAAGCATTATAGTTTTATCCGTGCTTTTACTCATGCTAAACATATATATCGTAAACTCATGCACATGTTTATAATAAAGGTAACATATACAATGTAATTTTACCAAAACTATTAATTTTTTTGATATTTTTCTGTTAGTTTCATTGTATAAATGATTAGTTTTTAATGGTAGTTCACGTAGGTTTGCTAGTATAAATAACAGTGTTTTTCACAGGTTGTATTTTTATTAACGTATATATCGTGTGCACATACATATGTTTATGACAAAAAGTATATTTGCAATGTTATTTAACTGATTTGACATACCCGTTTATAAGTTTGATTTTCACTCAAAGACGTATTAAAGTAGAGCTAAAATGCCTACGTTTTAACAATGTTTTACTTAGTTAAGCTAGCATAAGCATTAGAGCTTTATCCGTGCTTTTACTTAGGCTAAAAATATATCGTAAACTCATGCACATGTCTATAAGAAAAGTAACATTTACAATGTAATTTTACAAAAACTGTTTAGTTTTTTAAGATTTCTCTTTTAGTTTCATTGTATAAATGATTAGTTTTTAATGGTAGTTCACGTAGGTTTGCTAGTATAAATTTCAGTGATATTCACAGGTTTTATTCATATTAACTTATATCTCGTGTGCACATACATATGTTTATGACAAAAAGTATATTTGCAATGTTATTTAACTTATTTGACATACCCGTTCATAAGTTTGATTTTCACTCAAAGACGTATAAAAATAGAGCTAAAATGCCTACGTTTTAACAATGTTTTACTTACTTAAGCTCGGAAGAGCATTAGAGTTTTATCCGTGCTTTTACTTATGCTAAATATATATATCGTCATCTCATGCACATGTTTATAATAAAAGTAACATTTACAATGTAATTTTACTAAAACTGTTTAGTTTTTTAAGATTTCTCTTTTAGTTTCATTGTATAAATGATTAGTTTTTAATGGTAGTTCACGTAGGTTTGCTAGTATAAATTTCAGTGTTATTCACAGGTTTTATTTTTATTAACGTATATACCGTGTGCACATACATATGTTTATGACAAAAAGTATATTTGCAATGTTATTTAATTTATTTGACATACCCGTTCATAAGTTTGACTTTTCACTCCAAGACGTATGAAAATAGAGGTAAAATTTCTAAGTTTTAACAATGTTTTACTTACTTAAGCTAGTATAAGCATTATAGTTTTATCCGTGCTTTTAGTTATGCTAAACATATATATCGTAAACTCATCCACATGTTTTTAAATAAAAGTAACATTTACAATGATATTTTACCAAAACTATTTTGTTTTTTGAGTTTTTTCTGTTAGTTCCATTGTATAAATGATTAGTTTTTAATGGTATTTCACATAGGTTTGCTACTATAAATTTCAGTGTTATTCACCGGTTTTATTTTTATTAACGTATATATCGTGTGCACATACATATGTTTACTACAAAAAGTATATTTGCAATGTTATTTAACTTATTTGACATACCCGTTCATAAGGTTGACTTTTCACTCAAAGAAGTATGAAAATAGAGCTAAAATGCCAACGTTTTAAAAATGTTTTACTTAGTTAAGCTAGTATAAGCATTAGAGTTTTATCCGTGCTTTTACTTATGCTAAACATATATATCGTAAACTCATGCACATGTTTATAATAAAAGAAACATTTACAATGTAATTATACCATAACTATTAAGTTTTTTGAGATTTTTCTGTTAGTTTCAATGTATAAATGATTAGTTTTAAATGGTAGTTCACGTAGGTTTGCTAGTATAAATTTCAGTGTTATTCACAGGTTTTATTTTTATTAACGTATATATCGTGTGCACATACATATGTTTATGACAAAAAGTATATTTGCAATGTTATTTAACTTATTTGACATACCCGTTCATAAGTTTGACTTTTCACTCAAAGACGTATGAAAATAGAGCTAAAATGCCTACGTTTGAACAATGTTTTACTTAGTTAAGCTAGTATAAGCATTAGAGTTTTATCCGTGCTTTTAGTTATGCTAAACATTTATATCGTAAACTCATGCATATGTTTATAAGAAAAGTAACATTTACAATGTAATTTTACCAAAACTGTTAAGTTTTTTGAGATTTTCCTGTTAGTTTCATTGTATAAATGATTAGTATTTAATGGTTGTACACGTAGGTTGGCTAGTTGAAATTTCAGTGTTATTTACCGGTTTTATTTTTATTAACGTATATATCGTGTGAACATATATATGTTAATGACAAAAAGTATATTTGCAATGTTATTTAACTTAACTGACATACCCGTTCATAAGTTTGACTTTTCACTCAAAGACGTATGAAAATAGAGCTAAAATGCCTACGTTTGAACAATGTTTTACTTAGTTAAGCTAGTATAAGCATTAGAGTTTTTTCCGTGCTTTTAGTTATACTAAACATATATATCGTAAACTCATCCACATGTTTTTAAATAAAAGTAACATTTACAATGTGATTTTACCAAAACTATATTGTTATTTGAGATTTTTCTGTTAGTTTCCTTGTATAAATGATTAGTATTTAATGGTTGTACACGTAGGTTGGCTAGTTTAAATTTTAGTGGTATTTACCGGTTTTATTTTTATTAACGTATATATCGTGTGCACATACATATGTTTATGACAAAAAGTATATTTGCAATGTTATTTAACTTATTTGACCTACTCGTTCATAAGTTTGACTTTTCACTCAAAGACGTATGGAAATAAAGCTAAAATGCCTACGTTTTAACAATGTTTTACTTAGTTAAGCTAGTATAAGCATTATAGTTTTATCCGTGCTTTTAGTTATGCTAAACATATATATCGTAAACTCATGCATATGTTTATAAGAAAAGTAACATTGACAATGTAATTTTACCAAAACTGTTAAGATTTTTGAGATTTTCCTGTTACTTTCATTGTATAAATCATTAGTATTTGATGGTTGTACACGTAGTTTGGCTAGTTTAAATTTTAGTGTTATTTACCGGTTTTATTTTTATTAACGTATATATCGTGTGGACATACATATGTTTATGACAAAAAGTATATTTGCAATGTTATTTAACTTATTTGACATACCCGTTCATAAGTTTGACTTTTCACTCAAAGACGTATGAAAATAGAACTAAAATGCCTACGTTTGAACAATGTTTTACTTAGTTAAGCTAGTATAAGCATTAGAGTTTTATCCGTGCTTTTACTTATGCTAAACATATATATCGTAAACTCATCCACATGTTTTTAAATAAAAGTAACATTTACAATGTAATTTTACCAAAACTGTTAAGTTTTTTGAGATTTTTCTGTTAGTTTCATTATATAAATGAATAGTTTTTAATGGTAGACCACGTAGGTTTGCCAGTATAAATTTCATTGTTATTCACAGGTTTTATTTTTATTAACGTATATATCGTGTGCACATACATATGTTTACAACAAAAAGTATATTTGCAATGTTATTTAACTTATTTGACATACTCGTTCATAAGTTTGACTTTTCACTCAAAGACGTATGAAAATAGAGCTAAAATGCCTATGTTTTAACAATGTTTTACTTACTTAAGCTAGTATAGGCATTAGAGTTTTATCCGGGCTTTTACTTATGCTAAACATATATATCGTAAACTCATGCACATGTTTATAATAAAAGAAACATTTACAATGTAATTATACCATAACTATTAAGTTTTTTGAGATTTTTCTGTTAGTTTCCTTGTATAAATGATTAGTTTTAAATGGTAGTTCACGTAGGTTTGCTAGTATAAATTTCAGTGTTATTCACAGGTTTTATTTTTATTAACGTATATATCGTGTGCACATACATATGTTTATGACAAAAAGTATATTTGCAATGTTATTTAACTTATTCGACATACCCGTTCATAAGTTTGACTTTTCACTCAAAGACGTATGAAAACAGAGCTAAAATGCCTATGTTTTAACAATGTTTTACTTAGTTAAGCTAGTATAAGCATTAGAGTTTTATCCGTGCTTTTAGTTATACTAAACATATATATCGTAAACTCATCCACATGTTTTTAAATAAAAGTAACATTTACAATGTGATTTTACCAAAACTATATTGTTATTTGAGATTTTTCTGTTAGTTTCCTTGTACAAATGATTACATTTAATGGTAGTTTACGTTGGTTTGCTAGTATAAATTTCAGTGTTATTCACCGGTTTTATTTTTATTAACGTATATATCGTGTGCACATACATATGTTTATGACAAAAAGTATATTTGCAATGTTATTTAACTTATTCGACATACCCGTTCATAAGTTTGACTTTTCACTCAAAGACGTATGAAAACAGAGCTAAAATGCCTACGTTTTAACATTGTTTTAGTTAGTTAAGCTAGTATAAGCATTATAGTTTTATCCGTGCTTTTAGTTATGCTAAACATATATATCGTAAACTCATGCATATGTTTATGAGAAAAGTAACATTTACAATGTAATTTTACCAAAACTGTTAAGTTTTTTGAGATTTTTCTGTTAGTTTCATTGTATAAATGATTAGTATTTAATGGTTGTACACATAGGTTGGCTAGTTTAAATTTCAGTGTTATTTACCGGTTTTATTTTTATTAACGTATATATCGTGTGCACATACATATGTTTATGACAAAAAGTATATTTGCAATGTTATTTAACTTATTTGACATACCCTTTCATAAGTTTGACTTTTCACTCAAAGACGTATGAAAATAGAGCTAAAATGCCTACGTTTGAACAATGTTTTACTTAGTTAAGCTAGTATAAGCATTAGAGTTTTATCCGTGCTTTTACTTATGCTAAACATATATATCGTAAACTCATGCACATGTTTATAATAAAAGAAACATTTACAATATAATTTTACCAAAACTATTAAGTTTTTTGTGATTTTTCTGTTAGTTTCATTGTATAAATGAGTAGATTTAAATGGTAGTTCACGTAGGTTTGCTAGTATAAATTTCAGTGTTATTAACGTATATATCGTGTGAACATACATATGTTTATGACAAAAAGTATATTTGCAATGTTATTTAACTTATTTGACATACCCGTTAATAAGTTTGACTTTTCACTCAAAGACGTATGGAAATAAAGCTAAAATGCCTACGTTTTAACAATGTTTTACTTAGTTAAGCTAGTATAAGCATTATAGTTTTATCCGTGCTTTTAGTTATGCTAAACATATATATCGTAAACTCATGCATATGTTTATAAGAAAAGTAACATTGACAATGTAATTTTACCAAAACTGTTAAGATTTTTGAGATTTTCCTGTTACTTTCATTGTATAAATCATTAGTATTTGATGGTTGTACACGTAGTTTGGCTAGTTTAAATTTTAGTGTTATTTACCGGTTTTATTTTTATTAACGTATATATCGTGTGCACATACATATGTTTACAACAAAAAGTATATTTGCAATGTTATTTAACTTATTTGACATACCCGTTAATAAGTTTGACTTTTCACTCAAAGACGTATGAAAATAGAGCTAAAATGCCTATGTTTTAACAATGTTTTACTTACTTAAGCTAGTATAGGCATTAGAGTTTTATCCGGGCTTTTACTTATGCTAAACATATATATCGTAAACTCATGCACATGTTTATAATAAAAGAAACATTTACAATGTAATTATACCATAACTATTAAGTTTTTTGAGATTTTTCTGTTAGTTTCAATGTATAAATGATTAGTTTTAAATGGTAGTTCACGTAGGTTTGCTAGTATAAATTTCAGTGTTATTCACAGGTTTTATTTTTATTAACGTATATATCGTGTGCACATACATATGTTTATGACAAAAAGTATATTTGCAATGTTATTTAACTTATTTGACATACCCGTTCATAAGTTTGACTTTTCACTCAAAGACGTATGAAAATAGAGCTAAAATGCCTACGTTTGAACAATGTTTTACTTAGTTAAGCTAGTATAAGCATTAGAGTTTTATCCGTGCTTTTAGTTATGCTAAACATTTATATCGTAAACTCATGCATATGTTTATAAGAAAAGTAACATTTACAATGTAATTTTACCAAAACTGTTAAGTTTTTTGAGATTTTCCTGTTAGTTTCATTGTATAAATGATTAGTATTTAATGGTTGTACACGTAGGTTGGCTAGTTGAAATTTCAGTGTTATTTACCGGTTTTATTTTTATTAACGTATATATCGTGTGAACATATATATGTTAATGACAAAAAGTATATTTGCAATGTTATTTAACTTAACTGACATACCCGTTCATAAGTTTGACTTTTCACTCAAAGACGTATGAAAATAGAGCTAAAATGCCTACGTTTGAACAATGTTTTACTTAGTTAAGCTAGTATAAGCATTAGAGTTTTTTCCGTGCTTTTAGTTATACTAAACATATATATCGTAAACTCATCCACATGTTTTTAAATAAAAGTAACATTTACAATGTGATTTTACCAAAACTATATTGTTATTTGAGATTTTTCTGTTAGTTTCCTTGTATAAATGATTAGTATTTAATGGTTGTACACGTAGGTTGGCTAGTTTAAATTTTAGTGGTATTTACCGGTTTTATTTTTATTAACGTATATATCGTGTGCACATACATATGTTTATGACAAAAAGTATATTTGCAATGTTATTTAACTTATTTGACATACCCGTTAATAAGTTTGACTTTTCACTCAAAGACGTATGGAAATAAAGCTAAAATGCCTACGTTTTAACAATGTTTTACTTAGTTAAGCTAGTATAAGCATTATAGTTTTATCCGTGCTTTTAGTTATGCTAAACATATATATCGTAAACTCATGCATATGTTTATAAGAAAAGTAACATTGACAATGTAATTTTACCAAAACTGTTAAGATTTTTGAGATTTTCCTGTTACTTTCATTGTATAAATCATTAGTATTTGATGGTTGTACACGTAGTTTGGCTAGTTTAAATTTTAGTGTTATTTACCGGTTTTATTTTTATTAACGTATATATCGTGTGGACATACATATGTTTATGACAAAAAGTATATTTGCAATGTTATTTAACTTATTTGACATACCCGTTCATAAGTTTGACTTTTCACTCAAAGACGTATGAAAATAGAACTAAAATGCCTACGTTTGAACAATGTTTTACTTAGTTAAGCTAGTATAAGCATTAGAGTTTTATCCGTGCTTTTACTTATGCTAAACATATATATCGTAAACTCATCCACATGTTTTTAAATAAAAGTAACATTTACAATGTAATTTTACCAAAACTGTTAAGTTTTTTGAGATTTTTCTGTTAGTTTCATTATATAAATGAATAGTTTTTAATGGTAGACCACGTAGGTTTGCCAGTATAAATTTCATTGTTATTCACAGGTTTTATTTTTATTAACGTATATATCGTGTGCACATACATATGTTTACAACAAAAAGTATATTTGCAATGTTATTTAACTTATTTGACATACTCGTTCATAAGTTTGACTTTTCACTCAAAGACGTATGAAAATAGAGCTAAAATGCCTATGTTTTAACAATGTTTTACTTACTTAAGCTAGTATAGGCATTAGAGTTTTATCCGGGCTTTTACTTATGCTAAACATATATATCGTAAACTCATGCACATGTTTATAATAAAAGAAACATTTACAATGTAATTATACCATAACTATTAAGTTTTTTGAGATTTTTCTGTTAGTTTCCTTGTATAAATGATTAGTTTTAAATGGTAGTTCACGTAGGTTTGCTAGTATAAATTTCAGTGTTATTCACAGGTTTTATTTTTATTAACGTATATATCGTGTGCACATACATATGTTTATGACAAAAAGTATATTTGCAATGTTATTTAACTTATTCGACATACCCGTTCATAAGTTTGACTTTTCACTCAAAGACGTATGAAAACAGAGCTAAAATGCCTATGTTTTAACAATGTTTTACTTAGTTAAGCTAGTATAAGCATTAGAGTTTTATCCGTGCTTTTAGTTATACTAAACATATATATCGTAAACTCATCCACATGTTTTTAAATAAAAGTAACATTTACAATGTGATTTTACCAAAACTATATTGTTATTTGAGATTTTTCTGTTAGTTTCCTTGTACAAATGATTACATTTAATGGTAGTTTACGTTGGTTTGCTAGTATAAATTTCAGTGTTATTCACCGGTTTTATTTTTATTAACGTATATATCGTGTGCACATACATATGTTTATGACAAAAAGTATATTTGCAATGTTATTTAACTTATTCGACATACCCGTTCATAAGTTTGACTTTTCACTCAAAGACGTATGAAAACAGAGCTAAAATGCCTACGTTTTAACATTGTTTTAGTTAGTTAAGCTAGTATAAGCATTATAGTTTTATCCGTGCTTTTAGTTATGCTAAACATATATATCGTAAACTCATGCATATGTTTATGAGAAAAGTAACATTTACAATGTAATTTTACCAAAACTGTTAAGTTTTTTGAGATTTTTCTGTTAGTTTCATTGTATAAATGATTAGTATTTAATGGTTGTACACATAGGTTGGCTAGTTTAAATTTCAGTGTTATTTACCGGTTTTATTTTTATTAACGTATATATCGTGTGCACATACATATGTTTATGACAAAAAGTATATTTGCAATGTTATTTAACTTATTTGACATACCCTTTCATAAGTTTGACTTTTCACTCAAAGACGTATGAAAATAGAGCTAAAATGCCTACGTTTGAACAATGTTTTACTTAGTTAAGCTAGTATAAGCATTAGAGTTTTATCCGTGCTTTTACTTATGCTAAACATATATATCGTAAACTCATGCACATGTTTATAATAAAAGAAACATTTACAATATAATTTTACCAAAACTATTAAGTTTTTTGTGATTTTTCTGTTAGTTTCATTGTATAAATGAGTAGATTTAAATGGTAGTTCACGTAGGTTTGCTAGTATAAATTTCAGTGTTATTAACGTATATATCGTGTGAACATACATATGTTTATGACAAAAAGTATATTTGCAATGTTATTTAACTTATTTGACATACCCGTTAATAAGTTTGACTTTTCACTCAAAGACGTATGGAAATAAAGCTAAAATGCCTACGTTTTAACAATGTTTTACTTAGTTAAGCTAGTATAAGCATTATAGTTTTATCCGTGCTTTTAGTTATGCTAAACATATATATCGTAAACTCATGCATATGTTTATAAGAAAAGTAACATTGACAATGTAATTTTACCAAAACTGTTAAGATTTTTGAGATTTTCCTGTTACTTTCATTGTATAAATCATTAGTATTTGATGGTTGTACACGTAGTTTGGCTAGTTTAAATTTTAGTGTTATTTACCGGTTTTATTTTTATTAACGTATATATCGTGTGCACATACATATGTTTACAACAAAAAGTATATTTGCAATGTTATTTAACTTATTTGACATACCCGTTAATAAGTTTGACTTTTCACTCAAAGACGTATGAAAATAGAGCTAAAATGCCTATGTTTTAACAATGTTTTACTTACTTAAGCTAGTATAGGCATTAGAGTTTTATCCGGGCTTTTACTTATGCTAAACATATATATCGTAAACTCATCCACATGTTTATAATAAAAGAAACATTTACAATGTAATTTTACCAAAACTGTTAAGTTTTTCAAGATTTTTCTGTTTCATTATATAAATGATTAGTTTTTAATGGTAGTCCACGTAGGTTTGCTAGTATAAATTTCAGTGTTATTCACAGGTTTTATTTATATTAACGTATATATCGTGT